>OX451740.1:1306158068-1306754011 GCA_948472305.1 Vicia faba | reverse complement strand
TCCTCAAACAAAAAGCATAAATCCCTAGTAAATTCTTTCTAAAAAAATTTAAGAATTACTTTCTTCATTCTCGGCAATAGTCATGCATTTATTTTCCCCATCCAGAGTTGTTATACGAAGCTACTGATACGCTCCACCGACATATTGCATCCATACATCATTTACAAAGTATCATAACAAATGCATACGAAATGCATATAATATTCTCATTTATTTTGAGAGCATCATTACAAAATATATTTCATACATCATGACATTACATGAAGCTAACTTTGTTTTCAGGTTAAGTTCGTAAACAAACGAATATTATCAGTAATTTATAGACAGGTTGTAGATCAATTCCCGAAATAGGATAAGCCGACTATCTACATGACCAGATGAATTCCTTCAGAGATTCATTCTGAAAAGCACTTCCCTTAGAGACTAATTCCGGCGAGCATTTCCTTTAGAGATTCATTCTGAAAAGCATTTCCCTCAGATAAAATCGAGCGTAGATTCATTCTGATACTCCTTTGGATACATTCAGGCGTAGACTCATTCCAACACAATCTTTTAGATAAAATTAGATGAAGATTCATTCTGACCCATTTCTGGATACAATCAAGACATAAAGTCATTCTAGACCATCATTCAGATACAATCCAGGCATAAGATTCATTCTAACACTCCCTAGCACGCCCGCTAGATACAGTCGGACAGAAACTCATTCTAGTATACTTTTTCAGATACAGTCGGGTAAAGACTCATTTTGATCCACTTTTAGATACATTCGGGCGTAGACTTATTCCAATACTTGTTTAGATACATTCAGATATAGACTCATTCTGATACTCCTATCAACATTTACTTTGGATGGCATCTATAAGCCCATCTCCGATGGCACCCCGTCCCTTTTTCTAAATGGAATCTTTAACCTCATTCCCGTTCAAGCAATATAATCAACCAACAATGTTACTTCATTCACATGTGAGTGCAAATTTCTGGGCACTTAAGTGTCCAATCCTCTTCCACCTTCATATCACGAAAGGTAGGCATTCCAATATAACTCTTCAGGTTTAAGAAGATCGAACAGGGGCAGTTGTTGTACCCCAAAATTTTCCTTGCCATTTTAAAGACAAATTATTTCAATAGGTATCCTCATGCTCATAAAAGTCTCAAACACTCAAGACTACTCAAAGATTGATCAGACAAACTCTCCTCCTAAGCAATTGACCTACAACTAGGGTTTTGCTTCTCTCAAGGAAATTGAGTTTCTAATGCCTCAAGTGGATTTAATTGTTTCTCATATTCCTCAAAGTGTCCTCATACCAAGTTTCAAGTCTTGCAGTACAAGTTTGTTCAGTCAATTAGCGAGATGATTGAAAATCAACTGTATTGGACAAAAACTCAACTTTGACCAATTTATAGTCAAACTTCAAGATTTTTGGTCAACATCAAGATTTTGAGGTCACATTCATAATTTGATCAAGGTGTGATCATGATTCATCAAGAAAACTCAAGATTCATCAAAAGTCAAAAGTTACCAAATTAGGGTTTTCTTAAGGAGAAGTCAACTGAACTTTGACCAAGCATAACTTTCACATACTTCATTATAAATTCCCTCAACCAATGTCTATTATGAAGGAAATTCAATTCTCTACAACTTTGTCTCTCTAAGCTCAAGGAAAAAAATGCTTCATTTGGGAGATATGGGCCAAAACATTACAGGTCATTTTAAAACTCAACAAAAATACATCTTTTGTCAAAGCAACTTACATAAAGATATAGACTTCAAATGAAACAATAACCAACATGAAAGTTATAGGAGACATCTTGAGGTTTACAAAAAGTCCTAGATCATCTTCATACGACAAAAATTAGGAGAGTTATGATTGGTGCAAGTTGAGTAATTTTGAGAAAATGCATGAATTTCAAATTGAGCAAAAGTTGAATTTTTGGGATAATGGACCTAAGTTTTCAGGTTCAAATGTGATCATGACCTCATAAGGGACCTCAAAATCCATTCACATATTTTTTTATCATTTTTATTTCTTTTATTTGGATTTTATTCATTTAAATGCAAAATAAATCAAATAAAATATAAAACTAATGGACATAGGGGTGTAGGCTTTTGTTTTGATCAGATTTGAAACCCCAAAAAGCTCATGACAACTTGGAAAAGACATGTAGAGATGATTGGCACATGATTTACCTAAAAAAGAAATATTTTATGCAAAATTCCAATCAAAGATTTGACCATGAAATACAAAAGACTGATCTCACTTTTGTTGACCTAATCACTCTCCTATAAATGTACAACATTCAAACCAAGCTAAGGACACAAAAAATTGCCTCAAGAAGACACCCTAAAATCTAAAAAAATTTCAAGAAATAGGGAAGATTCAAACCCTTATTTACAATCATTTTCAATCCATTCCAAATATTCTATCCCGTTCTTGAAGTTCCCAGGAGTTCATTCCAACCATCGTTGAAGCTTGATGCACGTCAGAACCACATACCCCAACATCGTCAGTTTGGTATAATTCTTGGATTTCAATTTTTTAATACACACGTTATTGAATGATTTGATGCATATATATATATATATATATATATATATATATATATATATATATATATATATATATATATATATATATATATATATATATATATATATATATATATATATATATATATATATATATATATATATATATTCGTGATGATGTTTAGAACATGTTTGAATAAGAAAACACAAGCTTTGATGCACGGAATACGAGATGCCATTGTTAGGGCATAAAATTCTGTTTGTTTCGTATCTTGTGTTACAAGCATTTTCAGGCAAAACTAACACCACCATTGGATTCAGGAGGTCTAAATTAGGGGGACACGACCCCTCTTGGTCTTTAAATCTTGCTATTTTTGTAGGTTGAAGTTTGGATCCCTCGGAGAAGACGACCGGAGCTAGGGCTCCAACGCTTCTCTGATATAGCTTTTATTATATATTTATTTGTTTGTATTTTAATAACAAAAATCCAGTGTAGTGCAAATGGTTAGAGACGGAGGCCTGTAACATAAGAGGCGTAGTCACAGTCAACATCATAAATGAGCACATGGCCTAGTGGTAAAGGGAGCATCCTATGAGGCCAAGGGCATAGGTTCAACACCAACCCCATGCATTCTTTTGTTTTCTTATTTTTCTAACCCTAATTTTCTTTCTTTTTCTTAATTAATTCCTTTTTAATTAATCATTAATTAACCTAATCTTTTTTTCAAATTATAACAAATTAGGGTTAGGGTTTTTAATTAGTAATTAAATTTTTTGACATATTTTTTATTAATTAATTAATTAATTAAATTTTCTTAATATAAAATTAATTAGAAACAATTAGGTTTTAATTAATTATTAACACTTAAATTATCTTCTACACAAAAACACAAAAACATTTTAACATTTTAACATTATTTTTCTTATTACATTTTGCTGTTTAATTTCTTAGACCAATTATATAGGTCGCACTATCAATATAATAGCTTATATTTACATTCCCACATTTTTTCTAATTATGTATCTGCTCCGAGGATGTAATAGCTTAAGTTTACTTTCCCTCAAATTTTATACCTATGTATCTCTCCCAAAGCCATGTAATAGCTTAGGTTTTACATTCACACTTTAACTTTTTGTACATACTTAACTGATAGTAACTATAACGCCCGTAATTTAATTAATTATTTGATTAAATCATTTTTGGATTATTTGTGAAGTTGTGTTATGATGATAGATGTTATGTTGTGATTAGTTGAATTAATTTATTCTATTAAGTTGTAGAATAATATTAGAATAATACTATTATTTGATGTGGGCTTATTTTTAATGATTAGAAATAGTAGAAAGGGGGATGGGTGTACGAATTTAAGCCCATTAAGACATAATGAGAATTATAGGGTTATGATATTAGTTATTTAGAAATATCAAGGAAAAAGAAGTAATAGTAAGAAGAAAAGAAAATAAGGGTTGAAAGAGAGAAAGAGAACGTGGAAGTTGCAGAAAAGAAGGAAAAGAGGCAAAACGAAATTTGATCTGAAAATTATAGAGAAACCTTCAATACAAGGTAAGGGTGGGGTTATGACTCTATAATAGGGTTTATGATGAGTAGTATATGGGATTGGATTTGGAAGAAATTGTTTTGTTTGTGATTGATATATAAGTATTGTTGTTTGATGAGAAATCAATGATTTAGAGATGAATAATGATGCCCTAATGATGTATAATTTATATAGAAATATAGGATTATCATAAGTGATGATTACCTATGATTAGATGATGTTTTTAGGACCTAGGACAGGGAAATCACAGTGAAATCGCAGAATAAATTCAGCACAGATCAGTATGTGTCGACCTCAAAGGCCATGCGTCGACACATGAAGGATTTAAGACTCAGGATGAGTCGATACGAAAGGATCATGCATCTACACATGCAGTGTTTCAGACTCAGTATGAGTCAACACCAGAGGTTACACATAGACTCATGTAGGATTCCAGACTAGTACGCGTCGACTCAAAGAGGCACGCATCGACTCATGCAACCCAATTTTTGACAGATTTTTCCAAGGGCTGTAACTTGAGTTTTCGGATACTGTTTGAGGTACCGTTTGAAGCGTTGGATAGATAACACGATGAACTTCATTCATAAGGATTAAAATGAAGGATAATAAGAATAATCCTAGTGCCCAAATTAGGATAGAGTTAGCTTCCTGCGTTAATCTCTATTACGATTTCGTGAAGTATGATAAGGATAAGACGATCTTAGATTATTGCTTGGTTCATAACAATAAGATTAATAATAATAATAATGATGATGTAGTGTTATAGTATAATAATATGTAGATGTTTAGTAATTAGAGATAAGCATTGATGAGTGATTAATCGGCATAATCGAGAACTGTCCGGATATTTATGGGCGATATCATGTTGTAGGCCTATGGCCAATGTTGAATGGTTGTTGACCTGCTGTTGTGTTATGGATATGGTTGAGTTGCTATGGATTTACGTGGATGAATTATGCTGATGATTTATGTTGATGAATTGTGTTGATGAATTATGATGAGATGCCTCTAATTATTGGCAACTATTGAGTTGTAGGCTTCTTGCCAATGATGATTTGTGTTGAGATGTTGTTAGTTGTGGTTGTTGGTACTACATTCATGATTGTGTCACATACATTGCATATCAAGATGAAGCTGATGCTCGTTAAGATGGCCTGTATTGGCGAATATTAAGATAAAGGCTTATGCCTTATTGATGCCTCTATTTATTGGCAATTATTTTAAGATGGGAGTTCTACTCCAAAGGTACCACATGCATTTGCATAGTATTGAGTCATATTATAAGATTGCATAAGGAAGTTGTGTATTGATGCGGTAAATGTTGTATATTGTTGATGTTCCCCTGCGATTATTGTTGTTTATAAGATGTGAAGTGGTGATATTATATGATTTGATCTAATATATCATTTATCATACATTTTATTATATTGTTAGATATCTCACCCCTTCTGTTTGAATGTTACCATTACGTTGGTAACATGCAGGTAATCCAGAGTGAAGGTGGTTTACCTTCAGTAGTTCGAGTCAGTGTCATTGCTCTGATACGTAACACTCGGGGGGATGAACGCTTGTTACTTTTAACTATTGTAATTCCAGTTGTTGAAATTGAATTTGATTGTTGCTAAGTATGTATTATTTGGAAGTTGCTGTAATGTTGGACAAGGATGTTATTATGATTTCGCTGCGTAGTTGTTCAAGTTGTTGAATTAAGAGATTAATTTATTTTTCTATTGGTTCATCCGAAGTTTTAAAGTGTTATGTATCCATGTTGAATGCAATGGTTTTTAAGTTGAATTTTTGGCATCCTGATTCAGTTGTATGAATTTTATAACTCTGATTTACATTTATAATTGTCGGGTAGAATTGGGGTGTTACAAAGTTGGTATAAGAGCAAAGTCGGTTCGGCCGACCAAGTTGTCGATTCGTAGTTTTAGTTAACAATCGAGTATTGTTAATTTCAGTTATAACCATTGTTTATGTTGTATTACTAACTTGAGATGGCTGGAAGGAATGATGCTGTACTCGGTGCTGCTTTAGAAGCAATGGCGCATGCGATGGAGAATCAACCGAATATTGACAGGAATGTTGGATCTCGTAGTTTGGCGACTTTCCAAAGAGAGAATCCGCCTACCTTCAAGGGAAAGTATGATCCTATGGAGCATTGGATTGGTTGAAAGAGATTGAGAGAATCTTCCGTGTGATGGACTGCACTCCATCGCAGAAGGTTCAATATGGTACTCATATGCTAGCAAACGAAGCTAATAACTGGTGGCTAGAGACGTGTCTGAGGTTGGAAGCTGCAGGTGAAAATGTTACTTGGGCTGTGTTCCATAGAGAATTTCTAAGGAAGTATTTTCCTGAAGACGTTCGTGGTAAGAAGGAGGTTGAGTTCCTTGAGCTGAAGCAAGGGAATATGCCGGTTGTTGAGTATCCTGCAAAGTTTGCTGAGTTGGCTAAGTTTTATCCGCACTACGGTGAGGCAAATGCTGAGTTTTCGAAGTTCATCAAGTTTGAGAACGGGTTGTGCCTAGAGATCAAGAAGGCAGTTGGATACCATAAGACTCGTGTCTTTGCAGATTTGATTGATAGTTGCGGGATTTATGAAGAGGATAATAATGCTCATTACAAGATTATCAGTGAGAAGAGGGGTAAGCACCAACATAATCGTGGTAAGCCTTATGATGCCCCAACCGGTAAAGGTAAACAGAAAGCTACTCAGTGTCAGAAGACTAGTGGGGGGAGATGCTCCTGCTGGTGTGGTTTGCTTTAAATATGGAAAACCTGGGGATAAGAGTAATGTGTTTACTGCTGAGGTAAAGAGGTGTTTCCATTGTGGTAAGACTGGACATGTTGTATCTGAGTGCAAGCATAAGGAGGTGATTTGTTTCAATTATGGTGAAGAAGGGCACATTGGTAGTCAGTGTAAGAAACCAAAGAGGGTGCAGACAAGTGGTAAAGTGTTCGCTTTGGTTGAGGATCAGGAAGCTGCTGAGGACAGACTTATCAGAGGTACATGTTTCATTAATATTACTCCTTTAATTACTATTATTGATACCGGTGCTACTCATTTCTTTATTGCTGCTGATTATGTTAAAATATTGGGTCTTATGTTATCTTCTATAAATGGAGTGATGGTCGTCGACACTCTAGCCAAGGGGTCGGTGACTACTTCTTTTGTGCGTTTAAAGTGTCCTTTGTCGATTTTTGACTGAGACTTTGCTGTTGATTTGGTTTGTTTTCCGTTAAGAGGGTTGGATGTGATTCTGGGTATGAATTGGTTAGAGCATAATTATGTTCATATTAACTATTACAACAAGTCTGTGAGGTTTTCTACTCCTGAAGAAGAGGAAGATAGTCCGTTGTCTACTAGACAGTTGAGAAAGATAATGCAAGAAGAGGCTCAAATGTTCTCGTTGATGGCATTGCTATCTGTCGAGAATCAAACTATAATTGAGGAATTGCAGGTGGTGCGCGAATTTCCTGAAGTTTTCCCTGATGAAATTCTTGATGTACCGCCAAAGAGGGAAGTTGAATTTTCTATTGATCTTGTACCTGGTACCAGACCTGTGTCTATGGCACCATACATGATGTCTGCATCTGAGTTGTCAGAGTTAAAGAAGTAATTGGAAGAGTTACTCGAAAAAAAGTTTTTAAGACCAAGTGTATCTCCGTGGGGAGTTCCAGTGTTTCTAGTTAAGAAGAAAGTAGGAAGTATAAGGCTTTGTGTCAATTATAGACAGTTGAATAAAGTGACGATTAAGAACAAGTATCCGCTTCCAAGAATCGATGACTTGATGGATCAATTGGTGGATGCTCGTGTGTTCAGTAAGATTGATTTGAGGTCAGCTTACCATCAGATTAAAGTGAAGGGTGAAGATATCCAGAAGACGGATTTCAGAACGCGTTATGGACATTATGAATATTCGATGATGCCTTTCGGTGTTACTAATGCGCCGGGAGTATTCATGGAATACATGAACCATATCTTTCATACTTATTTGGATCGGTTTGTAGTGGTGTTCATTGATGACATTTTGATTTACTCTAAGTCAGAAGAAGAGCATGCAGAACACTTAAGAGTAATATTGCAAGTTTTGAAAGAGAAGAAGTTGTATGCAAAGCTGTCTAAGTGTGAGTTCTGGTTAAAGGAGGTTAGTTTTCTTGGTCATGTTATCTCAGGTAGTGGCATTGCTATAGATCCATCGAAGGTTGATGTTGTGTTGCAATGGGAAACTCAGAAGTCAGTTACTGAGATTAAAAGCTTTTTGGGATTAGCTGGTTACTATAAAAGGTTTATCGAAGGTTTTTCTAAGTTGGAACTTTCGTTGACTTAGTTGACTTGTATAGGTAGAGCCTTTGTGTGGGATGTTCATTGCGAAGAGAGTTTTGCAGAGTTGAAGAGGAGATTTACGTCGACTCCGATTTTGACATTACCTAATCCAAGAGAACCTTTTGTGGTATATTATGATGCTTCTAAGATGGGTTTAAGAGGCGTGCTTATGCAAAATGATAAGGTAGTTGCTTATGCGTCAAGGCAGTTGAGGACTCGTGAGAAGAACTATCCTACGCATGATTTAGAGCATGTTGTCATTGTTTTTGTGTTGAAAATTTAGAGGCATTATCTTTATGGTTCTATATTTGAAGTGTTTAGTGACCATAAGAGCTTAAAGTATTTATTCAATCAGAAGGAGTTAAATATAAGGCAACGAAGATGGTTGGGATTGTTAAAGGATTATGATTTCGGTTTGAATTATCATCCAGGAAAAACGAATGTGGTGGTTGATGCGTTGAGTCGAAAGACTTTAGATATGTCGGTAATGATGGTTAAAGAGTTAGAATTAATTGAACTATTCAGGGATATGAGCTTAGTTTGCGAAGTGACACCGCAAAGTGTTATGTTGGGTATGTTGAAGATTAATAATGAATTTCTAGACAGTATCAGAGATTCTCAAAAGTTAGATGTGAAACTGGTAGATTCGATGGTTGGGATCGATCAGTCTAAGAATAGTGATTTTAAGTTAGATGTGCAAGGTGTGTTGAGATTTCGCAATCGAATTTGTATTCCTGATGATGTGGAGATGAAGAAAGTGATCCTTGAAGAGAGCCATAGAAGCAAGCTGAGTATTCATCCAGGAGCTACAAAGATGTATCAGGATTTAAAGAATTTGTTTTGGTGGCCTGGGATGAATAGTGATGTGGCTCGGTTTGTGTATGCATGTTTGACTTGTTAGAAGTCGAAAGTTGAACATCAGAAGCCTGCAGGGTTGATGCAACTGTTAGAATTTCCAGAATGGAAATGGGATATCATTTCGATGGACTTTGTGACGGGGTTACCTAATACTTTAAGAGCACATGATTCGATTTGGGTGATTATTGATAGGCTTACGAAGTCGGCTCATTTTATTCCTATTAACATTAGTTTTCCAGTGTCAAAGTTGGCTGAGATTTACATTAGTGTAACTGTGAAGCTGCATGGTGTTTGTTTGTGCATTGTGTGAGATAAAAATCTGAGGTTTACTTCTGATTTTTCGAAAAGTTTGCAAGCGGCATTGAGATCTAAGTTGAGGTTGAGTTCGACGTATCATCCTCAGACGGATGGTCAGACCGAGAGGACTATTTAGTCATTGGAGGATCTGTTGAGAGCATGTGTTCTTGAGCAGGGAGGTTCATGGGATACTTACCTTCCGTTGATAGAGTTCACTTATAATAACAATTACCATTCTAGTATTAGGATGGAACCTTTTGAAGCGGTGTATGGTCGGAGATGTAGGACTCCTATATGTTGCCATGAATATGGAGAAAGTGTAGTACTTGGACCTGAAATTCTTCGTGAGACTACTGAGAAGGTGAAGTTGATTCGGAAAAAGATGAAAGCTTCCCAAAGTAGACACAAGAGTTATCATGATAAGTGAAGGAAGTATTTAGAATTTCAAGCTGGTGACCATGCTTTTTTGAGAGTTACACCTGTGACTAGTGTTGGGCGAGTATTTAAATCTAAGAAGCTCACTTCTCATTTTATTGGTCCGTATCAGATTTTAGAGAGAGTTGGGAATGTTGCTTATAGAGTGGATTTACCGCCTAATCTTTCGAATTTGCATGATGTGTTTCATGTGTCGTAACTCCAGAAGTACATTTCTGATCCGTGTCATGTGATTCATATGGATGATGTGCAAGTACGGGATAACCTTACTGTGGAGAAGATGCCTGTACGAATCGCAGATCGTGAAATAAAGACTCTGAGGGGAAAAGAGATTGATTTGGGGAAAGTGGTTTGGCTAGGAGCTGCCGGAGAAAGCATGACTTGGGAGTTGGAAAGCAAGATGCGGGACTCCTATCCTGAGTTGTTTGATTAAGTTAAATTTTCGAGGACGAAAATATTCTTAGTTGGGGAGAGTTATAACGCCAATAATTTAATTAATTATTTAATTAAAATATTTTTGGATTATTTGTGAATTTGTGTTATGATGATAGATGTTGTGTTGTGATTATTTGAATTAATTTATTGGATTAAGTTGTAGAATAATATTAGAATAATACTATTTTTTGATGTAGGCTTATTTTTAAAGATTAGAAGTAGTAGAAAGAGGGGTGTAGGAGTTTAAGACCATTAAGACATAATGAGAATTATTGGGTTATGATATTAGTTATTTAGAAATATCAAGGAAAAAGAAGTAACAGTAAGAAGAAAAGAAAATAAGGGTTGGAAGAGAGAAAGAGAACATGGAAGTTGTAGAAAAGAAGGAAAAGAGGCAAAATGGAATTTGATCGGAAAATTGTAGAGAAAACTTCAATCCAAGGTAAGGGTGGGGTTCTGACTCTATAATAGAGTTTATGATGAGTAGTATATGAGATTGGATTTGGAAGAAATTGTTTTGTTTGTGATTGATATATATATGTATTGTTGTTTGATGAGAAATGAATGATTTAGAGATGAATAATGATGCCCTAATGATGTATAATAGATGTAGAAATATAGGATTATCATAAGTGATGATTACCTATGATTAGGTGATGTTTTTAGGACCTAGGGAAGGGAAATCACAGTGAAAACACAGTGAAATCGTAGAATAAATTCAGCACAGATCAGTATGAGTCGACCTCAAAGGCTATGCATCGACACATGTCAGATTTAAGACTCAGGATGAGTCGATACGAAAGGATCATGCATCGACATATGCGGTTTTTCAGACTCAGTATGAGTCGACACAAGAGGCTACGCGTCGACTCATGCAGGATTCCAGACCAGTACGCGTCGACTCAAAGAGGCACGCGTCGACTCATGCAGTCCAATTTTTGACAGATTTTTCCAAGGGCTGTAACTTGAGTTTTCGGACTCCGTTTGAGGTTCCGTTTGAAGCGTTGGATAGCTAACACGATTAAATTCATTCATAAGGATTACAATGAAGGATAATAAGAATAATCCTAGTGCCCAAATTAGGATATAGTTAGCTTCCCGTGTTAATCGCTATGACAATTTCGTGAAGTATGATAAGGATAAGACGATCTTAGATTATTGCTTGGTTCATAACAATATTAATAATAATAATGACGTAGTGTTACAATATAATAATATGTAGAGGTTTAGTAATTAGAGATAAGCATTAGATGAATGATTAATTGGCATAGTCGAGAACTTTCCTAATATTTATGGGCGATATCATGTTGTAGGCCTATGGCCAATGTTCAATGGTTATTGACCTGCTGTTGTGTTGTGGTTATGGTTGAGTTTCTGTGGATTTACGTGGATGAATTATGCTGATGATTTATGTTGATGAATTGTGTTGATGAATTATGATGAGATGCCTCTAATTATTGGTAGCTATTGAGTTGTAGGCTTCTGGCCAACGATGATTTGTGTTGAGATGTTGTTAGTTGTGGTTATTGTTACTACATTCATGATTGTGTCGCATACATTGCATATCAAGATGGACCTGATGCTCATTAAGATGGCCTGTATTGGTGAATATTAAGATGAAGACTTATGCCTTGTTGATGCCTCTATTTATTGGCAATTATTTTAAGATGGGAGTTCTACTTTAATGGTACCACATGCATTTGCATAATATTGAGTCACATTATAAGATTGCATAAGGAAGTTGTGTATTGATGCAGTAAATGTTGTATATTGTTGATGTTCCCCTGCGATTATTGTTGTTTATAAGATGTGAAGTGGTGATATTATATTATCTGATCTAATATATCATTTATCATACGTTTTATTATATTTTTAGATATCTCACCCCTTCTGTTTGAATGTTACCCTTACGTTGGTAACATGCAGGTAATCCAGAGTGAAGGTGGTTTACCTTCAGTAGTTCGAGTCGGTGTCATTGCTCTGATACGTAATACTCGGGGGGATGAACGCTTGTTGCTTTTAGTTATTGTTATTCTAGTTGTTGAACTTTAATTTTGATTGTTGCTAAGTATTTGTTATTTTGAAGTTGTTATAACGTTGGACAAGGATATTATTATGATTCCGCTGCGTAGTTGTTCAATTTTTTGAATTAAGAGATTAATTTATTTTGCTGTTGGTTCATCCGAAGTTTTAAAGTGTTATGTATCCATGTTGAATGCAATGGTTTTTATGTTGAATTTATGGCATCCTGATTCAGTTGTATGGATTTTATAACTCTGATTTACATTTATAATTTCCGAGTAAAATTAGGGTGTTACAATAACTAGGGTTTGTATGGCAAGATTAAAAGCAATATAGAAAACCCTAATACAGAAGATAAGATAACTGAAAATATACACTTTACACACTTTGCACCTCTAGGGTAACCTCTCTTGTTGCCTTCCGAATATTGGAGACGTGCCTAAAAAGTAGGGATAATTTAGCAAAAGATCCTCTGTTGTACCCCAAAATTTTCTCTCCCATTTTTACTGAAAACATGCTCATTGAGGTCTTAAATTGCTCAAGGTTGACCAATAATTGACCAGACAAACTCTCCTCCTAAGAAATGAACCTCTAACTAGGGTTTCACTTTTCACCAAGATGTGGGAGCTCCAAAAGTCTAAAATGTTTTCCATGGTCCTAATGGGTCTTCAAGATTGTCCCTGCGAAGTTTCATGCCTTGCACTACAAGTTTGCTCAGTTAATTGCTCAAATGTCTGAAAATCAACTGCACTATGTCAAAAGTCAAATGTGGCCTATATACAGTCAAACTTCAAGATTTTTGGTCAACATCAACATTTTGAAGTGATATCCATCATTTGGTCAAGGGTTGATCATGATTCCTCAAGAAATGCTCATAATCTACCAAAAGTCAAGAATTGCTAAATTAGGGGTTCTATAGGAAAAGTCAACTGAACTTTGACTAGGCATAACTTTCACATAATTTATCCATTTTTCCCCAACCAAAGCTCATTTTGAAGATAATCCAATTCCCTACAACTCCTATTATCCCCTCAAATTCAAGAAATGCACCAATTGAAAGATACATGCTCATACATTACACGTCATTTTCAGAAAGTCAACAAAAGACACTTTTTTCCAAGACCATTTACATCAAGATAAAGTCTTCAAATGCAAAATTGATCAAAAAAGGTATTAAAGAGGACATCTTAGGCTTTCCAAAAATTCAAAAATCATCTTCAAAGGGTAAAAATTTAACAAATTATGATTTTCAAAAATTGGGAAATTTTGAGAAATTTCAAGAAATGCACATTGTTAAAATGTGTTTTTAGGTTAATGGGCTTAATTTTTGAGACTCAAACATATTCACGACATGTCCAAGAACCTATAAAGTCACCCATGCATGAGTTTTATTTTTATTTTATTTATTTTTGATTTTTATCTAAATAAAGTCAAAATAAATTAAATAAATGCAAGGTTAATGTGTGAGGCATGTAAGGCTGGAGATTTGATCATGTTGGAGGCCCAAAAAGCTCATGGCAAGCTGTCAAAACCGTGTGGAGTACTTTTGAATCAAATCTTGGCTTAAAATGGAAAGAATGCATATATTTCTAAATCAAATATTATACTTGATTACATATGATATGTGATGGGGAATCTGTAACGTATAGCCTAAATATAGTACTGCAAGTGCACAGCCTATCGAAGTAATATATAAGATTATCGAACCACAGAGACCAATTTTCAATCTATCAACTCTATTGCTAAGGTGCTTATCTAAGGTGAACAAGAATATTGATGTGAGTGCAGTGCAACAAAGTAAATGAGCGAGGTAAATAGCAGTTTAAAAGACAGGTTGGAATGTAAATCATGTAATCAGATATTGGTCCGGTCATGCGTAGATGAAACTACTTATGGGGCAGTATTTTCTATTGATAGCAAAGAATCAATTTAACGGGAACTTGTAGCTTTTGACTACTAAGAACCGAATTTACTCTTTAAATTAAATTCCTTTATTGTCATATATAAAGGGTGCCTTCCGCGTTAAAGAGGTAAACCTATTTTTAAGAAATTGATAGTTTTGACTTAACAGAAAAGTAATTTTACTTGGAAAGATTAACTTAAAGAGACCTTTGGCTTTTGACCAAGAGTCAGATTTCAAACCTACAAACGCGTCCGAAAATAGTTTCAAAATCGTTTTCTAAAAAGGTCAATGATTCCTATTTAACCAATCAACGGCTTTCGCTCTTTTCGTTTGGTTAAATAATAATCAAGTCGTATCATTAGTTTGGACGGCTTTCGATCTTACCCAATAAACATTTAAACATAATTGACTTAAGTTAAAAGCAAAACATCCCCAGAGTATTTTCACTAGCATGATAATTGGAACACGACCATGATGACAATCATTACATCCAAACCTTTATAGTTTAGCCAGACATAATAAGTGCGAGTCTATAAAATGTGTAGACTATGATAAGAGCGAGTAAGTAAAAGAGTGCGAGTCTATAAAACGTGTAGACTATGGTAAGAGCATTTAGAGTCTATAAAACGTGTAGACTATGGTAAGAGCATTTAGAGTCTATAAAACGTGTAGACTATGGTAAGAGCATTTAGAGTCTATAAAACGTGTAGACTATGCTAAGAGCAATTATAAGTAAAGAAATGCAATAAAATAGAACCTTGCTCCAGTCGGAGACTTGAATCTGATACAAATCTGCGGAATGGTAAGGCTGGTATGATGAACTTCAACCAAAGTGCTCCAAGACTCGATTACAACTCAATCTACACCGCAATAACTCCCCGATGTGAAGAGATTATTACTTTACAGAAACTGATAGTATATGGCTTAAGATTGTACTAAGCTTGGATGAAACTAAAAAATGAAAATCGAAAACTATTTATAGAGGATCCTTGAGATGCGTAAAGACCAGCATGCCCCTCAACTTCTTCTGAGCGGGAAACTTTTGTGAAGGCCGCGGGCGCGGTGGCAGTGGCCGCGGGCGCGGTGTCTGGAACTGCCAGATTATGGGAACGTGGCAGTTGGTCTCTGGGTGAAAGTGGGCCACGTCATCGCGTTCCCTGTAGCCGGCGCGGCGCTGAACGCCATAAGTGCAGAATATCTTGAAAAACCCTAATTTCTTGGCGTTTTGGCTCGTTTCTTCACAGAAGGCTCTGAAATGACAAGAATCCTGAAAACAAAGGAAAAAGGAACATAATACGAGAAAATGATAATAAAAACTAAGGAAAACATGTGATAGTTGAGTCAGAAACATAGTGCGATTTAGTGCGATCAAATCCTCCCACGCTTAGACCTTTGCTTGTCCTCAAGCAACAACTCTTAGAAGTAGATGAAAGAAAATTATGGTGTATACAGGTTTTGGGAAAAGAGGGCTTCTAAGTTCGAGTAAGGGTGTGTTGTCAGGCACTAACTATCTGAACCAAGGGTATCGTAATTACACTACTCGCAGAAATGTGGACATAAACCTCATAAGTATACAGATCGATCCTAATATCCTTACTATGCTAAGACTTCTTTTTGTACGAGGTCCTTTTTCATTCAGGCGCAATCACATTAAGCCCGTTATCCGTACATACTCATGGTGTAGTGACCGGTTAGTGACTCTGATCTCAAGTGATGGGATTCTGGTACAAGAGTTGATTTAACCCCTTTTTATTTTACCCATTTGCAGTTGCGGGGGATCGGACCGTAGTCCTCCCTACCAAGTCCAGCACCAGATACCTCTGGACCAACTACAACGGATGTGCCTTATATATATATATATTTTTTTCTTTGTTTTTATTAGTGCTTACAACTTTCTTGAGTTGAGTAATCTTTGTGAGGATCACCCAACTCGTAGTCGTATTCATACTTTATTTTATAAACTTTTAAGGCAAAATAGAGATCATCCACTTATATTCATCGATCCTACACTTAGAGCATGCTTAGGCCGGAGCTGACTGCTTAGATAAACTACTTGAAGACCTATTTGTACAGTTTTATTCAAAATCATAGCATATTGGGAAGAAAGGATCTAATCTAAATGTTCAAAAAGGCTTACGGTGTTAAAACGATAACGAATTTTTAAAAAAGTGAGTGCCCAAGAAATAGACCCTATCTAGGACCTGTCTCATAGCCCAAATCCTTAAAAACAACCACAATTCTTTGAAAAAGATTTTGTAAAAATTTTTGTAAGGCTAAAAAGTGGGGGAAATGAAAGGGTACACTACGCAGAGAGACTCGCCTATCACATGCATTTTATTAACTACGAATATAACATACCTAAAAGGAAAAATGCGGAAGGGAAATAAAAGCAGGAAAAACGGGAAATAAAAGCGATAAATGCTCCTCCCACACTTAAATCGGACATTGTCCTCAATGTTCCAAAATAAGGTAGGAGGAGGTACCTGAAAACGCTAGTGGGGGCCACTAGGACCTTCACCATCCTGGTTGGTACGACCGGAACGGCGGCTACAACTGCGACGGCGGCTCTCTCGGTCCAAAACTAGCTGCTCCATTCTCTCTGTCAAGGCGGCATTTGCCGCTTGTAGCTCTTGGGTCCTACCAATGAGGGTGCCTTGGGTTGCCTCCATCAATTGGAAGTGACGAGCATATGTGGTCTGGTTAAGGTGCTGTTCTCGCTGGAAAGCCAGCTGACTTTCCATAATAGTGCGCAGAGAGCTAGCATTTTGCTGTTGGGATGCTTGCATGAAGGCCATGTTATCGGTCGCCTGTTGCTGCAAAGTAGCAAGGAGGGTGTCCCTCTGGGCCTCTCGGGCCATATGCTCACGCCACATGTCCTCAGTGACATGGAAACTAGGAGCTGTACCGGCATGTGGGTTAGACGTAGATGGTGTCGTGTGTGGTGGTGAAAAGTGGGGTGGTTCTTCCGTACGGAAATCGTACTCATCATCAGTGTTGTTACCCTCATTTAAAGGTAGATTTGGGGGCAACGGACCAATAAAAGCAGGAGTGTTGAGATCGTAGGTCCAGTTACGCTCAAATCTGATATCAGTACGACGGGTGCAAGGAATAACAACACTGGGTACAGCGGCACCTCCAACCATGAGGAAGTAACCACCTTCCCTCCTCGTCTTGCATAAACGCATATCCCTTAAAAATTTAAGATTTGCAATACGAGGAGGAAGTGGCTCAAGGGTGGCAAGTTCTGTATCCAATCCTATGGCACGGGCAATAGTAGTAATCAGTCCACCAAAGGAAATCGGCCCACCTTTTCTTAAAACATGGTGCATGTGGGCAATCATAAATGGGACTGGATTAACTTTGGTGTCTGTGAGGCAGCTCTGCATGATAATTAATTCTTTAGCATTCACCTTGTTTGGGTTTTCCCGAGCAAAGATGGTGGATGCTAAAAGAAATCTAAAAACACGAAGGGCAGGATTGTGGATATGAGAAGCAAGTAGGCCATCAAAAGATGTTGCATTTTGTTTAGTAATCCTGGCCCAAAATGCTTCAAATGCCCAATCCGTGTCTAAAGGTGCTTCACAAACGGCACCATCCCCATAAGGCCATCCTAACATGGCAGCTAGACCGTCAGTGGAGTAGTCATATTCAACATTAAACATTCTAAATTTTACTCCACCTACGGCGCTAGCAGTGTTAGGAGAGACGTTATAAATTAAAGAACTCAAAAATTCGAACGTCAGCCTAGGGTAGGTTGGTGCTTGAGTAGCAAAAATATCATGCATGCCTAGTTTGTCGAGAAGGAAAAAGACACTATGGTATATACCTAATGAATATAGACAGTTTTCATCGATATACCTGGTAGAGTGTATTGGTGTTGTCAGCAATTTCTCAAGCCGCTTTTGTTGTCTTTCTCCGGGTTGGCCATCTCGCAAAATGTAGCCGTGATACTCCATAGGATTTTCTTGTGGATGAATATAAAGAGAAAGAATGGGATGTAGAAGTAGTGAAGGTGTGAGGAAGAAAATGAAATAGTGGGGGTATTTATAGGTAGTGAAGAAAAATGGTGGTTGATGAATATTTATGATGGGAATAAATGTAGTGGGGTAGGTATGGATAATAAAGGAAGTTATGGGGGGTTAAGAATGGAAGAAAATGGGATTGGAAGTGGAAAAAGAGGCAAAATGGGGGGAAAACCGAGCCACTAGCCGTTAGGTGACCGTTACGTCACCGCGGGCGCGGCAGAGATCACCGCGGGCGCGGTCAGGGCGAGCCAAGTTGGGCCGGTCTTGCTTCCTTTCCATTGGGCTTTTCCTTCCTTGCCATTAGCTTCAATTTTTGGAGGTGTACCTAGTTTTCTTACGAACGTGCATATATGTATGTGAATACATATATACATGTATATTTATTTATTTTTATATCAAAATTTTCATTATAGTGACCAGAAAAACAAAAACATTAGTAAATGAAAGGTATATATAGAGAAAAAAAAAACACATATGCATATATATATATATAGGTACGGACATCGGGTCACCAAAATAGTTATTAATAATGCAGGAAACAGATAATGCAAATAAAAATGAGTCTGAAAAGGAAATCAACATAATACTAATAATACTAGAACTAGAGATCTTGTGAATAACACAGATCTATCGCCAACCGGGAGGATGCTCTGCAGGAGTGTCTGGGCCACGCAGCTCAGTCAGCTGGCGTCGAATCTCTGCCACCTCATGAGCTAATTCATCTAACTCACCAGCAAAGGTAACATCATTCAGTTCCAACTGTAAATGAAGGTCAGCCACCTCATTGCAGAGACTGGCTATCTCGGTGCGCATAGCAGTCAACAGAGTGCGAATATCAGGTTCCTGCAAGCTGAGGTTATTAGTAAGAACAGTAGTGCGTGTAACCTCGGGTCGGGATGTGTGATCTGGAGTAGAGTCCTCGGGAGAAGGAGTGTATTCAGAAGTAGGATCTTCGGAAGCAGGAGTGTATTCTGGAGTGGGATCTTCGGAAGCAGGAGTGTATTCTGGAGTGGGATCTTCGGAAGCAGGAGTGTATTCTGGAGTGGGATCTTCGGAAGCAGGAGTATATTCTGGGGCATACTCTGATATCTCACCCCAACCTTCTACAAAATAGTTCCAATTAGCAGGGTTGGAAACACAAGTCATCTGAGGGTCTGGCAGTGTGAAGGTGTAAACTGTCTGGTCATCGATGAGCAATCTGTACTGATATGGGTGGAAAGAGGCCCTCCTCATGAGCCCACGATCCATGCAAAAGTCTAAATCCAGGAAAGTATATCCACAGTATGGGGTCAGCTGTGCTATCATACTGTCCAAACCCAAAGCAGAAGCTATCTGTGTCACATTCCCTCCAGAATGAATGAGTCCTACAGCGGATCGAGCAGTCTGCTCGAGGCTCTCTATCAGAAAACCTCCACTAGCTATAGGTCTGGACTGACTGGCACAGTATAGGAAAAGGATCTCCTCATCGGTGACTAAGTGGTCACAGTAACTCCTCCCAAAGAAAGTGTGGCACAGAATCATCTTGAAGTATCAGAAAGCCGGGTTATGGATCTTCCTGGACAGCTGGGTAGAGGGGTCAAGGTTGGCTCCATCAGTAATGTCCTGCCAAAATTTATCAATATCTCTGTCCATATAGTAACTCAATGGTAACTCAGTGATAGCAGTCGGTCCAGTTTGGAAACCAAGCAAATCCCCAAATTCTTTGATGGTCAGGGTATACTCGGTACCAAACAATATGAAACTTAGGCATCCTCGCTCATCTCCTTCACCCACCCATGGGTTATAATCCACAGAGCTAAGAAACTCCAGAGTAAGGTTCCTGTAGGTTTTGTGGACATCATCAGCATAATAATCCCAGCCAAGTTGTTTGCATAGATACCTAATACTTGGCTCAATCCCGAGTGCCTCCATGCAGCTCTGATCGGGGTACCTAGTGGGTACCATAGGTCTAGCAGATAAGGTATCAAATCGCGCTTTTTGTGCTTCATCCCTGAAAATCACAACCATACCATCGGGGTAATGCATCCTGAAAATATAAACACAAGAAATTAGTCCAGATAAAACATATATAAATTAATAAAATAAAATAAAATTAAGAATAAACCATGGGTTGCCTCCCATGCAGCGCTTGTTTAACGTCTTTAGCTTGACGATTAGATCTTACTTTATGTGGGTATTGGTGGGTCTATAAGAATATGACTAGAGTAGTCAACAGGCAAATCGCCTCCTTTGTATAGATTCAGTCTTTGTCCATTTACCACAAATGGAGCGCATGAATTGTTTTTGATTTCTACTGCTCCAGACTTTAGAACTTTTGACACTTCAAATGGACCTGTCCATCTTGAACGAAGCTTACCAGGAAAAAGTCGTAACCTTGAGTTAAATAGGAGAACAGGGTCACCAATGTTGAAATCTTTCTTGATGATTTTTTTATCATGCCACATCTTGGTTCTTTCCTTATATATGATGGCATTCTCATAGGCATTCAAGCGAAGCTCTTCCAGCTTGTGAATGTCCAGGATACGTTTTTCTTCGGCTTTTAGGTAATCTAGATTCAAGGATTTAATGGCCCAATAGGCTTTATGTTCTAGTTCGAAGGGTAAATGACAGGACTTTCCATAAACCAATTGATAAGGAGTTGTTCCAATAGGGGTTTTATAAGCCGTTCTATAAGCCCATAAGGCGTCTTTAAGTTTTCCAGACCAGTCTTTTCTGGATAATGATACGGTTTTCTCTAGGATCTGCTTAATCTCCCTATTCGATACTTCTACTTGGCCACTGGTTTGCGGGTGATATGGTGTTGCTACTCTATGTTTTACTCCGTATTTGCTTAGAAGATTGTCAAATATCTTAGATATAAAATGCGATCCTCCATCACTTATGACTAACCTCGGGGTTCCAAACCTAGGAAAAATAATATTCTTAAACAGTTTGATAACTACCTTGGTATCGTTTGTGGGTGATGCAACAACTTCTATCCACTCTGAGACATAATCGACAGCTACTAGGATATACTTGTTACCCATTGAGGAAGGAAAAGGTCCCATGAAATCTATACCCCAGACATCAAATATTTCCACTTCTTGGATGTTACTTAAAGGCATTTCATCACGTTTTGAGATGTTCCCAGTGCGTTGGCATCGGTCACATTTTGTAATGTAAGTGTGGACATCGCGCCATACAGTAGGCCAATAAAAACCTGCTTGAAATATTTTGGCGCATGTTTTAGATGTGCTTGCATGTCCACCATAAGGTGCAGCATGACAATGTTTAATGACGTTGCCTACTTCTTCTTCCGGCACACATCGTCTGAATATATTATCTATTCCTCTTTTGAATAGGAGGGGTTCATCCCAAAAGAAGTGTTTAACATCACTAAAAAACTTCTTCTTCTGTTGGTAGCTTAAGTCAGGGGGTATGATATCAGCGGCCAGATAATTCACAATATCTGCGTACCATGATATGTTGTTCAAGGTTGAGATTTCCTCATAGGTCTCTTCTTCAATTGAGTTTATCCCAGCTATTAATCTTTCATAAGTAGAGTGATCGTCTATAGGTATAAGTTCAGGTTTAAGGTGTTCTAACCTAGAGAGATGATCAGCTACTAAGTTTTCAGCTCCTTTTTTATCCTTAATATCCAAGTCAAATTCTTGGAGTAAAAGAACCCATCTGAGCAATCTAGGCTTAGCATCTTTCTTACTTAACAAGTACCGGATTGCTGCATGATCTGTGTATACTATTATTTTTGCTCCCACCAAATAAGATCGAAATTTATCAATAGCAAAAACTACGGCTAGCAATTCCTTTTCTGTGGTTGTATAATTTAGCTGGGCAGCGTCTAGTGTTCTACTAGCGTAGTAAATAGCATGCAGTTTCTTGTCTTTTCTTTGCCCTAGTACAGCTCCTACAGCGAAATCACTAGCATCGCACATGATTTCAAAGGGTTGTGTCCAATCAGGTGGTCTTATGATAGGTGCTGAAATAAGAGCTTGCTTTAAAACTTCAAAGGCCTCAAGACATTTTTGGTCGAATTCAAACTCGACATCCTTCATCAATAAGTTAGTTAAAGGTTTTGTTATTCCGGAAAAATTCTTGATGAAACGTCGGTAGAACCCGGCATGTCCTAGAAAACTTCTTACTTCCCTAACGGTCTTAGGTGGGTTTAGGTTTTCTATAACTTCTATCTTGGCCTTATCGACTTCTATACCTCTTTCAGAAATAATGTGTCCCAAGACTATCCCTTCATTTACCATAAAGTGGCACTTTTCCCAATTCAACACAAGGTTTACTTCCACACATCTTTTTAAGATTTTCTCTAAGTTTGAGAGGAAGTTTTTGAAATCAAACCCACACACTGAAAAATCGTCCATAAATACTTCCATAATTCCATCTAGGTAGTCTGCGAAAATTGACATCATACAACGTTGGAAAGTGGCAGGTGCATTACAGAGTCCAAAAGGCATTCGTCTATAAGCGAATGTTCCATAAAGGCAAGTAAATGTGGTTTTTTCTTGGTCCTCTGGGTGAATAGGGATTTGGAAAAACCCCGAATACCCATCAAGATAGCAGAAATATGAGTGTCTTGCTAGACGTTCAAGCATCTGATCTATAAATGGGAGAGGGAAATGGTCTTTTCTCGTTGCCTTATTCAACTTTCTGTAATCTATACACATACGCCATCCTCCTTCTGTTCGTTTTGCCACATGCTCACCTTTCTCATTTTCCATAACAGTGATACCTCCTTTCTTGGGTACCACATGGACTGGGCTTACCCATTTACTATCCGAAATTTGGTATATGATACCAGCTTCTAATAACTTAAGAACTTCTTTCTTGACTACATCACTCATGATAGGGTTTATTCTTCTTTGATGTTCTCTTGAGGGTTTTGAATCTTCTTTCTTCTAGCATAATCCGATGCATGCATACGGATGGGCTTATACCTTTTAAATCTGAAACTTTATACCCTAAAGCTGAGGGATATTTTCGCAAGGTATCTAAGAGTTGATTTGTTTCTATTTGGTTTAGAGCGGCGCTAATTATAACAGGTCTATTCATCTCCTCATCCAAAAACTCATATCTTAGATTCTTGGGTAGTTCCTTAAGTTCTATAGTGGGTTTCTCAGTACGCGGCATAAGGTCAGGGGTAAGAGCTAAGCATTCGAAAAGGTTGTCGTCAATGTACGGTTCGATACTCTTAAATCCGTCATCCTCTAAAATAGGGGTTGATGGTAATTTGATTAAAGATTCGTTTTGTTCGAGCTCATTTACACATTCGGCAATGACGTCGATGGCATAACACGCATCTCCTATCACTGGTGCCATTAGAAACTTTGATAAAATGAACTCAATCTTTTCATCTCCTACCTCGAAAGTCAGTTTCCCTTTCTTAACATCTATTATAGCTCCGGCGGTCGATAGGAATGGTCTTCCTAAGAGGATTGGGATGTCTTCATCTTCTTTAATATCCATTACGACGAAGTCGATCGGAATGTACAACTGACCAATCTTGACAGGTATGTCTTCTAAAATACCCATGGGATATTTGACAGATCTATCAGCTAGTTGTAAGGACATCTTAGTAGGTTGAAGTTCTCCTAATTTTAACCTCTTACAGACGGCCAGAGGCATCAGACTTACGCTTGCTCCTAAGTCTAAAAATGCTTTGTCTATCATATGGTTACCTAGGATGCAAGGGATAGAAAAACTTCCAGGGTCTTTATCTTTCTTGGCGAGTTTATTTTCGGATATAGAATGACATTCTAAAGGCTTGGGATCATCGAGTCGCCGTTTATTGGTCAAAATATCTTTCAAGAACTTAGCATATGATGGTATCTGGGTTATAGCTTCAGTAAAAGGAATCTCTACATGGAGTTTCTCTATTACCTTAATAAACTTTTGGTACCGGTTTTCTACTTTGGTGTTTTTCAGCCTCTGTGGGAACGGAATAGGTGGTTTATAAGGTTGTTGAGTGTTATTCCCTACTTCTGGTTTTGATTGCTTTTCTGGTTTCTCTGGTTCCTCTACCTGGTCTTTAGGTGTAGCATCTTCCATAGGTTTTTCTGATGCGCTTAAGTTAGGATTTCTAGGCCCTTCATAAGCAGTTCCACTTCTTAAGGTGATAGAATTTGCTTGGC
Source organism: Vicia faba (assembly GCA_948472305.1). NCBI lineage: Eukaryota > Viridiplantae > Streptophyta > Magnoliopsida > Fabales > Fabaceae > Vicia > Vicia faba. Next base: position 1,306,729,480 of record OX451740.1, on the reverse strand, counting down.
CTTTTGGATTTGGTTGAGTTTGTCCAGGAAATTGTCCTCCAGGTGCAACTTGTACAAAGGTGTTTTGTGCTACTTGGGAAATCTGAGTCTCAAGCATTTTGGTGTGGGTTATCATCTGGTCAAACTTGGTTGCCAGTTGAGTAACTAGTTCGTTCGTGTGAATGTGTTGGTTCATAAACTCCTTATTTTGCTGAGTTTGAGTCTGAATAAAGGTGTCTATGGTTTCTTTAAGGTTTGGTCTTGGGGGCACTATTTGCATAGGTTGGTTTTGTTTTTGCGTTTGGAATCCTTGAGGTCTCGAAGGTCCGGGATTTTGGATAGGGTTATTGTTTTTGTAAGAGAAATTCGGGTGGTTCCTCCATCCAGGATTGAAGGTATTCGAGAAAGGGTTCCCTTGGGTATAGTTAACTTGGTCTGAGCTAGATTCGTTCAAAAGGTTACATTCAACGGTTTGATGTCCTTGAGTTCCACAGAGTTCACATTCCGATTGGATTGCTGCTACTGTGGTTGGGTTTTGAGACATGTTCTCGACTCTCAAAGCTAGGGCGTCCATCTTGGCATTAATCATGTCCATGCAACTTACCTCATGCTTTCCTCCATGGCTCTCCTTTTTCTATACTGTCGCTCGTTCTAATCCCCACTGGGCGTGGTTTTGGGCCATGTCCTCTATTAGGGCACAAGCGTCAGGGTAAGGTTTGTTCATCAATGCTCCGCCAGCGGCAGCGTCTATGGACATCTTTGTGTTGTAATGGAGTCCATTATAGAAGGTATGTATGATTAACCATTGCTCCAGGCCATGGTGCGGACAAGCTCTTAAAAGTTCTTTATATCTCTCCCAGGCATCAAAAAGTGATTCGCCTTGGTTTTGGGTGAAACAAGTGATCAGGTTCCTAAGAATAGCGGTCTTGCTTGGTGGAAAATATCTCGCAAGAAAAGCTCTCCTAAGGTCTTCCCAAGTTGTTATTGAGTTAGCTGGAAGGGCGTCTAACCAGTCGTGAGCTTTACCTCTAAGGGAAAAAGGAAACAGTCTTAAACGGATGGCTTCGGGTGTGGCTCCATTTGCCTTAAGGGTGTCAGCTAACTGGATAAATACCTTTAAATGTTGATTCGGGTTCTCGGTAGCGAGACCAGCGAATTGGTTTTGTTGTACTAATTGTAATAATGAGGGCTTTAGTTCAAAGTTGTTGGTAGTTATAGTAGGGTTTACTATACTAGAACTAGGTTCCTCGTTAGATGGTTGGGCGAATTCCTTGAGTGGTCTTTGGTTACGATCTTCTGCCATAGCTCTTCTTATCTTGCGTATAAAAAGACGGGCACGAGCGTAACGTTCAGGTTCTACTAAAGGATCTATTAGGTTACCGGTGCTACGATTTCTACGCATCTACCGGCTAGAATAGCCTTAGTCTAAACGGGATAACAATAGGGTACGAAATTTGACGAAGTTGGTCCCCGGCAACGGCGCCAAAAACTTGATGGGGAATCTGTAACGTATAGCCTAAATATAGTACTGCAAGTGCACAGCCTATCGAAGTAATATATAAGATTATCGAACCACAGAGACCAATTGTCAATCTATCAACTCTATTGCTAAGGTGCTTATCTAAGGTGAACAAGAATATTGATGTGAGTGCAGTGCAACAAAGTAAATGAGCAAGGTAAATAGCAGTTTAAAAGACAGGTTGGAATGTAAATCATGTAATCAGATATTGGTCCGGTCATGCGTAGATGAAACTACTTATGGGGCAGTATTTTCTATTGATAGCAAAGAATCAATTTAACAGGAACTTGTAGCTTTTGACTACTAAGAACCGAATTTACTCTTTAAATTAAATTCCTTTATTGTCACATATAAAGGGTGCCTTCCGCGTTAAAGAGGTAAACCTATTTTTAAGAAATTGATAGTTTTGACTTAACAGAAAAGTAATTTTACTTGGAAAGATTAACTTAAAGAGACTTTTGGCTTTTGACCAAGAGTCAGATTTCAAACCTACAAACGCGTCCGAAAATAGTTTCAAAATCGTTTTCTAAAAAGGTCAATGATTCCTATTTAACCAATCAACGGCTTTCGCTCTTTTCGTTTGGTTAAATAATAATCAAGTCGTATCATTAGTTTGGACGGCTTTCGATCTTACCCAATAAACATTTAAACATAATTGACTTAAGTTAAAAGCAAAACATCCCCAGAGTATTTTCACTAGCATGATAATTGGAACACGACCATGATGACAATCATTACATCCAAACCTTTATAGTTTAGCCAGACATAATAAGTGCGAGTCTATAAAACGTGTAGACTATGATAAGAGCGAGTAAGTAAAAGAGTGCGAGTCTATAAAACGTGTAGACTATGGTAAGAGCATTTAGAGTCTATAAAACGTGTAGATTATGGTAAGAGCATTTAGAGTCTATAAAACGTGTAGACTATGGTAAGAGCATTTAGAGTCTATAAAACGTGTAGACTATGGTAAGAACAATTATAAGTAAAGAAATGCAATAAAATAGAACTTTGCTCCAGTCGGAGACTTGAATCTGATACAAATCTGCGGAATGGTAAGGCTGGTATGATGAACTTCAACCAAAGTGCTCCAAGACTCGATTACAACTCAATCTACACCGCAATAACTCCCCGATGTGAAGAGATTATTACTTTATAGAAACTGATAGTATATGGCTTAAGATTGTACTAAGCTTGGATGAAACTAAAAAACGAAAATCGAAAACTATTTATAGAGGATCCTTGAGATGCGTAAAGACCAGCATGCCCCTCAAATTCTTCTGAGCGGGAAACTTTTGTGAAGGCCGCGGGCGCGGTGGCAGTGGCCGCGGGCGCGGTGGCTGGAACTGCCAGATCGTGGGAACGTGGCAGTTGGTCTCTGGGTGAAAGTGGGCCACGTCATCGCGTTCCCTGTAGCCGGCGCGGCGCTGAACGCCATAAGTGCAAAATATCTTGAAAAACCCTAATTTCTTGGCGTTTTGGCTCGTTTCTTCACAGAAGGCTCTGAAATGACAAGAATCCTGAAAACAAAGGAAAAAGGAACATAATACGAGAAAATGATAATAAAAACTAAGGAAAACATGTGATAGTTGAGTCAGAAACATAGTGCGATTTAGTGCGATCAATATGGTGCCATATTTCTTACCCTAATTTGGTCCCATATATATGTACAAGCTATTCAGTTCCGACACACACGCGCAACCTGCCTCCAAGAAGCCCTAGAAAATTATCAAAAAATTTAAAGAAAGGGTGAAACTCATATCATACGATCCAGGCTTCCTCAATCAAAAACAAGCATCCTCTCTTCTTCCTGAAGGTCCCAAGAGCCTTCCTCATCCGTGAGGCACGCATAACACACACCAGAATTTTCTCACGCTATCTCCCAGTTTTGGTAATTTTCCCCTGATCTCAAACGCTCAATACATGCCATTTAAATCCATACTAAGCATATATTCATGTTATTGGTGATGTTTACGTTCGTTCTAACGTGTTACATAAAGATCTATAGCCTTAGATCGTGAAATGCCATGTTCAACTCGTGCTAGGGTTTTGGATTCGTAACCCAGGATACAGGAGTTTTCTGACCAATCTAAGGCCAGATTCGTGATCAAGTCGAAATTTCCAGTGAGATAGGGACTTTTGTTTATCCTTAATCTAACGATTTCATAGGTTTTCAGTTTTGATAGGTCGGAGAAGACGACCGGAGTCGTTGACTCTATTGGACTCAGGCGAGGGCATGCGTGGCCTCAGGCCATTTCCTGATTGGTCCATTTAAACATCTAGGACCCACTGGAGCGCTCGTGTTTTCCAAATCATCATTTGCACTTATTTTTCATTATATACATTTTATTGTACTTACATTAACGAATGTAAGGTCGTCCCAACGGTTGGGTGAGTGTGTGTTAAGGCGTTTGTAAGGCTAGAGGGGCTGGGTTCGATCCAGCCCTTTTGCAATTCTATTTTTTTGTTTCTCTAACATTTTTCAGATCCAATGCACAGCGTTACCAAGCGCATACCCTGTGCCTTTACATCTGGGCCATCAACTGCTAACAAATATAGATCCAACACCTCAAACGTGCAGCCCATGATGAACCCTCAAGGAGCCAGTCACATGGAATCAGACGCAACAATTGTGGGCTAGCAGCAAATTGGGCCCAGCAAATTCCAGATTTCACCCCCCATATTTTTACTGACATCCTGGCCTAATGGTTTTCTTTATTTTTTTGTTTTTAATTATTTTATTTTTTAATATTTTTTAATTACAATATAAAATCAGAAAAAGTAACAAAAAATATAGTTTTAGTTTTTTTTAAATAAATTAATTTTGTAAATAAATTAATAATTATTTTAACCATTTTCTTTTATTTAAAATTACAGAATTGGCGACTCTGTTGGGGATGTTATAAAAAGTGGGGTTACCTTAGAGTTTAGATCATTTTAATTGCTTTCCTTGTGTGTTTTATTTTTAAAGGGGTTGCTTGGGTTACTGTTAAAGATCCTATACCCGGATCTGGGGCACCTTTTTAGGTAAGTAGAAATAAATCATGGAGGCTGTACGACGTACACCGATACAGGCGAAGTGATGGCTACGTTAGCGTGATACTCTGGCTTGTACTAATTTTCCTTGAGTCAGTCAAGGATAACATTGGGCTTCCTTATAGTGTCATTAAGCGCTAGCTGGCCTTTAGAACCTTTAATTGACTCATCCTAAGCCATTAGAAATTAGTGAGATAGCCGCTTTGGTTTCGACCGAAGATTGGTTGATACTCGATGCTACACTCATTGAGATTTGACTTTTGGGATATTTTGGCCACAATACTTCGGTGCTTAAGCTAAAACAATGCCTAAAAGAAAGGTCAGTGATATGAGACTCCTTAGAACCTGATTACTATTAATAGGACAAGTTGAGCCAACTAAAATTTCAAGAGGGTACTTACCTTTAAAACTCATGCAAGTCCTTTAAACATAAGGTCTTTCTGTGACTTGTTTGTGTTTTTTATATCTGTGATTTCAAGCATAATCATAACAACATAAACATCATAACATATCATTAGCACTAACCATTTCAAGGATCTATGGATTTATCTCTTCTCTGTTTTGTAGGTTATGGATTCAGTTCGTAGAAAAACCATCCGGATTAACTTTGCAAAAATTCCTCCCAAACTCAAGGAAATGGTCTTAAAAGTTCCTAAGAGCTTGTTATTTAACAAAAGATATGGTCACTTGCTTAGTTTGGTCACTACTAGTTTTGAAGAAGGTCTGCTGAGCGTCCTATTCCAGTTCTTTGATCCTAAGCACATCGCTTCATATTTCCAGATTATCAGTTGGTTCCTGTTGTACCCTAAAACTTTCCCTCCCATATTTCTCAATACATGTCAAGTGAGGTCCTCAAATTGCTCAAGGAAGTCCAAGGGTTGACCAGACAAACTCTCTCCTAAGGCAATCTAACTCAAATTAGGGTTTCATTTTCCATCAGGATATATGAAACACAAAGGACTCAAATGCTCACCATTGTCCTAATATGTTCTCAAGATCATCCATGTCAAGTTTCAAGCCTTGCAGAGGAAGTTTGCTCAGTCAATTGCACAAAAGCCTGAAAATCGACTATGCTGGGTCAAAAGTCAACTGTGGCCCACATACAGTCAAACTTCAAGATTTTTGGTCAACATCCTCATTTTGAAGTATCATGCATCATTTGTTCAAAGGTTGATCATGATTCATCAAGGATTTCTCACAATTCATCAAAACCCAAAAGTTGCTAAATTAGGGTTTTGCAGGAAAAGTCAACTCAACTTTGAGCAAGCATAACTTTCTCATACTTTATCAGAAATGACCCATCCAAAGCTAATTTTGAAGAGGATGCAATTCCTTACAATTCATCTTCATCTCCTAAGTTCAAAATATTCACTCACAAAAAGATATGAATTTTGACATTATAGGTCATTTTGAAAATTCAACAAAAACACCTTTTGGGTCAAAGCTTCATACATGAACATGGAAGACTCAATTAAGATAAGACCAAAAGGTTTGCTTAGAGGAAATCCTAAGATTTCTAAAAAAGTCCAAGAACACCCTCCTAGGTGTTAGAACATAGTTTGATTCTACAAACCTTGGTTAGAGTTTTGATGATAACAAACACAAAGAATAAATAAATACAAAGAATAAATATGCACCTTAAAAATATGTTTTATGTATGCAGAAGTTCTGATCAGACCAGCATCAGAAGATAAGCCATAAGTGTTACACGCTGAAGCAATCAGATCATACGCTTAAGATTGGTGACCAGAACCTGCGCTTAATTATAGTAAACTCTGATTCTGAACAAGAACATAACAAACCAAGTCACCAATATTCTGAAGCGTCATCAGCAGTAAGGAGAAGAGATTCTGAAGCGTTACTGAACATTCAAGACAGAATCGACTCCAACGGCTTCCTTCAGACAGAATCTTCTCCAAAAGGAAAGTGTGTTAATGACATTAAACATGCTTTATGATCAACGTCATTACACTGCCTATTTAAACAAGTCAGCTTGCAAAATCAAGCATGTACGTACACACAACAATTTGCTAGATTACCACTCACGCATATTCAAGCTGCAAGCAAATTCATTCTTTATTCTAAGCTATAAACCTGTGTAATTTATCATAGTTGTGATAAACCGTTTTTGTTAGAAAAACAACAACACTTATTGTTTAATCTATTGCAAAAGAGATCATTGAGATTAACCGGATTGTGGTTGTACTCAAGAAGAATTTAACAATTGTTAAAGTAGCTTTTGTAATCTTGTTGAGATTAGTGGATTAAGACCTTGTTGGAGAGAGGCGAAATCACTTTGACGGGTGGACTGGAGTAGTTTGAGATCAAACGAACCAGGATAAAAATAATGTGTCATTAAGCTGTTTTAGATTCAAGTTTTTCAATTCAACCCCCCCTTCTTGTGTTTTTCACATCTTCAATTGGAATCAGAGCGCCTGGTTCTGAGCTTAAACACTTAACCGTGTCAGTACAAGATCCAAGCATCAAAAAAGAACTATGGTGGGACCAAGCTAAAACGTCAGCAATGACAACAATGAAGACAGGGACAGATTCAGTGGTAAACCTCCAGTCTTTGATGTTGAAAACTTTGACTACTGGAAAGACAAAATTGAGAGTTTCTTTCTGGCCCATGATGCTGATTTGTGGGACATGGTGACTGATGGATACACGCATCATGTGGATGTACGTGGTCAGAAGATAGACAGGAAGATGATGTTTGATCAGCAAAAGCATGAATTCAGAAACGACCACAAGGCCAGAAAAATTCTCCTAAGCGTCATCTCATATTCAGAATATGAGAAAGTATCAAACAGAGAAACTTCCAAGAATATGTTTGATTTTCTGACAATGACGCATGAAGGCAACATTCAAGTCAAAGAAACCAAGGCCGTTGTGCTCATTCATAAGTATGAGGCATTCAAGATGGAAGATAGTGAATCAATAGAAACTATGTTTTCAATATTTCAAATTCTTGTTGCTGGACTAAAAGTTACTGACAAAGGGTATTCTACTGCTGATCACGTTAAGAAGATCATCAAAAGCTTTCCCAAACAATGGAGGCCAATGGTCATAACACTTAAGCTAGCCAAAGATCTCAACAAAATCTCTCTGGAAGAACTTGTTAGCTCCCTCAGAAGTCACGAGATAGAGCTAGAAGAAGATGAACCTCAAAAGCAAGGTAAGCCATTAGCTTTAAAATCTAACAGAAAATCTGACTCCAAAGTTTTGCAGGCTCTGGAAGAAACCTCTGATGGATCCTCATCAGAAGAAGATGAACTGTCTCTCCTCTCCAGAAGGGTGAACCAACTATGGAAGCAGAGACAAAGGAAGTTTAGAAATCCCAGAAGATCAGAAAGAATCCTCCTCCAGATATAGAAGGTCTGAGTCCTCCCCTAGACACATAAGATATAAAGGTTCTTCAGGATACAGAAAGCCAAACAACAAGGACATCATCTGCTATGAATGTAACGAGCAAGGTCACTACAAAAGTGACTGCCCAAAGCTTCAGAAGGAAAAGACCAAAAAGAAGTTTCTCAAAGAAAAGAAGAAAATCCTCATGGCTACATGGGATGATTGTGACACATCTGAAGCTGACTCAGAATCAGATGATGAAAGAGAAAACATAGCTCTCATGTAAAATGTATCAGAAAACAGTGAAGCTTCTGGTTCAGAATCAGAATCAGACACTGAAGAGGTATTCGCTGACTTTACTATAAACTTTACTAAGGCTGAACTTGCTGAAAGCCTAAATGAAATTCTGCAAAGGTATCAGCAGATCAGAGTCAAATTTAGAAACCTGGAAAAGAATCTTGCCTATGACTCTGATAAGACTGAGAGTCTCAGATTGGAGAATTCTGAGTTAAGAGAAAAAATTTCAAAATTAGAAAATGATTTGCAAAACTCTCAGAATGAAACAATCTCTAAAACTCCCAGCAATGCTGATGAGATCATCAAAGAGTATGATCACAGCTTTCAGAAGTTTCTAGCTAAAAACATAGACAGAAGCAAGATGGCTTCAATGATCTATGGAGTTAGCAGAAATGGCAGAAAAGGGATAGGATATCAAGGTAAGGTACCTACACCAAAAAATGCCATGGACTTAGTTATAAAACGCACACCACTCAATTCAAATTTTATATATGGGCACACACATGACATAAAATACACAAGTAGTGATTATTCTGTCAAACCAAAATTCAACCAGAATTTTGGTAAAACTAACAAATCAGGACCCAAGAAAATGTGGGTACCTAAGGATAAAATCATACATATGGCAGATATCTTTAACAGCAAGGCTAAGACACCAATCATGGTACCTGGACTCTGGCTGCTCACGACACATGACGGGAAGAAGGCATATGTTCCAAAGCCTGGAACTTAAGCCTGGAGGCCACGTGGGATTTGGAGGCAATCAAAGAGGAAAGATCATTGGCTCTGGAACAATAGGTAATGGAAATCTTCCCTCTATAAGTAATGTTTTATTAATTGATGGATTAATGCATAACCTGTTATCCATAAGTCAATTAAGTGATAATGGTTATGATATAATCTTCAATCAAAATTCATGCAAAGCTGTTAGTCAGAAAGATGGGACTATCCTATTTAATGGAAAGAGGAAAAACAACATTTATAAAATAAAACTTTCTGAACTAAAGAGTCAGAATGTAAACTGTCTACTGTCTGTTAACAACGAGCAATGGATATGGTACAGAAGATTGGGACATGTTAGTATGAGAAGAATATCTCAGATTAACAAACTCAATCTGGTCAGAGGACTTCCTAACTTGAAGTTCAATTCATATGCTCTGTGTGAAGCATGTCAAAAAGGCAAATTTGCAAAACCTGCTTTCAAATCCAAAAATGTTATTTCCACCTCTAAGCCATTAGAACTTCTGCACATTGAATTATTTGGACTAGTAAAAATTGCTTCAGTCAGTGGCAAGAAGTATGGGTTAGTAACCGTAGATGACTATAACAGATGGGCATGGGTAAAGTTCTTAAGACACAAGGACGAGTCACACTCTGTGTTTGTTACCTTCTGCAACCAAGTTCAGAATGAAAAGGATCTTAGAATTGTCAAAGTCAGAAGTGATCATGGTGGAGAATTTGAAAATAAAGATTTTGAATTATTCTTCAATGAAAAAGGCATTCTGCATGATTTCTCTTGTCCTAGAACTCCCCAGCAAAATGGAGTTGTAGAACGAAAGAACAGAACATTGCAAGAAATGGCCAGAACCATGATCAACAAGACTATCATTGATAAGATCTTATGGGCAGAGGAAATTAACACAGCGTGTTACATTCAAAATAGAATCTCCATAAGACCTATTCTGGAAAAGACTCCATATAAATTGTGGAAGAACAGAAAGCCCAACATTTCTTATTTTCACCCATTTGGATGCACATGTTTTATTCTGAATACAAGAAATTATTTGAACAAGTTTGACTCTAAAGCACAAAAGTGTATTATGTTAGGATACTCTGAACGCTCGAGAGGGTACAGAGTATACAATACAGAAACACAGACTGTTGAAGAGTCAATCAGTGTTAGGTTTGATGATAAGCTTGACTCTCAAAAGTCAAAGCAGAATGAATTCCTTGTAGGTATGGAAGTTGAACTCACAGGTACTGAAGACAACTCATCAGAGGTTCTCAACAAAGACACTCCCTCAACAGTAGAAAGAGTCACTGCAAGCAATCCAGCACCTTCTGTTGATCAACTCCAGAAAAGATTATCCAGAAGCAGCATTGATCACCCAGAAGATACAATACTGGGAAAGAAGGAAGATCCAATCAGAACAAGATCAACATTCAGAAACTCTGAAGAATCTCTCATGGGACTGGTTTCTCTGATTGAACCAACAACAATTGATGAAGCACTTCTGGACAATGACTGGATTTTGGAAATGCAAGAGGAACTAAATCAATTCACCAGAAATGACGTATGGGATCTGGTTCCCAAACCAAAAGGATTCAACGTCATTGGTACAAAATGGGTGTTCAGAAACAAACTAAACGAGCAAGGTAAAGTCATCAGAAACAAAGCACAACTGGTAGCACAAGGTTATAGTCAGCAAGAGGGGATAGACTATGGAGAAACCTTTGCTCCAGTCGCCAGGTTAGAATCTATCAGACTTTTAATATCATTTGCTGTTAATAAAAGCATCACTCTATATCAGATGGATGTCAAAAGTGCATTCTTAAATGGCTATATATATGAAGAGGTATATGTGCACCAACCCCCTGGTTTTGAGAGTTCCAAAAATCCAGAATATGTTTTCAAACTAAAGAAGTCACTCTATGGTCTGAAACAAGCTCCCAGAGCTTGGTATGAAAGACTAAGTAACTTCCTATTAGAAAAGGAATTCACCAGAGGGAAAGTGGACACAACCTTGTTATGTAAGACAGTTAAGAATGACATGTTAGTTTGTCAAATTTATGTTGATGACATCATATTTGGATCTACTAAACCATCTCTGGGAAGAGAATTTACTAAATGTATGCAGGCAGAGTTTGAGATGAGCCTAATGGGGGAACTCAAATTCTTTCTGGGCATTCCAATAAATCAAACTCCTGAAGGAACTTACATTCATCAGAGAAAATATGTCAAAGAACTTCAGAAGAAATTTGATCTCTCAGAATGTAAGTGTTGCACCCCAAAATTTACCCTCTTGATTTAGGCTTATATTTCATCATTAATATCATATTGCATTCCATTCATACATTGTGATGGGATCAAAGTACTTTGGTTGTCAAGTTTTCCTCAAGCCTTGAAGGTTGTTTGCATTGACAATTTGCTTAAGTAGAACCTTGTCATTTGAACCTCTAGATCTTTCAAGCTCAGAAGTTATTTGCATATCTCAAGATGTTTCATCCATCTCTTTGGATCTTCAGAGGATGGAGTTTATGTTTGATTATGTGAAGGAACCACTCCTTTGATTCACCAGTCAAATTAGGGTTTTGAAGCTTGATCAGCTTTCTCCAAGCCCTTTAGTTGTGTATTTTGTTTATGTGTTGTTGACTAACTTCTAATCAAAAAATATATTTGTCTTTGTCTTTGCACAATTTGTGTTTTAGGTACCAAGTATCCAACAAATAAGCTCATGCAAAGTTGATTTGATTCTGTTTGTGGCAAAAGAAGGTATACATCGACCCATAAACCTATGTATCGACTCATCTTGTTGAACATAACCAGCATGTGTCGACATATGCATGTATGTATCAACTCATCCTACTTGAAAAACTAGCATGTGTCGACACATGCATGTATGCATCGACTCATCCTGTTTGAATAACTTGCATGTGTCGATACATACGTGTTATGTATCGACTCATGCGGTTTGTGTGGTTCTGTAATGAGTTGGATAAACAGTATGTATGGACACATAGTGGCATGTATCGACACATGATGTGTTATACAGACAGGATGTATCGACACATACCACCTATTTATCGACACATAACAGAAAAATGCACGTGCTTTTTTTGAAAAAGCCAGCAAATTCAAACTTTTATCATTTTGGCTCCAATTTTTTCTGCATAATTTGAAATTATATCATTAATTCAAATTTGTCTCCAAGAATCAATTACCAAATTACCACTAATCTCAATCCTAAAACTCTATAAATAGAGCCCTCATTTCATTCAAATTTCAAGCTTTTGATAGCCAAAATCACTTTGCTAAAAAATCTCTCAATTTTCTCCATCTACCAAATTCACTCAAAGCTCCATTTTCAAAAAGATAGTAAGCTTTGCATTGAAGCTTACTAATCTTTGAGCTAAACCTTCATCCAAACACTTTTTTCTCCATTAATTCTCTACATCCAAGCTTTATTAATTGATTCTTGTGGTTGAATTGGAGCTAATTCTGAAGTTGTTTGATAATTCTCAAATTCTACCTTTGGTAAGTTGGATCATCATCTTTCATAATGTGATGTCTTGTGGATTTCTGGTTTTGATTCATTGAGCACTATTTTTATGACTCCATTAATGCTATTTTCTCAAAATTTTCTGGAATTTTCATGCTCAATTGGATCCATGATCATAAGGTGTTTGATGAAAAGTTGGAACAAGAACTTGATCTTTAAAATGCTTTTTTTCTACTGATTTTTAACAGGTTGCAATCAATTGTTGCAACATTGCAATTGATTGTCACATAAAATTGATTTGATAAAAAACTGCACTGATGCAATATGTTGCTGTCTAGGCACAATTGATTGCAATAGTGCAAAAAATACTTTTTCTGCCTTGTTTTAGTGCTGTTTGGACTCAAATATTTTTCTGCACACTCTCTTTGATGGATAATTTGGATTGCCATTTTAAATGTTCAATTTGTTTTTAAACTCAATGGACTTTGTGATGTAGTTGAAGTTGGATAAATGTTAATCAATTAAAATCTACCTAAGAGTGAATTATTTAATTCATTCTTGGTGCTTTGGATTAATGATATGTTTAGAGATTTAATCGATCTAGAGGAGTGGTTGAATTTAAAGATGAAAGAATTTTGAAATGGTGATCCAAATTAGCTTATCATTCCCCTCCATCTTCATCTTATCCCTTTCTTTTTTAATTGTGCTACATGTTAAAGGATGGTGATCTCTATATCATTTATCCAAACATGAAGTACATAGATTGCTATTGACCGACCTCAAAATAGGTGCGACTTCTACATAAGTGCACTTACGATTGCTTAACATAGCGCTAAATTTTGTCCCGATTCGAATAAATGATCATTCATCGCCCAAACTTATGATTGCAAGCCCAAGTATGTTAATTTGATCTCTTTGATCCAATAACCTTGAGATTCATTGTGTGGAGGCTTTGGTTCTACCAATCCTCTAATGGATCTACAACACCTTTGGTCAATGCGGATCACTTAAACATCTTTGATCATTAAATATTACCTTTTGAGAATTCCAAAATGGATGATATACTTGACAAAAAGAAAATGCAACTTGTTGTGTGGAGGCTTTGGTTCTACCAATCCTCTAATGAGTTCCAAATGCAAGTTTCAAGATGGCCATCCAACTAACAACTAATTTCTAACAATTGACTTTACTTTATGCTTTTATTTTTTATGTTTTATGTACAATTTACTTTTAGAATTTTACATTTCATGCTATTTTCATCTTTGCTCACTTGAGCATTTATTTCATTTTTATTTTGCTCACTTGAGCTTTTCTTTTCCTTTTAAAGACACCTAATAATCAACATGAACCATAAAAAAGCTTTAATGATACTTGGACTATTTGGTTACTATCCTTGGCATTATGGAGCATGAGACTTTTTCTTGGACTTAGGAGTAAAGACCTTGGCATGTCTTGGAGACTTTGTGACATTGTATAGCATCCCACTTTTTGCCTGAGGCTACTGTGTTCCAATTTATTTGTGGAACACACCTTATTACACTGACACTGCTTTTGTTTTTGGCATGTTTGATATTCCATGCAGGATATACATGATATTGTGAATACTATACATAGCCCATGGGGATCTGTTCATATCTGATAATCTCATTACTTACATCCTTATGGCGTAATTTCTGACTTGATTCGTCTACTGATGCCAGCTTGCTTGAAGTTCTCTGGGTTTCTTTTTATTCTTTCTCGGTTGCTACGGATAGTTATCCGTTTGGTATTACACTATCTCCTTTCTTCCATTTTCATTTTGCATAGTTCTCTGATTGCATGATGGGACCTCTGTTGCTGATATATGTCAGGAGGCCCTCTGTTTTTTTGTCTAATACATATGTTGTGTTTGTGTTGATCGATGAGTCACTCAATTTAGAAATTGAGATCACGACTTTGCTCTCATTGCATGCTCCCTATAGGATGTTTATTGCCTTTCTTCTTGAATTGTTGATTGATGAGTCACTCAATTTAGAAATTGAGATCATGACTTCGCTCTTATTGCATGTTCCCTATAGGATGTTTATTGCTTTTCTTCTTTAATTGTTGATAGATGAGTCACTCAATTTAGAAATTGAGATCACGACTTCGCTCTCATTGCATGTTCCCTATAGGATAGTTTTGTTAAGCTTTCTTTGACATGTTAATTAAGGTAGGAATCCATGTATGCTAACATAGAATAGGATTTTCCTTTAACCTCATCCTTAGGGTCAACCATTGTATGATAACACTAGGGATAGTGCTAGGCTAGTTTCCCTTAGTTGTTTTTACTTCTTTTGCATTTTGCATCTTAAAACAAAAATTTGTTTACTCGGAAAATCATAAGACACCTCTAATGAACCCAAACTCTTCTTCAAAGTAAAAGATACAAACCAATCTTACTTTGTTATCTTGAAGCCGATGTTTCACCATCGCACATGTTTGTTATCCTACTTTAATTCTGAATATCATTGTTAGGTGTGATGTTTTGTCATCTATTTTATCGATGTTTCATCATCTTTTGCCATGATATCTTGTTATCTTGAAGCTGATGTTTTGCCATCGCACATGTTTGTTATCCTACTTTGATTCTCAATATCACTGTTAGGTGTGATGTTTTGTCATCCATTTTATCGATGTTTCGTCATCTTTTTCCATGATATCTTGTTATCTTGAAGCCGATGTTTCACCATCACACATGTTTGTTATCCTACTTTGATTCTCAATATCATTTTTAGGTGTGATGTTTTGTCATATATTTTATCGATGTTTTGTCATCTTTTTCCATGATTTCTTGTTATGCTTTAATCGATGTTTCGCCATCGCATATTTGTTGAAGCCGATTTTTCGCCATCGCACATGTTTGTTATCCTACTTTGATTCTCAATGTCATTGTTAGGTGTGATGTTTCGTCATCCATTTTATTGATGTTTCGCCATCTCTACCATGATATCTTTGTTATCTCTTTGCCGATGTTTCGCCATCGCACATTTGTTTGAAGCCGATGTTTCGCCATCGCACCTTTTGTTATCCTACTTTGATTCCTAATATCATTGCTAGGTGTGATGTTTTGTCATTCATTTACCATTTGATGTCTTGCCATATTTGACATGTTACTTTGCTATTACTTAACCGATGTTTTGCCATCTCATTTGTTTGTTGTTTTATTTGATGTTTGGCCATCTTGACTATCTTTGTTTATCTTAATTAAAAAACACAAACCAACCAAAAAACTTAAGCCGAACTCGACTGCTCTGATTCCTTAAAAGGGATACGTAGGCATTGGGGTAGGGCCCAACCGAGCATAACTTTTATTCTCCCTACATTATTTTCTTTTCTCTTGCATGCATTCCCTTTTCAGTTGTAAGCCATAGACATCGGATTTGACGACACCCATTTAGATTAGACAACAAGAGTGGATACCATAGAGTACTACGGGCGTGTGGGGTGCTAACACCTTCCCCTCACGTAACAGACTCCCTTACCCGATCTCTCGGTCAAAAGACCATGATTTCTCCCTTTTCAGGTTTTCTCGATGTTTGCCTTTC
Source organism: Vicia faba (assembly GCA_948472305.1). Classification (NCBI taxonomy): domain Eukaryota; kingdom Viridiplantae; phylum Streptophyta; class Magnoliopsida; order Fabales; family Fabaceae; genus Vicia; species Vicia faba. The sequence goes on along the minus strand of OX451740.1, from coordinate 1,306,713,515 downwards.
CCTCTCGGTGGGATAAAAGATGTTCAGTGGCGACTTCATTGTTTTGATGATTTCCAGCCGGTGGTTTCAGCTGGCGACTTCACTGGGGACAAATTGACCTTTTGCTTGTCTATCCCTGAGTAGATCCTAGCTCTTGTTTGTTTTCTTTTTGGGTGTTTATTTTACCGCTTTGCATATTTATCTGTTTTCATTGCATCCTATGTGCGCTTTATTTTCTGCATACTGGATTTGGCTGGACTGTTTGGTTTCTGGATTTTCTTGGTGGGTGGGTTGTTCCATGAGGTAAAAGGCCTCATAACCAGGCTATGAGTGAACTCCATAGGAGCTAGGAATAGAGTGGACATGGTAGCTATGAAGTGGATGTTTTGTAGACCTGACCATGAGATCCATGACTTCGGAGGTAGTTCGGATAGGTGTTATCGGATGACATTACCGACATTCGAGCTCTCGTACTATGATTTGGCTTTTAACCTTACCTTGACCTAGACTACACCCGTGAGAGGGGCAGGAAAACATTTCATTACAGGTACAGGTACTGTTGGTGACTTTGTGTTGTGTAGATGATTCAGGTTCCCATGTTAGTTCTGAAGCTTCAAGATTCTCCTTTGATCTTGATGGGTGTTGTTCTGTAATGGTCCAGCCACGATCCAGTGTGAACTTTGATCCTGTCATACTGCATCATAGCATATTTATTTCTGGAAAAAATAATGTAAAAAAATATATAACTAGCATGCCCATGTCGTTTTCCAGGGACATTCAAGAGTTTTCTTTCCGTCAGAATGGTTACATCTCAACTCTTGAAGGAGAAAGCCAGACTGGAAGAGTACTGTCAGCACCTTGAAGCGCGTTTAGCTCCAGAGATTTAGTTCCGTTATTTACTTTTTGTGTATTTGGTCACCCCCAGAATTGTTGGAAGGGGCCAATTGATTGTTTTTATTATTCAGTTCTTTTTGCTTTATTGTTAAGACATGTATTTAGTTGTTTGTCATTTTACTTTTAATTGTCCGAAGATACTTATACATAATTTCTTTGTTTGTAAATAATTGAAGTGTTCTTCTTATTATCCTTTCTATTTTTGATTGTATGGTTGCACGCCGTGACTGATGAATAAAAAGACTCTTGGATACTTGGAAATGACAAACATATCATGCACATCATGAATTTCATAACATTACAGGTTATCTCAAGACGATTTTCTTATTCTGCTGCTTTTCTTATTCAGAATTCAAGACGACTACTCATTGATATTCCACCAGAACCAACTTGCCAAGACAGATGGAACAGGTTCAAGCTGAACTCGCTGAAATGAGGGCTCAGATGGCTACTCAGATGACTCAGTTCATGGAGGTCATCACCAATGTGAATTACTGACAGGAAGAGCTCGCTGCTATTGTCAACAACCAACACCGCCATCCAGGGGATGTTGGAAATCAAGGGCTTTATCAGGATATCTCTGTAGGAATGGGGGACATACAAGATCAGCCAGCTGCAAATTTTCACGGGATGCCGGGAAATCCTTTTGTGCGTAATGTAGGGCAGTTTCCTCCATCTCCTGGACCCCGTCTTGTGGGGAACAGGAGAGCTAATCAGGGTGGTGTAAGGAATTATCAGGATCAGGATTTTGACTTCGACCAAGATGAAGATCATTTTTCTGTGCGGCGTTCAGAGTCGGGGGTTCAGATTGAGGATATGAAGTATCGTTTGTTGGAAGAGCGTATGAAGGTCGTGGAAGGGAAAGGAATCCTTGGTATGGATACTAATGATCTTGGGTTGGTGTCTGGGGTGAAGGTTCCTCCGAAATTCAAGTCTCCTACTTTTGAAAAGTACAACGAAACGTCGTGTCCTATTACTCATACAACTGCTTATTTCCGGAAGATGTCTGTGCATACGGAGGATCAAGGGATTTTGATTCACTTTTTCCAGGATAGCATGTCTAGGGCATCCTTGGAATGGTACATGAAGCTGGAAAAAACTCATGTTCGCTGCTGGAATGATCTTGCTCGGGCTTTTGTCAAACATTATCAGTACAATGTGGATATGGCACCTAATCGCACTCAGTTACAAAATATGTCGTAAGAACCAAGAGAATCTTTCAAGGAATACGCTCAGAAGTGGCGTTAGTTGGCTGCGAGATTTCAACCTCCACTCATGGAGAGAGAACTCATTGATATGTTTATGATTACCCTGCAAGGGCCTTTCTATGAGCACATGATAGGAAGCACTTCGGCAGGATTTGCGTATTTAGTCACGCCTGGTGAAAGAATTGAAGTAGGTTTGAAATTGGGAAGGATTCAGGTTGGAGGTTCTAGCAGCTCGTCAGGGGGCAGTAAGAAACCATTCAACACTTACCCTAAGAAAAGGGAAGGTGACACAAGCATGGTTTACTCCCATAGAGGATGAAGAGAGGACTGTCAGCATCAACAAATCAATGTTGTTTCTATTCCTGTTAATGCCTCTCCGCAGCAGAGACCAAATGCAGTGCCTCAACAAGGAAGGCAGCAAGATGCTCCCTGTCAATATAATAACCAGCAGCAGAGACAACCCATAAAATTCGACCCCTTGCCGGTGACTCTTACTGAAGCGCTCCACCATCTGCTTGATTTAAAGTTGATCGGTTTGAGAAATATGCCACCGCCACCTGCAAGACTCCCTGTTAATTATGATGCTAATGCAAGATGCAAATTCCATTAAGGCGGAGTTGGTCATTCTACTGACAATTGTTTTGCGTTGAAATGTAAAGTACAAGACTTGCTAGATTTAAAGGCGATTGAGTTTACTCCAGTGACCGATCCAAATGTTACTCAAAAACCAATGCCAAGGCATGGAGGGGGTGTTGTTAACATGATTGATGATAATGGTGAAATGTTGAATTTAATCATGGATGTGGAACAAGTAACTACTCCGTTGAGTTGTGTTAAGAGGTATTTGCTTGACAATTCTATTTTCCCAGGTTGTACTTCAGAATGTGCCAAGTGTAAAGAGAAATCGAAGGGCTGTGATGATTTGAAAGTAGGTATCCAGTTGTTGATAAGCGAGGGCTCCCTGCAATTTTATAGAAGACCGAGCTACCGCAAGATTATTGAAGAAGATGTTGCTGTGATATCTATTCCTTACACCCCTGCGCTCATTCCCGCCCTTCGAGGGCACCCCTCTGATGATTACGGTACCTGGTCCTATGCCGTATACTAGTGAGAAGGCTGTCCCGTGGAATTACGGTGATGATGTTTATTACCATGGGGTAAAGCAGGAGGTTAATGCTCGTTTGTCTGAGAAAGAACATGCTGAAGGTGATGAAGAGGAAGTCCATAACTTTTCTGGTGTGGGTCAAATTACTAGAAGTGGGATAGTATTTGGTCCTTCCAATGTGCAAGGTGAGGAAGATGCTTCTGCAAGAGAAAAAGAGAAACAACAGGTAATGATTGGCAATCCAAGGGTTATGCCAGCCAATGTGACTCAACCAATTCCGATACCAGAAGCTTCTTTAGTTCTCGATGAGGTTGAGGAGCTGATGCATATTATCAGAAAGAGTGATTATAGCATAATTGATCATTTGAGCCATACTCCGTCTAAGATGTCTATCTTATCACTGTTGATTTATTCAGAACCTCGTATAAATGCTTTGATGAAGTTGTTGAAGAATGCGTTTGTGCCACATGAGATAACAGTCAATCAGTTCGAAAATGTTTGTGCCAATATATCTGCCGAGAATGGTTTGGGCTTCACCGATTTTGATTTTCCTCCAGAGGGACCAGACCATAACAAAGCGTTGCATATTTCGATGAAGTGCAAGGGCACTACTTTATCTCGGGTTTTGGTGGACACAGGATCGTTTTTAAATGTTTTTCCCAAGTTAGCATTGATGAAGATTGATTATTCTAGGATGGAGTTGCGCCCAAGCGACTTAATGGTGAAGGCGTTTGATGGGTCTCAAAGATCAGTGTTTGGGGAAGTGGAGCTACCTATTAAGGTTGGTCCTCGTACCTTCACGGCCATGATTTTCATGATGGATATACAACCAGCATACTGTTTCTTGTTGGGGAGGCCGTGGATTCATAAAGCAAGAGCAGTCACTTCTACTCTTCATCAGAAGCTCAAGTATCCTGCAGAGGGAAAGGTGATAACCGTATGCAGCGAAGAAGAGTACATCGTGAGTCATTTGACATCATTCCGCTATGTTGAAGTCGAAGGCGAAATTCATGAAACTCCATTTTAGGCATTTGAGACAGTTCATGCTGTCAATATTCCTCCTCCAGAGCAGGAAAAGAAATCGGAAACTGTTATGTCTTCCCTCAAAGATGCGAAAGCTGTGGTGGAAGGTGGTGACCCTGAGGGTTAGGGTCAGGTGCTGGACGTTACTCCGAAGCTTGATAGATTTGGTCTTAGTTTTAGCCCAGGTCAGCAAAGTGCAACTCCTAGAGAACCCAGTTTATCTACTCCTGTGAAGTTTTCCCGCCCTTGTGCTACTCAAGAAGGACAACCAATGCAGTTGGCGATGATAGGGCTGATGGCTACAATGTTGAAGATTGGATTCGTCCGAGAGTTCTAGGCCAGACACTCAACAATTGGACTTCTATGGATGTTATCCAAGTTTCAAGCGCTGAGGAGTTATTTTATTTTTTCTTTTATTATCATATCATAATTCCTACGCTTTGCCCAAGGCGTAGTGAATCATTTGTGTAGGGCCACCATGTTTATTTTCCAAGTTTATCATGAAATAAAGGACGTTTTTGCATTCAAAATCTTTTTTCTTTTTTCTTTTTTTCTTTTTAAAATGGAAATGTTTCTCTTTCCACAGAAATCACTAAAAACGCAAATATGTCATTCATGCAGATGCACTTCCACCCCCGATTCTATTGATAACGACTTTGTTATGACTCATTATGACTTTGATACTCCTATTTATCAAGCTGAAGAAGAAGCATATGAAGATTGTGATCTTCCTGAGGAATTAGCAAGACTGTTGAAACAAGAAGAGAAGGTTATCTAGCCAAATTAAGACTCGATTGAGGTGGTGAATATTGGTACAGAAGAGTTAAGAAGATAAGTCAAGATAGGGGTCGATCTCAAAGATAGTGTAAAATCCAGATTGATTGAGCTACTCCATAAGTATTCTGATATCTTCGCCTGGTCTTATGAGGATATGCCTGGGTTGGATACAGACATAGTGGTGCATCGACTACCGCTTAAAGAAGGTTGTTCTCCTGTCAAGCAGAAGCTCCGAAGAACTCATCCTGAGATGTCCAAGAAGATCAAGGAGGAGGTCCAGAAGCAGTTGGACACAAATTTCTTAAAAGTTGTCAATTATTCACCATGGATCGCAAATATTGTGCTTGTGCCCAAGCAATATGGTAAAGTCAGGATGTGCGTGGATTATAGGGATTTGAACAGGGCCAGCCCTAAAGACGATTTCCCTCTTCCGCATATTGATGTGTTGGTTGATAATACTGCTCATTCCAAAGTGTTCTCGTTCATGGATGGTTTTTCGGGTTATAATCAAATTAAGATGACTCCGGAGGATATGGATAAGACAACATTCATCACGCCTTGGGGAACTTTCTGTTATAAAGTGATGCCGTTTGGTTTGAAAAATGTCGGGGCAACATATCAGCGCGCCATGGTCACTCTCTTTCATGATTTGATTCACAAAGAGATTGAGGTATATGTAGATGATATGATTGCTAAGTCCGACACGGAAGAGGAACATCTTGTTCATCTGGAGAAATTGTTCGAGAGACTGAGGCAGTTCTTGCTAAGGTTGAATCCAAATAAGTGCACCTTTGGGGTGAGATCCAGCAAGCTTTTGGGCTTTATTGTAAGTGAGAAAGGTATCAAGGTGGACCCAACCAAATTCAAAGCGATACAGGAAATGCCTGAACCTAGGACAGAGAAGGAAGTACGTGGTTTCTTGGGGAGGTTAAACTATATTTCCAAATTTATTTCCTATCTCACAGCCAACTGTGAACCTATGTTCAAATTGTTGAAGAAAAGTCAGACAGTGAAATGGAATGAGGATTTCCAGAAGGCCTTTGACAAGATAAAGGAATATTTGCAAAAACCTTCGATACTCATGCCGCCAGTGGAAGGAAGGCCACTAATCATGTACCTAACCGTGTTGGAAACCTCAATGGGTTGTGTCCTCAGTCAGCACGACAAGACAGGGAAGAAAGAGCAGGCCATTTACTACTTGAGTAAGAAGTTTACAGAATGCGAGTCAAGGTACTCATTGCTTGAAAAGACTTGTTGTGCACTTGCCTGGGACGCTAAACGTTTGAGGCAATACATGTTAACTCACACCACCTACTTGATATTCAAAATGGATCCTATCAAGTACATTTTTGAGAAGCCAGCTCTTACAGGCAAGGTAGCCCGTTGGCAGATGATACTCACTGAATATGATATCCAATAAACTACTCAAAAAGCAATTAAAGGTAGTGTATTGGCTGACCATCTTGCTCATCAGCCCATGAACAATTACGAACCGATGAAGTTTGATTTTCCAGATGAGGAAATTGTGTATATTCGGGATTGTAACATACCAGACCCAGATGAAGGACCAGAGCCGGGATCACGTTGGACGCTTGTTTTTGATGGTGCCTCTAATTCCATGGGCAACGACGTCGGGGCTATTATCACTTCCCCTGAGGGATACCACATTCCTTTCACGGCTCGTATTTGTTTCGATTGCACTAACAACATGGCCGAATATGAGGCTTGCATTTATGGCATTGAAGCAGTGATTGACCTGCGCATCAAATTCTTGAAAGTTTACGGGGATTCCAATCTTGTTATCAGCCAGATCAATGGAGATTGGGAGACTCACCATCAGAACCTAATTCCATATCGTGAGCATGTTATGAAGCTGATTCCGTACTTCGAAGAAATCACGTTTGAACACATTCCCAAAGAAGAACACAATCTAGCTGATGCACTAGCAACTTTGTCCTCCATGTTCAAGGTTAAGTGGGCTAATGAGGCACCTTCCATTACTATCATAAGTTTGAGTGATCCAGACTTTAGTTTTATGACGTTAAGTGATATCTGAAGAGACAAGAGTACCCTGAAGGGGCATCCGTCACAGATAAGAAGTTCTTGAGAAGATTTTCAGCCAAGTTCTTTCTCAGTAGTGGTGTGTTGTACAGAAGGCATCATGATGGCCTACTGCTCAGATGTGTTGACAAGAAAGAAGAAGCTAGAATCATTGAGGAGATACATGAAGGTGATTTCGGAACCCATTCCAACGGGAACACCATGGCTAAAAAGAGCTTGCGAGAAGGTTATTATTGGTTCACCATGGAGACTGACTGTTACAATCATGCACGGGTTTGTCACAAATGTCAAGTCTACGCCGATAAGGTGCATGTGCCGCCAGTGCCTTTGAACGTCTTGACCTCCCCTTGGCCGTTTGCGATGTGGGGAATTGATATGATCGGCAAGATTGAACCAACTGCATCCAACGGGCACCATTTCATTCTGGTTGCCATCGATTATTTTACCAAATGGGTCAAAGCAGCATCCTATGCCAATGTCACCAAGCAAGTGGTAACTCGGTTCATTAAGCATAACATTATCTGTCGCTACGGGGTGCCTAAAAAGATCATTACCAATAATGGGTATAACTTGAACAACAAGATGATGAAGGAGCTTTGTGAGTCCTTCAAAATCAAGCATCATAACTCTTCCCCATATAGGCCAAAGATGAACGGCGCTGTCGAAGCGGCCAATAAAAATATCAAGAAAATTGTGTAGAAGATGGTGGTAACCTATAAAGGTTGGCATGAGATGCTTCCTTTCGCCTTGCATGGTTATCGCACCACAATGCGTACTTCGACTGGGGAAACCCCATTTTCATTGGTGTACGACATGGAAGCGGTACTGCCAGTAGAAGTCGAGATTTCCTCTCTTAGGGTTATGAGAGATGTTGAGCTGGATGAAAGTGAATGGGTGCAGAATCGGCTGGATCAGCTGGAACTCATTGATGAAAAGAGATTGACGGTCGTTTGCCACGACCAGGTATATCAGCAGGGGATGAGAAAAGCTTTCGATAAAAGGGTGCGACCTCAGTGTTATAAACCAGGCGACCTTGTGCTCAAAAGGATAATTATTCCCCAGGGAGATCCCAGGGGCAAGTGGGTTCCGACTTACGAAGGTCCTTTCATGGTCCGAAAAGTTTTCTCTGGAGGGGCGATGATGCTCACGAATATGGATGGAGAGTACTTCCCTCTCCCTGTGAATGTTGACGTAGTTAAAAAATACTTTGCAAAAAAAATAATAAAAACCCGCTAAACTGAAAACCCGAAAGGGAGGTTTAGGAAAAAAGAGGGTGTCCTGGTGAATCGAAAACCCGAAAGGGCGATTCAGGAAAAAGTTAGGGACTTAAAGCAAATGACTACGCTCAGCATGAGACCCTTTGTTTCTTTCTTTCGCTCCTTCACCTGGCATAAGCTCGAAGCTAATCTAAGTTTGATCTATCCGAAAGCAGGAAGATGAGAGTCATCAGAGTCATAGCAAAGTTGGGACTCGATGGATATTCACATTCACATTTTCGTTTGTAAACACTTGTTTGTTTTAATTTTGCAATTTCTTGTTTCCCAATGTAAATGCCTTTTTCACAGGTTGATCTCTCAAAATCAATAAAATATCTTCTTTCAAGTATGCGTATGCATTTCTTTTTTCCCTTTTTACTATTTTGTTTGAAAAAACGTCCAATATTTTTGATAATCATGTGCATATAAACTTCGTGGCCCTTACATAGATATGATAATCTACGTCACGATTGGTTGATTGCTTGACATACGAATAACAAATGCAATATCCACTGCGCGAGGGGCATGTTTGTTTCTCTGTTTGATGGACTTCTCTTTCACTTTACTGGCGGGTGCCGTGCCGTTTTGTTTCACAACTCCGTGCTGTCGATAAAGGTCATGAGTCAGGGTGAATATCAAGGTTACGGCAGGTCGACAGGACCAGTGAACCTGGCTGGAGATACTGTTTCCCCATAATGGCTTTTATTACGTTTCTTTGCTGCACTTTTATGTGTCATCTTGATTGATTGTTTCAGCATTATTTGCATATAAGATTTTGCTTATAGCTGAACGTCAGCCTTGATGCGTTGAATGTTTTTTGCCTTGAAAGAATTTTTCATACAAAATCACTCTTCAATTTTTTTCCGGGCATTTTGATACCAGTTGTGCCAATTCTTTTGCTTAGCCAAAAGTTTGGAGGAAAGAGTTTAGCTAAAAAAACAATGACTGTAGTGGTATGCTTTTGAGTAGAACCCTGTTGATGATGTACAGGCATTATTTCAATCCCCAAACACCGGAGATATAAGGAAGTTAGACCCTCGTTAACCCCTCCGAGCCTTCGAAGTAGGAGTTTCTTTTCCGTTCAGAAAATAAAACAAAACCTTTTTAACCAGGGGTAGGGTAGATGTTCAGTTGATTTGCCCAAGCATTCAAATTTCAGAAGGAATGTCCCATCTGAGGATCACTACATTTTATCTTTCACATAATGAGATAAAAAAAAGAGATGTGTGTCTAAACCACGATGTTCATTTCCTCACAAAGTCCTGAGGTCGAGATCGAACCGATACAATAATGGCTATCCCTCGCCGACTAAGGAATGAGGCATTTGTTTTCGGAAAAAAAAGAGTTCAAAAGTCATGTTGACTTGTTTAAGGTGAAAAGCATGAATAAAAAAAAAAAGCCCCGCTAAGTCGAAACTTGAAAATAAGTCGCTTAGGCAAAAGTTAGGGCATCCCGCTGGACTTCCAAAAATGGAAATTCAAGAGATTCTTGTCCAGGCAAAAGTTAGGGACAAAAGATCCTAAAAGGCCAAAAGATTATCCAATAAAATTCTCATCAAAAGAAGAGGTACAATAATATCCAAAACAAAAGCAGCAAAAGTTAAGTGACAATCATGTTGGAGAATTTGTCGTGATCACTCAACCGTTACAAAACCTTTTGAAAGATGAATGCTTGTGATAAGTCAGCTGAACTTAGGACAGGAGAATATCACGAAGGGGGTGGGCACCAAGTAATTTGAACCTTGAAAACTTTTTTTCAAAAGAACCTTGAACCAGGCCAAATTACAACCTTTGAAAGTCCTAACTGAAACAAGGGTTTAACTCGAAAGCATACTGCAACGGGATAGTATTTCCTAAACTCTCCGAATATGTGTTGCATGGCCGTGTTGGTATCTTGTCACCCGTATCTTGACTTGTTTTTCAAAAGATGAAGAAAATTTTTAAAACCTTTTTGCACTCTAGCCAGTGATTCGTTCACAACAGAGATGCGACATTTTTGTTATAATTTTCAACTTCAAGGCTTAAATAATCATTGCCTCAGGTCTGTCATTCTCAAAATAAACATCTTCCTACATGCAAAACATTTGTTTGACATCTGTTGTACCCCAAAATTTGCCCTCTCATGTTTTCCAAAGTCTTCCCCCTGCATGGTTGCCCAGAAACCCTTGCCTAAGGAAAAAGAAATTTTTGAGTGGTGCTTTAAGTACCTTTCGATTGGCATTCTGAAAGGCCCTTCGATTGGAATTCTGAAGGAGCATTTCGATTGGAATTATGGACAAGTACTTCGATTGGTATTCTGAAAGAGCACTTCGATTGGCATTCTGAAAGACCCTTCGATTGGTATTCTGAAGGAGCACTTCGATTGTCATTCTGAAAGACCCTTCGATTGGCATTCTGAAGGAGCATTTCGATTGGCATTATGGACGAGCACTTCGATTGGCATGCCAAGGGAACCTTCGATTCAACATTGTGTCCAGGCAGCTTCGACAAGCATGTGAACCATGTCCTTCGATTAGTATGAACAACACCTTTCGATTGGCCTGTTAACAAAGCCATCAAGAGGGCACTCAAACATGTCCAGGTACATTGAACATGAGAAAATGGAATGTTTCCCTTGCAAATACAGAAATAATTAAATGTTGTTTGTGGATTTAATTCCTGAGTTAAAGGCCAGATTCTTGCCTTTTCTGTTCCTAAAGAGCTGATTCGACCAGAGTGTTTCGTTGCAACTCAAGACCATTCGAAGAAGCATTCAGAAGGCCCATTCGAAGGGTACATAAGAAGCCCATTCAAAGGAGGCAAATCAGAACCAATCGAAGAGAAGGGCCTGAAGGCATTCGAAATTCAAAAGTGTCCAGGTTCATTCCAGATTCCAAAGAGACATGAATATTTCAAAAAAGGAAATTATTTAATGTGTCTGATTCTTGTCTCATGGCTTTAATGGCCTGGTTAAATGATGTCTCTTGCCGTTACTAGACCCCCCACCCCTATAAATACAGAGGCCAACATACATATCCAACACACAAAACTCTGCAGGGGAGAACGGAAAATATATAGAAAAAATAGAGAAAAGAAACAGGGAGAACTTGGAGGTACGCTGCCAAAAATCATCCGCACTTCCAGGAAGCCATACCCAATCCTAGCACCAGCCATTCCACGCCCATAAATCCCAGATTGAAAGTGCCTACATCCAGGAAGTGCCCAGATCGAAGGTGCCTACATCCAGGAAGCGCCCAAATTAAAAGTCCAATCTGCTGGTAAGAAAGGGTAAACTATCCAACCTCATATTTGCATAATACATCCATACTGGTTGTTACCTTCGATTTTCTATCCTAGATAGGATCAAGAGGCCTGGGTTTGGCACCCAGGCCATGTCCATCGTTTGCTAATATTTACTGCAGACATAGCCTGAAGAGACCCAGCAAGCGTAGGATCGAAGGGCCTGGGGTTCAATACCCAGGCCCTGCATTTTATTTCGCTAACATACTTTTGCAGGTATAACATCCCAGATCGAAGGAGATACCTTCTCTAGATCGAACCCATTAGCATGCTGGATCGAAGGAGGCATCTCATTCCTGGATCAAAAGCCATGACCTCCATGATCAAAAGACAATCCTCTTCCCTGGATCGAAGGCTACTCACGCCTTACTGTTTGGCCCAATCGAAAGGACCATTTCCCTCCCTGGGTCGAAACTCCTTTTTTTCCCTGGATCGAAGGATCCCCCTTGTATTTTATTTTTGTTTTCATTGACATCTTTTTATCTTTTTAATTAACATTAAAATAAAAAAAACCACAAAAACATTAGGCTAGTTCTTTTTCTATTAAATTAACTCTGTTAATTAATCTTTTAATTATCTTAACATTTTCTCAAAAAAATTAAAATTAAGTAGATTTAGATCATTTTCCCAAAATAAAATAAAACAACAAAAAGATTTTATTCTTAGAATTTTTAGAGGTTATTTTCAGATTTGCGCGCGTTTATTTCATTGTAACTGCCTACTGGTTTGTAATAACTTAGCTAAGACTTTTACATTTTACTGCTTTATTCCCCCAATTTTGGACATGTAAATAATCCCCCTCCCCGAAGCCTTGTAATAGCGTAGGATTTACAATTCCCGCACTTTAAATTCCTGTACATATATTAACTATTTAGATATATGCTAACTATGATTGCATGACAAGATTAACTCTTAACTTAAAATCAACAGTAGCTCTCCATGACATGCAAGAGTAATATAACTGAAAATTGACACACTTGCACATGCCACTCCTAGGGTACACCTCACTTGGTTGCCTCAAACGTGGTCATTGAGTATAGAAAGTCTTAGAGGTCGCCCTCCTGTCCAAAGATCAAAAGTTGCCTCGAAATGATTGCCTCGATAAAATGATCTAAGACATTAGGGTTACCGCTAAAGCGTCCTAACATTGCTTTAGTGACCATACGTCCCTTAAATCGAATTGATCGGAAAACTCCAACGACGATGGTACCTACTCCTCAATAGTGGGATAGCATTGTCTAAAGGACATTTGCACAGTTTAATTCCTTTTTGAGTAGGTAGAGGTTCTTAAGTACTTGCTCATTTTAAACAAAACAAAACTTTTCACACTTACACTTTTCGAACAAAGTTTTAAAAACACTTCATTACACTCTTGAGGACAGAAGCAAGAGTTAAATCGAAGTTTCAAACAAAAACTCTTTTCAAAACCCATAAACACAAAGAAAAGCAAACTTTTGAAAACATAGTGAGAAAGTACCTAAGAGCCCGTGGATAACCACGGATAGAAAGGGTGCTAACACCTTCCCTTTCTATAATCTACCTCCCGAACCCGAGAAACATCTCGAAAAGGAATTTTTCTGTGCTTTTGTCCTTTCCTTGTTGGATAAAATAAAAGACGGTGGTGACTCTTGCTTACCGCGACATTTTGCAAAAACAAACGCAAAGGCGAACCAGCATTCCAAAACAGTCAGTTCTCATTCCCACCGATCACAACATCAAAAGAGAATTTACACGTTAAGCCGGGAGCCCTCGCTTTGACCTCTTATTTCCCAGCCGATCTGTTGACCGGGGCATCCTTTGTTAAGGGTCTGCTTTTATTCCCCAGTAAGGTCTTGTTATCATGTGATTATCTACAGGTTTCATCCTTTGGTTGCATTCTAAGAGAGTATCTCTCCATCAAGATAATCTTCCACGAGGTTCTATCTCTCTGGTGAAGTCCCACCTCTTCAACAGAGTTTTGTTCCCCCAACAAAAGGCTTTCGTCCTTTTCCGGAAGTTGCAGTGTCGACCTGATCTTCCCCGGAAATTCGCAATTTATTTTTGCAGCTCATCTCTTTGTTTGTGCCCCGTTTCTGCTGGTTGCTCGGTTGTTATTCCCCGCGAAGGTGCATCTCTTCAAGGTTCCCTCTCTAGTGGTTCCCCGTATTTTCTCCTCTCCTTTGGATTTTGCAATTTATTTTTGCAAGTCATGTCAGATCCTGACTTCTTGGTTATTTGGCTTTTCAATTGGCCATTCCCCAGTGGAACTTTTAAACATGCGTCATTACATTTGCATCTACCAAAACGCGTAGCATTTCCATTATATGGAGCATTGCGCTATAAAAAAATAATTTAAACATGCATCGGAACATAAGCCATTTTTATTTCCGTCAACCCCCAGTGATTCAGCTATTACTTTGGACTAAATCCCCAGCGAGGTCTTTGTCCTCATTATCTCAGTTTCCTCCTCATACCAATATCCTTTTGATGTCAATCCTTTGTTTGTTTGAGTGTCTACTCTTGACTGTAGTTCAGTTTCGCCCTGACGCGGTCTTCTCGGGTTTAATCTCTACTACTCCCTCTGGTTCACTCCAATGTCCATTGATGCACCTTTCAAATACCAGTTTCGTCCTGATATTCACTTTCAGTAGGTTTTTAGGTGTACGCCCTAATCTCCTTGCTATGGGTTGAGCTCAAAGTTTCGTCTCCTCACCCCGCGCATGAAATCCAGTTTCGTCCTGGTACTCATCTAGTCTAGTTTCACCTAACTAGTTATTGAGTCGAGTTTCGTCTTGTTTTTGCTTTCATACCTTGGACCCTTTGACAGTGTTCGTTCACCGAGTGTAGTGTTCGTACTGCGTCCCTTGTTTGAAATCAGTCTCTTTTGTTCCTTGGATTCTTCTATCAATTTTTGTCACTGTTTATCCATTGATCTGAGACCAGCAGGTGCTCTGAGAAACATGCGCTCTCAACACTCTCACTTTGGGTCGAGTTTCACCTCGTCGTCTATGCATGAAATCCAGTTTTGTCCTGGTACTCATCTAGTTTAGTTTCGCCTAACTAGTTATTGAGTCGAGTTTTGTCTCATTTTTACTTTCATACCTTGGACCCTTTGACGGTGTTCGTTTACCGAGTGCAATATTCGTACTGCGTCCCTGGTTTGAAACCAGTCTCCTTTGTTCCTTGGATACTTCTATCAGTTTTCGTCATTATTTATCCATTAATCTGAGACCAGCAGATGCTCTGAGAAACATGCGCTCTCATCACTCTCGTTTTGGGTCGAGTTTCGCCTCGTCGCCTGTGCATGAAATCCAGTTTCGTCCTAGTACTCATCTAGTTTAGTTTCGCCTAACTAGTTATTGAGTCGAGTTTCGTCTCGTTTTTTCTTTCATACCGTGGACCCTCTGACGGTGTTCGTTTACCAAGTGCAGTGTTCGTACTGCGTCCCTGGTTTGAAATCATCCTCTTTTGTTCCTTGTATTCTTCTATCAGTTTTCGTTACTATCTATCCATTGATCTCAGACCAGCAGGTGCTCTGAGAAACGTGCACTCTCATCACTTTGCTATGGGTCGAGTTTCGCCTCGTTTCCCGAGCGTGAAATCCAGTTTCGTCCTAGTACTCATCCGGTTTAGTTTCGTCTAACTAGTTATTGAGTCGAGTTTTGTCTCGCTTTTGTTCCTCATTTCTGGGATTTCTTTCAGTTCCTTCATACTGTCTACCCTAGTTGAGATTAGCAAGTGCTCCTAGAATCGCGCACTCTAGCCACTTTTGCTTTGGTTCGAGCTCAGAGTTTCGTCTCCTCACCTGCGTACGTTTTCTTTTCCAGAGCTTAGTTTCGCCTATACTATGTGGTTTAAGTTTTGTCTCGTCCCTTTTTAAGCCCAGTTTTTCCCTGGCACATCTGGCCGGAAGTTTAGTTGCGTCTACTCTTCTTTGTTTTTGTTCTGTTTCAACCTGCGTTACAGTTTCATTCTGACGCATGTCTTGGGGGTTTTCTACTTCTTCTTTTTTTCTTCTTCAAGAGTGTAAATTTTCGGGTTCTTTCGTATTCAATTATCTTCAACTTTGAACGCTCAAAAGTTGTCACTTTTCTCACTTATCACGCTGAAGATATTTGAATAGGGGCAGCTGTTGCACCCCAAAATTTACCCTCTTGATTTTGGCTTATATTTCATCATGAATATCATATTTCATTGCATTCATACATTGTGATTGGATAAAAGTACTTTGGTTATCAAGGTTTCCTCAAGCCTTGAAGGTTGTTTGCATTGACAAGTTGCTCAAGTAGAACCTTGTCATTTAAACCTCTGGATCTTTCAAGCTCAGAACTTATTTGCATATCTCAAGATGTTTCATCCATCTCTTTAAATCTTCAGAGGATTGGAGTTTGTGTTTGATTATGTGAAGGAACCACTCCTTTGATTCACCAGTCAAATTAGGGTTTTGAAGCTTGATTAGCTTTCTCCAAGCCCTTTAGTTGTGTATTTTGTTTATGTGTTGTTGACTAACTTCTAATAAAAAATTATGTTTGTCTTTGTCTTTGCATAATTTGTGTTTTAGGTACCAAGTATCCAACAAATAAGCTCATGCAAAGTTGATTTGATTCTGTTTATGGCAAAAGAAGGTATGGATCGACCCATAAACCTATGTATCGACTCATCTTGTTGAACATAACCAGCATGTGTCGACACATGCATGTATGTATCGACTCATCCTGCTTGGAAAACTAGCATGTGTCGACACATGCATGTATGCATCGACTCATCCTGTTTGAATAAATTGCATGTGTCGACACATACGTGTTATGTATCGACTCATGCGGTTTGTGTGGTTCTGTAATGAGTTGGATTAACAGTATGTATCGACACATAGAGGCATGTATCGACACATGTTGTGTTATACAACCAGGATGTATCGACACATAACAGAAAAATGCACGTGTTTTTTTTTTGAAAAAGCCAGCAAATTCAAACTTTTATCATTTTGGCTCCAATTTTTTCTGCATAATTTGAAATTATATCATTAATTCAAATTTGGCTCCAAGAATCAATTACCAAATTACCACTAATCCCAATCCTAAAACTCTACAAATAGAGCCCTCATTTCATTCAAATTTCAAGCTTTTGATAGCCAAAACCACTTTGCTAAAAAATCTCTCAATTCTCTCCATCTACTAAATTCACTCAAAGCTCCATTTTCAAAAAGATAGCAAGCTTTGCATTGAAGCTTACTAATCTTTGAGCTAAACCTTCATCCAAACACTTTTTTCTCCATCAATTCTCTACATCCAAGCTTGATTAATTTATTCTTGTGGTTGAATTGGAGCTAATTCTAAAGTTGTTTGATAATTCTCAAATTCTACCTTTGGTAAGTTGGATCATCATCTTTCATAATGTGATCTCTTGTGGATTTCTGGTTTTGATTCATTGAGCACTGTTATTATGACCCCATTAATGCTATTTTCTCAAAATTTTCTAGAATTTTCATGCTCAATTGGATCCATGATCATAAGGTGTTTGATGAAAAGTTGGAACAAGAACTTGATCTTTAAAATGTTGTTTTTCTACTGATTTTTAACAGGTTGCAATCAATTGTTGCAACATTGCAATTGATTGTCACAGAAAATTGATTTGATAAAAAACTGCACTAATGCAATAGGTTGCTGTCTAGGCACAATTGATTACAACAGTGTCAAAAATACTTTTGATGCCTTGTTTTGGGGCTGTTTGGACCCAAATATTTTTCTGCACACTCTCTTTGATGGATAATTTGGATTGCAATTTTAAATGTTCAATTTGTTTTTAAACTCAATGGACTTTGTGATGTAGATGAAGTTGGATAAATGTTCATCAATTAAAATCTACCTAAGAGTGAATTATTTAATTCATTCTTGGTGCTTTGGATTAATGATATGTTTAGAGCTTTAATCCATCTAGAGGAGTTGTTGAATTGAAAGATGAAAGAATTTTGAAATGGTGATCCAAATTAGCTTATCATTCCCCTCCCTCTTCATCTTATCCCTTTCTTTTTTAATTGTGCTACATGTTAAAGGATGGTGATCTCTATATCATTTATCCAAACATGAAGTACATAGATTGTTATTGACCGGCCTCAAAATAGGTGCGACTTCTATATAAGTCCATTTACGATTGCTTAACATAGCGCTAAATTTTGTCCCAATTCGAATAAATGATCATTCGTGGCTCAAACTTATGATTGAAAGCCCAAGTATGTTAATTTGATATCTTTGATCCAATAACCATGAGATTCATTGTGTGGAGGCTTTGGTTCTACCAATCCTCTAATGGATCTACAACACCCTTGGTCAACACGGATCACTTAAACATTGTTGATCATTAAATGTTTCCTTTTGAGAATTCAAAAATGGATGATATACTTGACAAAAAGCAAATGCAACTTGTTGTGTGGAGGCTTTGGTTCTACCAATCCTCTAATGAGTTCCAAATGCAAGTTTCAAGATGGTCATCCAACTAACCACTAATTTCTAACAATTGACTTTACTTTATGCTTTTATTTTTTATGTTTTATGTACCATTTACTTTTAGCATTTTACATTTCATGCTATTTTCATCTTTGCTCACTTGAGCATTTATGTCATTTTTATTTTTCTCACTTGAGCTTTTCTTTTCCTTTTAAAGACACCTAATAATCAACATGAACCATAAAAAAGCTTTAATGATACTTGGACTATTTGGTTACTATCCTTGGCATTATGGATCATGATACTTTTTCTTGGACTTAGGATTAGAGACCTTGGCATGTCTTGGAGACTTTGTGACATTGTATAGCATCTCACTTTTGGCCTGAGGCTACTATGTTCCACTTTATTTGTGGAACACAACTTATTACACTGACACTGCTTTTGTATTTTGCATGTTTTATATTCCATGCATGATATACATGATATTGTGAATACTATACATAGCCCATGGGGATCTGTTCATATCTGATAATCTCATTACTTACATCCGTATGGCGTAATTTCTGACTTGATTCGTTTACTGATGCCAGCTTGCTTGAAGTTCTCTGGGTTTCTTTTTATTCTTGCTCAGTTGCTACAGATAGTTATCCGTTTGGTATTGCACTATCTCCTTTCTTCCATTTTCATTTTGCATAGTTCTTTGATTGCATGATGGGACCTCTGTTGCTGATATATGTCAGGAGGCCCTCTGTTTTTTTGTCTAATACATATGTTGTGTTTGTGTTGATCGATGAGTCACTCAATTTAGAAATTGAGATCACGAATTCGCTCTCATTGCATGCTCCCTATAGGTTGTTTATTGCCTTTCTTCTTTAATTATTAATCGATGAGTCAC
The DNA here is from genome assembly GCA_948472305.1 of Vicia faba. Lineage (NCBI taxonomy): Eukaryota > Viridiplantae > Streptophyta > Magnoliopsida > Fabales > Fabaceae > Vicia > Vicia faba. Next base: position 1,306,694,617 of record OX451740.1, on the reverse strand, counting down.
TCAATTTAGAAATTGAGATCACGACTTCGCTCTCATTGCATGTTCCCTATAGGATGTTTATTGCTTTTCTTCTTTAATTGTTGATCGATGAGTCACTCAATTTAGAAATTGAGATCACGACTTCGCTCTCATTGCATGTTCCCTTAGGATAGTTTTGTTAAGCTTTCTTTGACATGTTAATTAAGGTAGGAATCCATGTATGCTAACATAGGATAGGATTTTCCTTTAACGTCAACCTTAGGGTCAACCATTGTATGATAACACTAGGGATAGTGTTAGGCTAGTTTCCCTTAGTTGTTTTTCCTTCTTTTGCGTTTTGCATCTTAAAACAAAAATTTGTTTTCTCGGTAAATCATAAGACACCTCTAATGAAACCAAACTCTTCTTCAAAGTAAAAGATACAAACCAATCTTACTTTGTTATCTTGAAGCCGATGTATCACCACCGCACATGTTTGTTATCCTACTTTGATTCTCAATATCATTGTTAGGTGTGATGTTTTGTCATCTATTTTATCGATGTTTCATCATCTTTTGCAATGATATCTTGTTATCTTGAAGCCGATGTTTCGCCATCGCACATGTTTGTTATCCTACTTTGATTCTCAATATCATTGTTAGGTGTGATGTTTTGTCATCCATTTTATCGATGTTTCGTCATCTTTTTCCATGATATCTTGTTATCTTGAAGCCAGTGTTTCACCATCGCACATGTTTGTTATCCTACTTTGATTCTCAATATCATTGTTAGGTGTGATGTTTTGTCATCTATTTTATCGATGTTTCGTCATCTTTTGCCATGATTTCTTGTTATCCTTTAATCGATGTTTCGACATCGCATATTTGTTGAAGCCGATGTTTCGCCATCGCACATGTTTGTTATCCTACTTTGATTCTCAATGTCATTGTTAGGTGTGATGTTTCATCATCCATTTTATCGATGGTTCGCCATCTCTACCAAGATATCTTTGTTATCTCTTTGCCGATGTTTCGCCATCGCACATTTGTTTGAAGCCGATGTTTCGCCATCGCACCTTTTGTTATCCTACTTTGATTCCTAATATCATTGCTAGGTGTGATGTTTTGTCATTCATTTACCATTTGATGCCTTATCATCTTTGACATGTTAGTTTGCTATTAATTAATCGATGTTTTGCCATCTCATTTGTTTGTTATTTTATTTGATGTTATGCCATCTTGACTATCTTTGTTTATCTTAATTAAAAAACACAAACCAACCAAAACACTTAAGCCGAACTACGGATGCTCTGATTCCTTAAAAGGGATACGTAGGCATTGGGGTAGGGCCCAACCAAGCACAACTTTTATTTTCCCTACATTAGTTTCTTTTCTTTTACATGTATTCCCTTTTCAGTTGTAAGCCATAGACATAGGATTTGACCACACCCATTTAGATTAGACAACAAGAGTGGATACCATAGAGTACTACGGGCGTGTGGTGTGCTAATACCTTCCCCTCGTGTAACTGACTCCCTTACCCGATCTCTCGGTCGAAAGACCGTGATTTCTCCCTTTTCAAGTTTTCTCGATGTTTACCTTTCCCTCTAGGTGGGATAAAAGACGTTCGATGGTGACTTCATTGTTTCGATGATTTCCAGCCGGTGGTTTCAGTAAGCCCTCAAAGATTCCAATGTATCCCACGTGCATTCTTGAAAAGGAAGAGGTAAGTAAAAAGGTAGAACAGAAGGTCTACAGAGGTATGATTGGTTCTCTCCTCTATCTGACGGCTTCAAGGCCTGACATTCTATTCATTGTTTGCATTTGTGCTAGATTCCAATCAGATCCTAGGGAATCTCACTTAATAGTTGTTAAGCGAATTTTCAAGTATCTGAAAGGTACTGCTAATCTGGGTTTGTTTTATAGAAAATCAAGTGATTACAGCTTAGTAGGACACTGTAATGCTGACTTTACTGGATACGGAGTAGAACGTAAAATCACTTCTGGAAGCTTCCAGTTTCTGGGAGAAAATCTGATCTCATGGTCCAACAAAAGACAATCCACAATAGCACTATCAACAGCAGAAGCTGAATACGTAGCAGCTGCAGGATGTAGTACGCAAATTCTCTGTATGAAAAGTCAACTTGAAGACTTCAATATATTTAAGAGTAACGTCCATATCCTCTGTGACAATACTTCTGCTATTTGTCTCAGTAAAAATCCTATTTTGCATTCTAGGGCTAAGCATATAGAAATAAAACATCATTTTATTAGGGACTATATTCAGAAAGGGATTCTTAACTTAAAATTCATTGACATAGACCATCAATGGGATGATGTCTTTACAAAACCTATTTTTGAAGATAGGTTCAACTTCATTCTGAAACATCTCAGGATGAAGCTTTGCCCAGAATAAATTGTTTTATTTACATATCTTAACCTTCAGAACTTAGTTATTTTCTGTGAACTACTGATCAACCTGCCTTCAGAGTTTTAGAAGTACAAATTGCATCAGAATCTATCCATGAAGATCTGAGTGTTTCATTTCAAGGATAGAAGTGTGTTGTTCACGTAAGCAAACAATTATCATCCATTCATCAGCTACCTTCTGAGGCTGAACACGTGTTCACTTTTCTGAAAGGTCAAAAGCGCTTATTGGGTGCATTGAGACACACGTCATGGGTAACCATTCCAATTTCTTTCTGAATCCCCTAAAATCAGCTGTCATTAATGCTTATAATCATGACTAATTGTTTCTCTCTCTTAATGTTTATGCTTTCAAGAAAATCTATTTAAACTCAAGTTTCACTCTTTACATTCTTTCACTTTTACTCTCTCAATATCTTCTATTATTTTCAGTTCATACTTTCAAAAAACTCTTTCATCTTTCTCAAAATTCTTGTGTGAACATGGCTTCTTCAAGCGTTCAAAACATCAGTACTCAGGAAATTGCTTCTATGGAACAATACGAAGAACCATACAGAACGCTACTCACTCCTATCTGGAAGTTCTTTCAGAACTAATTGTTGACTTTGAAAGCCTTCAAGAAAATGGCTTTAATCTCTATGAAGATGTCAATGCTCAAGGTTGGAACAGATATTTTGACCGTCTTCTAGGGCCAACGTTTCCAATTCTTGTGAAAGAATTCTGGATACATGCTTCCTCCTCAAACCATCAAGTTACCTCGTATGTCATGGGGAAGAAGATTGTCATTACATAAGACCTAATTTCAAGAATTATCGGTTACAATGGTGGAGGTGTCAGATGTATTGACATGGCTGAAAGATGTTCTGATGTTGCTTCTATTGCAAGGGAAATATTTACTCTGGGTCTACCCTCCAGCAAGATTAGGGATCTGAAGGATCATCACATAATTTGGGCTAAAATAATTCTGGGATGCATCAACCACAGGAATCCAACTAGCTCTCCTGATTACATAAACATTGATCAGCAGTTTCTGATCTACTTTATCTCCAAGAAGACTAAGGTAAACCTCTCTCACTTGCTATTTAATCATCTGAGGAGCAGTGTAAAGGAAACAAGAGAAGATAAGCGTACCAAAAGGGACTGGATACCCCTAGGAAGACTCATAATAGATATTCTGACAGAGAATAGGCTGATAGAGCATTTGACTGAAGCTCGGGAAATTAGCTCACTAGAAGCAACTGCTGGGAAGCCTCTAAACGCAAAAAATATGAAAAAGATGAAAATCATTGAGAACATCAAGAAGGTACCCAACGTTACTTCTTTTGCAACCATCACTTACAGAAGAATTCCTCTAGATGATTTTTCCTCTTTTCTCTGAGATTGACTCCAAGCCTTAGATAATTGTCAGATATATGGATGCGTGTAAGGCAGATGGCACTGCACCAGAAATAAATATCCAGGACTTGCATCAAGCTGATCCAAAAGTTGTTTTGAAGAAGACCAAGAAAAGGAAGGCATCGGCAGAAGGATCATCCCAAAGGACTCCAAAAGCTGCTAAAAAGAAAGGTAATCCTTCCTCTGTTACTGTTTTAGAATCAATAACTATATCAACATCTGAAACCATAACTACCCAATCAGAACATCCAACCCCACAAAATTTTGATGACTTTGACATAGGGTGTGATCCATCAGAAACTCTAAGTCTAAGTGAAACTCACTCCCTTCCTATTAATCCAAATCCTGAACAAACTCAACCAGAACTTGCCAAAGTTCTGTCTGATATTGACTCTTTTGACCAAGAAATTTCAGCTCCCACACCACAAAATCCAAATCTTCAAATCCCTGATAATCCAAACTCCGAAACTACAACAGATGTTCAACAACAAGATATTCCACTACCTCTCTCTCCACAACAAGATATTCCTCATCCACCATCACCTCAACCTGAACAATCACAACCAAAATCTCAAACTTCTGAGAATCAACCATCTGAGAGCCATGAACCAGAACCTCACAATATTTCAACCAACCAATCTGAAGAACCTACTTCAGATTAAGATACTATACCAATCCCAGGAATCACTGAACCACTTTCCATTTGCATGCCTCTCACCATCCTGGACATTCCACAAATTCCTTCTTCTCTGGAATCCACACCACCAAATTCCCCTACTAGTCCAATTATCATACCCGACTCTCCCACTCCTTCACCCAAGAGCAATCCAGCTGACAACGTAATACTTGTCATTGATCCAAATGCATTGGAAAAACTAGCTGCTATATCTCACAAAACTGCCATTCCCAAACCAAAACCAACTGAAACAACACCAGATGTTGGTACAAGTTTGTTGATGTTTGAAACATGAATACATGAATGGATAACCTCCTTTAAGCATGCTAGTCTAGATACGATTAATCATGCTGCTTCTGATTATCTATGGACAAGCTTCAGAAACTGGCTAAGTTCTGAAACACTAAAGCTAAAAGAACAGAGCTATGAACAAGTTCAACGGAATTTCAGTGATATGCTAAAGGTTTTTGAAGACCGAGTTCTGAGTCATATGCTCAAGGAGGAGATTCTACCTATGGATAATGCTCCCTGGTTAGAACATCGTCCCTCAGATGAAGTTCAACCAGAATCAGAAGGTCTCTCCCTGACTACTGCTCCAGAAGAGATGATCTCAGCAGAGGAAATGGTTCAATGTGATCAAGCTGCAGAATGCTCTGAGAAGCGTCCAGATACTGAAGAATCTCCAGCTCCTTCCTATGTCATGCAAACTATGGAAGAATTGAAGAGAGCAAATGCTGTTATCCAAGAAAGGTTGGATAAGCAGGAGGACACAAACAAAGAAATCAAGAGCATTTTGGGCAAATAAGAAGAATCTAACACCCAGATCAACTTTGAGCAAGCATAAATTTCTCATACTTTATCAGAAATGACCTATCCAAAGCTAATTTTGAAGAGGATTAAATTCCCTACAATTCATCTTCATCTCCTAAGTTCAAAATATGCACTCACAAAAAGATATGAATTTTGACATTATAGGTCATTTTGAAAATTCAACAAAAACACCTTTTGGGTCAAAGCTTCATACATGAACATGGAAGACTCAATTAAGATAAGACCAAAAGGGTTGCTTAGAGGACATCCTAAGATTTCTAAAAAAGTCCAAGAACACCCTCCTAGGTGTTAGAACATAGTTTGATTCTACAACCCTTGGTTAGAGTTTTGATGATAACAAATACAAAGAATAAATAAATACAAAGAACAAATATGCACCTTAAAAATATGTTTTATGTATGCAGAAGTTCTGATCAGATCAGCATCAGAAGATAAGACATAAGTGTTACACGCTGAAGCAATCAGATCATACGCTAAAGATTGCTGACCAGAACCTGCGCTTAATTATAGTAAACTATGATTCTGAACAAGAACATATCAAACCAAGTCATCAATATTCTGAAGCGTCATCAGTAGTAAGGAGAAGAGATTCTAAAGCGTTACTGAACATTCAAGACATAATCAACTCCAACGGCTTCCTTCAGACAAGATCTTCTCCAATAGGAAAGTGTGTTAATAACATTAGACATGCTTTATGATCAACGTCATTACACTGCCTATATAAACAAGTCAGCTTGCAAAATGAAGCATGTACGTACACACAACAATTTGCTAGATCACCACTCATGCATATTCAAGCTGTAAGCAAATTCATTCTTTATTCTAAACTATAAACCTGTGTAATTTATCACAGTTGTGATAAACCATTTTTGTTAGAAAAACAACAACACTTATTGTTTAATCTATTGAAAAAGAGATCCTTGAGATTAACCGGATTATGGTTGTACTCAAGAAGACTTTAACCGTTGTTAAAGTAGCTTTTGTAATCTTATTGAGATTAGTGGATTAAGACCTCGTTGGAGAGAGGTGAAATCACCTTGACGGGTATACTGGACTAGTTTGAGATCAACCCCTCCCCCCCCCCCCCTTCTTGTATTTTTCACATCTTCACTAGGGTCAAAATTGAGAGAGATATGCATTGTCAAAGTTGACCCTTTTTGCAAAATTGCCAAAAGTCAAATGTGCTCAAATTTGCATCTTTTGCTAAATGGGCCCAATTTTTTATGCTTGCATCTCATTCCTAACATGGTCCACGACCCATAAAACCATCCATGCATTATTTCCTTATTTATTTGATTTATTTTGGTTTCAATCATGAAAAAAATAAAATAAAATTAGATAAATAATATGGATTTGATTTGATTTGATTTTTGCATTGAATGATGGATCAAATATGCTGAAAATAAACAAGGAAATCGTGCCATGCTATGAAAGGGAAAGAAATATTTGAAAATAAAGATATTTGAAAACAAAATTGAAAATTTCATATCTCTTTGGATTTACTCCAAGAATGTTAGCCTATTGTTGGCCTCACATATAAAAAGAGGTTTCAAACCCTAAAGGAGTGGGGGAATACACGCAGCCGGCCTGGGAGGAGAAAGAAAATTCTAAAAAATTCAAAGAAGTGTGCAATCTTAAAACACCTTGGTTAGCCTTTTTCCCTCGATTCCAATCGCTCCATCATCTTGCTAAGATTCCCAGGAGTGAAACCAGACCATTGGTAAGGCTTGTAGCATCCTCAAATCAGCAGGTCCGTGTCTCACCATTGGTAAAACTTCTTTGACTTCTAACTCGCGCAATACTTGATATAAATTCATACTGATCATATACATGTGTTTCTACTGATGTTTATGTGTGTTTGGACGTATCACATGCGAAGCTAACACCCAGAATCACGTTATGCCATTCTTGGCCGTGATTAGGGTTCCAAGTTCGAATCTGATGATGCATAAGGAATTAGTTAATTTAGAGGCTAAAATCATGATCAGGGGATCTTTTTAAGACTATTGGCATTGTTTGTTTTTTGGTTTGGCTGATATTTGAAGGCGACCCACCGGAGAAGACGGTGGAAACCACCAGCTCCGGTAGTTGGACTGACCGGTCTCTGGTCAACCAGCCTGCGTGGTTGTTTATTATAAATCCATTGGTTGGATCAAACGCTGACTTTCTCTCACCCCATCTGATTGGCCCATGCTTGCTGACGCGTGCAATTATTTGCTGATCTGGATCTAGCACCTTGTTTTCATTCATGTTTTATTTATTTCATTAATATCATGACTAATGTTTCAACGTAATTGGCAAGAGGGAGAATCTATAAGGTACATGTCCTGGGTTCGACCCCAGGCGTGGTACTTTTTCATTTTTCTGATTTTCTCTAAAGGTTCCAGTGCGCCACGCCCTTGGGAGTCCATCATGAGACATCAAGATCCAATCGTCAGATCCATCAGCTAGACAGGATCTAACGCCTTCCACTGAAGGTTCATCATGCACCCTAGGTCAACAGGTGCATCAAATCCAATGAAGTCAAACGGGCATGGCTTATTTGGGCTCAGAATTCCACATCACACCCCCCATAATTGCTAGATCAAATGAGGCCCATTTAGTATTTTTTCTATTTTCTTTTCTTTATTTCATTTTTTTATTCTTTTAATTTTCTTTATTTATTTTAATTCACAAACTAATTATTTTTTATAAAAAACATAAAATCAATAATTCATCAAAAATTAGGATTAGTTTTTTTTATTATTTTATCAAAATTAATTTAATTTAGTTTAAAAATAGGAAAATTATAATTTGTTTTCAAAAATAAAATCAAATAGAAATTAGGTTAAACTTTTGATTAAATTCAATTTTTCTCCTTTTCTCAAATAAATAAAAACCCAAAAATAGATTGTAGATTAAATTAATTCATTTTTTTCTTAAAATTTAAATTAATTAGAATTAGGCTTTTCTTTTTTTAATTTAATGATTTCTCTATTTTTTGAAATAACAAACAAAAAAACATTGTTTTAACTAATCACAATTAGGTTTAGGTAAGGGTTAAAACCCTAGTTGCTCCGCATTTGATTCATCGCACGCATATTTATTATACAATTATGTTAGAACAAAGTTTGAATCTACTACCCTATGTTTATGTTTTGATGATAACAAAGTGAAAAGATATATTACTTATATGATTCATGTATGAACTATATGCTGCCTAAATTATTATGTTCTGATTTGCAGATACTCTGATTGGTATAAGCAAGATCACACCTAATCAGCATCAGAATTTTGGTTTCTGACATCAGCATCAGAAGTTGCCATATCAGAATATCAGAATCAGAAGATTAATTCACGTATATGCTGAAGTCTGATGAACAGAACTGCGCTCAACACTCTGATAAAGAAACACAACAGTTCATCAGCAGCTAAGCAGAATCAGAATGAGCCAAGCCAGAACTTGCATTAAGTAAGCAACGGTACTGTGCATTGAAAGCAAATTAATACCAACGGCCTCATTCTAGACAAGATCTGCTCGATAAGGAAAGTTTGTTATTAGCATTGAATCAAGAATATTGCTCCAACGTTCAACATCTCAGTGCTATATAAACAAGACTTTGAAGATTGAATTGGCTAATGCTCTCCAATCTTTACACGCCTAAAAGCTGATCATAATCTTCCTTCTCTCAGTTTGCTAAACACTACACATTCTCTTATTCAATCATAGTTTAGCAATCTAGTTTCTAAGCTTTAAGTTGTGTATACATCACAGTTGTGATACAGTTTTGTAGAAAACATTCACACACTTAGATTTATCTTCTTTGTAAGAAAGTGTTTCCTTGACAAACCGGGTTGTGGTTTGCATCAAGAAGGCTTTAGAAGTTGTTAAAGCAGTCTGTAATATTCAGTTGAATATAGTGGATTAAGACCTCGTTGGAGAGAGGCGAAATCACCTTGACGGGTGGACTGGAGTAGTTTGAGATCAAATGAACCAGGATAAAAATATCTTGTTCATTGCACTGATTTTCAGTTTTACAATTCAACCCCCCCTTCTTGTGTTTTTCACTACTTCAATTGGTATCAGAGCGCCTGGTTCTGAGCTAAAACACTTAACCGTGTCAGTACAAGATCCAGCGTCAGAAAAACACAATGGCAGGAAACTATTCTCACACCAGCAATGACAACAATGAGGACAGAGACAGATTCAGCGGAAAACCTCCAGTCTTTGATGGAGAAAACTTTGATTACTGGAAAGACAGAATTGAAAGCTTCTTTCCGGAACATGATGCTGATTTGTGGGATATGGTGACAGATGGATACACGCACCCTGTGAATGCAAGCGGTCAGAAGATTGATAGAAAAACAATGTCTGACCAACAAAAGCGTGACTTCAAGAATCACCACAAGGCCAGAACCATCCTCCTCAGCGCCATCTCCTATACTGAATATGAAAAGATCTCCAACAGAGACACAACAAAGAACATTTTTGACTCACTCAGAATGACGCATAAGGGCAACGTTCAGGTCAAAGAAACTAAAGCTCTGGCGCTCATTCAGAAGTATGAGGCGTTCAAAATGGAAGAATCTGAATCCATTGAAACAATGTTCTCAAGATTCCAGATTCTGGTAGCTGGTCTCAAGGTTCTGGACAAAGGATACTCTACTGCTGACCATGTCAAGAAAATCATCAGAAGTTTACCCAAGCAGTGGAGACCAATGGTTACAGCTCTGAAGCTAGCTAAAGATCTCAACAAAATCACTCTGGAGGAACTTATCAGCTCCCTCAGAAGTCATGAGATAGAGCTAGAAGCTAACGAGCCTCAGAAGCAAGGTAAGACTTTAGCATTAAAATCTAACAAAAAATTTGAGTCTAAAGTTTTGCAGGCAGTTGAAGAAACATCGGATGGATCCTCATCAGAAGAAGACGAACTCTCCCTCCTTTCCAGAAGAGTAAATCAACCGTGGAAGCAAAGACAAAGGAAGTTCAGGAATCCCAGAAGATCTGATCAGAACGAGTCTTCTTCCAGATACAGAAGGACAGATTCTTCCTCTTGATACAGAAGATCTGAAGGCTCCTCTAGTAGCAAAAAGCCAAACACCAAGGACATCATCTGCTATGAGTGAAATGAGCAAGGACACTATAAGAGTGACTTCCCAAAGCTTCAGAGGGAAAAGCCCAAAAAGAAGTTTGGAAGAGAGAAGAAGAAAAGTCTCATGGCTACATGGGATGAATCTGACTCGTCTGAAGCTGACTCAGAATCAGATGATGAGAGGGCAAACATAGCTCTCATGGCTAACATCTCAGAAGATAGTGAAGCTTCTGAATCAGACTCAGAATCAGATACTGAAGAGGTATTTCCTAACTTTGCTGTTAACTTTACCAAGGCTGAACTTGCTGAAAGCCTTAATGAGATTCTGGAACGGTATCAGCAAATTAGAGTTAAATTCAGAGACCTGAAAAGGAATCTTGAATCTGACTCTAATAAGACTGAGAGTCTCAAATTGGAGAATTCTGAGCTGAGAAATAAGATTTCAAAATTAGAAAACACTTTACAAAACTCTCAGAAGGAACCAATTTTTGAAACTCCCAGCAACGCTGATGAGATCATCAAGGAGTATGATCACAGTTTCCAGAAGTTCCTCGCTAAAAGCATAGATGGAAGCAAAATGGCTTCAATGATCTATGGAGTTAGCAGATACGGCAGGAAAGGAATAGGATACCAAGGTAAGGTTCCTACACCAAAGAATGTCATGGACTTAACCATTAAACACACTCCTATGAATTCACATTTTGTGTATGGTCACACACATGATATTAAATACACTAGCAGTAAGCACTCTGTGAAACCAAAATTCAACCAGAGTTTTGGCAAAACTAACAAATTAGGACCCAAGAAAATCTGGGTACCTGAGGATAAAATAATACATGTTGCAGATATCTTTAGCAGCAAGTCAGAAACACCAGTCATGGTACCTGGACTCTGCCTACTCGCGACACATGACGGGAAGAAGGCATATGTTCCAAAGCCTGGAACTTAAGCCTGGAGGCCACATTGGCTTTAGAGGCAATCAGAGGGGAAAGATAATTGGCTTTGGAACTGTAGGTAATGGAAATCTTCCCTCTATTAATAATGTTCTGCTAGTAGATGGATTGATGCATAATCTGTTATCCATAAGTCAATTAAGTGATAACGGTTATGATATAATCTTTAATCAAAAATCATGTAAAGCTTTCAGTCAGAAAGATGGGACTATCCTGTTTAATGGTAAGAGGAAAAACAACATTTACAAAATCAAACTTTCTGAACTAAAGAGTCAGAATGTAAAATGTCTTCTGTCTGTTAACAACGAGCAGTGGATCTGGCACAGAAGATTGGGGCATGTTAGTATGAGAAGAATATCTCAGATTAACAAACTCAATCTGGTCAGAGGACTTCCTAATTTGAAGTTCAATTCAGATGCTCTGTGTGAAGCATGTCAGAAAGGCAAGTTTGCAAAACCTTCTTTTAAATCCAAAAATGTTGTTTCTACCTCTAAGCCATTAGAACTTCTGCACATTGACTTATTTGGACCAGTTAAAACTGCTTCAGTCAGTGGCAAGAAGTATGGGTTAGTAATCGTAGATGACTATAGCAGATGGACATGGGTAAAGTTCTTAAGACACAAGGACGAGTCACACTCTGTGTTTGTTACCTTCTGTAACCAAGTTCAGAATGAAAAGAATCTTAGAATCGTTAAAGTCAGAAGTGATCATGGTGGAGAATTTGAAAACAAAGATTTTGAGTCATTCTTTAATGACAGAGGCATTCTGCATGACTTCTCTTGTCCTAGAACTCCCCAACAAAATGGAGTTGTAGAACGAAAGAACAGAACATTGCAAGAAATGGCCAGAACCCTGATCAATGAGACAAACGTTGCTAAGACCTTCTGGGCAGAGGCAATAAACACAGCGTGCTACATTCAGAATAGAATCTCAATAAGACCTATTCTGGAAAAGACTCCATATTAATTGTGGAAGAACAGAAAGCCCAACATTTCATATTTTCATCCATTTGGATGTACTTGCTTTATATTAAATACAAAGAATTATTTGAACAAGTTTGACTCTAAAGCACAAAAGTGTATTATGTTAGGATACTCTGAACGCTCAAGAGGGTACAGAGTATACAATACAGAAACACAGATTGTGGAAGAATTAATCAGTGTTCGTTTTGATGATAAGCTTGACTCAGAAAAGTCAAAGCAGAATGAAGTTTTTGCAGGTATGGAAATTGAATTTACAGGTTCTGAAGACAAGTCATCAGAAGCTCTCAACACAGACACTCCTTCAACGTCTGAAAGGAGCATTGCTAGCAATCCTACAACAGCTGCTGATCAACCTCATAAGAGATTACCCAGAAGCATCTTGGATCACCCAGAAGAGACTATCTTAGGAAGAAAGGAAGATCCAATCAGAACAAGAGCAAGCTTCAGAAACTCTGAAGAAACTCTCATGGAACTTGTGTCTCTGATTGAACCTTCTTCTATTGATGAAGCACTTCTGGATAATGACTGGATTCTGGCAATGCAAGAAGAGCTGAATCAATTCACCAGAAACGACGTATGGGATCTCGTTCCCAGACCAAAAGGATTCAACGTCATTGGAACAAGATGGGTGTTCAGAAACAAGCTAAATGAACAAGGTGAAGTCATCAGAAACAAGGCACGACTGGTTGCACAAGGTTATAGTCAGCAAGAGGGGATAGACTATACAGAAACCTTTGCCCCAGTCGCCAGGTTAGAATCTATCAGACTTTTAATTTCATTTGCTGTTAATAGAGGCATCACTCTGTATCAGATGGATGTCAAAAGTGCATTCTTAAATGGTTATATAGAAGCAGAAGTCTATGTACACCAACCCCCTGGTTTTGAAAATACAAAACATCCAGAACATGTTTTCAAACTAAAGAAGTCACTATATGGTCTGAAACAAGCTCCCAGATCTTGGTATGAAAGGCTAAGTAACTTTCTATTAGAAAATGAATTCACCAGAGGGAAAGTGGACACTACTCTATTCTGTAAATCAGTTAAGAATGACATCTTAGTCTGTCAAATTTATGTTGATGATATTATTTTTGGTTCTACTAATCCTTCTCTTGGAAGAAAATTTGCTAAGTGTATGCAGGCAGAATTTGAGATGAGCCTCATGGGGGAACTGAAATTCTTTCTAGGAATTCAGATCAATCAAACTCCAGAGGGAACTTACATTCATCAGAGCAAATACATCAGAGATCTTCTGAAGAAATTTGACCTCTCAGAATATAAGACATCAAAGATTCCAATGCATCCCACGTGCATTCTGGAAAGAGAAGAGGTAAGCAAAAATGTAGAACAGAAAGTCTACAGAGGTATGATTGGTTCTCTCCTCTATCTGACTGCTTCAAGACCTGACATATTATTCAGTGTTTGTATCTGTGCTAGATTCCAATCAGATCCTAGAGAATCTCACTTAACAGCTGTTAAGCGAATTTTCAAGTATCTGAAAGGTACTACTAATCTGGGTTTGTTTTATAGAAAATCTAGTGATTACAGCTTAGTAGGCTACTGCGATGCTGATTTTGCTGGAGACAGAGTGGAACGTAAAAGTACTTCTGGAAGCTGCCAGTTTCTGGGAGAAAATCTGATCTCTTGGTCCAGCAAAAGGCAATCAACAATTGCGCTATCAACAGCAGAAGCTGAGTACATAGCAGCAGCAGGATGTAGCACACAAATGCTCTGGATGAAAAGTCAGCTTGAAGACTTCCAGATTTTTGAGAGTAACATTCCTATACTCTGTGGTAATACTTCTGCTATTTGCTTAAGTAAGAATCCCATTTTACATTCTAGAGCTAAGCATATAGAAATAAAACATCACTTCATTAGGGACTATATTCAGAAAGGAATTTTGAACTTAAAATTTATAGATACAGACCATCAATGGGCTGATATCTTTACTAAACCCCTTTCAGAAGATAGGTTTAATTTCATTCTGAAACATCTCAGCATGAAAGTCTGCCCAGAGTGAAAATGTTTTAATTCCATATATCTACCTTCAGAATGTAATTGTTTTACTGTGAACTTCTGATCAATCTTCTTTCAGAAAGATAGAACATGCAGATTGTATCAGATGCAAGTCTAAAGATCTGAGAGTCTAAGCTCAAAGACAGACGTGCTGATCACTACATCAAACAAGTGTCATCCAATCATCAGCAAATCTCTGAAGCAGAACGCGTGCACGCTTCTGAGAAGGCAAAATGCTGATTGGGTGCATTGAGACACATGTCTGGTAACCGTTTTTAAGTATCTTTCTAAAATCCCCCAAAATCAGCAAGCATTTAATAAAAGTAATCATGCTTTTAAAACGCAATCATGATTTTTCTCTTTCTTAAAAACGTTTATTTTTTCAAAATATTCTGAAACTCTATTTAAACACATTAACCTCTCATTCTAATTCTTTACAGTTTCTCACTAATACTCAAGCATTCTCTGCATTTTTCTGTGTTCATCTCTTGCAAAACCTCTTTTTCTCAGTTTCTTCTCAAAATCATTTAGTGTGAACATGGCAACCTCCAGCAGTGCTTCTGCAGGTCCTCAGAAGAAAGCATCATTTGAACAGTATCAAGTGCCATTCAGAACACTACTCACTCCTGTGAAGAATCTTGAAGTGTTATCTGAATTGATCATTGATTTTGGAAGCTTGAAGGAGAACGGTTTTGACCTAACAGAAGAAGTTAGGGCACAGAAATGGGAAAGGTATTTTGACAGATTGGTTGGACCAACATTCCCTATGTTAGTCAAGGAGTTCTGGATTCATGCGAAGGCTTCAATGCATCTAGTCACCTCCTTCGTTATGGGGAAGAAGATTGTGATCACTGAGGATCACATAGCAAGGTTAATCGGTTACAGTGGCGGTGGCGTCCGCTGTGTTGATATGGCTGAGAGATGTGCTGACGTGGGCGTGATAGCTCAAAGGATTTTCACCCATGGGGTGCCCAGCAGCAAAATCAAAGATCTGAAGGATCATCACAGAGTTTGGGCTAAGATAATTCTGGGGTGCTTCAACCATAGGAAGCCAACTAGTTCACCTGATTAAATAAATGTGGATCAGCAGTTTCTGATCTACTTTATTGATCAGAAGGTAAAAATCAACTTGGCTCATCTTCTGTTCAACCACCTCAGAATAAGTGTGAAGGAAACCAGGGAAGAAGAAAGAACCAAGAGGGATTGGATACCCTTTGGAAGGTTGATATCAGATATTCTGACAGAGAATAGGCTGATAGAGCATCTGATAGAAGCTCAAGAGTTAAGCACCATTGAACCAACAGTTGGGAAGCCTCTGAACGCGAAGAACTTGAAGAAAATGAAGTTGATAAAGAATATCAAAAAGGAACCCAGAGCTACTCCTATTGCTGATATCACCAGCAGAAGAGTTCCACTGAGTGACTTTCCTTTATTTTCTGAGATAGAATCTAAACCAGAGGTGGTTCTCAAATACTTAGACGCGTGCAAAGCAGATGGTATAGATCCAAATCTGATTATCAAAGATCTGCATCAACCTCAACAAGAAGTGACTCTAAAGAAGACTAAGAAGAGGAAGGCACCTTCAGAAGGATCATCCCAGCAGACACCCAAGAAAAGAGGTAATTTATCTGCTGCTTCTGTTTTAAATTCTTCTACTATTACAGCATCTATTCCTCCTCCAACCTCTCATAGAATCTCAATCCCCATCCCAACAATAGATGAAACTGAACCAGAAGATGACCCTTCTGAGGCATTAAAACTCAGAAGACCCAGAACCAAACATCCCAAACCAATCTCAACAACATCAGCAATTGACAAAGTGCTGTCTGACATTGATCAACACACTTATGATCACTCCGCCAATCCAAACTCTGAACCACAAATTGTCCCTCCTCCAGAACCAGAACAACAACAACCTCTCTCATCAATTCCAGAAGAACCCCTTATCCCTGAACAACCAGAAATTCCAACAACTTCTCCTCAACCAGCAATTTCGTCTCCCTCTCCTCAACCTGAGTTTCATCACTCTGAAACTCAAACTCCTCCACCTTCTGAACCTCATTCACCTCAATCATCTGAACCACAACCTCTGGCAATCCAGCTGCCATGTGGAACAACAGTCACCATGGCACAGTTGCCATCCTCACCAGAATCTACACCACCAAATACTCCCAAAACACCAAACAGTCCAATCATAATTTCTGATTCTCCCACTCCATCTCCAAAACAAACAGCTGCCAAGCAAACCACCGAAAACCCCAGCAGGACATTCATAGACTTAACCATCCTTGACCGTCTTGCTGATCTGAAACACAAAATAGCCATCCCAAAACCAAAACAACCAGATGTTGGCTCTGGTATTATGAATTTTGAAACAGGTTTGCAGCAATGGATTGCTTCTCTGAAGCAAGTCTGTCCTGGAATGATTGACCCAGCTGCTTCTGACCAGCTCTGGTCACAATTCAGACTTTGGGTACGTGCTGAAGCCCTCAAGTTGCAGGATATCAACTATGGGCAGGCACAATAGAACTTCAGCAAGCTGCTGAAGGAAGTTGAAAGTCAGCTGCCTCAGGAAGCTGTGCTCCCTCTGGATAGTGAACCTTGGTCTGAGAAACAGCTAGCTTCAAAGGTGCAACCAAAAGAAGACAAAACCATTCAAGCTGAAGCAAGTCAAGCAGAAGATGTTGCAGAAAGCTCTCAGAAGCTTCCTGCTTCTGATGTTTCTCAAGCTACCTTGGACAGGAAGACTCTGGAAGAACTGAAGCTAAATGACATGCGTCTGCAGCAGAGGATGGATGAAAACGACCATAAGATGAAAGAAAGAATGGATGTGCAGGATAGCAAGATTGACATTGTTGTCAGCATGGTGCACAAGCAGAATGAGACTGCTGATCAGATCAAAGCCATGCTGGAGAACCTGCTCACACGCTTTCCTCCCCAACCTAATTTTTTTATTCATGTCATTTTCATGTTTTCTTTAATTTTCTGATGTACTGTTTGAATGTGTTCTGTTTGATTCTGAACCCTTTTAATATGACAAGTTTTTCTGATCTTAATTTGTTTTAGCACATCACCTACACTTTTTGATTGCTGACAAAAAGGGGGAGAACAAGAATGATATTTTAAACAATAACGGTTTACTAAGACAGAAATTCTCGAACATTCTAACTCTATTATACTTGAAAATGTTTTCTGTTTTGCTTAAAGTCTACAGGCACAAGGAAGCTCCTGGACACTCTGAAGACTAAAAGCTCTGATCCGCTCTGATACTCTGATCCAAAGCAAAGCTCTAACAAGAAAATCTCTGATACGCTGATCTGAAGCTTTACTCTGATATGCTGATCCAAAGCTTCTGATAGTCAAAGACTCTGATACTCTGATGTTCAAAGAAAGGCAAAAAGATCTGATCCTGAAGAACACTTGTAATCAAAAAGGGAAGTAATAAACTCAGGGGGAGTATCTCTCAACTCTGATATCCTTTTATCCCTTATCTTTGATAACCTCTTACTCTGATGCATCTCTCTGACACCTTTTTACATTATTTTCATTTAAAAAATATCTAGTTTTTGTCATCATCAAAAAGGGGGAGATTGTTAGAACAAAGTTTGAATCTACTACCCTATGTTTAAGTTTTGATGATAACAAAGTGAAAAGATATATTACTTATATGATTCATGTATGAACTATATGCTGCCTAAATTATTACGTTCTGATTTGCAGATACTCTGATTGGTATAAGCAAGATCACACCTAATCAGCATCAGAATTTTGGTTTCTGACATCAGCATCAGAAGTTGCCATATCAGAATATCAGAATCAGAAGATTAATTCACGTATATGCTGAAGTCTGATGAACAGAACTGCGCTCAACACTCTGATAAAGAAACACAACAGTTCATCAGCAGCTAAGCAGAATCAGAATTAGCCAAGCCAGAACTTGCATTAAGTAAGCAACGGTACTGTGCATTGAAAGCAAATTAATACCAACGGCCTCATTCCAGACAAGATCTGCTCGATAAGGAAAGTTTGTTATTAGCATTGAATCAAGAATATTGCTCCAACGTTCAACATCTCAGTGCTATATAAACAAGACTTTGAAGATTGAATTGGCTAATGCTCTCCAATCTTTACACGCCTAAAAGCTGATCATAATCTTCCTTCTCTCAGTTTTCTAAACACTACACATTCTCTTATTCAATCATAGTTTAGCAATCTAGTTTCTAAGCTTTAAGTTGTGTATACATCACAGTTGTGATACAGTTTTGTAGAAAACATTCACACACTTAGATTTATCTTCTTTGTAAGAAAGTGTTTCCTTGACAAATCGGGTTGTGGTTTGCATCAAGAAGGCTTTAGCAGTTGTTAAAGCAGTCTGTAATATTCAGTTGAATATAGTGGATTAAGACCTCGTTGGAGAGAGGCGAAATCACCTTGACGGGTGGACTGGAGTAGTTTGAGATCAAACGAACCAGGATAAAAATATCTTGTTCATTGCATTGATTTTCAGTTTTACAATTCAACCCCCACTTCTTATGTTTTTCACTACTTCAAATTATTTCTGTAAATGCTGATGGTTTGTAATAGTTTAATCTAGGACTTTTTTATTTATTTATTGTCTTTTGCGGTTTTTTGGCTATGTAATTAATCCCCCTCCCCGAAGCCTTGTAATAGCGTAGACTTACTTTCACGCATTTTAATTCCCACAAATATTTGACTGTTTAGATGTATGCTAATAGGATTGTGTGATACGGTGGGAGAACTGACTTGAGGTTTTGCGTTTGTGTTCGCAAATGTTTCGGTTTAGCAAGAGTCGCCACCGACTTTTATTTTATCCAAAAGGAAAGGTAAAAAAGCACAGGAAAGATGTTTGAGATGTTTTCTTGAGTTCAGGGGGTAGATTATGAAAAGGGAAGGTGCTAGCACCCTTTTCATCCATGGTTTTCCATGGGCTCTTAGTTACTTGTTTAGATGACTTGCTTTGCTTTTTCAATTGTTTGAAATGGTGCTTTGTGTGGTTTTGAAAGTATTTTGAAAAGAGGCCACCGTTTAGGCAATCTTTGTAGTGATTCTTGTTTGTAAGAATGTATACAAAGATGTTTGTCTTTTGAAAAATGTTTCAATATTTTGAAATTTGTTTGGAAATTGTTTTGAAATGTGTATGTGTTTGTTTGAAAATAGCAATGATGGTTTGAAAATTGATCAAGTAACTAGAAGCATCTACCTACTCAAAAGTCTTTCCTACACATTTTTATTCCTTTGATATTGTTGATTTACCATTGCATTTGGTAAACAACTCTATCTTTGGATGTTAAACACGACGGGCGTGGGTCATCGTATGATCATGATAGCAATGGTGCCAAGTATCTTTAGCATTTTTTAGGGACTATGATCATTTGGTTTTTAGGCAACCAAGTCTAGCGTCATCGAGGGACTATGATCTTTTGTTTTGTTTGATTTTGCCAAGATACCTTACATGCATACCATGACCATGTTTTAAGGCAACCAAGTGGATGAAATCCTAGGGGTGCTTGTGTGCAATGTGTTGTCATTTTCATGCATTTTGTTTGTCTTGAATTAGGTCATGCTATTTTGTTTGATTTTTGTCTTATCATACAAACCCTAATTTACTAAACATGTATATAATGCGATAAATTGCGTAAAGTAAATCTAAACTATTACAAAAATATTATGGGAAGGGGGGTACAAGTTTTGAATGGCGGATATTGCTCAAAATAAAACCCTAATTCACTATTACAA
Organism: Vicia faba; assembly: GCA_948472305.1. Taxonomy (NCBI): domain Eukaryota; kingdom Viridiplantae; phylum Streptophyta; class Magnoliopsida; order Fabales; family Fabaceae; genus Vicia; species Vicia faba. Next base: position 1,306,674,553 of record OX451740.1, on the reverse strand, counting down.
CCCAATTGAATTTATTGCACAAATAAATAAATAAACAAGTATTCAAATATGCAATAATATGTATTTATGCAAAAATGTTTTGTAATTGTTTTATGTATGTAAAAAATAAATTTTTTGAATTCTAAAAATAAGAAAAAATAATATTATTATTTTTGAAAGGGGAAACCCTAAGTTTGTTTTAAAAGAAAATATGTTTTTCTATTATTTATTTTCTTCATTTATGTACAAATAATAAAAATATTTACAAGTATTAAAATTTAAAATATATGTGGAAATAATGTTTTATGTGTAAAAAATAATAAAATAAAAATGCATGGTATTTTTAAATGTATTTATTATTTATTTAAGAAAATAAATTTCTATTTATTCTAGTAAACTATTTTATTATGCAAAATAATAAAATAAAAATGCAAAAAATAAAGAAAATATTTTTTGTGATTTTTTAAAGTTCAGAAAAAATAAATGCTAGTCAAAAATATAAAATATGCAAGAAAAATGCAAAAATATAAAAAAATAGGTCAGGGGGTGCAAATAATAAACTGGAGGGTGCAAAAGTAACAGGCCCAAGGCGTCAGGCCCAGAACACTAACTTCATCCCTGTTCTTGCTTCTTCGCGCGCGCCTTGTGTTCAAATCTGGAACTTGCTCTAGCTTGCATAAAATCAAAAACTCATAACACAAAAAATGTAGCTTATGATCTCACGATTTCAATGATATAAGAAACATAATCTAACTCTCAAGGATCATGGAGAATTTAATCACCCCTAATTTCTAACCTAGTTTTTTCATGAACTTCAAGCTTCAAATTCTCACTACTCAGTTAATATAAATAACAACTATGCATATGTACAGCTTAAGCAAGTTAAGGACTACATTTTTGCTTCATAAATCAAAGCTTAAGGATGCCTAAATAAGGAGATCGTACTTTCAAAAATACCTTGTTCAGTTGAGTTTGGATATGGCAATGTGGTGGCTTTGAGTGAGGCCTGAAGATCGTGTGAGCTTCCTTGAAGTTCCCTCAACCTTTTCCAATGCTTAGCTGGCCTTGTAGATGCTTGAATCTCCTTGCACGAGTCAACCTGCAACCTTGCAAAATGAAAATGGTGAAGTGTGAAACTGAGCTCACAGTTGCAAGATGAATGCATGAATAGCTTGGATGTGATGTAGTGAAGATGTTTCAAGGGTTGAAAGGCAAAACGCACGAGCAAGTTTCAAGTTGGCAAGTTTTCTGCAGATGATGCCCTGTTTGGGCAGAAAAGTGTGATTTTGGTGTTTGAGAGTGTTTGGGATGTTAGGAAATCGTGTATTGGCTTGCAACAAGTTTCTGAAGTTTTTTCAAATGATGTTAAGCCTTGCCTTTATCAGATGGACAAGTTGTATTGACTTTTGCAAGTTTGCTTGCTTTTGAAGAAAGTGGAAGTGACAATGCCCAAAATGTTGTACTTGCTAGTTCTAGGGCTGGAAGGAGTTGGTGTACTTTGCCTGATGTTTGTGGATCTTGTTTGCAACAAAAGATCAGGTCCATGGCTCAAGATTTGCAAAGTTGCAAAAAGCATGCTTTATCAAAGTAGTATTGTGAACTTTATGCCATTTTTGGATTAAACTCTTGTACAATGCTTCATAGGTCAGAATAAAGCCAATATCCATTGAATTTGAATTTAATTATAGAGTGTAGAAAGGATTAGGACCTGTAATGCAAGGTCAAGCATGCTAGGACAAATTTGCAACTTGAACCATTGTGAAAATGCCTTGAACAAAAGTGATAAATTGTCATTTTCCCTTCTTCGATTCTCCCTAACCATGAATGATCTTGGAGAGTTCTTTGACATTTTGGAAAGCTTGTAAAATTATCTACAATACATGTTTGAAATGAAACTTGAGATACCTCTTGGAACTAGGTGAAAAGTTTCCATGAAGTTAGGTCAAAAACCTGCCTAAACTAGGGTAAAATTTCACTAAGTTAAAAAGTTTATGGACCCCTATTCACAAAATCATAACTTGAGATACAAGAATCTTTTGGAAAAACTTTGTGTATCAAAGTTGTAGATTTCATGGAGGACTACAACTTTCATGTTGGAAGTTTTCTTTGAATAAAATTGCATCATGATGAAAAAGTTGTGGAAAGTTGGGAAAAAATAAGAAATTTCCATAACTTAGAAAAATTCTAAGTTATGAAAAATTTCAAATTAAAACCCTAATTTGAAATTTTAGGTTTCTTGATCAACAAGTTTCATATTTTGACATATCTTAATGAATTATGACCCTTGGCATTTGATTTTGACCAAAAAGTCAAAGTTTGACTTTTCAGTGTACAGTTGACTTTTGATCAGTTGACTGGAAAATTCACCTGTCAATCTAATGCATTTGAGATCTTTTGAACCATGTGATTAGGTCAAGATGATGCTATTGAGTCCTTGAAATCATGTTTGAACCCAATTGGTCATTGGGTAGGTCAAAAATCAGAAATTGCCCTTTCTCAGTCAAAACCCTAATTTTGACAATTTTGCCCTTTTGATGATCTGATCAAATTTCTTGAGGAGTTGTGATCCAAACTTGATCAAATGGTACATAGGAGCCTATAGTGTTGTTTTGGATCAAAATTTATGAAGTTTGACTTTAAATTGGCCATGGTTGACTTTTTCCCCAATACAGCTGATTTTTAGGTCAATTGTCCAATTGACTGGGCAAAAATGTGATTCAAGGCTTGAAACTTGGTATGAGAAATATTAGGGGTCCAAGATGGTGTATGAAAGTCACATGAAGCATTGATGGTCCAAAAATCCTTGTGCAAACTCAAACCCTAATTTCAGGTCAACAGTGCAAGATGAGGTCTTGAGCTGAGCAAACCCTAATCCTGTCTTGAGTCTAAGAAGTCTTGTGAGGAAAAATCTTGATAAATGAGAGGGAAAATTTTGGGGTACAACAGCTGCCCCTGTTCAACCTTCTTGAACCTGAAGAGTTAGATTGGCGAGCTTTTTCGTTCGTGACTCGAAGGTAAAAGATGATTGGACACTAGAGTGCCCGTAAATTTGCACTCGTCAAAATATAGTTGAGGGAATGGCCTTAAAGATCCCATTTGGAGAAGTGACAAAATCTTGTCGGAGATGGGCTTAAAGATGCCATCCAAGAATGTTTGCTGAGTGGTAAGTTGTAAGTCAGAAGAATGAGTATCAGAATGGTGTCCGCGTCTGGAACGTATCTAAGCTGTATCTTGAACTAAATCTGAATGAGTAATAGAATGGCTTCCGTGTCTGGAGCGTATCTAAACTGTATCTTGAACTGAATCTGAATGAGTAATAGAATGGCTTCCGTGTCTGGAGCATATCTAAACTGTATCTTGAACTGAATCTGAATAAGGGCCAGGATGGCATCCGTGTTTGGAGCATCTCTGAGTTGGGGAAAATAAGAATAAGTGACAGAATGGAAACCGTGTCAGGAGCGTATCTGGACTAGAATCTGAATAAGTAGCAGAATGACTTCCGTGTCTGGAGTGTATTTGGACTTGAATCTTGACTTGAAATCTTGAATAAGTATCAAAATGACTTCCGTGTCTGAAGTGTATCTGAACTGTATTTGAAAGTTGTTGAGATCTGAATGAGTATTAGAATGGCATCCTTGTCTGGTGCATATATGTACTGTATATGAAATCTTTGAACATTGTCAAAAGTAGCTGTTAATCTTATCCTAAAAAGGGTAAAATGTTAGCTTAAACACAAGGTTATGTTGCATGAAATTTATGATGCAATAAATGTGTTTTATAAATGTTCATGATACATGGATGTAACGTATGTGCATGTAAGCTGGTTTGCTATTTTGCTGAAGAAAATTAATCCTTGACCGCTGCCGGGGAAAATAAATCCTTTACCGCTGCTGGAGATTCAAAATCTTTGGTTGCTGAGGATGAGTAATCCTTGGCGATTGTTGGGGATAATAAATCCTTAGTGACTTCACTGGGGAAATGGGGATCCTTCAAGTCTTGAAATTGGAATATTGACAAAAGTCTGTTGTGAGAATAATGCCAAATACTGCTTGAGAAATCTGCTTGGAGAATCCAGAGAACTTTGATGACTTCTACTGGGAATTAGTAATGGGAATCCTTATTCTTCTAGGGAATAGAGAAAACTCTGATGACTTCTGCGTGGAATTAAGAATGAGAATCTTTATTCCGGCGACCTTACTGGGGAATAGTAAAACTCTGCGGGGAAGAAGACTTACTACTGGGGAGTAGGTCTAGGAGTTTGGGTTGTATGCCAATCTACTGGGGAATCAACCTAGGTTGGGGATAGACAAAAGTTAACTGTTATCTGGTTGATTTCCAGGCTTCAAGACAACTTGCTGGGGAATTTGGAGAAACTGGATGGTCTCCACTGGGGATTGATAGTTGGAAAACTTGACTTGACTGGGGAAGAAAGTTTCATCTCTGTTGGGGATCTGTAGTTCAAAGTTTTGGCTCCGCTGGGGATTGGGAGTTTGAAGTTTTAACTACGCTGGGGATCTAGGTGATGTGCTGTAGAGATTGCTCATGGAATAGCCTAAAGACGTTTTCCTATCCTTTCAGTCTGTCAGTAATTATTCTTTTCCACTTTGTTTATTTGTAAACAGTAATTATGTTCAAATGCATATGTTCATCAATGAATCATTGGAAGTTTTTGCAAATAAAAACACAAGTGTAAAAAGAAAAAGACAAAAGGTTTTATGTACTTTGAAAAAGATATATTTGTATTTACTTTGAATAAGTATTTGTGTTCAAAGGAGACAGACATCCTAGTAAGAGGATGGTGTCATAAAAAATGAAAAAAATTTATACAAATAAAGATAGCTATATGTAATAAATCCCATGGGGTTCGCATTCCGCTATAGCCTTCGTAACTCCGAATATCTTGTCCATTCGTTGCTTCGTCCGAAGATGATTGGATTGATCAGAAGCTTCAGGTTTATCTGTGAAGAGATTGTCCTTAAAGTGATCTGAAGAGACATAGTCATACGCTTTAATTCCCTAAATTTTTCCTGGACCGCCCTTTCGGGTTTTCAGTCCACCGGGAAACCCTTTTTTTGCCTAGGTGTGTCAACCTAGAGGGTCATTTATGAGTAGTATCTTATGACTATGTCTGCGTTCGTAGGGTGCGGTAGGTCATCACTGTCCATGGTAGTTAAGATCATTTCCCCACCAGAAAAGATATTCTTGATCACAAATGATCCTTTGTAGGTAGGAGTCCATTTGCCCCTGGGATCACTTTGTGACAAGATGATGCGCTTGATCACTAGATCTCCAACTTGATATGTTTGGCGTCTGACTTTCTTGTTGAAAGACTTGATCATCCGTTTTTGATACGTTTGACCATGACAAACAGTAGTAAGTCTCTTTTCGTCATTTAAGTTAAGTTGATCAAGTCGGGTCTGAATCCAATCGTCTTCACTCAAACCAGCATGTTTCATGATTCTCAAGGAGGGAATCTGAACCTTGATGGGCAAGACAACTTCCATGCTATAGACTAAATAATAGGGTGTTTCCCAAGTTGATGTACGTTCCGTGGTATGATACCCGTGGAGAGCAAACGTAAACATTTAATGCCAGTCCTTGTAGGTGACTGTCATCTTTTGTATGATCTTTTTGATATTTTTGTTCGCAACTTCGACAACACCGTTCATCTTCGGCCGATAGGGAGATGAGTTGTGATGTTGAATCTTGAACTGTTTGCACAAGGAAGTGATCATAGTATTTTTAAGGTTTGTACCGTTATCAGTGATGATCCTTTCGGGGATACCGTACCGGCAAATAAGGTTCTGTTTGATGAAGCGGGCAACCACATTCTTAGTCACGGATGTGAAGGAAGCTGCTTCGACCCACTTGGTGAAATAGTCAATGGCCACCAAAATGAAGCGGTGTCCATTGGATGTTGTAGGCTTGATCTCTCCAATCATGTCGATTCCCCACATAGCGAATGGCCAAGAGCTGTTAAGACATTTAGAGGAACTGAAGGCACGTGTACCTTGTTGGCATAGATTTGACACTTATAGCATGTTCGAGAGTGCTGATAGCAGTCTGCTTCCATGGTAGACCAGTAATAGCCTGCTCGTAGAAACTTCTTAGCCATCGTATGCCCACTAGAGTGAGTGCCGAAGGTACCTTCATGCAGTTCATCCATGATCTTTTCAGCTTCAACTTTGTCCACACAACGGAGCATAATAGAATCATGATTGCGCTTGTACAGGATGCCATTACTTAGAAGAAATTTTCTGAGAATCTCCTTAAGAACTTATTGTCAATGACTGAAGCTCCTTCAGGATATTCTTGCGCCTCGAGATACCTTTTGACTTCATGAAATCATGGCTGGTCCACTACTTCTTCGGTATTAATCTCGTGACAATGTTCAAGTTCGTCCATCCGTTCAATGGTGATTTGGGGAGCCTTATTATCCCAGTTAAGTTTAAACATGGATGACATTGTAGCTAGATCATCTGCTAACTGATTTTCTTCTCACGGGAAGTGCTCGAAGGTAATCTCCTTGAAATGTGGTAACAATGTCAAGACATGTTCTTTGTAAGGGATGAGGTTTGGATGCTTAGTGTCCCACTCTCCTTTAATCTAACTGATGACCAAAGATGAGTCCCCAAACACAACCAAAGATTTGACTCCCAAGTCTATGGTAGCCTTGAGTCCAAAGATGCAAGCTTCATATTCTGCCATGTTGTTCATGCAGTTGAAGCAAAGTCTGGCGGTGAAAGGTGTATGGCAACCATCTGGGGAGATGAGTACCACGCTGATACGGTTGCCAAGTGCATTGGAGGCCCCATCAAAGTATAGGGTCCATCGGGATCCTTGTTCAGGTCCGTCATATGGTATGCAATCCTCAACGTTGTCCAATGTCATGATGTCCTCGTCAGGGATGTTAAACTTCATGGATTTGAAATCTTCAACAGCTTGATGAGCCAGATGATCTGCTAGCACACTCCCATTTATAGCTTTTTGGGTTGTGTATTATATATCGTATTCCGTTAGGATCATTTGCCATATGGCTATCCTTCTGGACAAAGCAGGCTTCTCAAAGATGTACTTTATCAGATCCATCTTAGATATCAGCAAAGTGGTATGAGTCAACATGTACTGCCTTAGCCGGCGAGCAGCCCATACCAAAGCGCAGAAAGTTTTCTCGAGTAGTGAATATCTTGTTTCACAGTCGGTAAACTTTTTGCTAAGGTAATAAATAGCATGCTCTTTTCGGCCAGACTCGTCATGTTGGCCCAATACGCACCCCATTGAATTCTCTAAGATGGTCAGATACATGATTAGCGGTCTTCCTTCAATCGGTGGCATCAAGATAGGAGGTTCTAGCAAATACTCCTTGATTTTATCGAAAGCAACTTGACAATCATCATTCCATTTAACTACATGATCTTTCTTCAACAGCTTGAAGATTGGTTCACAAGTAGATGTTAGGTGAGAAATGAACCTAGCAATGTAGTTTAGGCGTCCCAAGAAACCTCTGACCTCCTTCTCAGTGCGAGGAGCAGGCATTTCTTGTATAGCTTTGACTTTGGCAGGATCAACCTCGATGCCCTTGTTGCTGACAATGAAACCCAAGAGCTTACCGGATCGGACTCCGAAGGTACACTTGTTTGGATTTAGTCTGAGCTTGTACTCCTTCAACCTGACAAACAGCTTTTGCAAGTGATCAAGGTGTTCTTCTTCAGTTTGTGATCGGGCTATCATGTCATCTACATAGACCTATATCTCATGATGTATCATATCATGAAACAAAGCTACCATGGCGCGTTGATAGGTTTCCCCGACATTCTTCAGTCCGAATGGCATCACTTTGTAGCAGAACGTACCCCACTGTGTAACAAATGTAGTTTTCTCCATCTCCTCAGGTGCCATTTTGATCTGGTTATAGCCTGAGAATCCGTCCATGAAAGAAAATACTTTGTGTTGAGCTGTGTTGTAAACCAGGATGTCAATGTGCGGAAGTGGAAAGTCATATTTAGGGATGACCCTGTTTAAATCTCTATAATCCACGCACATTCTCACTTTGTCGTCCTTCTTAGGAACAGGCACAATGTTAGAAACCCATTGGGGATAGGAAGTAACAGCCAAAAATCCATCATTGAACTGCTTCATAACTTCTGCTTTGATCTTCTCTGACATGTCCGGTCTCATGCGGCGGACCTTATGCTTAACTGGTGGACAGTCTTCTCTTGTGGGTAGATAGTGAACCACAATGTCTGTATCGAGTCCCGGCATGTCTACATATGACCAGGAGAAGATCTCAACATACTCATGTAATAGCTGAATTAAGCGCTCCTTGACACTCGGTTCTAGGTTGGAACCCACTCTGATTTCCTTTCTGTCTTCCTCAGTACCCAAGTTGATTGTGTCCAACAGCTCCTCATGAGGAAAAATTTCTCTTTCCTCTTGTTGCAGTAATCTGGCCAATTTCCCTGGCAACTCACAATCTTCCTCACCTTCGTATTCGGCTTGGTAGATCGTTACCCATGGGTTCCGGAGTGGAAGGGTACCTGCATTTATGAGTTTGGGTGTGTGTAAAGGCATATCCATCTTAAAACAAACAAAATGTAAAAGAAACACAATGATCACAAAAGGTTTTAATATGAAAAGCGTCCATGATTCATTAAAATGACATATGAAATGAAGATAAAGACCCTTACAAATGGACCTTTGTGCCTCGAGTAAGACACAAGGTTGAAAAAGTATGAATTGCTTGTTAATTATTACAGATCCAATAGAAAAGGAAAAGATAAATTACTGCGGTATGAAAGTAATCAGAACAAAGTCTTTTGCTTCCCAGTTGCACAGTCCTCCGCCAACAGTAGGAAAAATCTAGTCTTCCAAGTTGCCCTCTTCTTCACTGTCCTCTAGTACATTAACCCCTCGGTGGCTGATCTTCACAGGTGGCCCTCCGGCACGGGAGCAGCACCCGGCCTTCTGACCAGTCGAAGTAAATCCCAAACCGAATTTGTCTGATTTGAAAGGAAAGTCGGGAAGCTGCCCCCAGATAGTGGATCCACCTTCTTCCACTACTTCCCTTGCATCTTTTAGAGAAGACATCCGAGGTACATGTCTTATGATTACAGGAGTTAAAGATACCACTTTGGTTGCTTCTATTTCAGGAGAGACTTCTTCAAAATGTTGGAAAGGGGTCCCTATGAATTCGCCATCTAACTCCACATAACGGAAGGAATTCATATGACTAATCATATATTCCTCTTCCCCATGGACAATTATGATTTTCCCTTGGACGGGATTTTTGAGCATTTGATGCAAGGTGGATGTGACCGCTCCGGCATTATGAATCCAGGGACGTCCCAACAGGAAAGAGTAGAAGGGACGGATGTCTATCACATAGATCATTGAATTGAATGGTTGGGTACCCACCTTGATCGGGATGTTCACCTCTCCATGGACCATCCTTTTAGAGCCGTCAAATGCTCTCACAATGATGTTGTTGGGTTTCAGGGTTAGGCCTTCACAATCCAACCTATCCAGGGCTTTCTTGGGAAAGACATTTAAAGACGATCCAGTATCAACCAAAACATGAGCTAGGGTGGTTCCCCTATACTCCACCGAGACATGTAGTGCATCGTTATGTTTTCTCCCTTCGGAGGTCAAGTCGGCATCAGAGAAACCCAGGCCATTGTTAGCTGTCAGACTGGCTACACACTCCTGGAATTGATCATCCGAAGTCTCTTGCGGTACGTGCGCCGTCTTCAAAAACTTGACCAAAGCTTTAGCATGTGCCTTAGAGCACAACAACAGGGCTAACATAGAGATTTTTGAAGGGGTCTTCCCCAGTTGTTCAACAACATCATAATCACTTTTCTTAATGATCCTCAGAATCTCTTCCATCTCTCTATGGAATGTTTCAGGAATGACTAGTGATTGAGCCTTCGTCAAGACAGGCTCCTCTTGAACATTCTTACCTTTTTTCTCCGCAGCGGAAATAGGGATGGAAATTGTATTGTCTTTGTTGGCGGGTGCACTTGCAGGTGTAATCACTGGTACAACTGTAATCTTCAGAACGGGTCCAGAGACTGCCTTTGGTGGCGCAATCTGTGGAGAGAAAATTCTTCAACTACGAGTAATTTTGCTTTTGCCAGCAATGTTACTGATGTCGGAATTGTCTTCTTCAGAACTCTCTTCATCGGCAGTGTGTTCAATCTGTTTGACACCATGGTAGTAGATTTCTCCACCATAGTTCCATGGTACCATTTTATCGAATTTGTATGGGGCTGGCCCAGGCATTGTTATCTTCAACGGAGTAGTCATAGGAGCGGATGTAATCCTAACGGTCTTTTTAGGAACCCTGGAAGGATTGGCGTATATGGTTATTATTGAAACTTCTGAAACTGGAATGGGTGAAATAGGAGCTTTCTCAAACAAAATTTCCTTGTTATCAATCAATTGTTGGATTCCTTTCTTCAACAGAGGACAGTCAAATGGGGAGGACAGGAAAGTATGGAAATCTTGGTCACAACCTGGGAACACCCCAGCTATTAACAAATTCAACTTGATGGTTAGGAGAGGAGTCGACAGTTCATCCACAATAGAAACAAACAGATCTTCTTCCACAGCACTAGCATTGTGTCCATGCTTAGGCATTGGAGCAGAGATAACACTTGGTTTTTCGGGAGCTTCAAATTCAACTTCCTTTGCGTCAATTAGATCTTGAATATTGTTCTTCAGAGCCCAACAGTTGTTGGTGTCATGCCCTGGACTTTCTGAATGGTAAGCACACCTGGCACTCAGATGGTAGTGTGGAGATGTAGTATTAGGATTTTTAGGGGCCTCTTTCAGCATGGCCAAATTCAACTTCAAAAGATGTGGTAGGGCTTGAGCAGGAGTCATGTTTATCTTGGTGAATTGCCTTACAGGCCTTTCCACCCTTTACTGGTGATTCCTCGGCTTATCATTTCTCGATTGGTTGTTTCTTGGCTGGTATGATGCAGACTTTTGAATCATAATGGCCCCCACAGTTGGTCGGTGCTCGGTTCTTCCCTGATTCCACTGGGCATAGAGAGAAGACACTTATTTCTTTCCCGTGAAGGGCTTTTTGGCAGCAGCAGAGGTAGACGCATCTTTCTAAATTTTCCCACTTCTAATACCGGCTTCTATCCTCTCACCAGTTAGAATCAACTCAGTGAAACCTGCAGAGGAGATTCCAATCCGGTGATTAAAGAAAGGACCTGACAGAGTCCCCAAGAACATGTCCACTAGCTCCCTTTCAGATAATGGTGGTTGCACCCTTCCGGCTAAATCCCTCCACTTTTGGGCGTAGTCTTTGAAGCCCTCATTGGACACCATGGCCATACCCTGGAGTTGAGTACGGGTTGGTGCCAAGTCGGTGTTGTATTGATACTGTTTATAGAAGGCGGCTGCCAAGTCTTCCCAATTATGAACATTTGTTCTCTCCAACTGGTAGAACTAATCAAGCCGCGTTCCTGATAGATTGTCCTAGAAAAAGTGAACCCACAGGTCTTTGTCAGAAGAATGTGGTTGAATTTTCCTGACATAAGATCGTAGGTACATCTTTGGGCAAGACACTCCATCATACTTGGCGAATAGTGGAACTTTAAACTTAGGAGGGATTACAATTCCAAATACCAAACCTAACTCTTCAAAATCCAGCCCCGGGACTCTTTGTATCTCCATAGCAGCTAGACGTTCTTCCAGATTTTTGTATTTGTCATAGGCCGGAGGGTACTGTTATTCAGAGTAATCCTCATCCGCCTCTGCCTCAGCTTCATACTCATATGGAACTGCAATTTCTTTTCCTTTTCCTTCCACCTCTTTAGATGTTGATGGGAATTCCAAAGTACGTCTGGCTTGTCCTTCAAACCTTCTTCCCAAGATAGCCACACCAGCTCTCATCTTCTTCTTTTTCTCTTTCTCTTTCTCTAGTAGAGTCTTGAGCTCCTCCTGCCCCTTAGCCAAGGTCTAGAGTAGATGTTGAAATTGTTAATTCTGAGCTTGCAAATCTTTGATCGTTTGTTCAATATCCATCTTGCTGAAATAAATAGCAGAGAGATGAGGAAACTTGGTGTGAAGACCTGCTTATGCATATGATGAATGATATGTATTCATGTAATGCTTTCAAGGATTCAGAAATTCAAATTTGTTTTAAACCAAAAAAGAAACACACGTCATATTAATAAGATAGAATTTGTTAGTACATTAATGCCCCTTGGGCAAAATAATACAAAATTCTAAGGTAAAAAGACGTTGCACATCCTCTTTGGTGCAATGTAGGTGTTGAGAGTCTGCTCTTCGTGAAGTTGATGAGTGAGTTCCAAAACCTTCTTCTCGCTTCCGTAGAATTGGGCTTCAAAAGTATCGCGTTCTCCCTTGAGCTATATCCAACTCCTTTGCAGATCTTCGAGTGATGTTGGCATGTCAGGATGTAGGAGGGTGTATGGAACCTCTCCTTCCATAATAGGCTCTATAATCAAAGGGAGAATGGAGGGGTAAGGCATCATAAGGCTTTGGGAGCGGGTTCGTACCCACTTGAGGTAAGGCTCAAGGGGGATGGAATTCTTGTGTCCCAAGGTCTTACTATCTACCTTGTTAGGCATCCTCCAAGCTCGGATGAACCTTTGTCGGAGTCCTTGATTATCGTTGTCGAAGTTGAAAACCAAGTCTGGAATCAACATATCATGTGTGCCATCCCTTCGAGCATAACCAAACTGTCTCAGAGCCAAGCAGGGGTTGTAGGTGATGCCTCCCCTAATGCCAAGTAGAGGGACATTAGGGAATTCCCCACAATGGTCGACGATGATAACATTCTCTTTGGATCGAGAACACCAATGAATATCTGAATGTGTAAGGGTCATCAATCGTTGTGAGCACCTCAAACATTGCTCATTCTTCAAAATTGATTGGGGAAGATGAGAAATAAACCATCTTGCCAATAGAGGAGTGCAACACATGAGAACACCTCTTTTCCTCATTGTACGAGTGTGAAAAGAGTGCAAGATATCTCCGAGCAAAGTAGGCACTGGGTTGCGAGCCATGAAGATTTTGACAGCACTCACATCTATAAGTTGGTCAGGATTAGGGAACAAGACCATCCCATAGATGAGAAGAGCTACAATCTCCTCAAAAGCTTGTAAGTCCAAAGAATTCCAGCAGCTTTGGGCCTTCTCAAACAAGAACTTTTCCAAGAAGCCTTTGACACCACTTCTAGTTTCCCAATGTGTTGTGACATCAGATGAGTGCAAGTGTAAAGCTTGAGCACTCTCTTCTGGATTTGGATCTCTTTCCGTACCGTTGAAGGGTAGTTGATTGAGAATAGGAATCCTCAGGAGTTGAGAAAATTCCTCCAAAGTAGGCACAAGTTAGTAGTCAGGAAATGTGAAGCAATGATGAAAAGGGTCAAAGAACTGGAAGAGAACTTTCAGCATATCCTCCTTAGTGTTGGCAGTGACTAAGTTGAGTAGACGACCATGCCTCTCGATGAATCGAGAGTTCTCAGGAATCATTGAAGCTAGCTCCTTGAGTTGTAGAGGAATTCTTACAAGGTTGACTTGGATAGTTTTCCTGCGAAGCGAATCCATAACCTACAAAACAGGAACAAAGATAAAAATCCAAAATCCTTGAAATGGTTAGTGGATGCATATGATGCTTCATGATGTTCATGATGTTATGCAAAAGTATATATGTACAAACAAATCACACAAATTCCTAGTTTAAGCTTGCATGGAGTTTCATAGGTAAGTACCCTCTTGAAGTTTAGTTGGCTTAACCTGTCCTAGAAATAGTAACCGGGTTCTAAGGAGCTCAATATCACCGGATTGTTTCCTTGTTCATTGTTTCAATTCAACCTCTTTACTGGCGACCGAAATATTCCAAGGAACCAACCCTCAATGAGTGTAGTATCGAGTATCTACCAACTTCTGACTGCACCAAAGTTGGTCATCTCACTACATCCTAAAAGGCCAAGTTGGTCAAGTAAAGGTTCTAAAAGTTCATTAGTGCTTCATGACATCACTCAGCGGCCCCGTATTCTCTTTGATTGACTCAAAGGCTACCGGTACCCACAAATATGTCACACTAACATAGCTATTGCTTAGACCGTGTCGGTATACCCCGCACAATTTCCACAACGTATTGTTATTTACCTATGAATGTTTCCCAAATCCGGGTAGAGGATTCAAACCCAAACAATAGAACCAAAGTGTAAAGCATACAAGTCAAACAAGATAAGCATGTAAAGGTGATCTAAACCCTAAGGTAACCCCACTTTTATTATAATCCCCAGCAGAGTCGCCAGTTCTGTGATACGGTGGGAGAACTGACTTAAGGTTTTGCGTTTGTGTTCACAAATGTTTCGGTTTAGCAAGAATCACCACCGACTTTTATTTTATCCAAAAGGAAAGGTAAAAAAGCATAGGAAAGACCTTTGAGTTGTTTTCTTGAGTTCGGGGGGTAGATTATGAAAAGGGAAGGTGCTAGCACCCTTTTCATCCATGGTTTTCCATGGGCTCTTAGTTACATGTTTAGATCACTTGCTTTGCTTTTTCAATTGTTTGAAATGGTGCTTTGTGTGGTTTTGAAAGTGTTTTGAAAAGAGGCCATCGTTTAGGCAATCTTTGTAATGATTCTTGTTTGTAAGAATGTATACAAAGATGTTTGTCTTTTGAAAAATGTTTCAATATTTTGAAAGTTGTTTGGAAATTGTTTTGAAATGTGTATGTGTTTGTTTGAAAATAGCAAGAATGGTTTGCAAATTGATCAAGTAACTAGAAGCATTTACCTACTCAAAAGTCTTTCCTACACATTTTTATTCCTTTGATATTGTTTATTTACCATTGCATTTGGTAAACAACTCTATCTTTGGATGTTAAACGGGACGGGCGTGGGCCATCGTATGATCATGATAGCAATGGTGCCAAGTATCTTTAGCATTTTTTAGGGACTAAGATCATTTGTTTTTTAGGCAACCAAGTCTAGGGTCATCGAGGGACTATGATCTTTTGTTTTGTTTGATTTTGCCAAGATATATTGCATGCATACCATGGCCATGTTTTAAGGCAACCAAGTGGATGAAACCCTAGGGGTGCTTGTGTTCAATGTGTTGTCATTTTCATGCATTTTGTTTGTCTTGAATTAGGTCATGCTATTTTGTTTGATTTTTTTTTATCATACAAACCCTAATTTACTAAACATGTATATAATGCGATAAATTGGGTATAGTAAATCTAAACTATTACAACAATATTATGGGAAGGGGGTACAAGTTTTGAATGGAGGATATTGCTCAAAATAAAACCCTAATTCCCTATTACAACTCAATTGAATTTATTGCACAAATAAATAAATAAACAAGTATTCAAATATGCAATAATATGTATTTATGCAAAAATGTTTTGTAATTGTTTTATGTATGTAAAAAATAAATTATTTAAATTCTAAAAATAAGAAAAAATAATATTATTATTTTTGAAAGGGGAAACCCTAATTTTGTTTTAAAAGAAAATATGTTTTTCTATTATTTATTTTATTCATTTATGTACAAATAAATAAAAATATTTACAAGTATTAAAATTTAAAATATATGTGGAAATAATGTTTTATGTGTAAAAAATAATAAAATAAAAATGCATGGTATTTTTAAATGTATTTATTATTTATTTAAGAAAATAAATTTCTATTTATTCTAGTAAACTATTTTATTATGCAAAAAAATAAAATAAAAATAAAATAAAAATGCAAAAAATAAAGAAAATATTTTTTGTGATTTTTTAAAGTTCATAAAAAATAAATGCAAGTCAAAAATATAAAATATGCAAGAAAAATGCAAAAATATAAGAAAATAGGCCAGGGGGTGCAAATAATAAACTGGGGGGTGCAAAAAGTAACAGGCCCAAGGCGCCAGGCCCAGAACACCAACTTCATCCCTATCCTTGCTTCTTCGCGCGCGCTTTGTGTTCAAATCTGGAACTTGCTCTAGCTTGCATAAAATCAAAAACTCATAACACAAAAAATGTAGCTTATGATCTCACCATTCCAGTGATATAAGAAACATAATCTAACTCTCAAGGATCATGGAGAATTTAGTCACCCCTAATTTCTGACCTAGTTTTTTCATGAACTTCAAGCTTCAAATTCTCACTACTCAGTTAATATAAATAACAACTATGCATATGTACAGCTTCAGCAAGTTAAGGACTACATTTTTGCTTCAAAAATCAAAGCTTAAGGATGCCTAAATAAGGATACAGAACTTTGAAAAATACCTTTTTCAGTTGAGTTTGGATATGGCAATGTGGTGGCTTTGAGTGAGGCCTGAAGATCGTGTGAGCTTCCTTGAAGTTCCCTCAACCTTTTCCAATGCTTAGCTGGCCTTGTAGATGCTTGAATCTCCTTGCACGAGTCAACCTGCAACCTTGCAAAATGAAAATTGTGAAGTGTGAAACTGAGCTCATAGTTGCAAGATGAATGCTTGGATAGCTTGGATGTGATGTAGGGAAGATGTTTCAAGGGTTGAAAGGCAAAACGCACGAGCAAGTTTCAAGTTGGCAAGTGTTCTGCAGATGATGCCCTGTTTGGGCAGAAAAGTGTGATTTTGGTGTTTGAGAGTGTTTAGGATATTAGGAAATCGTGTATTGGCTTGCAATAAGTTTCTGAAGTTTTTTCAAATGATGCTAAGCCTTTCCTTTATCAGATGGACAAGTTGTATTGACTTTTGCAAGTTTGCTTGCTTTTGAAGAAAGTGGAAGTGACAATGCCCAAAATGTTGTACTAGCTAGTTCTAGGGCTGCAAGGAGTTTGTGTACTTTGCCTGATGTTTTTGGATCTTGTTATCAACAAAAGATCAGGTCCATGGCTCAAGATTTGCAAAGTTGCAAAAAGCATCCTTTATCAAAGTAGTATTGTGAACTTTATGCCATTTTTGGATTAAACTCATGTACAATGCTCCATAGGTCAGAATAAAGCCAATATCCATTGAATTTGCATTTAATTATGGAGTGTATAAAGGATTAGGACCTGTAATGCAAGGTACAAGCATGCTAGGACAAATTTGCAACTTGAACCATTGTTAAAATGCCTTGAACAAAAGTGATAAATTGCCATTTTCCCTTCTTCGATTCTCCCTAACCATGAATGATCTTGGAGAGTTCTTTGACATTTTGGAAAGCTTGTAACATGCTCTACAATCCATCTTTAAAATGCAACTTGAGATAACTCTTGGAACTATGTGAAAAGTTGCCATGAAGTTAGGTCAAAAACCTGCCTAAACTAGGGCAAAATTTGACTAAGTTAAAAAGTTTATGGACCCCTATTCACAAAATCATAACATGAGATCCAAGAATATTTTGGGAAAACATTGTGAATCAAAGTTGTAGATTTCATGGAGGACTACAACTTTTATGTTGTAAGTTTTCTTTTAATCCAATTGCATCATGCTGAAAAAGGTGTGGAAAGTTGGAAAAAAATAAGAAATTTCCATAACTTAGAAAAATTCTAAGTTATGAAAAATTTCAAATTAAAACCCTAATTTGCAATTTTAGGTTTCTTGATCAACAATTTTCACATTTTGACATATCTTGATGAATTATGACCCTTGGCATTTGATTTTGACTAAAAAGTCAAAGTTGGAGTTTTTAGTGTACAATTGACTTTTGATCAGTTGACTGGAAAATTCATCTGTCAATCCAATGCATTTGAGATCTTTTGAACCATGTGATTAGGTCAAGATGATTCTATTGAGTCCTTGATATCATGTTTGAACCAAATTGGTCATTGGCTAGGTTAAAAATTAGAAATTGCCTTTTCTCACTCAAAACCCTAATTTTGACCATTTTGCCCTTTTAATGATCTGATCAAATTTCTTGAGGAGTTGTGATCCAAACTTGATCAAATGGTACATAGGAGCATATAATGTTGTTGTGGATAAAAATTTATGAATTTTGATTGTAAATTGGCTATGGTTGAATTTTTCCCTAATACAACTGATTTGTAGGTCAATTGTCCAATTGACTAGGAAAAAATGTGATTCAAGGATTGAAACTTGGTATGAGAAGTCTTAGGAGTCCAAGATGGTGTATGAAAGTCACATGAAGCATTGATGGTCCAAAAATCCTTGTGCAAACTCAAACCCTAATTTCAGGTCAACAATGCAAGATGAGGTCTTGAGCTGAGCAAACCCTAATCCTGTCTTGAGTCTAAGAAGTCTTGTGAGGAAAAATCTTGATAAGTGAGAGGGAAAATGTTGGGGTACAACAGCTGCCCCTGTTCAATCTTCTTGAAATTGAAGAGTTAGATTGGCGAGCTTTGTCGTTCGTGACTCGAAGGTAAAAGATTATTGGACACTAGAGTGCCCGTATATTTGCACTTGTCAAAATATAGTTGAGGGAATGGGCTTAAAGATGCCATTTGGAGAAGTGACAGAATCTTGTCGGAGATGGGCTTAAAGATGCCATCCAAGAATGTTTGTTGAGTTGTAAGTTGTAAGTCAGAAGAATGAGTATCCGAATGGTGTCCGCGTCGGGAACATATATGAGCTGTATCTTGAACTGAATCTGAATAAGTAATAGAATGGCTTCCGTGTTTGAAGAGTATCTAAACTGTATCTTGAACTGAACCTGAATGAGTAATAGAATGGATTCCGTGTCTGGAGCGTATCTAAACTGTATCTTGAACTGAATCTGAATAAGGGCCAGGATGGCATCCGTGTTTGGAGCATCTCATAGTTGGGGAAAATCAGAATAAGTGACAGAATGACAACCATGTCTGGAGCATATCTGGACTAGAATCTGAATAAGTAGCAGAATGACTTCCGTGTCTGGAGTGTATCTGGACTTGAATCTTGACTTGAAATCTTGAATAAGTATCCGAATGACTTCCGTGTCTGGAGTGTATCTGAATTGTATTTGAAAGTTGTTGAGATCTGAATGAGTATTAGAATGGCATCCTTGTCTGGTGCATATCTGTACTGTATCTGAAATCTTTGAACATTGTCAAAAGTAGCTGTTAATATTATCCTGAAAAGGGTAAAATGTTAGCTTAAACACAAGGTTATGTTGCATGAAATGTATGATGCAATAAATGTGTTTTATCAATGTTCATGATACATGGATGTAATGTATGTGCATGTAAGTTGGTTCACTGTTTTGCAGAAGAAAATTAATCCTTCACCGCTGCCGGGGAAAATAAATCCTTGACCGCTGTTGGAGATTCAAAATCTTTGGTTACTGAGGATGAGAAATCCTTGGCGATTGTTGGGGATAATAAATCCCTAGTGACTTCACTGGGGAATGGGGATCCTTCAAGTCTTGAAATTGGAATATTGACAAAAGTCTGTTGTGAGAATAATGCCAAATACCGCTTGAGAAATCTTCTTAGAGAATCCAGAGAACTTTGATGACTTCTACTGGGAATTAGAAATGGGAATCCTTATTCTGCTAGGGAATAGAGAAAACTCTGATGACTTCCGCGGGGAATTAAGAATGAGAATCTTCATTCCGGCGACCTTACTGGGGAGTACTAAAACTCTGCGAGGAAGAAGACTTACTATTGGGGAGTAGGTCTAGGAGTTTGGGTTGTATGCCAATCTACTGGGGAATCAACCTAGGTTAGGGATAGACAAAAGTTAACTATTATCTAGTTGATTTCCAGGCTTCAAGACAACTTGTTGGGGAATTTGGATAAACTGGATGGTCTCCACTGGGGATTGATAGTTGGAAACCTTGACTTGACCTGGGAAGAAAGTTTCATCTTCGCTGGGGATCTGTAGTTCAAAGTTTTGGCTCCGCTGGGGATTGGGAGTTTGAAGTTTTAACTCCGTTGGGGATCTAGGTGATGTGCTGTAGAGATTTCTCATGGAATAGCCTAAAGATGTTTTCCTATCCTTTCAGTCTGTCAGTAATTATTCTTTTCCACTTTGTTTATTTGTAAACAGTAATTATGTTCAAATGCATATGTTCATTAATGAATCATTGGACGTTTTTGCAAATAAAAACACAAGTGTAAAAAGAAAAAGACTAAAGGTTATATGTACTTTGAAAGAGATATCTTTGTATTTACTTTGAATAAGTATTTGTGTACAAAGGAGACAGACACCCTAGTAAGAGGATGGTGTCGTAAAAAATGAAAAAAAATTATACAAAGAAAGATAGCTATATGTAAAAAATCCCATGGGGTTCCCATTCTGCTATAGCCTTCGTAACTCCGAATAACTTGTCCATTTGTTGCTTTGTCCGAAGATGATTGGATTGATCAGAAGCTTCAGGTTTGTCTGTGAAGAGATTGTCCTTAAAGTGATCCGACGAGACATAGTCATACGCTTTAATTCCCTAAATTTTTCCTGGACCGCCCTTTCGGATTTTCAGTCCACCAGGGAACCCTTTTTTGCCCAAGTTGCCCTTTCGGGTTTTCAACTTGCCGGGTGTACAATTTTTTTTTGTTTATCCCTAACTTTTTGCCTGAACCGCCCATTCGGGTTTTCGATTCACCGGGATGCCCTTTTTTTTCCTAGGTGTGTCAACCTAGCGTGTCATTTATGCGTACTATCTTTTGACTATGTCTGCGTTTGTAGGGTGCGGTAGGTCATCACTGTCCATGGTGGTTAAGATCATTGCCCCACCAGAAAAGATATTCTTGATCATAAATGGTCCTTCGTAGGTAGGAGTCCATTTGCCCCTGGGATCACTTTGTGGCAAGATGATGCGCTTGATCACTAGATCTCTAACTTGATATGTTTGGCGTCTGACTTTCTTGTCGAAAGCCTTGATCATCCATTTTTGATACGTCTGACCATGACAAACAACAGTAAGTCTCTTTTCGTCATTTAAGTTAAGTTGATCAAGTCGGGTATGAATCCAATTGTCTTCACTCAAACCAGCATAATTCATGATTCTCAAGGAGCGAATCTGAACCTCGATGGGCAAGACAGCTTCCATGCCATAGACTAAAGAATAGGGTGTTGCCCCAGTTGATGTGCGTGCCGTGGTACGATACCCGTGGAGAGAAAACGGTAACATTTCATGCCAGTCCTTGTAGGTGACTGTCATCTTTTGTATGATCTTTTTGATCTTTAGTTTGCAGCTTCGACAACACCGTTCATCTTCGGCCGATAGGGAGATGAGTTGTGATGTTGAATCTTGAACTGTTCGCACAATGCACTGATCATAGTATTGTTAAGGTTTGTACCGTTATCAGTGATGATCCTTTCGGGGATACCGTACCGGCAAATAAGGTTCTGTTTGATGAAGCGGGAAACCACATTCTTAGTCACGGATTTGAAGGAATCTGCTTCTACCCACTTGGTGAAATAGTCAATGGCCACCAGAATGAAGTGGTGTTCATTGGATGATGTAGGCTTGATCTCTCCAATCATGTCGATTCCCCACATAGCGAATGGCCAAGAGCTGTTAAGACATTTAGAGGAACTGGAGGCACATGTACCTTGTCGGCATAGATTTGACACTTATGGCATGATCGGGAGGGATGATAGTAGTCTTCTTCCATGGTTGACCAGTAATAGCCTGCTCGTAGAATCTTCTTAGCCATCGTATGCCCGCTAGAGTGAGTGTCGAAGGTACCTTCATGCAGTTTAGCCATGATCTTTTCAGCTTCAGCTTTGTCCATACAATGGAGCAGAATAGAATCATGATTGTGCTTGTACAAGATGTCATTACTTAGGAAGAACTTTGCTGAGAGTCTCCTTAAGAACTTCTTGTCATTGACTGAAGCTCCTTCAGGATATTCTTGCGCCTCGAGATACCTTTTGACTTCATGAAACCATGGCTGATCCACTACTTCTTCGGTATTAATCTTGTGATAGTGTGCAGGTTCGTCCATCCGTTGAATGGTGATTTGGGGAGCCTCATTATCCCAGTTAAGTTTAAACAAGGATGACATTGTAGCTAGAGAATCTGCTAACTGATTTTCTTCTCGCGCGAAGTGCTCGAAGGTAATCTGCTCAAAATGTGGTAACAATGTCAAGACATGCTCTTTGTGAGGGATGAGGTTTGGATGCTTAGTGTCCCACTCTCCTTTGATCTGACTGATGACCAAAGCTGAGTCCCCAAACACAACCAAAGATTTGACTCCCAAGTCTATGGCAGCCTTGAGTCCAAAGATGCAAGCTTCATATTCTGCCATGTTGTTCGTGCAGTTGAAGCATAGTCTGGCGGTGAAAGGTGTATGGCAACCCTCTAGGGAGATGAGTATCGTGCCGATACCGTTGCCAAGTGCATTGGAGGCCCCATCAAAGTACAGGGTCCATCGGGATCCTTGTTCAGGTCCGTCATATGGTCTGCAGTCTTCAACGTTGTCCAATGTCATGATGTCCTCGTCAAGGAAGTCAAACTTCATGGATTAGTAATCTTCAACAGCTTGATGAGCCAGAAGATCAACTAGTACACTCCCCTTTATAGCTTTTTGGGTTGTGTATTGTATATCGTATTCTGTTAGGATCATCTGCCATCTGGCTATCCTTACGGACAAAGCAGGCTTCTCAAAGATGTACTTTATCGGATCCATCTTAGATATCAGCAAAGTGGTATGAGTCAACATGTACTGCCTTAGCCGGCGAGCAGCCCATACCAAAGCACATCAAGTTTTCTCGAGTAGTGAATATCTTGTTTCACAGTCGGTAAATTTTTTGCTAAGGTAATAAATGGCATGCTCTTTTTGGCCAGACTCGTCATGTTGGCCTAGTATGCACCCCCATTGAATTCTCTAGGACGGTCAGATACATGATTAGCGGTCTTCCTTCGACGGGTGGCATCAAGATAGGAGGTTCTAGAAAATACTCCTTGATTTTATCGAAAGAAACTTGACAGTCATCATTCCATTTAACTACCTGATCTTTCTTCAACAGCTTGAAGATTGGTTCACAAGTAGATGTTAGGTGAGAAATGAACCTAGCAATGTATTTTAGGCGTCCCAAGAAACCTCTGACCTCCTTCTCAGTGCGAGGAGCAAGCATTTCTTGTATAGCTTTGACTTTGGCAGGATCAACCTCGATGCCCTTGCTGCTGACAATGAAACCCAACAGCTTACCGGATCAGACTCCGAAGGTACACTTGTTTGGATTCAGTCTGAGCTTGTACTCCTTCAACCTGACAAACAGCTTTTGCAAGTGATCATGGTGTTCTTCTTCAGTTTGTGATCGGGCTATCATGTCATCTACGTAGACCTCTATCTCATGATGTATCATATCATGAAACAAAGCTACCATGGCGCGTTGATAGGTTTCCCCAACATTCTTCAGTCCGAATGGCATCACTTTGTAGCAGAACGTACCCCACTGTGAAACAAATGTAGTTTTCTCCATGTCCTCAGGTACCATTTTGATCTGGTTATAGCCTAAGAATCCGCCCATGAAAGAAAATACTTTGTGTTGAGCTGTGTTGTCAACCAGGATGTCAATATGCGGAAGTGGAAAGTCATCTTTAGGCCTGGCCCTATTTAAATCTCTATAATCCACGCACATTCTCACTTTGCTGTCCTACTTAGGCACGGGCACAATGTTAGCAACCCATTGGAGATAGGAAGTAACAACCAGAAATCCAGCATTGAATGGCTTCATAACTTCTGCTTTGATTTTCTCTGACATGTCAGGTCTCATGCGGCGGACCTTTTGCTTAACTGGTGGACAATCTTCTCTTGTGGGTAGACGCTGAACCACAATGTCTGTATCGAATCCTGGCATGTCTTTGTATGACCAGGTGAAGATCTCAACATACTCATGTAATAGCTGAATTAAGCGCTCCTTGACACTCGGCTCTAGGTTGGCACCTACTCTGATTTCCTTTCGGTCTTCCTCAATACCCAAGTTGATTGTGTCCATCAGCTCCTCATGAGGCAAAATTTCTCTTTCCTCTTGTTGCAGTAATCAGGCCAATTCCCCTGGAAACTCACAATCTTCCTCACCTTCGTATTCGGCTTGGTAGATCAGATCTTCAGAGTCACTGAAGGCTATAACAGTATCGTTACCCATGGGTTCCGGAGTGGAAGGGTACCTGAATTTGTGAGTGTGGGTGTGTGTAAGGGCATAACCATCTTAAAACAAACAAAATGTAAAAGAAAGACAATGAGCACAAAAGGTTTTAATATGAAAAGCGTCCATGATTCATTAAAATGACATATGAAATGAAGATAAAGACCCTTACAAATGGACCTTTGTGCCTCGGGTAAGACACAAGGTTGAAAAAGTATGAATTATTTGTTAATTATTACAGATCCAACAAAAATGGAAAAGATAAATTATTGCGGTATGGAAGTAATCGGAACAAAGTCTTTTACTTCCCAATTGCACAATCCTCTGCCAGCAGTAGGAAAAATCTAGTCTTCCAAGTTGCCCTCTTCTTCACTATCCTCTAGTGAATTAACCCCTCAGTGGTTGATCTTCACAGGTGGCCCTCTGGCACAGGAGCGGCGCACGGCCTTCTGACCAGTCGAAGTAAATCCCAAACCGAATTTGTCTGATTTGAAAGGAAATCAGGAAGCTGCCCCAGATAGTGGATCCGCCTTCTTCCACTATTTCCCTTGCATATTTGAGAGAAGATATCCGAGGTACAGGTCTTGTGATTACAGGAGTTGAAGATACTGCTTTGGTTGCTGCTATTTCAGGAGAGACTTCTTCAAATTGTTGGAAAGGGGTCTCTATGAATTCGCCATCTAACTCCACATAACAGAAGGAATTCAGATGACTAATCATATATTCCTCTTCCCCATAGACAGTTATGATTTTCCCTTGGACGGGATACTTGAGCATTTGATGCAAGGTGGATGTGACCGCTCCGGCATTATGAATCCAGGGACGTCCCAACAGGCAAGAGTATGAGGGACGGATGTCCATCACATAGAATGTTGAATTGAATGTCTGGGTACCCACCTTGATCGGGATGTCCACCTCTCAATGGACCATCCTTTTAGAGCCGTCAAATGCTCTCACAATGATGTTGCTGGGTTTCAGGGTTAGGCCTTCACAATCCAACCTATCTAGGGCTTTCTTTGGCAAGACATTTAAAGACGGTCTAGTATCAACCAAAACATGAGCTAGGGTGGTTCCCCCACACTCCACCGATACATGTAGTGAATCGTTATGTTTTCACCCATTGGAGGTCAAGTCGGCATCGGAGAAACCCAGGCCATTGTCAGCTGTCAGACTGGCTACACACTCCTGGAATTGATCAGCCGAAGTCTCTTGCGGTACGTGCGCCATCTTCAGAAACTTGACCAAAGCTTTAGCATATGCCTTAGAGCACAACAATAGGGCTAACATAGAGATTTTGGAAGGGGTCTGCCCCAGTTGTTCAACAACATCATAATCACTTTTCTTAATGATCCTCAGAATCTCTTCCATCTCTCTCTGGGATGTTTCAGGAATGACTAGTGATTGAGCCTTCGTCAAGACAGGCTCCTCTTGAACATTCTTTCATTTTTTCTCAGCAGCGGAAATAGGGATGGGAATTGTATTGTCTTTGTTGGCGGGTGCACTTGCAGGTGTAATCAATGGTACAACTGTAATCTTCGGAACGGGTCCAGAGACTTCCTTTGGTGGCATAATCTCTGGAGAGAAAATTCATCCACTACGAGTAATTTTGCTTGTTCCAACAATGTTACTGATGTCAGAATTGTCTTCTTTAAATCTCTCTTCATCGGCAGTCTGTTCAATCTGTTTGACACCATGGTAGTAGATTTCTCCACCATAGTTCCATGGTACCATTTTATCGGATTTGTATGGGGCTGGCCCGGGCATTGTTATCTTCAACGGAGTAGTCATAGGAGCGGATGTAATCCTAACGTGCTTTTTAGGAACCCTGGAAGGATTGGCGTATATGGTTATTATTGAAACTTCTGAAACTGGAATGGGTGAAATAGGAGCTTTCTCAAACAAAATTTCCTTGTTATCAATCAATTGTTGGATTCCTTTCTTCAACAGAGGACAGTCAAATGGGGAGGACAGGCAAGTATGGAAATCTTGGTCACAACCTAGGAACACCCCAACTTTTAACAAATTCAACTTGATGGTTAGGAGAGGAGTCAACAGTTCGTCCATAGTAGAAACAAACAGATCTTCTTCCACAGCACTAGCATTGTGTCGATGCCTAGGCATTGGAGCAGAGATAACATTCGGTTTTTCGGGAGCTTCAAATTCAACTTCCTTTGCGTCAATTAGATCTTCAATCTTGTTCTTCAGAGCCCAACAGTTGTTGGTGTCGTGCCCTGGACTTTCTGAATGGTAATCACACCTGGCATTCGGATGGTAGTGTGGAGATGTAGTATTAGGATTTTTAGGCCTCTTTCAGCATGGCCAAATTCAACTTCAAAAGATGTGGTAGGACTTGATCAGGAGTCATGTTTATCTTGGTGAATTGCCTTACAGGCCTTTCCGCCCTTTGGTGGTTATTCCCCGACTGATCATTTCTTGGTTGGTTGTTTCTTGGCTGGTTTGATGTAGACTTTTAAATCATAACGGCCCCCATAATTGGTCGGCGCTCGGTTCTTCCCTGATTCCTCTGGGCATAGATAGCAGACACTTCTTTCTTTCCCGTGAAGGGCTTTTTGGCAGCAGCAGAGGTAGACACATCTTTCTGAATTTTCCCACTTCTAATACCGGCTTCTATCCTCTCACCAGTTAGAATCAACTCAGTGAAACCTGCAGAGGAGATTCCAATCAGGTGATTAAAGAAAGGACCTAACAGATTCCTAAAGAACATGTCCACTATCTCCCTTTCAGATAATGGTGGTTGCACCCTTCCGGCTAAATCCCTCCACTTTTGAGCGTAGTCTTTGAAGCCCTCATTGGACACCATGGCCATACCCTGGAGTTGAGTACGGGTTGGTGCAAAGTCGGCGTTGTATTGATACTGTTTATAGAAGGCGGCTGCCAAGTCTTCCCAATTATGAACATCCGTTTTCTCTAACTGGTAGAACCAATCAAGCTGCGTTCCTGATAGACTGTCCTGGAAAAAGTGAACCCACAGGTCTTTGTCAGAAGAATGTGGTTGAATTTTCCTGACATAAGATCGTAGGTGCATCTTTGGGCAAGACACCCCATTATACTTGGCGAACAGTGGAACTTTAAACTTAGGAGGGATTATAATTCCAGATACCAACCCTAACTCTTCAAAATCCAGCCCTGGGACTCTCTGTATCTCCATAGCAGCTAGACGTTATTCCAGATTTTTGTATTTGTCATCGGACGGAGGGTACTGTTGTTCAGAGTAATCCTCATCTTCCTCTTCCTCAACTTCATACTCATATGGAACTGCAGTTCCTTTTCCTTTTCCTTCCCCCTCTTCAGATGTTGATGGGAATGCCAAAGTCCGTCTGGCTTGTCCTTTAAACCTTCTGCCCAAGATATCCACACCATCTTTCTTCTTCTTCTTTTTCTCTTTCTCTTTCTCTAGTAGAGTCTTGAGCTCCTCCTTCCCCTTAGCCAAGGTCAAGAGTAGCTGTTGAAATTATGAATTCTAAGCTTGCAAATCTTTGACCGTTTGTTCAATATCCATCTTGCTGAAATAAATAGCAGAGAGATGAGGAAACTTGGTGTGAAGACTTGCTTATGCATATGATTAATGATATGTATTCATGTAATGGTTTCAAGGATTCAGAAATTCAAATTTGTTTTAAACCCAAAAAGAAACACAAGTCATATTAATAAAATAGAATTTGTTAGTACATTAATTCCCCTTGGGCAAAATAATATAAAATTCTAAGGTAAAAAGACGTTGCGCATTCTCTTTGGTGCAATGTAGGTGTTGAGAGTCTTCTCTTCGTGAAGTTGATGAGTGAGTTCAAAAACATTCTTCTCGCTTGCGTAGAATTGGGCTTCAAAAGTATTGCGTTCTCCCTTGAGCTGTATCCAACTCCTTTGCAGATCTTCGAGTGATGTTGGCATGTCAGGATGTAGGAGGGTGTATGGAACCTCTCCTTCCATAACAGGCTCTATAATCACAGGGAGAATAGATGGGTAAGGCATCATAAGACTTTGGGCGCGGGTTCGTACCCACTTGAGGTAAGGCTCAAGGGGGATGGAATTCTTGTGTCCCAGAGTCTTACGGTCTACCTTGTTGGGTATCCTCCAAGATCGGATGAACCTTTGTCAGAGTCCTTGATTGTCGTTGTCGAAGTCGAAAACCAAGTCTGGAATCAGCATATCATGTGGGCCATCCCTTCGGGCATAACCAAACTGTATCAGAGCCAAGCAGGGGTTGTAGGTGATGCCTCCCCTAATGCCAAGTAGAGGGACATTAGGGAATTCCCCACAATGGTTGACGATGATAACATTCTCTTTGGATCGAGAACACCAATGAATATCTGAATGTGTAAGGGTCATCAACCGTTGTGACCACCTCAAACATTGCTAATTCTTAAAAACTGATTGGGGAAGATGAGAAATAAACCATCTTGCCAATAGAGGAGTGCAACACATGAGAACACCTCTTTTCCTCATTGTACGAGTGTGAAAAGAGTGCAAGATATCTCTGAGCAAAGTAGGCATTGGGTTGCGAGCCATGAAGATTTTGACATCACTCACATCTATAAGTTGGTCAGGATTAGGGAACAAGACCATCCCATAGATGATAAGAGCTACAATCTCCTCAAAAGCTTGTAAGTCCAAAGAATTCCAGCAGCTTTGGGCCTTCTCAAACAAGAACTTTTCCAAGAAGCCTTTGACACCACTTCTAGTTTCCCAATGTGTTGTGACATCAGATGAGTGCAAGAAAAATGCAAAAATATAAAAAAATAAGTCAGGGGGTGCAAATAATAAACTGGGGGTGCAAAAGTAACAGGCCCAAGGCGCCAGCCCCAGAACACCAACTTCATCCCTGTCCTTGCTTCTTCGCGCGTGCCCTGTGATCAAATCTGGAACTTGCTCTAGCTTGAATAAAATCAAAAACTCATAACACAAAAAATGTAGCTTATGATCTCACGATTCCAGTGATATAAGAAACATAATCCAACTCTCAAGGATCATGGAGAATTTAGTCACCCCTAATTTCTGACCTAGTTTTTTCATGAACTTCAAGCTTCAAATTCTC
The DNA here is from genome assembly GCA_948472305.1 of Vicia faba. Taxonomy (NCBI): domain Eukaryota; kingdom Viridiplantae; phylum Streptophyta; class Magnoliopsida; order Fabales; family Fabaceae; genus Vicia; species Vicia faba. The sequence continues at coordinate 1,306,645,538 of OX451740.1, read as the reverse complement.
ACTACTCAGTTAATATAAATAACAACTATGCATATGTACAGCTTAAGCAAGTTAAGGAATACATTTTTGCTTCACAAATAAAAGCTTAAGGATGCCTAAATAAGGAGATAGAACTTTGAAAAATACCTTGTTCAGTTGAGTTTGGATATGGCAATGTGGTGGCTTTGAGTGAGGCCTGAAGATCGTGTGAGCTTCCTTGAAGTTCCCTCAACCTTTTCCAATGCTTAGCTGGCCTTGTAGATGCTTGAATCTTCTTGCACGAGTCAACCTGCAACCTTGCAAAATGAAAATTGTGAAGTGTGAAACTGAGCTCACAGTTGCAAGATGAATGCTTGGATAGCTTGGATGTGATGTAGGGAAGATGTTTCAAGGTTTGAAAGGCAAAACGCACGAGCAAGTTTCAACTTGGCAAGTGTTCTACAGATGATGCCCAGTTTGGGCAGAAAAGTCTGATTTTGGTGTTTGAGAGTGTTTGGGATGTTAGGAAATCGTGTATTGGCTTGCAACAAGTTTCTGAAGTTTTTTCAAATGATGCTAAGCCTTGCCTTTATCAAATGGACAAGTTGTATTGACTTTTGCAAGTTTGCTTGCTTTTGAAGAAAGTGGAAGTGACAATGCCCAAAATGTTGTACTTGCTAGTTCTAGGGCTTCAAGGAGTTGGTGTACTTTGCCTGATGTTTGTGGATCTTGTTTGCAACAAAAGATCAGGTCCATGGCTCAAGATTTGCAAAGTTGCAAAAAGCATGCTTTATCAAAGTAGTATTGTGAACTTTATGCCATTTTTGGATTAAACTTTTGTACAATGCTCCATAGGTCAGAATAAAGCCAATATCCATTGAATTTGAATTTAATTATGGAGTGTAGAAAGGATTAGGACCTGTAATGCAAGGTACAAGCATGCTAGGATAGATTTGCAACTTGAACCATTGTGAAAATGCCTTGAACAAAAGTGATAAATTGCCATTTTCCCTTCTTCGATTCTCCCTAACCATGAATGATCTTAGAGAGTTCTTTGACATTTTGGAAAGCTTGTAACATGCTCTACAATCCATCTTTGAAATTCAACTTGAGATACCTCTTGGAACTAGGTGAAAAGTTTCTATGAAGTTAGGTCAAAAACCTGCCTAAACTAGGGCAAAATTTCATTAAGTTAAAAAGTTTATGGACCCCTATTCACAAAATCATAACTTGAGATCCTAGCATCTTTTGGGAAAACTTTGTGAATAAAAGTTGTAGATTTCATGGAGGAATACAACTTTCATGTTAGAAGTTTTCTTTGAATCCAATTGCATCATGGTGAAAAAGTTGTGGAAAGTTGGGAAAAAATAAGAAATTTCCATAACTTAGAAAAATTCTAAGTTATGAAAAATTTCAAATTAAAACCCTAATTTGCAATTTTAGGTTTCTTGATCAACAAGTTTCAAATTTTGACATATCTTGATGAATTATGACCTTGGCATTTGATTTTGACCAAAAAGTCAAAGTTCGACTTTTCAGTGTACAATTGACTTTTGATCAGTTGACTGGAAAATTCATCTGTCAATCCAATGCATTTGAGATCTTTCGAACCATGTGATTAGGTCAAGATGATGCTATTGAATCCTTTAAAACATGTTTGAACCCCATTGGTCATTGGCTAGGTCAAAAATCAGAAATTGCCCTTTCTCAGTCAAAACCCTAATTTTGACAATTTTGCCCTTTTGATGATCTCATCAAATTTCTTGAGGAGTTGTGATCCAAACTTGATAAAATGGTACATAGGAGCCTATAATGTTGTTGTGGATCAAAATTTATGAAGTTTGACTGTAAATTGGCCATGGTTGACTTTTTCCCCAATACAGCTGATTTTTAGGTCAACGGTCCAATTGACTGGGCAAAAATGTGATTCAAGGCTTGAAACTTGGTATGAGCAATCTTAGGGGTCCAAGATGGTGTATAAAAGTCACATGAAGCATTGATGGTCCAAAAATCCTTGTGCAAACTCAAACCCTAATTTCAGGTCAACAATGCAAGATGAGGTCTTGAGCTGAGCAAACCCTAATCCTATCTTGAGTCTAAGAAGTCTTGTGAGGAAAAATATTGATAAATGAGAGGGAAAATTTTGGGGTATAATAGATTGTATGACAAGAATGCATGACAAATTAATCCAGTTAGAAAACCCTAATGTGCAAAGACTAAATAATTGAAAACAGATCACTCGCACATATCACTCTTAGGGTATACTCACACTTCGGTTGCCTTAGGTAAACGATCATTAAGTATAGGATGCTTTAGTGGTTGCCCTCTTGTCCAAAGGATCAAACGTTGCCTCGAAAATGTTGTCTCAGAAATGTTACCTCGGAAATGTTGCCTCGAATATGATCTTAAGACTCTAGGGTTATTACTAAGGTGTCCTAACATTGCTTTAGTGATCGTACGTCCCTTTCGAATTGAACCTTACAACTCCAATGACGGTGCCGCCTATTTCTCAATAGAAGGATAGTGTTGTCTAAAGGAACGAGAATAAAAACTATCTTTTTCGAGTACGTAGATTCTAGTAGGTACTTGCTCAAATCTAAGCTTTTTCACACTTACATATTTCAAAACAATTTTCAAAACCACTTCGTCACACCTTTGAGGACTGATACAAGGGTTATCACGAAGTCAAACTTTTTCAAAACAAAGCACATACACAAGCAATTTTAAAAGATGAGAAAGTACCTAAGATCCCATGGAAAACCATGGATAGAAAGGGTGCTAACACCTTCCCTTTCTATAATCTACTCCCCGTACTCAGAATATCTCGAAAAAGGATTTTTTTTGTACTTTTTTCCTTTCCGGTTGGATGAAATAAAAGTCGGTGGTGACTCTTGCTTACCACGACATTTTGAGAACACAAAACGCAAAACGCAAACCAGCATTCAAAACAGTCGGTTCTGCCACCGTATCACAAAACTAGCGACTCTGCTGGGGACTTTATAAGTGGGGTATACCTTAGGATCTAGTTCATCATAATTGCTTCCCTTGATTTGTTTTGCTTGCTTTACTTTTAAGGGTTTTTGTTTGGTGTTACTATAGATCCTAACTCGGATCTGGGGGATACCATTTAGGTAAGTAGCAATAGACTGTGAGGGAACTGTACGGCGTAGACCGATACGGTTAAAGAAGTGGCTACATTGGTGTGGCACTTTGGTTGGTACCGGTATCCCTTATGGAGAAACAAGGAGAATACGGGTACGCCGCATGGTGTCATTAAGAATCAACTGACCTTAGAACCTTTAATCATCCAACTTGGCCATTAGAAAGTAGTGAGATAGCCGGCCTCGGTCTAAAGCTGAGAACTGGTTGATACTCGATGGTACACTCATTGAGACTATACTCTCGAGATAGTTCCTGCCGCAAGAAAAGATTGAGTGAGCTCAAACCATGCCGATGGAGGATGGTCAGTGATATTGAGATCCCCTAGAACCCGATTACTTTTTCTAGGACAGGTTAAAACCAACTTAACTTCAAGAGGGTATTACCTTTGACCTCATGCAAGCCTTAAACCTAAGGGCTTTGTGTGATTATTTGTCTTTGCCATGCCTGTTATCTGCTATACCTGTTGTTTTTATCATGACATCATGCATCATAACATAGCATACATGCTTCATTACACTAACCATTTCAAAGACCAAGGGAATTTATCTTTGCTCTGTTTTGCAGATCATGGCTTCCGCATGTAGAAAGACTATCCGAGTCAACTTTGTGGAGATACCATCCCAACTCAAAGAGCTAGTGTCAAAGATTTCTGAAACCTCTATGTTCATTAAGAGACATGGTCAACTTCTCAGCTTGGTTACTTCAAACCCCGATGAACAGATGATGAGTGTACTTTTTCAGTTCTTCAACCCCGAGCATCATTGTTTCACCTTTCTAGATTATCAGTTGGTACCCACATTGGAGGAACTCTCTCATCTATTGGGCATATCCATTCTTGAACAGGTACCCTTCACAGGTATAGAAGAAGTTCCTAAGCCAGAAGTCATTGCCTCAGCTTTGCATTTGAAATGGGTTGATGTGGTATCCAATTGTGAAACTCGAAGCGGAGTCGAAGGTTTTCTAGCCAAATTTCTGATAGACCAAGCTCAGCTATTCTGGGATAATCTAGATTTTTAGGCTTTTGAAGATGTCTTGGCTCTTCTTATCTATGGTTTGGTTCTCTTCCCTAATCCGGATTCCTTTGTAGATGTGAATGCTGTCAAGATTTTCCTTTCACGCAATCATGTGCCTACCTTGCTTCGAGAGATCTTGCACGCTCTCTATACTCGTACCACAAGGAGAAGAGGAAATCTTATGTGCTGCATGCCATTGTTGTCAAGGTGGTTTATTTCTCACCTCCATAAGTCTATGCTGAAGAACGAATAAGGTTTGGGTTGGTTGCACAGAATAATGTCACTTGCTCATACATATATTATTTGGTGTTCCCGGGCTATGGAAGACGTTGTTGTTATTGACCGCTGTGAGGGGTACCCTAATGTCCCATTACTTGGTATCAGATGACGTATAACTTACAATCCTTGTCTAGCTTTACGACAATTTGGTCGTGCTCGGAGAGATGGTCCCCATAGGTTACTTCTCGAGGATATTGCATTCGACTATGAAGAGGATGTTAAAGGGCATCGCCAGAGGTTCATACGAGCTTGGGGCATGGTAAATAGATCATACCCCCATGAGTTGGGACCAAATACTTCCCTTCCTATGCAGCCTTACCTCCAATGGGTCTGAGCTCATGCACAGAAGCTTGTGATGCCATATGCAACAGTGTTGCCAGTGATTATGGAACCCACTACTGAAGACGGTATTCCTTACACGGTTCTCTATCCTTACATGCCTACTGATCTTGGGGAGCTACAAAGGTCTTGGATTCAGGTGAAGAATGAGCGAGATACTTACATGGAGCAGTTCCATGAGTAAGAGAGGAAGGTTTTGAAGCTCACCAGACAACTCGAGGAGGAAAGAGTGCTCAATGACTACATCAGCACAAAGAGAAAGCATCCATGGGATTTTTGATTTTGCTTTTCTAGTTTTAGATTTGTTTTATTTACTTCTTTGTAATGCCTTAAGGGAATTGTTGAACATTTCAAAGTTAAGCTAATAAAGTTTTGTTTTTGGTTTGCGAATTTAAATTTCCCAAAGTCTTTGAAATCATTACATGCACATCCCATTATCAAGCACATCATCACATGTACCACTACAGGTTTCTTATCTTCGTCGCTGTTTATTTCAGCAGAAATGTCTTCCGATCAAGCCATCAAAGAGCTTCAGGCACAGAATGCCCAGTTCCAACAGATGTTCATAAGTTTGGCTAAGGGGCAAGAGGATCTGAAAAATCTCATTCTGAAAGAAAAGAAGAAGAAGAAGAAGAAGAAGAAGAAGAAGAGGAAAGTCGGGCTTCTGAATATGGGCAGAAAATTTGGAGAAAGGTTGAAGCATCAAACTGATCAGACCTCTTCATCCAAAGAAGGGGAGAATCAAGAAGAAGAAAAGGACCCCAACCCTGCAGTCTCTGATATTGATATTGATTTTGGTGATGAGCAATATCCTCCTGCCGAGGATAGGTACAAGCATCTAAAAGACCGTCTGAGTGCTATAGAAGTTCAGAAGGTACCTGGTTTGGATTTCGGAGAACTAGGACTGGTATCTGGAGTGGTCATCCCTCAGAAGTTCAAGGCTCCAGATTTTCCTAAGTATGATAGAGTGTCCTGCCCAAAACTCCATCCCCGCTCTTATGTTAGGAAAATTCAACCCCACACTACTGATAGAAATTTGTGGGTGCACTTCTTTCAAGATAGCCTGTCAGGGACTCAGCTTGAATGGTTCTACCAGTTGGAAGGAGCAAATATCCGAAACTAGGAAGATCTTGCCGCTGCTTTCTACAAGCAGTACCAGTACAATGCCGACCTTTCTTCCACTCGTACTCAACTCCAGAGTATGTCCATGGGTGCAGGTGAAGGTTTCAAAGATTACGCTCAGAAATGGAGAGATTTGGCTGGCAGAGTTCAACCCCCTTTATCTGATAGGGAGTTGGTTGATATGTTCCTAGGGACGCTGTCTGGCCGATTTTTCAACCATTTGATTGGCAGCTCATCGTCTGGTTTCACCGAGTTGATCTTAATTGGAGAAAGAGTGGAGTCCGGAATTCAAAGTGGTAAAATACAGAAGGAGGCTTCTTCAAGTTCAATGAAGAAACCTTTTACTGGTAAGAAGGAATCCATTGTAGTTTATAGCTCGAGGGGCCAAAACAGACCTGAACACCGTCCAACGGTAAGTGCTGTAATGATACCCAGACCCACTGTTGCTCCACAATGCAACAATCAACAGAGGATGGAAAGACCACAGTGACAGTTCACCCGCATTAGTATGACATTGGCTGAAGTGTTACCTCACCTGCTGAAATCCAACTTGACCATATTGAGGGAGGCTCCCAAAAATCCAAATACTACCTCTCCTAGATACAATCCCAATGCGCGGTGCACCTACCATTCTGAAAGCCCTGGCCATGATACCAATGACTGCTGGGCTTTGATAAACAAAGTACCAGATTTGATGGAAGCTAAGGAGATAGAGTTTGATGCTCCAGAAAAGCCAAATGTAATAACTACTCCTATGCCCAAACATGGTCGTGGGGTTAATGATGTTGACAATGACTTGTTTGTGACCTTTGTTGAATAAATTTCTACTCCTCGTGATTGTTAAGAGGAATATGCTATTGGCCGGTGTGTTCCCGGGTTGTGGTGAAGGTTTCCACATAAGCTCAATTCTACCTACTGGTTGCCATTTGTTGAAGTCAGGTGTTCAGCGCCTGATGGATAACAAAGAAATTTTGTTCGAGAAAACTATGATCCCTGTTGTTCCCAATGAAGATGTTGCCATCATAACGATTTCTGCCAATCCTTCCAAGGTTTCCTCGAGAAAACCTGTTAGGATTACACCCGTTCTAAGAATTGCTCCGCTAATAATCACCGTTCCTGGTCCCATCCCGTACACTTCAGACAAGGTTGTCCCATGGCACTATGGTGCTGATGTGTATTATCATGGAATTAAGCAAGAATTTAATAATGAAGAAACTAATACTGGATGTCAGTAATATTGTCGGGACTAGTAAAGTCACCAGAAGTGGAAGACTCTTTTCTCCAGAGATTTCCCCTCAGACTGTCCACAAACCTGTTGTTATTCCATCTCCTAGTACATCAACTATTGTTCCAGTTCCTACTCCAGTTATCACCCCTGTCGCCGATCCATCTGAGACTCGGGCAAAGAAATCATAGGTGAGCCTGCCCGGACGGAGGCGCCAAGAAAAATTATGGTGGAAGCCTCTAAACAAGAAATAGAGGAAATACTGAAAATTATTAAGAAAAGTGACTACAATGTGGTTGAACAGTTGGGGCAGATCCCGTCAAAGATCTCCATGTTGTCTCTGCTATTGTGTTCTGAAGCCCATGCAAAGGCTTTGGCTGCCTTTCTCAAGACTGCGCATGTGCTACAGGAAACTTTTGTATACCAGTTCAAAGACTGTATGGCTAGCCTGACTGCCGACAATGGGCTAGGATTTTCAGATGCGGATTTGACCGCTAAGGGGAGAAATCAAAATGATGCTCTACATGTCTCGATTGAATGTAGGGGCGCCACTATGGCTCATGTGCTGGTTGACACCGGGTCTTCGTTGAATGTTCTACCAAAGAAAGCATTGGACCGTTCGGATTGTGAGGGTTTGAATTTGAAGTCGAGTAACATTGTGGTCAGGGCTTTTGATGGATCAAAAAGGATGGTGCACGGGGAGGTGGACATCCCTGGAAAAGTGGGTTCTCAGACCTTTGGATCCACCTTCTATGTAATGGACATCAGACCATTGTATTCTTGCTTGCTGGGCCGTCCTTGGATCCATAGGGCTGAGGCAGTCACTTCCACACTCCATCAGTTGCTGAAGTACCCAGTACAAGGGAAAATTGTCACGGTGCGAGGTGAAGAAGAGTACATGGTAAGTCATCTCAATTCTTTCCGTTATGTGGAGATGGATGGTGAGTTCATAGAAACTCCTTGTCAGAACTTCGAAGAGGTCCCTTAGACTTTAGCGTCAACTGAAGTTACTACCAACAAACCTCCGCTGAAGATGGCTTCTCTCAAGGATGCCAGGGTTGTTGTTGAAGAAGGTGGGTATACCAATTGGGGTTTGCTCCCTGATTTCACTCACATAACTGACAAATTTTGTTTGGGCTTTACTACAGGGGCTCAAAGGGTTGTTAGGCACGCACGGATTGGAAGACCTCCTCTACACATCAGCAATCGAGGAGTTAATGCAATTGAGGACAGTGAAGAAGATTCAGACATCGACAGTTGGATCTACCCAACAACCAATGGTGGACTGAATAACTGGACGGCGAAGGACTTCATACCTGTTTCTTTTATTTCGCAGTAATTGACTTTTTTTTTAAGATTTGTAATAAATAGTTTGAAACATTACGGCCTGGTGCCTTGCCCGAGGCACCTTGGCTTCGCTTGTGAGGGCTTATTATTATTTGTCATTTTCATATATCATCAATAAAACATTGGACTTTTCTTGCATTACAAATTTTGCGCTCCTTGTTTTTCTTTTCTGTCTCCCATTTTATCAAAACAGCTATTCTCTTACACACACTCACGTATCATACTGCATATCCATATCCACTTTGGGTCCCATTGATAACATTTCTACTACTGCCAGTTATGACTTCGAAAATCCGATCCACCAAGCCGAGGACGAAGGTGGGGATGATTGTGAGGTGCCGGGAGAACTTACTGGACTACTACAACAGGAAGAAAGGGCCATACAACCTCATGAAGAGCCAGTCGAGTCAGTGAATTTGGGTACAGAAGAGGACAGGAATGAGGTTAAAATAGGTGTGAATCTGGAGCCTAGTGTCAAACAACGGTTAATACAGATGCTTCACAATTATGCTGAGACCTTTACCTGGTCCTATGAAGATATGCCTGGTTTGGACACTGATATTGTGGTACATCGCCTGCCGACCAAAGAAGACTGCCCTCCGGTAAAGCAGAAAGTTCACCGTATGCGCCCCGAAATGTCATAGAAAATTAAGGCAGAGGTCATGAAACAGTTTGACACCGGATTCTTAGTTGTCACTTCTTATCCGCAGTGGGTTGCCAACGTCGTTCCGGTACCTAAGAAGGATGTTAAGGTATGGATGTGTGTGGACTACAGAGATCTGAATAAGGCAAGCCCCAAGGACGACTTCCCACTTCCTCACATCGATGTTCTAGTCGACAACACCGTGCAACACAAGATCTTCTCCTTCATGGATGGTTTTTCTGGCTACAACCAGATCAAGATGGCTCCTGAGGACATGGAGAAGACAACCTTCATCACACAGTGGGGCACCTTTTGTTACAAGGTAATGCCTTTTGGGTTGAAGAATGCTGGGGAAACTTATCAGCGCTCCATGGTCGCTTTGTTCCACGACATTATTCACCACGAGATATAGGTTTATGTTGATGACATGACAGCCAGGTCCCAGACTGAGGAAGAGCACCTGGATCATCTCCAGAAACTGTTTGACAGGTTGAAGACATACAAGCTGAGGTTGAATCCGAACAAGTGTACCTTCAGGGTAAGGTCTGGTAAGCTTCTGGGTTTCATTGTCAATGATAAAGGTATTCAGGTGGACCCTGCAAAGGTAAAAGCCATACAAGAGATGCCGGTACCCCACATAGAAAAAGAAGTCAGAGGTTTCTTGGGACGTCTGAATTACATCTCTAGGTTCATTTCACATCTGACTGCTACTTGTGAGCCAATCTTCAAGTTGCTGAAGAAAGATCAAGTGGTAAAGTGGAATGATGAATGCCAAACCGCTTTCGAAAGAATTAAGGAATACCTTTAAGAACCACCAATTTTGATGCCTCCAGTTAAAGGAAGACCTTTGATATTATACTTGACAGTGCTGGATAATTCAATGGGGTGTGTGTTGGGGCAGCATGACGAGTCTGGTCGAAAATAGCACACCATTTATTACCTTAGCAAAAAGTTTACCGACTGTGAGACCCGATACTCATTGTTCGAGAAAACATGTTGCGCTTTAGCATGGGCTGCTCGCCGATTGAGACAGTATATGCTGACTCACACCACCTTATTGATATCAAAGATGGATCCAATCAAGTATATCTTCGAGAAGCTCGCTTTATCCGAAAGAATAGCAAGATGGCAGATAATCTTAACCGAGTACGACATCCAATACACAACCCAAAAAGTAATCAAGGGGAGTGTATTGGCAGATCATTTGGCGCATCAGACCGTGGATGACTACCAGTCCATGAATTTCGAGTTCCCGGATAAGAACATCATGTTGGTGACCGACTGCGAAGAACCTGGACCGAATGAAGGACCTGAGGAGGGATCCAGATGGTATATGTATTTTGATGGAGCATCAAACGCATTAGAGAATGGAATTGGCGCCGTAATTATATCTCCTGAGGGCTGTCATACTCCGTTCACTGCTCAACTATGTTTTAACTGCACCAACAATATGGCGGAGTATGAAGCGTGTATCATGGGGCTCCGAGCTGCTATTGACCTAAGGATTAAGTTCTTGAGTGTATTCGGAGATTCCTCTCTAGTGATAAGTCAATTAAAGGCGAGTGGGATACGAAGCACCCGAATCTTATTCCTTACAAAGAATATGTATTGAAATTGCTCCCGCACTTCAAGGAGATAACCTTTGAACATTTCCCCAGAGAAGATAACCAATTAGCGGACGCGCTAGCTACCATGTCTTCTATGTTAAAAGTGAGGTGGGACAATGAAGCTCTCCAGATTACCATTGAGAGGTTGGAAGAACCCGCACATTGCTGTAACATCGAGACTGAGGAGGTAGCAGGTAAACCCTGGTTTCACGAGGTAAAGAGGTATATTGAGGCTCAAGAATACCCCGAGGGGACATCTGTTAATGATAATAAGTTTCCGAGGAGGTTCTCTACGAAGTTCTTCATCCGTAATGGTATCCTCTATAAGCATAACCACGATTCAACATACTACGGTGCATGGACAAGAGCGAGGCAGAAAGGATCATGGCAGAATTACATGAAGGCACCTTCGGAACTCATTCCAGTGGACATACCATGGCGAAGAAAATCCTACGGGCAGGATATTACTGGTCCACCATGGAAGCCGATTGTTATCAACACTCTCGAACATGTCATAAATGCCAAGTCTATGCTGACAAGGTGCATGTACCTCCAGGTCCCTTGAATGTTTTGACAGCTCCTTGGCCCTTTACAATATGGGGCATCGACATGATCGGCGAGATCATACCTACCGTGTCTAACGGACATCATTTCATTCTGGTAGAAATTGATTACTTTACAAAGTGGGTTGAGGCAGCTTCCTTTGCTACAGTGACCAAGAACGTCATGGCGCGGTTCATCCAGCAAAATCTGATATGTCAATACGGTGTCCCCGAGAGGATCATTACTGATAACGGTACAAATCTCAATAACATAATGAGCACCGAGCTCTGCAAATAGTTAAAGATACAACATCATAACTCTTCTCCCTACCGGCCGAAGATGAATGGGTCTGTTGAAGTAGCTAATAAGAACATCAAGAAGATTGTGCAGAAGATGACAGTGACATACAAAGACTGGCACGAGATGTTACCATTTGCTCTTCATTGGTACCGTACCTCAGCGCGGACGTCAACAGGGGTAACACCCTACTCTCTGGTATATGGCATGGAGGCAGTCCTACCCATCGAGGTCCAGATACCCTCTCTCAGGATTATGAAGGATGTGGGTTTGAACGAAGACGACTGGATCCAAACACGACTTGATTAGCTGAATCTAATTGATGAAAAGAGACTTACTGCTATCTGTCATGGTCATACGTATCAAAAGTGAATGATCAAGGCTTTTAACAAGAAAGTCAGACGTCAGGAATATCATGTTGGGGATCTAGTGATCAAGCGCATCATACTACCGCAAGGTGATCCCAGGGGAAAATGGACCCCTATATACGAAGGGCCATTTGTGGTTAAGAACATTTTCTCGGGAGGAGCTATGATTCTAACCACCATGGATGGTGACGACCTTCCTCACCCCGTCAATGCAGACATAGAGAAAAGATACTACGCATAATCAAAGACCCGCTAGGTTGACTGGCCTAGACAAAAATAAGGGCTTCCCAGCGAACCAAAATGGTTCGGGCAAAAGTAAGGGATGAAAAATGAAAAAAACTGTACACCCGGCAAGTCGAAAACCTGAAAAGGAGACTTGGGCAAAAAAGGGTATCTCGGTGGACCGAAAACCCGAAAAAGGCGGTTCAGGCAAAAATTAGGTATCAAAGCGTAACACTATTGTGATACGGTGGCAGAACCGGAACTGTTTTGGAATGCTGGTTTGCGTTTTGCGTTTGTGTTTGCAAAATGTCGCGGTAAGCAAGAGTCGCCACCAACTTTTATTTTATCCAACTGGAAAGGAAAGAAGCACAAAAAAATTCCTTTTTCGAGATTTTCTGAGTACGGGGGGTAGATTATAGAAAGGGAAGGTATTAGCACCCTTTCTATCCGTAGTTTTCTATGGGCTCTTAGATACTTGCTCATAATTTTAAAATTGCTTCCGTGTTTGTATGTTTTGAAAAGTTTTTGTTTTACTTCGATTTAACTCTTGCTTCTGTCTTCAAGAGTGTTACGAAGTTGTTTTGAAAACTTTATTTGAAAAGAGTGTAAGTGTGGAAAAATTTTGTTTGTATTGAGCAAGTATCTACTAGCATCTATCTACTCAGAAAAAAAGAATTATTCTATGTTAGTTTCCTATAGACAGCACTATCCTACTATTAGTGAGTAGGTAGCACCGTCGTTGGAGTTTGTAAAGGTTAATTTGAAAGCTACGTACGATCATTAAAGCAATGTTAGGACGTCTTAGTAATAACCCTAATGTCTTAAGATCAATATTCGAGGCAACAATTTCGAGGCAACCTTTCCGAGGCAACTTTGATCTTTGAGATAAAAGGGCGACCACTAAAATATCCTATACTTAATGATCGTTTACCGAAGGCAACCGAAGTGAGAGTATACCCTAGGAGTGCGCATGTGCGAGTGATTCAATTTCAAGTTTATTATCTTTGCACATTTAGGGTTTGCTAACCGTTTTAAATTTTACATACATTCTTGTCATGCATCCCTAATATTCATACATCTAACGATTAATATTTGCGGAATTTAAAGTGCGGGAAGTAAAGCTACGCTATTACAAGGCTTCGGGTATTAATTACATAGCCAAAAATAACCCGCAAAAAAACGATAAATGAAAGTAAAAGTCCTAATTAATCTATTACATCCCCTGAGCAATTACATAATTATTGTAAAAATAAATAAAGCGCGCACGAATAGGGACGAAAGGAAATTAGGGTTTTGACCTCGTCTAACCTAATTAAAAGGAAAAATTATTTTAGTTGTTTTTAATTATTTTTTAGAAAAAGAATAAAGTTTTTAAAATGAATACAAAACTAATTAGTAATTAAATTAAATTAAAGAAAATAATTTACATGGCCTATTTTTATATTTTGGTTATTTTTTAAGAAAAAGAAAATAGAAATTAAATTAAGCTAAAACCCTAATTTTCTAATTGTTTTTAAATTTATTTACAAAATAATTAAAGTTACCCTAAGATTAAATAAACTAATTAAATTAATATTTGTTTAAAAAATAAATTCTAAATCTAATTGGATGAAAATATTATTTTTGTGATTTTTTGATAAAAGAATTATTAATTTGTGTTAGTAAAAATAAATTAAATGAATTAATTTAGAAAATATAAAGAGAAAAAGAAAAGAGATTTGGGCCTATGGACAACAATTGGAGGGGTGTGTGGCTAGCAATTCTTGGCCCAAGATCAGAGGTCCACGTTTGACTTCCCAGATTCCCTGCTGCATGTTGACCAAGGCCTATGATGCTCCTTCATATGATAGCCTTTAGATCTGGCCTCCTAGACACTTGGCTGGTTGGATGATGATGGACCATGGTGGTCATCCCACCTATGCACGCGCCTGATTATGGAAAGAAAAATAATGTGAAATAATTGGGGGGACCTGGGATTCGAATCCAGGCCCTATAACCTTTTCCAATTGCTCCTTCACAAACTGAGTTGCACGCTTATATTGTACATAGAATAATAACAATAGATAATATGTAATAATGCAAGTTAGTGGGGGGAAAAATAAAAAATGTGCCAGAATTCAAATGAACCAATACGATGGTGCCACGTAAGTCATCCATGTCCTCGCTCCGTGGGTAAAACTTAAAGACTTTTACCTACGGACAACGTCCGTATCTATAAGCCTGTACATTGCAAAATCAACACACAAGCATGATAAATGGAACCTAAGACTATGAATCATGTCCTCTTGGCCTGCTGAGCACGATGGTGCCCTTCTTGGGGCCCAATTTTACCTGTACCAAAAGATCCTAAAATGAAGCATAAAACCCTAATAATGGCAAATCCTGATATAGTCCACAAAAATGCAATTGAATGTTAAAGATAGCTTGCAAATGTTTCAAAGAGAAAGAATATATAATTTTTTCATGCTATAGATACCAAAATCATGAAATTCGATTTCAAGAAGAAGCCATTGTCGTGGCTGACTTACAGTGAGTTCTAGCGCTGGAAACTCCTTGTTCTTGACTGGTATAGCTTGCTTGTGATCCCAGGAAGTGAATGAGATGGGCAGGGAGTCTCGTAATCGCCTAGAAGTGCAAAATCAATTTACCACTTTTCTTTGTTTTTTCAAGTTTTGTTCTCTCTTTTGTGCGCCTCCAAACCTTGTGTTTTAGGTCTGCCAATGTTCACTATATATCAAGGATTGAATTAGGGTTGAAATTATGCTCTCAATCTTTATCCATTATAGCTTTTATTCTTGATTTGATTCACTTGAAAATATTTCCAAAAATAGGCCAAAACAAATCTTTTTGTGCCCACTTATGCCTTGCACGAATTGACTCACTTGCTAGTTGGATATAGGACCTAAAATATGCACAATATCTTGGGGTTTCAATGATTTTGATTTTTTCATGATTTGTTTTGATTTAAATTGATTTAATTGCAATAAAAATCAAAATAAATAATAAAAATAATATAAATACAAGTGGAAAGAGCTAGAGCTCGTGGACCATGCTACCAACTCAAAACAAGTGCAAAAAGTTAGGCCCATTTAGCAAAAATTGCAATTTGAGGCATAGTTGACTTTTGACAATTTTGCAAAAAGGGTCAACTTCACCAATGCATAACTTCCTCAATTTAGAGTCTTTGAAGGTTTTCTTAGACTTCTTAGAAATCTTGAGATGTCCTCTAAGCAACCCTTTTGGTTTCATCTCAATTTGGTATTCCATGTTCATGTATGAAGCTTTGACAAAAAAGATGTTTTTGTTGACTTTTCAAAATGACCTATAATGTCAAAATTCATAACTTCTTGTGAGTGCATATTTTGAACTTGGAAGCTGAACATGGATTGTAGGGAATTGTATCCTACTAAAAATTAGCTTTGGATGGGTATTTCTCATAAAGTATGACAAATTTATGCTTGGTCAAAGTTGAGTTGACTTTTTCTGCAAAACCCTAATTTAGCAACTTTTGGGTTTTGATGCATTGTGAGCAATCCTTGATGAATCATGATCAACCCTTGATCAAATGATTAATTATACTTCAAAATGAGGATGTTGACCAAAAATCTTGAAGTTTGACTGTATGTGGGCCACAGTTGACTTTTGCCCTAACACAATCGATTTTCAGGCCTTTGAGCAATTGATTGAGGAAACTTCCTCTGCAAGGCTTGAAACTTGACATGGATGATCTTGAGAACATATTAGGACAATGGTGATCATTTTGGATCCCTTGGACTCAAGTATCTTGATGCAACATGAAACCCTAATTTGAGGTAGACTGCCTTAGGAAAGAGTTTGTCTGGTCAACCCTTGAACTTCCTTGAGCAATTTGAAGACCTCACTTGAAATGTATTGAGAAATATGAGAGGGAAAATTTTGGGGTACAACAGCTGCCCCTGTTCAATCTTCTTAAACCTGAGTGTTGTACCCCAAAATTTGCCCTCCCATATTCTCCAAGAAATTGCCAAGTCAAGCTGCAAAATTCCCCAAGGGTTGCACAGTGCAAAGGTCTCCCATACAGTCAAAACTAGGGTTTGTGTTCTGATCAAGAAAATGAAGTTCTCAAAGGTCCAATCAAGTCTCACATGCCTACAAACATGGTCAAGCATCCTCATATCAAGTTTCAAGACATTCAGCACAAAATTGCACAGTCAAAAAACCCTAATTGCACTACAGTCAACTGTAGGGGAAAAATGGTCATTTGGCAGTCAAAAGTTCAAATTTTTGGTCAACATATCATTTTGAAGCCACAAACATCATTTGATCAATGCTTGATCATGATTCTCAAAATTTGGCTCAGAAATCATCAAGATGCAAAAGTTGCCTTATTTGGACAGCTGAAAAAGTCAACTAAAATTGACCAGGGCATAACTTTCACATGGATTATCAGAAAAATTCCATCCAAAGCTCAATTTGAAGAGAAAGACATTTCCTACAACTCATCTTCATACTTCAAGTCCAAGAAATGCTCTCACAAAAAGTTATCAATTTCAACATTATAGGTCATTTTCAAAAGTCAACAAAAAGGGACTTTAAGTCAAAGACCATAACTTGAGATTGGTAAATCAAAATTACATGGGACCAAAGACATTGGTTAGAGGACTCAAAGACCTTTCCAAAATGTCCAAGCACATGAGAAAAGCTTAAAAATTGAGCAAGTTATGCCTTGTGGAAGTTGGGAAATATTTGGATATTTTGAAAAAGTCAACATTGATTCAAATGACCTAAAATTGCTAATGGGCCCATTTTTCTTCCATAATTCATCAT
Organism: Vicia faba; assembly: GCA_948472305.1. Taxonomy (NCBI): domain Eukaryota; kingdom Viridiplantae; phylum Streptophyta; class Magnoliopsida; order Fabales; family Fabaceae; genus Vicia; species Vicia faba. The sequence goes on along the minus strand of OX451740.1, from coordinate 1,306,628,607 downwards.
CCATGACATGTGCACGACCACTTGGCCCAAAGGGAAGTATTTTCTCATTATTTATTTATTTATTTGAATTTTTATTTATATTAATTCATTTAAATCATTTAAATATGTGAAAAATATTTAATTTAACCTAACAAATCTTTTTGTACATGTTTTAGCCTCAAGATTTCGTGCATATGCAAATGTGGAAAGATTTGGAGTGATTTGATCTTAATTGGTACAAAAACATATGAAAAATATTTGAAAAAGATCTTGCAAATCAAATCTTTCAAAGTCATGGATGCTAAGCCTTTTGGATCAAATTTCTTAACCTAATTGTTCCTACATATACAAGAAACATAACCCTAATGCAAAGACACTGAGCTGCGCCCAAAAGCCATTGTCAAACTTGGATTTTTTGCAAAAAAAGCTCAATACTGAGAACTGACTTACAAAGCGATTCAAGCCTCAATACTGACTCCATTAGCTTGCTGAGGATTAAAGGAAGAGATTTGGATCAAAACAAAAGACTTTGACATCAAGAAACGTGAGGACACCGATGCCCTGTACAGAAAATTTATCACTTTCTTGCATCATGATTCATGCACCTTTTTCAATTTTTGATGTTTAATTTGTGTTCTATGTTCAATTCTGAAGCTAACCAACATATTGAATTGTATTTTTATGCACCACGCGTGAATCCACCATTATCGTTTTTTAGGGTTTGAAGAACTTGGAATTGGGGTTTCCCAGTTCAGGAAAAATTAGAGTCCCATGGTATCATAACTGAATTCAGCATGTTGGGACGATTCAAAATCAACCATCGCGCTTAATTTATGTGGCCTTATGGCCTATTCGTTATTTTTTCTAATGGTATATTACAGAACGGTTCAAAACCGTTGTCTATTATCTTTGTATTTTCAGAAAAAAAAACAAAACGGAGAAGATGATGCAGTGTCAAGACATGAGTGGTCCATTTAAATTTGCGCGCTAAATTTCCATTTAATCGTTGTTTCTTATTATATTGTTCTCCAGTTATTTAATATACAAAGTAACCAAGTGGAACGATTGGCAGGCACACGCGTTGATGACCTTCAGGACCTGGGTTCGATCCCAGGTCCCCTCCCTTTCCTTATATTTTTGTCTTCAATGTGTTTCTATGCAGTCTTTAGGCAAGCGACTACCGTATGTCCACAAAATCCCACCTTCCATGTGTCCTAGAGCACCAGATCAACGGCCATGAACTGAAGACTATGATGAACTCAAGTCAACGCGTGTGCACGTGTCTAGCAAAAGTCCAACAAGGCCATGCTTAATGGGCCAGAATTGCTTGGATTTAACCTCCTATTTTGGGGTCTGAACCCCCAGGTTTGCACATTCTTTTTTATTTTCTTTACTTTTTTTATTATTATTTTTTATTCCTTTTAATTATTATTTGTTCATTTAATTAATTATTTTCATAAAATATAAAATACCATAAAAAAATCAGAAAAAAACTAAAAAAATCAAATATATTTATTTCTAATATTTTCTTGTAAATAAATGCATGTAAATTAATTAGTTTAAATTAGGGTTTTAATTTTAATTCCTTTCATAACAAAAATCTAAAAATGTAGAATTAGGTTTAATTAATGTTTTATTCCTTTTCAATTTTTCTTTTTTCACAATAATATTATTTATTTTATTTATTTTCATAATTAAAATTGTAAATTAATTAGGGTTTCATTTAGGTTAAAAACTTCAATATTTTTTCTTAATAACTTAAAAGCCATTAGAATTAGGGTTAGTATCAATTTTAATTAATTTTTTATATTAAATCTTAAAATACATAAAAATACCAAAAAAACAAAAACAATTTCTTTTCTTAAATTAATTAATGCAAAAAGGGTCCAACACCCTCGTTTAGATTTAATTATTAATTCGCATATTATTTTATTTCGCTTAATATTTCTGTATCTCTCCCGAAGCCTTGTAATTACTTCTCGCACTTTCAATTTATTTATTTTTTCTGTCAAATCGGGTCCTGGTTGATTTTGGAGATGTGGACCCGCGCCATTTGTAATAGCTTTAGATTTACTTTTCCTCGCAAATATTTTTAACTGTTAATCAAAAGCATGCAAGAATGAATGTCCAAATAAAAGCAATGCGTAGAACACCAAAAACATGACAAGACAAATATCTGAAAACGACACACGAATCGCACACACCACCCCTAGGGTACGCCTCACTGTTGCCTTGCCTCGAAAGGTGATCATCGAGTAGAGGATGTCTTAGTAAGTCCTCATGATCCGGGAACCTGGCATGAGGGTAGCTTCTAAGGTGTCTTCCCATTGCTCTGGTGATCACCATGTCCCGAACCTCGAATTGACCCGAACACCTCCAATGGTGGTGCTACCTACCTCTTAATGGTGGGATGACACTACTTTAAAGGACATTTACACAGACGAATTCCTTAGGGTAGGTAGACGACTCTAGATACTTGCTCTAATTTCAAAAACAAATCAAAAAATACTTTTCACACCGACACCTTTTCAAAAAGCTTTCGAACGCAATTTTTCAAACACTCTTGAGGACTGATACAAGAGTCGAACTGGAATTTTCAAAGAAACTTTTTAAAACCCACAGTTGAAAAGCAAACAAACCATTTTTGAAAACACAATGAGCAAGTATCTAAGAGCCCATGGATAACCATGGATAGAAAGGGTGCTAACACCTTCCCTTTCTATAACCTACCTCCCGAACCGAGAGCAATCTCTATAAGGAATTTTTCTGTGCTTTTGTCCTTTCCATTTGGAGAAAATAAAAGACGGTGGCGACTCTTGCTTCCGCGACATTTCGCGAACCAGCGTTAAACAGTCAGTTCCAGATCCACCGATCACAGAACTGGCGACTCTGCTGGGGAATTATCTTTAAAGTGAGGTGTACCTTAGGACTAAGATCACTGTGTTTTCAATTGTCTTCTTTGCTTGCTTTATTATTGTGGGACTGTCTTGGGAGTTCTATAGATCCTAACCCGGATCTGGGGATACCTTTCTTAGAAAGTAGCAACAAGGCTGTGAGGGAACTGTGCGGGGTATACCGACATGGTTGAAACAGTCTGCTACGTTGATGTGGCACTTTGGTGTGTACCGGTAACCCTTGAGTTCAGTCAAGGAGAGTACAGGGCCTCCGCATGGTGTCGTGAAGCATCAACAGACCTTAGGAACCTTAATTGAACTATCTTGGCCTCTTTAGGGTAGTGAGATAACTGACTTTGGTGCAGTCCGAGGTTGGTTGATACTCGATACTACACTCAATTGAGGGTTGCTTTCCTGGAATATTTCGGTCGCCAGTTCAGTGGCTAAATCGAAACGATGAACAATGAAAGCAATCCCGTGATATTGGGAACCTTAGAACCCGGTTACTTTGATTAGGACAGGTTGAACCCACCAACTTCAAGAGGGTAATACCCAGACCCCATGCTGGCCTAAACCTAAGGGCTCTCTCTTGTGTGACTTGTGTGCCTTCGTACTTGACTATCTGCATGCTTGTTACCTAACACGTGTTCCTCGCAGGTTTTGTTTTAGTCCTTAACTGGGACTCATGACAGGTTTTACTTGAGTTTTTGCAGCTTTCTGTTTATAGTCCTTAATAAGGGCTCATAACAGGGTTACCTACGTTACCCCATGCATAGCATAACATCATACCATTACATACATCTTAACCCATTTCAAGGATCTCAAGGGCTTGTGATGCAGGTCATGATGAACTAACTGTCCAGCAAGGAGCAAAGAGGATTTGTTTTCCTCTAGCCAAAGTTGTCAGGGGCTATGACCCACTGGATATGGTGAGCCTTTGACCCTTGAAGAAGGACTCTCAACAACATGAAGTACCTTCAATCAAGTTACCAGTTTCCAACTTTAACAATTTGTTTACCCCTCGAGGTCCTTGAAATCATTGCATGCATATCATACATATCATTGCATTACAGGTACCCTTGTTACAGGTCACTTACCTTCTCCGCTGTTTATTTCAGCAATGGCTTCCCAACAAGACAACCAGGATCTTCTTGCCCAAGAGACTCGGTTCGGGGAAATCCTCCTGAATTTATCCAAGGGACAGGAGGAGCTAAGGACACTTCTCATGGAGACTCTTGTCAGGAACAGTGCTGAGGATGAAAGGCTGAAACACCTACAAGCTGAGGTGGATGCATTGAAAGCCCAAATGCTGGGGCAGAGGAATGCCATTCAAGGTTTAGCTCAAAGACAAGATGAGCTCCGGTTTCTCGTCAACCAGCTGCTTCAGGATAACCAACGGGGACAAAAGTCTAAGGGTAAAAAGCCAGTCATCGTTCGACCATCTTTGAGACAAAGAGGCAAGGAGAAAGCTCCTCATATGGCTTCAGTATCACCAATTCAGTATCGACCTCACCAGCTTCAGCCAGACAAGCCCAAAAGGCAATTCACCAAGCTCAACGTGTCGTTGCCTCAAGCCTTACAACAACTGCTGAGGTTGAACTTGGTAACTCTAAAGGATCCTCCTAAGAATCCCAACAGGACACCTTCAAGGTATGACCCCAATGCTCACTGCGCTTATCATTCTGACAGCCCGGGGCATGCTACAGAGGATTGTTGGACTTTGAAGAATAAAATCCAGGATCTGATTGAGGAAGGAGCTGTGGAATTCACCCAAGATGGCCAGGCTGAGTGCTTCTACCATCCCTACAGGAGGCACTATTTGAAGTCACAAACCCTGAGATTAGGAAATTTTTGTTCATTCGAATGTTCAAGTCGCAATTTTCTTTTGTTCAAACATTTATTCATGTTAAACATTGTTATTTCATTAATGCATCGCATATGTCTGTTTTGAATCAATATATTCGTATTCACTCTATGCAAATTATTTTCATATTTTTTCTGATGTCAACTCTCGGTTAATAATTCTAAGCCTCTTGAGGGAGGATGACGAAAACGATACCGCGATCATTACAGTATGCTTTTGAACAGACCCCGCTGATGAGGTACAGGCATTGTTTCAATTCCTAAACACTGGAGTAATAAGGATGATAATCCCTCGTCAACCCCTCTGAGCCAAAGAAGTAAGAGTTTTTCTTTTCGAAATTTAAAACCCTTAATCATAACCTGGGGCAGGGTAGTTTCTCAGTTGGTCCAAGTGCATAACGAAGGGCACCAAAAAGGTCCTTACAAAACAAAGAAAGATAGTGATGGTTCCGAATAATCAATAAAGAAAGGCAGTCATTACCAAAATCAAAAAGCCCATTAAGTCAAAACCCATGAAGGAGACTTACAAAACTGGGACATCCCGCTGACTGTAATCACAAAAGAAACAGTTCAGGCAAAAAATAGGGATAATAAAATCAAAAAGAAAGAGGTCATACAAACCCTCAAACAACAATAACAAAAAATGACTGCCTAGTCAAAATATACTGTCAATATCCGAACCATCACTGGTATATCAAAGCAAAGACTCAACCAAGGTCTAACGCACGATCAACTGAGTTTAGGTTTGAAGAACATCACGAAGAGCGGGTGGGTACAAATAATTTGAGCCTTGATCCTTTGTTTCTTAAACCATGAACCAGGTCACGTTATAACCCTTAAAAGTCCTAGCTGAAGCATGGGTTAGTTCGAAAGCATACTGTTACAAAGGTATCCTGACTCCTTAAGGCTTGCTGTAAAATAACGAGTTGACATCACAGTACAAAGAAAAACTCACTTGCTTTTATTGAAAAATGCATTTTCAAAATTAAAAGACAGACATAGGCCTTTGCATTCTTAAAATAACCTTGTTTGCATATGACTATTTGTTTGAACAGCAGGGAAATTCGCACGATGAACACCTTGTGAACAGAAGTACCTCCAATCAAGGGGCACAGTAGGAGCATTGCCCATTATCTGGGGCATGGCAAAATACTTCCAACAGGGGCAACTCCCTACATTCTGAGAGCATGGACATAGTCGAAAAAATACTGCGCATAATCAAAGACCCGCTAGGTTGACACGCCTAGGCAAAAATAAGGGCTTCCCGTCGAACCAAAAGGGTTCGGGCAAAATGAGGGATGAAATGAAAAAAAAACTGTACACCCGGCAAGTCGAAAACCTGAAAAGGCGGCTTGGGCAAAAATGGGTATCCCGGTGGACTGAAAACCCGAAAGGGCGGTCCAGGCAAAAGTTAGGGATCAAAGCGCACGACTATGTCCCAGCATCTCGAAGATTTGTCAATCACCCACACAGGTATCCTCTTCCCTCATCTCCGAAGCAGGGGCAATAATGAGTTATCCAGGCGATCCAATTGCTCTGTCAACCAAAGTACAAAGGAAAGATCAACATAAGGATGATTACCATCTACCTTTACAAATTCCAGATCATGGGTTAACATCCGAGACCGAACAGGACAATCATCCACTTAATCAAAATCATGCGACCCTACACCGGTTCCTTCTCAAATTGCAGACGAAGTCTTACACAGACCCATCCTCCACGAGTAACCTTACCCCGGTTCATCCAGAAGTTTTTACACGAACTTATCCCAAGGTAACCTAACCCCGGTTCCTCCCAGAAATCTTACATGGATTTATCCCGAAGTAACCTTACCCCGGTTCCTCCAGAAGTTTTACACGAACTTATCCCGAAGCAACCTTACCCCGGTTCCTCCAGAAATCTTACATGGATTTATCCCAAGGTAACCTAACCCCGGTTCCTCCAGAAATCTTACATGGATTTATCCCAAGTAACCTAACCCCGGTTCCGCCAGAAGTCTTACATGGACCTATCCCAAAGATGACCTAACCCCGGTTCATCAAGAAGTTTTTACACAAACTTATCCAAGTAACCTAACCCCGGTTCCTCCAGAAGTCTTACAAGGACCTATCTCAAGATGACATAACCCCGGTTCATCAAAAAGTTTTTACACAAACTTATCCAAGTAACCTAACCCCAGTTCCTCTAAGAGTCTCACATGGACCTATCTCAAGATGACCTTACCTCGGTTCGTCAAGAAGTTTTACACGAACTTATCCTACGGCAACCTAACCCCGGTTCCTCCCAGAAGTCTTACATGGATTTAGCTCAAGAGAACCTCGCCCCGGTTCATCAAGAAGTTTTACACGAACTTACCTCACTAAGAAACCCTACATTGGTTCCCTCTCTTCAAGATGCAGATTTACATGGACTCGTCACCCAGAAACCCTACACAGGTTCTCCCTTTCCAAAAACGAAGTTTTACACGAACACATCATCAAAGTAACCCTACCCAGGTTCCTTCTCCATTTCAGATGCGGTTTTACACGAGCTCATCAGCAGGCAACCCTACATAGGTTCCCTCTTTCAACTTACAAAACTACAGTTCAAAACTTCCCAGAAGAGTCCAGTCCAGTTTCCCCAGGAAAATTGGAATTCATATCCCCAAGCAATAAGCTCATCCCCAGTAAATTCTGGAAGCTTATCCTCGCAGAGCACGAACGCGTCGCCCGGCTTTATCTAAAGAGTTATTTCCTTAAACAGGATATAACTGGGTTATCCTCAGCAAAAGCCACGGAAAGAGCGTCCTCGACGAAGTCTTCTTACCCCAGCGAAGTCCATCAACACTTCCAACAACAAGGGTATCCCCAGCAAATTATTATCAACACTCCGCAAGGCATCCCTCTTCCCACAGAGTATTGCTTCCCAGCATGGTCGCTAGAGTATCTTTTCTCCCCGCAGAATCTTCCATTTGCCAAGTTTATTCCGCGACGGAGTCATCTTCTACCGGTATTCTTGCAGTTATCATCCCCAGCGGAAGCAAAATCTATTCTTCAACATCAGCCCAGGATATGACTTCCCGGCGCCCGTCAAGGATTTACTTTCCTAGACGAAAACATACATTCATAAAATATCACATACATCATTATAGCATGCATAGACGCATTATGTCATACAAATCTCATTTATGTCGAGAACATCATTGCTTGATCCATATCATGCATTGCGTATGACTGACCTTTACCTTTCAGGAAGGATGCAGTTGAAATTCTCAATCATATTTCAAGACCTAGACCGGTTCAGTTAATCGACTCAAAAGATTTCTTATCCAGTCCCAGGCCTTCTCTAGTCCAGCTAAATCGACTCCCAACAGATTTTTCTGATAAAGACTCAGCAGAAGCTATTCCAGATTATAATTTCCTATTGGTCCTCTCTCCGACGGTGCATGAGATTTCCATTCTAAGGTTTTCTTTAAGATTATAATTTTCAGATGGTTCCCTCTCCGACGGTGAGTGAGGTGATAGTCTCCTATGGTCCCCTCTCCGACGGTGAGTGAGGTGGTAATTCCTTTTCAGATGTTTCCCTCTCCGACGGTGAGTGAGGTGATAGTCTCCTATGGTCCCCTCTCCGACGGTGAGTGAGGTGGTAATTCCTTTTCAGATGTTTCCCTCTCCGACGGTGAGTGAGGTGATAGTCTCCTATGGTCCCCTCTCCGACGGTGAGTGAGGTGGTAATTCCTTTTCAGATGTTTCCCTCTCCGACGGTGAGTGAGGTGATAGTCTCCTATGGTCCCCTCTCCGACGGTGAGTGAGGTGGTAATTCCTTTTCAGATGTTTCCCTCTCCGACGGTGAGTGAGGTGATAGTCTCCTATGGTCCCCTCTCCGACGGTGAGTGAGGTGGTAATTCCTTTTCAGATGTTTCCCTCTCCGACGGTGAGTGAGGTGATAGTCTCCTATGGTCCCCTCTCCGACGGTGAGTGAGGTGGTAATTCATTTTCAGATGTTTCCCTCTCCGACGGTGAGTGAGGTGATAGTCTCCTATGGTTCCCTCTCCGACGGTGAGTGAGGTGGTAAGTCCTTTCCAGATGTTTCCCTCTCCGACGGTGAGTGAGGTGATAGTCTCCTATGGTCCCCTCTCCGACGGTGAGTGAGGTGGTAATTCCTTTTCAGATTTTTCCCTCTCCGATGGTGAGTGAGGTGATAGTCTCTTATGGTCCCCTCTCCGACGGTGAGTGAGGTGGTAATTCCTTTTCAGATGTTTCCCTCTCCGACGGTGAGTGAGGTGATAGTCTCCTATGGTCCCCTCTCCGACGGTGAGTGAGGTGGTAATTCCTTTTCAGATGTTTCCCTCTCTGACGGTGAGTGAGGTGATAGTCTCCTATGGTCCCCTCTCCGACGGTGAGTGAGGTGGTAATTCCTTTTCAGATGTTTCCCTCTCCGACGGTGAGTGAGGTGATAGTCTCCTATGGTTCCCTCTCCGACGGTGAGTGAGGTGGTAAGTCCTTTCCAGATGTTTCCCTCTCCGACGGTGAGTGAGGTGATAGTCTCCTATGGTCCCCTCCCCGACGGTGAGTGAGGTGGTAATTCCTTTTCAGATGGTCCCCTCTCCGACGGTGAGTGAGGTGATAATTCCTTTCAGATTATAATTGTCTATGGTTCTCTTCCCGATACTGCAAAGATGGTAATTCCCGCTACGATTTTTCTCAACGAGCGTTGTTGAAGTTAAAGTCGCCCAAGGTTCTCTTACCATTCATACTAAGGTAGTAATCATCCCTGGTTCATCCATCATCTTATGAAGCTCCAGACTCAGCTCCCGTAACCAGTCAGGACATATCTATGCCAAGCATTTGAAATCAACTCCTGCAACGTGTCAGGTACTCATGTTTCTTTTGCAGGTATGCAGGTTCTCGCTAAGGAATTTCTTATGCGATCAACATCCAGATGGCATCTATAAGCCCATCACCCTATTCATCAATCCCCAAATGGCATCTGTAAGCCCATTCCATCATCACCGCTACTATGTGGGCGCAAATTTCTGGGCACTCTAGTGTTCAATCATCTTCCACCTTCGGATTACGAAAGGCACGTCAGCCAATCTGCATCCTCAGGTCTAAGAAGATTGAACAGGGGCAACTGTTGTACCCCAAAATTTGCCCTCCCATATTCTCCAAGAAATTTCCAAGTCAAGCTGCAAAATTCCCCAAGGGTTGCACAGTGCAAAGGTCTCCCATACAGTCAAAACTAGGGTTTGTGTTCTGATCAAGAAAATGAAGTTCTCAAAGGTCCAATCAAGTCTCACATGCCTACAAACATGGTCAAGCATCCTCATATCAAGTTTCAAGACATTCAGCACAAAATTGCACAGTCAAAAAACCCTAATTGCACTACAGTCAACTGTAGGGGCAAAATGGTCATTTGGCAGTCAAAAGTTCAAATTTTTGGTCAACATATCATTTTGAAGCCACAAACATCATTTGATCAATTCTTGATCATGATTCTCAAAATTTGGCTCAGAAATCATCAAGATGCAAAAGTTGCCTTATTTGGACAGTTGAAAAAGTCAACTGAAATTGACCAGGGCATAACTTTCACATGGATTATCAGAAAAATTCCATCCAAAGCTCATTTTGAATAGAAATACATTTCCTACAACTCATCTTCATACTTCAAGTCCAAGAAATGCTCTCACAAAAAGTTATCAATTTCAACATTATAGGTCATTTTCAAAAGTCAACAAAAAGGGACTTTAAGTCAAAGACCATAACTTGAGATTGGTAAATCAAAATGACATGGGACCAAAGACATTGGTTAGAGGACTCAAAGACCTTTCCAAAATGTCCCAGCACATGAGAAAAGCTTAAAAATTGAGCAAGTTATGCCTTGTGGAAGTTGGGAAATATTTGGATATTTTGAAAAAGTCAACATTGATTCAAATGACCTAAAATTGCTAATGGGCCCATTTTGCTTCCATAATTCATCATCCATGACATGTGCACGACCACTTGGCCCAAAGGGAAGTATTTTCTCATTTTTTATTTATTTATTTGAATTTTTATTTATATTAATTCATTTAAATCATTTAAATATGTGAAAAATATTTAATTTAACCTAACAAATCTTTTTGTACATGTTTTAGCCTCAAGATTTCGTGCATATGCAAATGTGGAAAGATTTGGAGTGATTTGATCTTAATTGGTACAAAAACATATGAAAAATATTTGAAAAAGATCTTGCAAATCAAATCTTTCAAAGTCATGGATGCTAAGCCTTTTGGATCAAATTTCTTAACCTAATTGTTCCTACATATACAAGAAACATAACCCTAATGCAAAGACACTGAGCTGCGCCCAAAAGCCATTGTCAAACTTGGATTTTTTGCAAAAAAAGCTCAATACTGAGAACTGACTTACAAAGCGATTCAAGCCTCAATACTGACTCCATTAGCTTGCTGAGGATTAAAGGAAGAGATTTGGATCAAAACAAAAGACTTTGACATCAAGAAACGTGAGGACACCGATGCCCTGTACAGAAAATTTATCACTTTCTTGCATCATGATTCATGCACCTTTTTCAATTTTTGATGTTTAATTTGTGTTCTATGTTCAATTCTGAAGCTAACCAACATATTGAATTGTATTTTTATGCACCACGCGTGAATCCACCATTATCGTTTTTTAGGGTTTGAAGAACTTGGAATTGGGGTTTCCCAGTTCAGGAAAAATTAGAGTCCCATGGTATCATAACTGAATTCAGCATGTTGGGACGGTTCAAAATCAACCATCGCGCTTAATTTATGTGGCCTTATGGCCTATTCGTTATTTTTTCTAATGGTATATTACAGAACGGTTCAAAACCATTGTCTATTATCTTTGTATTTTCAGAAACAAAAACAAAACGGAGAAGATGATGCAGTGTCAAGACATGAGTGGTCCATTTAAATTTGCGCGCTAAATTTCCATTTAATCGTTGTTTCTTATTATATTGTTCTCCAGTTATTTAATATACAAAGTAACCAAGTGGCACGATTGGCAGGCACACGCGTTGATGACCTTCAGGACCTGGGTTCGATCCCAGGTCCCCTCCCTTTCCTTATATTTTGTCTTCAATGTGTTTCTATGCAGTCTTTAGGCAAGCGACTACCGTATGTCCATAAAATCCCACCTTCCACGTGTCCTAGAGCACCAGATCAACGGCCATGAACTGAAGACTATGATGAACTCAAGTCAACGCGTGTGCACGTGTCTAGCAAAAGTCCAACAAGGCCATGCTTAATGGGCCAGAATTGCTTGGATTTAACCTCCTATTTTGGGGTCTGAACCCCCAGGTTTGCACATTCTTTTTTATTTTCTTTACTTTTTTTATTATTATTTTTTATTCCTTTTAATTATTATTTGTTCATTTAATTAATTATTTTCATAAAATATAAAATACCATAAAAAAATCAGAAAAAAACTAAAAAAATCAAATATATTTATTTCTAATATTTTCTTGTAAATAAATGCATGTAAATTAATTAGTTTAAATTAGGGTTTTAATTTTAATTCCTTTCATAACAAAAATCTAAAAATGTAGAATTAGGTTTAATTAATGTTTTATTCCTTTTCAATTTTTCTTTTTTCACAATAATATTATTTATTTTATTTATTTTCATAATTAAAATTGTAAATTAATTAGGGTTTCATTTAGGTTAAAAACTTCAATATTTTTTCTTAATAACTTAAAAGCCATTAGAATTAGGGTTAGTATCAATTTTAATTAATTTTTTATATTAAATCTTAAAATACATAAAAATACCAAAAAAATAAAAACAATTTCTTTTCTTAAATTAATTAATGCAAAAAGGGTCCAACGCCCTCGTTTAGATTTAATTATTAATTCGCATATTATTTTATTTCGCTTAATATTTATGTATCTCTCCCGAAGCCTTGTAATTACTTCTCGCACTTTCAATTTATTTATTTTTTCTGTCAAATCGGGTCCTGGTTGATTTTGGCGATGTGGACCCGCGCCATTTGTAATAGCTTTAGATTTACTTTTCCTCGCAAATATTTTTAACTGTTAATCAAAAGCATGCAAGAATGAATGTCCAAATAAAAGCAATGCGTAGAACACCAAAAACATGACAAGACAAATATCTGAAAACGACACACGAATCGCACACACCACCCCTAGGGTACGCCTCACTGTTGCCTTGCCTCGAAAGGTGATCGTCGAGTAGAGGATGTCTTAGTAAGTCCTCATGATCCGGGAACCTGGCATGTGGGTAGCTTCTAAGGTGTCTTCCCATTGCTCTGGTGATCACCATGTCCCGAACCTCGAATTGACCCGAACACCTCCAATGGTGGTGCTACCTACCTCTCAATGGTGGGATGGCACTACTTTAAAGGACATTTACACAGACGAATTCCTTAGGGTAGGTAGACGACTCTAGATACTTGCTCTAATTTCAAAAACAAATCAAAAAATACTTTTCACACCGACACCTTTTCAAAAAGCTTTCGAACGCAATTTTTCAAACACTCTTGAGGACTGATACAAGAGTCGAACTGGAATTTTCAAAGAAACTTTTTAAAACCCACAGTTGAAAAGCAAACAAACCATTTTTGAAAACACAATGAGCAAGTATCTAAGAGCCCATGGATAACCATGGATAGAAAGGGTGCTAACACCTTCCCTTTCTATAACCTACCTCACGAACCGAGAGCAATCTCTATAAGGAATTTTCTGTGCTTTTGTCCTTTCCATTTGGAGAAAATAAAAGACGGTGGCGACTCTTACTTCGGCGACATTTCGCGAACCAGCGTTAAACAGTCAGTTCCAGATCCACCGATCACACTGAGGATGTAGATTGGCTTGCTTGCCTTTCGTGGTCCGAAGGTGGAAGATGATTGAACACTAGAGTGCCCAGAAATTTGCACTCGCATAAAGTGGTATATGTATTGTGATGTCGGGAATGGGCTTATAGATGCCGTTTGGAGATTGATAACGGAAGATGGGCTTAAAGATGCCATCAAAAGAAGTTTCGATCACATAAGAGATTCATTAGCGAGAGCTTGTATACCTGTTGTTGAGGAAGATTCCACTAGGGAATGCTGGTCTCTGTTTTGGGAGAAAGTTGAATTTTAGGAGCTTCATTCGTCCGTTATTCTACTGGGGAATCATCTCTTGGTCGAAGAGGAGAAAATGAATTACTATCTGGTCGTGATCCAGGCTTCATAAGGATAAGATTGACTGCTATCTGGTCGTAATCCAGGATTTATAGTGACTTATTGGGTAGATGAGATTAATCTTGCTATCTGGTCGTAATCTAGGCTTTGCAATTTCTCAATTCTTATCTTGTCGTAATCAAGGCTTCAGAAGGAATTCAGCTGTTATTCGTTGCATCCGGGCTTTAACTTGAATCTAGGGAACACTAATATCCGGTCGACTCCGGGCTTCTTAGTAATTGTCTAGGTAAAATTGCTATTTGGTGGAAATCCAAGCTTCACAGTGTCTTGTACTGCTATCTGGTCGTAATCCAGGCTTCACGATCTTTTGTACCAATATCTGGTCGAATCCAGGCTTCATGGTGTCCTGTACTGCTATCCGGTCGACTCCAGGCTTCACAATACCTTACTTCTTATATGGTCGAAATCCAGGCTTTAGAAGAAATCAAGTGGTTATCCAGTCGTATCCGGGCTTCCATTTGATTTTAAGGCCTACTAATATCAGGTTGACTCCTGGTTTCATAGTAATTGGCCGGGTAAACTGCTATTTGGTCGAAATCCAAGCTTCACAGTGTCCCTTACTGTTATTTGGTCGTAACCCAGGCTTCACAATAACTTGCTGAGCTATTATCCGGTTGATTCTGGGCTTCACGGCTTGTGTTTATGATATGCCACTATCTGTTCGAATCCAGGCTTCTTGGTGTCTCGAACTGCTATCTGGTCGTAATCCAGGATTCATAGTAACTTGTTGGGGATTAAACTATTATCCGGTCGAATCCGGGCTTCATAGATTGCTTTTAAGAGATACCACTATCTGGTCGTAATTCAGGCTTCGTGGTATTCTAATACTTTTATTCGGTTGTTCTCCGGGCTTCCTAATATGATGGAGGAATCAAGATACTATTCGGTCGTACCCGGGCTTTATAGCTTGAACTTTGTGAGAATTTGATTGTATATTTTCATTAAATTTAATGAATTAGCCGTATGTAATGCCATGATGCATGACATGTATTGAGTAATGATGTTCTCAAAATAAGTGAGATTGTGTTGTATGGTGCGTATGCACATGTCATGATGTATGGACATGTAATGTTTTTATGATATTCTCTAGCTTGGTAAACTAAATCCCGGATTGCTGCTGGAGAATATAAAGAGTTTTGCTTGCTGAGGATAACGACCGAAGATAATTGGGAGAATACTCCTGGTGGAGAATACATTGGTGAAAGAATGACTCTATGGGGGAGAGATGCTCTGTCAGAAGATCTGCTGATTTGGAGAAATAACCTCGGCTGTGGATGAATTACCATTGTTGGTGATGATAAACTCTGTCGGGGATAAAGTTTCTATTTGTGGAAGAAATAAACTCCACTGGGGATGGTCTTCCATTGTTGGTGAAAAATGAACTCTGCTTGGGGAGAGTTAACACCAATGTTTTTTAGATACCTTTTACTCTGCGGGGAGTGTAGATGTTACTGGGACGCATGCTAAGGGTATGACAATGACTTTGCATCGAGACTTTTCTGCCCATGTATCTGCTGGAGGAAGTGCCTGCGGAGGCCTTGTGGATTGGGTGTTATCCCAACTTATGAGGTGCTTGGTAACTTTTGATCGAAGTGATAAGTCTTCTTCTGGTAGGCAAGTGACAAGATGATGGGACATAGTCGTACGCTTTAATCCCTAACTTTTGCCTGGACTGTCTTTTCAGATTTTCAGTCCATCGGGATACCCTTTTTTGCCCAAGCCGCCTTTTCAAATTTTCGGCTTGCCGGGTGTACATATCTTTTTGTTTTTATCCCTAATTTTTGCCCGAACCTTTTTGGTTCGCCGGGATGCCCTTATTTTTGCCTAGGCCAGTCAACCTAGCGGGTCTTTGTTCATGAGCAGTATTTTCTAACTATGTCCACGCTCTCAGGGTGTAGGGAGTTGTCACTGTCGGTAGTGTTGTGTTGCCACACTACCAAAAGATGTTCATTTGATCATACAAGATTCGTTGCTGAAATTCATGTCCGATGCCCCAAGTGATTCAGATGGAGATCTGCCCCTGGCCATTTGGCATCTTTGGGAGATTCCTTGAATCTTGACTTGACTGCCCCAGATGATGGACAATGATCATGCCGTGCCCCTTGGTTGGAAGTATTTTTTCCACTTGAGGTGATCCTTTTTATTAAGAAGGTTTTTGTTCACTAGATATTCGTCATGCGAATTTCTCTGCTGTTGAACAAATAGTCATATGCAAACAATGTTATTTTAAGAATGCAAAGCTTATGTCTGTCTTGAAGTTTGAAAATTCATTTTTTAGTAAAATAAGTTTTTTTTGTAAAAGTGTGATGTCAACTCAGGATTTATAGCAAACCTTATAGGAGTCAGGATAACTTTTGTAACAGTATGCTTTCGAACTAACCCATGCTTCAGCTAGGAATTTTAAGGGTTATAACGTGGCCTGGTTCACGGTTCAAGAAACAAAGGATAAAGGCTCAAAATTTATTTGTACCCACCCACTCTTCGTGAAGTTCTCCAGTCCTATGCTCAGTTAATTGTGTGTTTAGAATCCTTTTGAGTCTTTTCTCTGATATTCCAGTGATGGTTCAGATACTAACAGTTTATTTTGAATAGGCAGTCATTTCTTTTTGTTAAGGGTTTGTAGGACCTATTTCTTTTTTATTTTATTATCCATGTATTTTGCCTAAACTGTTTCTTTTTGTGATTACAGTCAGCGGGATGCCCCCGTTTTTTTCTTAAGTCTCCTTCATAGGTTTTGACTTAATGGGCTTTTATTTCGAGAGATAATGACTGCATGTCTTGACGATTATAGGGAACCATCTCCGTCTTTTGTTTTGGAAGGACGTCTTTGAAGCCATTCATTGTGCACCTGGATTAACGTAGAAAACTAACCTGCCCCAGGTTGTGATTAAGGGTTTTAATTTGTGTGAAAAGAAAAACTCCTGCTTCTTTGGCTCAAAGGGGTTGACTAGAGATTATCTTCCTTATAACTCCACTGTTTAGGATTTGAAACAACGCCTGTACATCGTCAGCGGGGTCTGTTCAAAAGCATACTGTAGAGATTTTGATATCATTTTCGTCATCCTCCCTCTAAAGGCTCATAGCTTTTGTTTGAGATTTGAATATCACAAAAAGGAAAGAAATTTAAATATAGTGAATACGAATGAATTGATTCAAAACAGACATATGCAATGCATTGATAAAGTAACTGAGTTTGACATGAATAGATGTTCAAACAATCAAAATGAAATTGAAAATTGAAAATTCTAATGAACAAAAGCATATTCGTCTGGTCTTGTCACTTCAAAGGACGTGCCTTGGAGGGATGGTAGAAGAACTCAGCCTGACCATCTTGTGTAAAATCCAACACTCCTTCATCAATCAAGTCCTGAATTTTATTTTTCAATGCCCAACAATCATCAGTATCATGCCTCGGGCTATTGGAATGGTATGCACACCTTGCATCAGGATTGTAGTTAGGCGAAGAAGTCTTAGGATTCGAATGAGGTCCTATCAATGTAACTAGATTCATCCTCAACATGTGTTATAAAGCTTGAGACAGCGACATGTTGAGTTTGGTAAACCGCCTCTTGGGTGCATCTGGCTTACTCTGATTAACCCATTGTTTTTGGCAAGGTTGTTGTTGGACCCGTGATGTAGTAGCAACTTGGAAAGGTCCACTCTTCACCAAACCAAACCCTTGTCTTCTTGGAGGTTGATCAACAACTTGGTCCCCGGCCTCAACAGTTTGCTTCATACTGTTGTATCCGTCTTGATGAAGTTGGTTGATAATGGTTCTCAACTCTTCTTGCCCCTGGGCTAGGCCTTGATAAGAGCCATCTGCCCCAGCATCTGGGTTCTCATTTCACCTACCTCAGCTTGCAGTTGTTCCAGTCGTTCGTCCTTATTGTCTTCAGGACTTTTCTTGACCAAGTTCCCAACGAGGAGTGTTTTCAACTCTTCCTGCCCCTTGGATAGGTTTAGGAATATTTCCCGGAACTGAGCTTCTTGAGTTTTAAGATCTCTGTTGTCTTGTTTAAGAGCCATTGCTGAAATAAACAGTGAGAACATGAGACACCTGTAATGGAAGACCTGTTATGCAATGATATGTATGATATATGTATGCAATGTTTTCAAGGATCTCGCGGGGTAAACAAGAAACTATTAGAATATGATTGCAGCTTGATTGAATAAACTCCGTGTCATTGAGGGCCCTTATTTAAGAGTCAAGCTCACCATATCGAGTGGGTCATAGCCACTGACTCAAGTTATCGTGTTTTGATCTCTAGACGACATTGGCTAGAGGAAAATAAATCCCCTTGCCCCTTGCTAGACGTCTGATTTACCATAACCTGCATCATAAACCCTTGAGATCCTTGAAATTGTTAAGGAAATGTTAAGGCATGATGTTATGATGTGTATGCTATGCGTTTAAGCAAAAGTGCGAGGTGATGTAAGCAAGTAAACCCTGCAAGAAATCCAAGTTATTGGATAAGGACTGTAAACAAAACCTGCAAGGAACTCATGTTGTCAGATAATAAAACTATGCAAGTAGTTCTAGTTGAAAGCACACAAGTCACAAAAACAGCCTTAGGTTTAGGCTTGCATGGGTTTTAAGGTAGTACCCTCTTGAAGTTAAGTTGGTTTCACACCTGTCCTAGCAAAGTAACCGGGTTCTAGAGGTTCTCAATATCATTGACCATCCTCCATCGGTCATGGTTTCAGCTCACGCAATCTTTTCTTGCATCCGAAACTATCTCAAGAGTATGGTCTCAATGAGTGTAGCATCGAGTATCAACCAGTTCTCAGCTTTACACTGAGGCCGACTATCTCACTAGTTTCTAATGGCCAAGTTGGTCGATTAAAGGTTCTAAGGTCAGTTGATGCTTAACGACACACACAGCTGCCCCGTATTCTCCTCGTTTCTCCACAAGGGATACCGGTACCAACCAATGTGCCACATCAACGTAGCTACTGCTTCAACTGTATCGGTCTACGTCGTACAGTTCCCTCACAGTTTATTGCTACTTACCTAAAAGGTGTCCCCAGATCCGGGTTAGGATCTATAGTAACTCCCAAACAAAACACTTATAAGTAAACCAACCAAAACAAACAAGAGAAGCAATTATAATGAACTAGATCCTAAGGTATACCCCCACTTATTATCTCCCCAGCAGATTCTCCATTTCTGTGATACGATGGCAGAACCAGAACTGTTTTGGAATGTTGGTTTGCGTTTTGCGTTTTTGTTTGCAAAATGTCGCAGTAAGCAAGAGTCGCCACCGACTTTTATTTTATCCAACTGGAAAGGAAAAAAGCACAGAAAAATTTCTTTTTCGAGATTTTCTGAGTACGGGGGGTAGATTATAGAAAGGGAAGGTATTAGCACCCTTTCTATCTGTAGTTTTCTACGGGCTCTTAGATACTTGCTCATCATTTTAAAATCGCTTCTGTGTTTGTGTGTTTTGAAAAGTTTTTGTTTTACTTCAATTTAACTCTTGCTTCTGTCTTCAAGAGTGTTACGAAGTTTTTTTGAAAACTTTGTTTGAAAATAGTGTAAGTGTGGAAATTTTTTGTTTGTATTGAGCAAGTATCTACTAGCATCTATCTACTTGAAAAAAAAGAATTGTTCTTCTATGTTCGTTTCCTTTAGACAGCGCTATCCTAGTATTAGTTAGTAGGTAGCACCGTTGTTGGAGTTTGTAAGGGTCAATTCGAAAGGGACGTATGATCACTAAAGCAATGTTAGGACGTCTTAGTAATAACCCTAATGTCTTAAGATCAATATTCGAGGCAACAATTCCGAGGCAACCTTTCCGAGGCAACTTTGATCTTTGAGACAAAAGGGCGACCACTAAAATATCCTATACTTAATGATCGTTTACCGAAGGCAACCAAAGTGAGAGTATACCCTAGGAGTGTGCATGTGCGAGTGATTCAATTTCAAGTTTATTATCTTTGCACATTTAGGGTTTGCTAACCGTTTTAAAGTTTACATACATTTTTGTCATGCATCCCTAATATTCATACATCTAATGATTAATATTTGCGGAATTTAAAGTGCGAGAAGTAAAGCTACGCTATTACAAGGCTTCGGGTATTAATTTCATAGCCAAAAACAACCCATAAAAAAATGATAAATGAAAGTAAAAGTCCTAATTAATATATTACATCCCCTGAGCAATTACATTAATATTGTAAAAATAAATAAAGCGCGCACGAATAGGGACGAAAGGAAATTAGGGTTTTGACCCCGTCTAACCTAATTAAAAGGAAAAATTATTTTTGTTGTTTTTAATTATTTTTTAGAAAAAGAATAAGGTTTTTAAAATGAATACAAAACTAATTAGTAATTAAAGTAAATTAAAGAAAATAATTTACATGGCCTATTTTTATATTTTGGTTATTTTTTAAGAAAAAGAAAATAGAAATTAAATTAAGCTAAAACCCTAATTTTCTAATTGTTTTTAAATTTATTTACAAAATAATTAAAGTTACCCTAAGATTAAATAAACTAATTAAATTAATATTTGTATAAAAAATAAATTCTAAATCTAATTGGATGAAAATGTTATTTTTGTGATTTTTGGATAAAAGAATTATTAATTTGTGTTAGTAAAAATAAATTAAATGAATTAATTTAGAAAATATAAAGAGAAAAAGAAAAGACATTTGGGCCTGTGGACAGCAATTGGAGGGGTGTGTGGCTAGCAATTCTTGGCCCAAGACCAGAGGTCCACGTTTGACTTCCCAGATTGCCTGCTGCATGTTAACCAAGGCCTATGATGCTCCTTCATATGATAGCCTTTAGATCTAGCCTCCTGGACACCTGGCTGGTTGGATGATGATGGAACATGGTGGTCATCCCACCTATGCACTTGCCTGATTATGGAAACAAAATAATGTGAAATAATTGGGGGGACCTGGGATTCGAACCCAGGCCCTATAACCTTTTCCAATTGCTCATTCACCAACTGAGCTGCATGCTTATGTTGTACATAGAATAATAACAATAGATAATATGTAATAATTCAAGTTAGTGGGGGAAAAATAAAAATTGCGCCAGAATTCAAATGAACCAATACGATGGTGCCACGCAAGTCATCCCTGTCCTCGCTCCGTGGGTAAAAGTTAAAGACTTTTACCTACGGACAACGTCCGTAGCTATAAGCATGTACATTGCAAAATTAACATACAAGCATGATAAATGGAACCTAAGACTGTGAATCAAGTCCCCTTGGCCTGCTGAGCACGATGGTGCCTTTCTTGTGGCCCAATTTTACCTGTACCAAAAGATCCTAAAACGAAGCATAAAACCCTAATAATGGCAAATCCTGATATAGTCCACAAAAATGCAATTTAATGTTATAGATAGCTTGCAAATGTTTCAAGGAGCAAGAATATATAATTTTTTCATGCTATAGATGCCAAAATTATACAATTCGATTTCAAGAAGAAGCCATTGTCGTGGCTGACTTACAGTGAGTTCTAGCGCTGGAAACTCCTCGTTCTTGACTGGTATAGCTTGCTTGTGATCCCAGGAAGTGAATGAGATGGTCAGGGAGTATTGTAATCATCTGGAAGTGCAAAATCAATTTACCACTTTTCTTTGTTTTTTAAAGTTTTGTTCTCTCTTTTGTGTGCCTCCAAACCTTGTGTTTTAGGTCTGCCAATGTTCATTATATTTCAAGGATTGAATTAGGGTTGAAATTATGCTCTCAATCTTTATCCATTATAGCTTTTGATCTTAATTTGATTCACTTGAAAATCTTTCCAAAAATAGGCCAAAACCAATCTTTTTGTGCCCACTTATTCCTTGCACAAATTGAATCACTTGCTAGCTGGATATAGGACCTGAAATATGCACAATATCTTGAGGTTTCAATGATTTAGATTTTTCATGATTTGTTTTGATTTAATTTTATTTAATTGCAATAAAAATCAAAATAAATAATAAAAATAAGATAAAGACAAGTGGAAAGACCTAGAGCTCGTGGACTATGCTACCAACTCAAAACAAGTGCAAAAAGTTAGGCCCGTTTAGCAAAAATTGCAATTTGAAGCATAGTTGACTTTTGACAATTTTGCAAAAAGGGTCAAATTCACCAATGCATAACTTCCTCAATTTTGAATCTTTGAAGGTTTTCTTGGACTTTTTAGAGATATTGAGGTGTCCTCTAAGCAACCCTTTTTGTCTCATCTCAATTTGGTATTCCATGTTCATGTATGAAAATTTGACAAAAAAGGTGTTTTTGTTGACTTTTCAAAATGACCTATAATGTCAAAATTCATAACTTCTTGTGAGTGCATATTTTGAACTTGGGAGATGAAGATGGATTGTAGGTAATTGCATCCTATTCAAAATGAGCTTTGGATGGGTCATTTATCATAAAGTATGAGAAAGTTATGCTTGGTCAAAGTTGAGTTGACTTTTCCTACAAAACCCTAATTTAGCAACTTTTGGGTTTTGATGCATTATGAGCAATCCTTGATGAATCATGATCAACCCTTGATCAAATGATGAATTATACTTTAAAATGAGGATGTTGACCAAAAAGCTTGAAGTTTTACTGTATGTGGGCCACAGTTGACTTTTGCCCTAGCATAGTCGATTTTTAGGCCTTTGAGCAATTGACTGAGCAAACTTCCTCTGCAAGGCTTGAAACTTTACATGGATGATCTTGAGAACATATTAGGACAATGGTGAGAATTTTGGATCCCTTGGACTCAATTATCTTGATCCAACATGAAACCCTAATTTGAGTTAGACTGCCTTAGGAGAGAGTTTGCCTGGTTAACCCTTGAACTTCCTTGAGTAATTTGAAGACCTCACTTGAAATGTATTGAGAAATATGAGAGGGAAAATTTTGGGGTACAATAACTATGTCTCATCGGATCATCTTACAACCAGACCTCGGTATCAACTATTAAGCTTGGACGACGCCAATCAATCTAATCTACCTTCGACCAAGCAGCAAAGTGATAAGATGCTTGAAGATATAAAGACAATAGCATAATTGGAACCCAATGGGATTATTTCACATAGTTGTTTTTCTTTTTAATTGTAATTTCCATCTTTCAGCGGCGTTCTCTTACTAGAGCGTCAACCTCTTTGTACAAAACTCCTATTACAGGCCAACTTCAAAAATCAATACAATTCATTTTCACAAGAAATTTCAATTTTCTTTTCTTTTTCTGTTTTGTTTGGCAAGAACGTCCAATGATTCATTTTTTATATATGCATTTGAAAAGAATCGCTGTTAATAAATATTTACATGAAAAAACAAAAGACAAGTACTCGTAATTCCAAGAACAGGAAAAACAAGAAGTGTCCAAACCTTAGAGTTACTTTGACCATCAGGTACCAAGGTAGAGTCAGCTTGAGAACATGAGTAGTGGTACATACACTCCCCATAGAGTAAAATGTATCCAAGAACGGTGATGTTTGTTTTCCTGAACAGGACATGACTCTCCTGTTGAGGTTCACAATCGCAGGCGAATCAACAAACTTTTTCCCCAAGCAGAGGTTATTTCTCTCGCAAACAGAAATCTAATCCCCAACATAATTCATTATCACCAGCAACAGAAATTTATCCCCAGCTGAGTTTATTTCTCCAAATGAGCGACCCATCAACAGAGTATTTTTTCCCCAACATAGTTATTCCCCGCAGAGTTACCATCAGACAGAGTCTCACCCGGCAGAATATTTACCAGCCAAGGGGCAAATCTCCAGCCTAATCATTATTTTTCACCATCCCTAACAGAAGTAGCAGTCAAGAATACTATTTCTCATACTCTCCAAACATCAATCAGGGATTTATTTTCCTAGATTCGAATTATTACGTCAGTGTTGTACCCCAAAATTTTCCCTCCCATATTTTTCAAAACATTTCAAGAAAGATCCTCAAGTTGCTCAAGGAAGCTCAAGGGTTGACCAGACAAGCTCCCTCCTAAGGCAGTCTACCTCAAATTAGGGTTTCAGTTAGCATCAATATGTTTGAATCAAAAGGGTCTCAAATTCTCACTATTGTCCTAATATGTTCTCAAGGTCATCCATGTCAAGTTTCAAGCCCTACATAGAAAGTTTGCTCAGTTAATTGCTCAAAAGCCTGAAAATCGACTGTGTTAGGGCAAAAGTCAATTGTGGCCCACATACAGTCAAACTTCAAGATTTTTGGTCAAAATCCTCATTGTGAAGTATATATCATAATTTTATCAAGGGTTGATCATGATTCATCAAGGATTGCTCATAATTCATCAAGGACCAAAAGTTGCTAAATTAGGGTTTTGTAGGAAAAGTCAACCAAACTTTGACTAGGCATAACTTTCTCATACTTTATGAGAATTGAACCATCCAAAGCTCATTTTGAAGAGGATGCAATTCTATACAATCCATATTCATCTCCCAAGTTCAAAATATACACTCACAAGAAGTTATGAATTTTGACATTATAGGTCATTTTGAAAAGTCAACAAAAACACCTTTTTTGTCAAAGCTTCATACATGAACATGGAATACCAAATTAATATGAGACCAAAAGGGTTACTTATAGGACATCTCAAGATTTATAAAAATTCCAAGAACACCTTCAAAGAGTCAAAATTGAGGAAGTTATGCATTGGTGAAGTTGACCTTTTTTACAAAATTGTCAAAAGTCAACTATGCCTCAAATTGCAATTTTTGCTAAATGGGCATAACTTTTTGCACTTGTTTTGAGTTGGTAGCATGGTCCACGAGCCCTAGCTCTTCCCACTTGTCATTATATTATTTTTATTATTTATTTTTATTTTTATTTGAATTAAATCAATTTTAATCAAAACAAATCATGAAAAAAAATCTAAAACATTGAAACCTCAAGATATTATGCATGTTTCAGGTCTTATATCCAGTTGGAAAAATATTGAATTCGTGCAAAGCCTTGGTGTGCATAAAAAGATTGAATTTGGCCTATTTTAGGAAGGATCTTCAAGTGAATCAAATCCACATCAAAATTAATAATTGGTAAAGATTGGGATCATGTTTGCAACCCTAATCCAACCCTCAATACATAAGGAACATTTGCATACAAAAATAAGGAGGCTAGAGAGGCGTGAGAAGTCAGAACAAACTTGAAAAAATCAAAGAAAAATGGTGATTCGATTTTGCACTTCAGGGCATTTTCAAGACCCTTTAGCCATCCCAATCGCTTCCTGGGGTCACAAGCAAGCCATACCAATCAAGAACAAGGAGTTTCCATTGCCAAAAACCATTGTAAGTCAGTCACGACCTTGGAATTTTTTTGAAATTGAATGGCATGATTTTGGCATTAATAGCATGAAAGAATTACATATTCTTGCACCTTGAAGCATTTGCAAACTATCTATAACGTTTAATTTTGTTTTTATGGACTTTATCAAGATTCAGCATTGCTAGGTTTTGTTGCTTCATTTTAGGGTTTATGTGTGCAGGAAAAATTGGCCCATAAAAAGGGCATCATAATACTCAGCAGGTCCAGACGAGTTGTTCCATGGCATTATATGTCATTTATCATGCCCAAGGAGGATTTTGAGATAAGCCTGGGATGTAGCGACAAAGGCTTATCCGTAGGTAAAAGTTTTTAACTTTTACCAATGGAGCGAGGTTGGGGATGAACTTCGTGGCGCCACATTACTGGGCCATTTGAATTTTGGGGCTTTTTCCCACAAACTAGCATATATTGTATATAGTTAATTATTATTATTTTATGTACAAAGCAAGCTTGCAGCGTAGTTGGCATTGGAGCGTTTGTAAAAGGCATCAAGGTCTGGGTTCGAATCTCAAGTCCCCCCATTATTTCATGATATTTTTCTTTCATTAATCAGGCATGTACATAAGGCCAAGGACCATCATGCGCCCTCATCATCCAACCTGCCAAATGTCCAGGAGGCCAGATCTGAAGGCCATCAATGAAGGAGCATCATAGGCTTCAGTCAACGCATAGTTGGGGATCCAACAAGTCAACATGGATCAATTGCTTCTTGGGCCAGAATTGTTATCTACACCTCCCAATTACTCACAACCAGGCCCAAATTTCCTCTCTTTTCTTTTTATACTTTTCTTAATTTATTTATTTATTTAAATATTTTTACTAACAACTTAATTTTTCTTTTATAAAAAAAAATCATAAAAATAATATTTTCATCCAATTAGATTTAGGTTTATTTTTTATCAAAAAAATTAATTAATTAAATTAGGATATTTAATTTTAGGTAACTTTAATTTCTTTTTGTAAATAAATTAAAATTAATTAGAACAATTAAGTTTTAATAATTTAATTTCTACTTTCTTTTTTTTTCCTAAAAATAACCCAAACACAAAAAATAGGCCATGTAATTTATTTTCTTTAATTAATTTAATTACTAATTAATTATGTATTTAATTTAAAAAACCATATTCTTTTTTATTAAAAATAATTTAAAAAAAAAAACAATTTTTTCTTCCAATTAGGTTAGAAGGGGTCAAAATCCTAATTTCTTATCGTTCTTAATTACCTCACTCGCACTTTATTATTATTTTTACCATATTGATGTAATTGCTCACCAGTTGTAATAGATTAATTAGGACCTTTTACTTTCATTTATCATTTTTTAAGGGTTTTTTTTGCTATGTAAATACCCGAAGCCTTGTAATAGCGTAGCTTATTTTCCGCACTTTAAATTCCGCAAAATATTAACTGTTAGATGTATGAATAATAGGGATGCATGACAAGAATGCATGATTAAATTTAAAACAGTTAGCTAACCCTAAATGTGCAAATATAATAAAATTGAAATTGAATCACTCGCACATGCGCACTCCTAGGGTATACTCCCACTTCGGTTGCCTTCGGTAAACGATCATTGAGTATAGGGTATTTTAGTGGTCTCTCTTTTGTCTCAAAGATCAAAGTTGCCTCGGAAAGGTTGCCTCAGAATTGTTGCCTCGAATATTGATCTTAAGACATTAGGGTTACTACTAAGACGTTCTAACATTGCTTTAGTGATTGTACGTCCCTTTCGAATTGACCCTCAAAACTCCAACGACGGTGCTACCTACTCACTAATAGTAGGATAGCGCTGTCTAAAGGAAACGAACATAGAACAATTCTTTTTCGAGTAGGTAGATTAGCTCTTAAGTACTTGCTCAAACAAAACAAACTTTTTCCACACTTACACTCCTTTTCAAACAAAGTTTTCAAAAACACTTCGTAACACTCTTGAAGACAGAAGCAATGGTTAAATCGAAGTCAAAACAAAAGCTTTTCAAATTACACAAATACACAGAAGCAATTTTGAAAATGATGAGCAAGTACCTAAGAGCCCGTAGATAACTACGGATAGAAAGGGTGCTAATACCTTCCCTTTCTATAATCTACCCCCCGTACTCAAAAAATCTCAAAAAAGGAATTTTTCTGTGCTTTTTTCCTTTCCTTATTGGATAAAATAAAAGTCGATGGCGACTCTTGCTTACCGCGACATTTTGCAAACACAAACGCAAAACGCAAACCAGCATTTTAAAATAGTCCCGGTTCTGGCCACCGTATCACAGAACTGGCGACTCTGCTTGGGACTAATAAGTAGGGTATACCTTAGGATTAGTTCATCATATTGCTTCTATTGTTTGATTTGATTACTTTATCTTTGTGGGCTTCGTATCGGAGTTACTATAGATCCTAACCTAGATATGGGGAACACCTATTAGGTAAGTAACAATAAACTGTGAGGGAACTGTACGGTGTAGACCGATACGGTTGAAGCAGTAGCTATGTTGATGTGGCACATTAGTTGGTACCGGTATCCCTTGTGGAGGAACAAGGAGAATACAGGGCTGCTATATGGGTCGTTAAGCATCAACTGACCTTAGAACCTATAATTGACTAACTTGGCCATAGGAAGTAGTGAGATAGCCGGCCTCGGTATAGGGCTGAGAACTGGTTAATACTCGATACTACACTCATTGAGACCATACTCTCGAGATAGTTCCGGCTGCAAGAAAATATTGCATGAGCTGAAACCATGACTGATGGAGGATGGTCAGTGATATTGAGAACCTCTAGAACCCAGTTACTTTTATTAGGATAGGTTGAACCAACTGAACTTCAACAGAGTAGTACCTAGACTCCATGCAAGCCTGAAATTTAAGGACTCTTGTGTGACTTGTTTGCCTTTACCATGTCTGTTACCTGTTATACCTGTTGTGTGATTTATCATGACATCATGCATCATGACATAGCATGCATACTTCATTAGACTAACCATTTCAAAGACCGAGGGGATTTATCTTTGTTCTGTTTTGTAGATCATGGCTTCAGTGCGAAGAAATACCATTCGAGTCAACTTCGTGCAAATCCCTGCTCAGCTCAGAGAGTTAGTTTCAAAAGTTCCTGATACTTCTTCATTTGTTATAAGACATGGTCATCTCCTTAGCCTGGTCACTTCAAATTTGGATGAGCAAATGATGAGCGTGTTAATCCAATTCTTTGATTTGTTGCATCATTGTTTCACCTTCCCGGATTATCAGCTAGTCCCTACTTTGGAGGAGTTTTCTGATTTACTAGGCATATCCATTCTAGAGCAGACACCCTTCATAGGTTTGGAGGAGGTTCCTAGACCTGAGGACATTGCTTCAGCCTTACATCTAAAAAGGGATGATGTAGTATCCAACTGGGATACAGGGAGCGGGGTTAAAGGTTTCTTGGACAAGTTTCTAATGGATCAAGCTCAACAATTCTGGGATAACATGGATTTTCAAGCTTTCGAAGACATCTTAGCTCTCCTCATCTAAGGTTTGATTCTTTTCCCGAATCCAGATTCCTTCATAGATGTGAATGTGGTCAAGATCTTCTTGTCTCGTAATCCAGTGTCTACTCTTCTGGGTGACATTCTGCATGCTCTCTATACTCGTACTGTGCGAAGAAGAGGGACCCTCATGTGTTGCACGCCACTGTTGGAGAGGTGGTTTATTTCACACCTCCCCAAGTCTGTATTGAAGAATGAGGAAGGTGTAGGTTGGGCTTGCAGGATCATGTCCCTTGCTCATATGGACATCCTTTGAAGTTCTAATGATATGGAAAGAGTAGCTGTTATTGATCGATGTGGGGAATACCCTAATGTCCCATTGCTTGGAATTAGAGGGGGTATAACCTACAGTCCTTGCTTGGTTTTAAGACAGTTTGGACGCGCTCAGAGAGACGGTCCTCATGAATTACTTCTTACAGACATTGTCTTTGACTACAAGGGGGACGTGGATGAGCATCGCCGAAGGTTTATACGGGCATGGGGTATGGTGAACAGGTCTGACCCTCACGAGCTAGGATTAAAGACTTCTCTCCCTATGCAACCGTACCTCCAGTGGATTCGACCCCGTGCTCAAAAGCTGGGGATGCCTTATGAAGCTGTTTTGTCGGTGATTGTAGAGCATACTAATGAAGAAGGTGTTCCTTATACAATCCTCCATCCCTATATGCCTTCTGATCTTGGGGCATTGAAGAGATCTTGGATCCAGTTAAAGGAAGAAAGGGATACATACCGAGAGAAGTATCATGAGAAGGAGAGGAATATCTTGAGGCTTACGAGGCAACTTGAGAATGAAAGGACAATCAAAAATTATGTCAGCACGAAGGGAAAACGACCATGGGATTTCTGATGTCTTTTATTGTTTCTAGTTAGATTTCCTTTTCAGTTTATTTCTTTTGTAACGCCTTGAAGGCATTATTAAACATTGTTACAAGTTGAATCTAATAAAGTTTGTTTATTTCTTTGTTTTACAAATTTGAATCTCCAAAAGTCTTTGAAATCATTTCATACGCATTCCATTACCATGCACCTCATTACAAGTATCATTACAGGTTTCTCATCTTCTTCGCTATTTATTCCGATCAAGCCATCAAGGCTCTTCAAGCACATAATGCTCAGTTCCAGGAGATGTTCCTGAACCTGGCCAAAGGGTAGCAAGATTTAAAGACTCTCATCTTGAAGGACAAGAAGAAGAAGAAGAAGAATGTGGTCCTTCTTAATATGGGTCACATATTTGGGAATAGGTTACGACAGGAAACTGATTTGTCTCATTCATCTGGAGGAGGAGAGAATCAAGAGGAAGGAAAGGGTCCTTGTCCTGTGGTCTCTGATAATGACACTGATTTTGATGAAGAACAGTATCCTCCCGCTGAGGATAAGTATAAGCAACTCGAAGACTGGTTGAGTGCAATGGAGATTCAGAAGATACCTGGTCTAGACTTTGGAGATTTGGGATTGGCATCTGGGGTGGTGATCCCGCACAAGTTTAAAGCTCCTGTCTTTGCTAAGTATGATGGAGTATCTTGTCCAAAGCTCCATCTCTGCTCGTACGTCAGAAAAATTCAACCCTACACTACTGATAGGAATATGTGGGTCCATTTCTTTCAAGATAGTCTGTCAGGGACTCAACTTGAATGGTTCTATCAATTGGAAGGAGCTAATGTCCGCAACTGGGAGGACCTTGCCGCTGCTTTTTACAAGCAATACCAGTATCACGCCGACCTTGCTCCCACGCGTACTCAACTTCAGGGTATGTCTATGGGTACAGGCGAAGGCTTTAAGGACTATGCTCAGAAGTGGAGAGATATTGCTGGAAGAGTCCAACCCCCTATGTCTGATAGGGAGTTGGTGGATACGTTTCTTGGGACTTTGTCTGGTCCATATTTCAATCATTTGATCGGTAGTTCATCGTCTGGGTTCACTGAATTGATTATGACTAGGGAGAGGGTAGAAGCTGGTATTTAAAGTGGCAAGATACAGAAAGGTGCTTCATCAAGTACAAAAAAGAAGCTAGTGCAGTTTACAGCTCGAGGATCCAAAACCGAACTGAGCGCCGCCAAGCAGTGAATGCGGTAGTAATATCAAGACCTACAGTTTCCCCATAACGCAACAATCAGCAAAGAGTAGAGAGGCCGCAGAGGAAGTATACTCGGCTCAATATGACCTTATCTCAAATTTTACCACAATTGTTGAAGACTAACCTGGTAAATCTGAGGGAAGCTCCAAAGAATACCAATACCACATCTCCGCTGTATAACCCAAACGCCTGCTGTGCCTATCACTCTGATAGCCCCGGTCATGATACGAACAACTGTTGGGCCTTGATAAATAAGGTACAAGATTTGATTGAAGCTAAAGAAATTGAGTTTGACGCTCCGGAGAAACCCAACGTCATGACTTCTTCAATGCCCAAGCATGGTAATGGAGTAAATGTTGTGGACGATGATTCATTTGTGACCTCTGTGGAAGACATTTCTACTCTGTTGATGACTGTTAAGAAGAATCTTTTGTTGGCCGGTTTATTTCTGGGCTGTGGCGAAGGTTGCCATCTATGTTCCATCCTGCCTACTGGTTGCTATTTATTGAAATTAGGTGTTCAACGCCTGATGGATAACAAAGAGATCTTGATCGAGAAAACATTGATTCTGTTGATTCTCGTTGAAGATGTTTCCATAATAACCATTTCCGCCAATCCTTCCAAGGCTTCCTCGAGAAAGCCTGTTAGGACTACATCTTTTCCAATAGTTGCTCCATTGATCATTACTATTCCTGGTCCTATCGCTTACACTTCGGATAAGGCTGTCCCGTGGCACTATGGGGCCGATGTGTATTATTATGGGATCAAACAAGACTTGAAGATTGAAGAGGCTAATGTTGATGTCAGCAATATTGTCGTGTCTAGCAAGGTAACTAGGAGTGGAAGACTCTTCTCTCCTGAGATTTCCCCTCCGATTTTTCAATAGCATGTTGCCATTCCATCTTCCAGTACATCAGCTACTATTCCAATCCTTACTCCAGTTATCACCCCTGTCGCCGAATCGTCTGACACTCGGGGAAAAGAAGTTACAGGTGGGCCTGCCCGAATGGAGGTGCCTAAGAATATTATTGTAGAAACCTCTAAGCAGGAGATAGAGGAAATTTTGAAGATTATCAAGAAAAGCGACTACAACGTAGTCGAACAGCTGGGGCAAACCCCGTCGAAGATCTCCATGTTATCTTAATTGTTGTGCTCAGAAGCCCATGCAAAGTCTTTAATTGCTTTCTTTAAAACTGTGCATGTGCCGCAGGAAACATCTGCTGATCAATTCAAAGACTGTGTGGCTAGTTTGACCGCTGACAATGGGTTGGGTTTCTCCGACACAGATCTGACTGCCAAAGGAAAGAATCACAATGATGCCCTGCACGTCTCGATCGAGTGCAGGGGCACTACTTTGGCCCACGTGCTTGTGGATATTGGGTCCTCATTAAATGTTCTACCAAAGAAAGCATTAGATCGGCTAGACTATGAAGGGTGAAGCCAAGTAATATTATGGTTAGGGCCTTTGACGGGTCCAAAAGGAAGGTGCACGGGGAGGTGGATGTCCCTGTTAAAGTTGGCTCCCAGACTTTCGCATCTACGTTCTATGTAATGGACATTAGACCATCTTATTCTTGTTTGCTGGGTCGCCCGTGGTTTCATAAGGTTGGGGCAGTGACTTCTACGCTCCCTCAGATGTTGAAATATCCAGTGAAGGGGAAGATTGTTACAGTACGAGGGGAAGAGGAGTACATGGTGAGTCATCTTAACTCCTTCCGGTATGTGGAAATGGATGGGAAGTTCATTGAAACCCCGTGCCAGAAATTTGAAGAGGCCCCCCAGACTCTGGCGTCGACTGAAGTTGCTGTTGAAGAACCTCCAATGAAGATGGCTTTCTTCAAGGATGCTAGGGCTGTTATTGAAAATGGTGGGTGTGCAAATTGGGGCCAACTCCCTGACTTTGCACACAAGAATGACAAGTTTGGTTTGGGTTTTACTGCAGAAGCTCAAAGGGTTGTTCGCCGGGCGCGAATTGGAAGACATCCTCTGTGCATCAGTAATCCGGGAGTGAATGAAATTGAAGATGATGTTGAAAATTCAGATATCGACAGCTGGATTTACCCGACTACCAACGGTGGCTTGAACAATTGGACGACGAAGGACTTCGTGCTCGTTTCTTTTATTACACAGTAATAGACTTTTGTTTCGAGATTTGTAACAAACAGTTTAAAACTTTACGGCCCGGTGCCTTGCCCGAGACATAGTGGGTTTGTTTGTGAGGGCTTATTACTTGTCATTTTCATATATCATCAATAAAACATTGGACGTTTCTTGCATTACAAATTTTACGCTCCCTGCTTTCTTTTCTATCTTGCACTTTATCAAAACGGCTATTTGTCTTACAAACACTCACATATCATAATACAGATCCACATCCACTCTGGATCCCACTGATAACGACTCTGCTACTGCCACTTATGACTTCGAAAGTCCGATCAACCAAGCCGAGGACTAAGGTGAGGATGATTGTGAAGTTCCTGGTTAACTTGCTAGACTGTTACTACAGGAAGAGAGGGCCATACAGCCCCATGAAGAGCTAGTGGAATCAGTGAATCTGGGTACGGAAGAAGACAAGAAAGAGGTCAAGATCGGTGCGAATCTGGAGCCTAGTGTTAAGCAACGGTTGATATAAATGTTGCGTGACTATGTTGAGATCTTTTCTTGGTCTTATGAAGATATGCCTGGGTTGGATACCGACATTGTGGTTCACCGCTTGCCAACTAAAGAAGACTGTCCTCCCGTGAAGCAGAAAGTTCGCCGAATGCGCCCAGAGATGTATGAGAAAATCAAAGCTGAGGTCATGAAACAGTTTGACACCGGATTTCTAGTTGTTACTTCTTACCCACAGTGGGTTGCGAACGTGGTTCCAGTGCCGAAGAAGGATGGTAAGGTTTGAATGTGTGTGGACTATAGGGATCTGAAGAAGGCGAGTCCCAAGGATGATTTCCCACTCCCTCATATAGATGTTCTGGTCGACAACACCATACAGCATAAGATCTTCTCCTTCATGGATGGTTTTTCTGGTTACAATCAGATTAAGATGGCTCCTGAAGACATGGAGAAGACAACCTTTGTTACGCAGTGGGGTACCTTTTGCTACAAAGTCATGCCGTTCGGATTGAAGAATGCTAGGGCAACGTATCAGCGCGCCATGGTTGCTTTGTTCCACGACATGATTCATCATGAGATTGAGGTTCACGTTGATGACATGATTGCAAGGTCCCAGACTAAAGAAGAACATCTTGACCATCTTTAGAAGCTATTCGACAGGTTGAAGATGTACAAGCTGAGGTTAAACCCGAACAAGTGCACCTTCGGAGTGAGGTCTGGTAAGCTGTTGGGTTTTATCGTTAGTGATAAAGGTATTCAAGTGGATCCTGCAAAGGTGAAGGCTATACAGGAAATGCCAGCTCCCCAAACGGAAAAAGAAGTCAGAGGCTTTTTGGGACGGCTAAATTACATTCCCCGATTCATTTCGCACCTGACTGCTACTTGTTAGCCAATCTTCAAGTTACTGAAGAAAGATCAAGTGGTAAGATGGAATGATGAATGTCAGGCCGCTTTCGAAAGGATCAAGGAATATCTCCAAGAGCCTCCTATTTTGATGCCTCCAATTGAAGGAAGACCTTTGATCTTATACTTGACAGTACTCGACAGATCGATGGGGTGCGTGCTGGGGCAGCATGACGAGTCTGGCCGAAAAGAGCATGCTATTTACTACCTTAGCAAAATGTTTACCGACTGTGAGACTCGATACTCACTGCTTGAGAAAACTTTCTGCGCTTTGGCATGGGCTGCTCGCCGGCTGAGACAGTATATGCTAACTCACACTACCCTGTTGATATCAAAGATGGACCCAATCAAGTATATCTTCGAAAAGCCTGCCTTGTTCGGAAGAATAGTAAGATGGAAGATGATCTTGACTGAGTATGACATCCAATACACAACCCAAAAGGCAATCAAGGGGAGTGTGTTGGCAGATCATTTGGCGCATCAGGCAGTGGATGATTACTAGTCTATGAATTTCGAGTTTCCGGACGAGAGCATCATGTTGGTAACTGACTGTGAAACACCTGGACCAGATGAAGGACCTGAGGAAGGATCCCGATGGTCTATGTATTTTGATGGAGCTTCAAACGCTTTGGGTAATGGCATTGGCGCTGTGATCATATCTCCTGAAGGCTGTCACACTCTGTTCACCGCCCAGTTATATTTTAATTGCACCAATAACATGGCAGAGTATGAAGCGTGCATCATGGGCCTTCGAGCAGCTATCGACCTAAGGATTAAGTTCTTGAGTGTGTTCGGAGATTCTTCTCTCGTGATCAGTAAGATCAAAGGCGAGTGGGATACGAAACACCCAAATCTTATTCCTTACAAAGAGTATGTATTGATGCTGTTTCCACATTTTGAGGAGATAACCTTCGAACACTTCCCCGGAGAGGAGAACCAGTTAGCGGACGCGCTAGCTACCTTGTATTCTATGTTCAAGGTCAGGTGGGACAATGAAGCTCCCTAGATTACCATTGAGAGGTTGGACGAACCCGCACATTGCTGTGACATCGAGACTGAAGAAGTAACAGATAAACCCTGGTTTCATGAGGTAAAGAGGTATCTTGAGGCTCAGAAATACCCCGAGGGTGCATCTGTTAATGATAGGAAATTTTTGAGGAGGTTCGCGGCGAAGTTCTTCATCAGTAATGGTGTCCTCTACAAGCGTAACCATGATTCGACCTTACTGCGATGTGTGGACAAGAACGAGGCAGAAAGGATTATGGAAGAGTTACATGAAGGTACCTTCGGAACTCATTCCAGTGGACATACCATGGCAAAGAAAATCCTACGGGCAGGATACTATTGGTCTATTATGGAAGCCGACTGTTATCAGCATTCTCGGACCTATCATAAGTGTCAAGTCTATGCTGATAAGGTGCACATACCTCCGGTTCCTCTGAACGTCTTGACAGATCCTTGGACTTTTGCAATGTGGGGCATCGATATGATTGGTGAGATCAGACCTACTACATCTAACGGGCACCGTTTCATCCTGGTAGCTATTGATTATTTCACGAAATGGGTTGAGACAGCTTCCTTTGCTACAGTGACCAAGAACGTCGTGGCGCAGTTTATTCGGCACAATCTGATATGTCGATACGTTGTACCAGAGAGGATTATTACGGACAATGGTAAAAATCAAAACAATACAATGATCACTGATCTCTGCAAGCAGTTCAAGATACAGTATCACAACTCTTCTCCCTACCGGCTGAAGATGAATGGGGTTATTGAAGCGGCTAATAAGAACATCAAGAGGATTGTGCAGAAGATGATGGTGACATACAAAGATTGGCACGAGATGTTATCATTCTCTCTTCATGGGTACCGTACCTCAGCGCGAACGTCAATAGGGGAAACACCCTACTCTTTGGTGTATGGTATGGAAGCAGTCTTACCTATTGAAGTCCAGATACCCTCTCTTCGGATTATGAAGGATGCTAGTTTGAGCGAGGATGATTGGATCCAGACCCGGCTTGATCAGCTGAACTTAATCGACGAAAAGAGACTTACCGCTATTTGTCATGGTCAGACGTATCAAAAACGGATGATCAAGGCATTTAACAAGAAAGTTAGACGACAAGAATATCAAGTCGGGGATTTGGTGATCAAACGCATCATACTGCCGCAAGGTGATCCCAGGGGCAAATGGACCCCTACGTACGAAGGGCCATTTGTGGTTAAGAACATTTTCTCGGGAGGAGCTATGATTCTAACCACCATGGATGGTGATGACCTTCCTCACCCTGTCAATGCAGACATAGTGAAAAAATACTACGCATAATCAAAGACCCTCTAGGTTGATCGGCCTAGGCAAAAATAAGGGCTTCCTGGCGAACCAAAAGGGTTCGGGCAAAAATGAGGGATGAAAATGAAAAAAATCTGTACACCCGGCAAGTCGAAAACCTGAAAAGGCGGCTTGGGCAAAAAAGGGTATCCCGGTGGGCTGAAAACCCGAAAGGGCGGTCCAGGCAAAAATTAGGGATTGAAGCGTAACACTATGTCTCAATGGATCATCTTGCAACCAAACTTCGGTATCGACTATCAAGCTCGGACGACACTAATCAATCTGATTTACCTTCAACCAAGTAGCAAAGTGATGAGATGCTCGAGGATATAAAGGCAATAGCAGAGTTGGAACCCAGTGGGATTGTACACATAGTTGTTTTTCTTTGTTTATTTCACAAATTGTATAAATTCTATCATTCGGTGGTGTTCTCTTACTAGGACGTCAGCCTCTTGTACAAAAACGCCTATTTAAAGGCCAACTTCAAAATCAATACAATTCATTTTCCAAAGAAAGTTCAAATTGTTTTTCTCTTTTCTGTTTTGTTTTGCAAGAACGTCCAATGGTTCATTTTTGATATATGCATTTGACAATAATTGCTGCTCATAAATATTTACATGCGAAACAAAAGACGATTACTCGTAATTTCGGAAACAGGGCAAACAAGAAATGTCTGAGCCTTACAGTTGCTCTTTTCATCAGGTACATGGATAGACCTAGCTGAAGAATATGACTAAAAATGCATACACTCCCCGCAGAGTAGGAAGTACCAGAATACAACATTATCAACTCTCCCCAGCTGAGGTTTGCAATCGCGAATGAGTCGGTAAGATTTTCTACAAGCAGAATTCATCCATCACCAGCAATGGAAGACCATCCCCAGTGGAGTTTATTTCTTCCACAAACAAAAAGTTTATCCCTGACAGAGTTTATCATCGCCAGCAATGGTAATTCATCCACAGCCGAGGTTATTTCTCCAAGCCAGTGAATCTTCTAGCAGAGTATCTCTTCCCCACAGAGTCATTTTCTCGCCATCATTGCTTGATACATATCATGCATTAAATACGACTAACCCTTTACCTTTCAGGAAAAGATACAATCAAATTCTCACAAAGTTCAAGCTATGAAGCCCGGGTACAACCGGATAGTACCTTGATTACACCATCGTATTGTGAAGCCTGGAGAACGACCGGATAACAGTATCAGAATGCCGTGAAGCCTGGATTACGACCAGATAGTGGTATCTCTTAAAAGCAAGCTATGAAGCCCGGATTCGACTGGATAATAGTTTAATCCCCAGCAAGTTACTATGAAGCCTGGATTACGACCAGATAGCAGTCTGAGACACCATGAAGCCTGAATTCGACCAAATAGTGGTATATCATAAACACAAGACGTGAAGCCCGGATTACGACCGGATAATAGCTCAACAAGTTATTGTGAAGCTTAGATTACGACCGGATAGCAATACAAGACCATGAAGCCTGGATTACGACCAGATAATGGTAGAAGACATTGTGAAGCCTGGATTACGACCATATAGCACCCAAGAGTACTACGAAGCCTGGATTACAACCAGATAGTGGTATATCTTTAATACAAGTTATGAAGCCCGAATTCGACCGGATAGTATCTTGATTTCTCCGAACACCATGAAGCCTGGATTCGACCAGATGATGGTATGAGACATCGTGAAGCCTGGATTACAACCAGATAGTGGTAAAAAACATCGTGAAGCCTGGATTACGATCAGATAGCAGTACAGGACACCATGAAGCCTGGATCCGACCAAATAGTGGTATAAAGCATCGTGAAGCCTGGATTACGACCAGATAACAATAAAAGGACTGAAGCCTTGATTACGACTAGATAACAGTACAAGACACTATGAAGCTTGGATTTCGACCAAATAGCAGTTTACCTGGATAATCACTAAGAAGCCCAGAGTCAACCGGATATTAGTGTGCCCTAAATTCAAGTTGAAGCCCGGAGGCAGTCGGATAACAACTTAATTCCTTCTAAAGCCTGGATTACGACCAGATAAGAATTGAGAAATTGCGAAGCCTGGATTACGACCGGATAGCAAGTTTAATCTCATCTCCCCAGTAAGTCACTGTAAATCCTGGATTACGAACAAATAGTAGTCGATCTTATCACTATGAAGCCTGGATCACGACTAGATAATAGTTCATTTTCACCTCTTCGACCAAGGGATGATTCCCCAGTAGAATAACGGACGACCGAAGCTCCTAAAATTCTATTTCTCCCAAGACAGAGATCAACATCCCCCAGCGTAGTCTTCCTCAAAAATAGGTATACTGACTCTCGCTAAGGAATCTCTTATGCAATCGACACTCCTTCGAATGGCATCTGTTAGCCCATTCCCGACATCACAAGACAAGTACCATTTCACGCGATTGCAAATTTCTGGGCACTCTAGTGTTCAATCATCTTCAACCTTCAGATCACGAAATGCAGACAAGCCAATCTAAATCTTCAGGTTTAAGAAGATTGAACAGGGGCAGCTGTTGTACCCCAAAATTTTCCCTCCCATATTTTTCAAAACATTTCAAGAAAGATCCTCAAGTTGCTCAAGGAAGCTCAAGGGTTGACCAGACAAGCTCCCTCCTAAGACAGTCTACCTCAAATTAGGGTTTCAGTTAGCATCAAGATGTTTGAATCAAAAGGATCTCAAATTCCCACTATTGTCCTAATATGTTCTCAAGATCATCCATGTCAAGTTTCAAGCCCTACAGAGAAAGTTTGCTCAGTCAATTGCTCAAAAGCTTGAAAATCGACTATGTTAGGGCAAAAGTCAATTGTGGCCCACATACAGTCAAACTTCAAGACTTTTGGTCAACATCCTCATTTTGAATTATATTTAATCATTTGATCAAGGGTTGATCATGATTCATCAAGGATAGCTCATAATTCATCAAGGACCAATAGTTGCTAAATTAGGGTTTTACAGGAAAAGTCAACCCAACTTTGACCAAGCATAACTTTACTATACTTTATGAGAAATGACCCATCCAAAGCTCATTTTTAAGAGGATGCAATTATATATAATCCATATTCAGGTCCCAAGTTCAAAATATACACTCACAAGAAGTTATGAATTTTGACATTATAGGTCATTTTGAAAAGTCAACAAAAACACCTTTTTTTTCAAAGCTTCATACATGAACATGGAATACTAAATTAAGATGAGACCAAAAGGGTTACTTAGAGGACATCTAAATATTTATAAAAAGTCAAAGAACACCTTCAAAGAGTCAAAATTGAGGAAGTTATGCATTGGTGAAGTTGACCTTTTTTGCAAAATTGTCAAAAGTCAATTATGCCTCAAATTGCAATTTTTGCTAAATGGGCCTAACTTTTTGCACTTGTTTTGAGTTGGTAGAATGGTCCACGAGCCCTAGCTCTTCCCACTTGTCATTATATTATTTTTATTATTTATTTTTATTTTTATTTGAATTAAATCAATTTTAATCAAAACAAATCATGAAAAAATCTAAAACATTGAAACCTCAAGATATTGTGCATGTTTCAGGTCTTATATCCAGTTGGCAAAAGATTGAATTCGTGCAAAGCCTTGGTGTGCACAAAAAGATTGAATTTGGCCTATTTTTGGAAGGATCTTCAAGTGAATCAAATCCACATCAAAATCAATAATTGGTAAAGATTGGGATCATGTTTGCAACCCTAATCCAACCCTCATTACATAAGGAACATTTGCATACAAAAATAAGGAGGCTAGAGAGGCGTGAGAAGTCAGAACAAACTTGAAAAAATCAAAGAAAAGTGGTGATTCGATTTTTCACTTCCAGGCATTTTCAAGACCCTTTATCCATCCCAATCGCTTCCTGGGATCACAAGCAAGCCATACCAATCAAGAAAAGGGAGTTTCCATTGCCAAAAACCACTGTAAGTCAGTCTTGACCTTGGACTTTTTTTGAAATCGAATGGCATGATTTTGGCATTGATATCATGAAACAATTACATATTCTTGCTCCTTGAAGCATTTGCAAACTATCTGTAACGTTTAATTGCATTTTTATGGACTGTATCAAGATTCACCATTGCTAGGTTTTGTTGCTTCGTTTTAGAGTTTTTGTGTGCAGGCAAAATTGGCCCATAAAAAGGCCATCATAATACTCAACAGGTCCGGACGAGTTGATCCATGGAATTAGATGTCATTTATCATGCCCAGGGAGGACTTTGAGATAAGTCAGGGATGTAGCGACAGAGGCTAGTCCGTAGGTAAAAGTTTTTAACTTTTACCAACGGAGCGAGGTTAGGGATGAACTGTGTGGCGCCACCTTACTGGGCCATTTGAATTTTGGCAATTTTTCCCACTAACTGGCATATATTGTATATTGTTAATTATTATTATTTTATGTACAAAGCAAGCTTGCAGCGCAGTTGGCATTGGAGAGTTTGTAAAAGGCATCAGGGCCTAGGTTCGAATCCCAGGTCCCCCCATTATTTCAGGATATTTTTCTTTCATTAATCAGGCATGTTCACAAGGCCAAGGACCATCATGCGCCCTTATCATCCAACATGCCAAGTGTCTAGGAGGCCAGATCTAAAGGCCATCAATGAAGGAGCATCATAGGCTTCAGTCAACGCATAGTTGGGGATCCAGCAAGTCAACATAGATCAATTGCTTCTTGGGCCAGAATTGCTATCTACACCTCCCAATTACTCACAACCAGGCCCAAATTTCCTCTCTTTTCTTTTTATACTTTTCTTAATTAATTAATTAATTTAAATATTTTTACTAACAACTTAATTTTTCTTTTATAAAAAAAAATCATAAAAATAATATTTTCATCCAATTTTATTTAGGTTTATTTTTTATCAAAAAAAATTAATTAATTTAATTAGGATATTTAATTTTAGGTAACTTTAATTTCTTTTTGTAAATAAATTAAAATTAATTAGAACAATTAGGGTTTTAATAATTTAATTTCTACTTTCTTTTTTTTTCCTAAAAATAACCCAAATACAAAAAATAGGCCATGTAATTTATTTTCTTTAATTAATTTAATTACTAATTAATTGTGTATTTAATTTAAAAAACCATATTCTTTTTTCTTAAAAATAATTAAAAACAACAAAAAAACATTTTTTTCTTCCAATTAGGTTAGAAGGGGTCAAAACCTTAATTTCTTATCGTTCTTAATTACCTCGCTCGCGCTTTATTATTATTTTTACCATATTGATGTAATTGCTCACCAGTTGTAATAGATTAATTAGGACCTTTTACTTTCATTTATCGTTTTTTAAGGGTTTGTTTTTGGCTATGTAAATACCCGAAGCCTTGTAATAGCGTAGCTTATTTTCTGCACTTTAAATTCGGCAAAATATTAACTGTTAGATGTATGAATAATAGGGATGCATGACAAGAATGTATGATTAAATTTAAAACAGTTAGCTAACCCTAAATGTGCAAAGATAATAAACTTGAAATTGAATCACTTGCACATGCGCACTCCTAGGGTATACTCCCACTTCGGTTGCCTTCGGTAAACGATCATTGAGTATAGGGTATTTTAGTGGTTTCTCTTTTGTATCAAAGATCAAAGTTGCCTCGAAAAGGTTGCCTCAGAATTGTTGCCTCGAATATTGATCTTAAGACATTAGGGTTACTACTAAGACGTCCTAACATTTTTTTAGTGATCGTACTACCCTTTCGAATTGACCTTAAAAAATCCAACGACGGTGCTACCTACTCACTAATAGTAGGATAGCGCTGTCTAAAGGAAACGAACATAGAATAATTCTTTTTCGAGTAGGTAGATTAGCTCTTAAGTACTTGCTCAAACAAAACAAACTTTTTCCACACTTACACTCCTTTTCAAACAAAGTTTTCAAAAACACTTCGTAACACTCTTGAAGACAGAAGCAAGGGTTAAATCGAAGTCAAAACAAAAACTTTTCAAATCACACAAATACACAGAAGCAATTTTGAAAATGATGAGCAAGTACCTAAGAGCCCGTAGATAACTACGGATAGAAAGGGTGTTAATACCTTCCCTTTCTATAATTTACCCCCCGTACTCAGAAAATCTCGAAAAAGGAATTTTTCTGTGCTTTTTTCCTTTCCTTGTTGGATAAAATAAAAGTCGGTGGCAACTCTTGCTTACCTCGACATTTTTCGAACACGAACGCAAAATGCAAACAAGCATTTTAAAACAGTCCCGGTTCTGGCCACCGTATCACAGTCAGTATTTCATGTTCATACATCATGACGTGTGCATACATCCCATATAACATAGTCTCATTTATTTAGAGAATGTCATCATATAATGCATCTCATTCATCACACATAACTAACCCTATATTTATTTCAAGAAAAGACAGTTATTATCAACAATTTCCAACAAGTACATGATCAACACTCGAAGCTAAACAGAGTAATCGTCAGCGCGACAAATGCAAACTTCTGCAGGTTTCTCAGTAGCCCTACTACCCATGCTTTTCATATCGAAACAACCCCACTATCCAGGCTTTCATATCGAAGTAACCCTACTATCAAGGTTCCTTCTCGCAGCCCTACCATCTAGGCCTTCATATCAAAGTAACCCTACTATCCAGGTTCCTACTTGCAGCCCTACCACCCAGGCTTTCATATCGAAGTAAGCCTACTATCCAGGTTCCTTCTCACAGCCCCACTATCCAGGCTTTCATATCGAAGTAACCCTACTATCCAGATTCCTTCTCACAGCCCTGCTATCCAGGCTTTCATATCGAAGTAACCCTACCATCCAGGTTCCTTCTCACAGCCCTACTATCCAGGCTTTCATATCAAAGTAACCTTGCTATCCAGGTTCCTTCTCACACCCCTACTACCCAGGCTTTCATCTCGAAGTAACCCTACTATCCAGGTTCCTTCTCCTAACCTTACTATCTGGGTTCGGCCTCCCTTATCCCCAGACAACAGTCCACAATACTGTAAGATCGGGACCCAATCAAACACAATTGATTTCACATTTCCCTAAAAAGTCGTGGCACAACATATACCCCGACCAAACACACAGTTCACTTCCGCATTTCTAAAACCCAAATTATTCCCCAGTAAAGTAACGGACAACTGAAGCTCCTAAAACTCTATTTCTCTCAAGACAGAGACTAGCATTCTCGAGCGAGATTCTCCTCAACAACAGGTATATGAGTTCTCGCAAAGGAATCTCTTATGCAATCGACACCTCCTCGGATGGCATATTTAAACCCATCTCCGACATTTCTCTAGCAACTTCTGAATGGTGTATGTAAGCCTATTCCCGACATCACAAATCAAGAATCACTTCATGCGAGTGCAAATTTCCAGGCACTCTAGTGTTCAATTATCTTCTACCTTCAGATCACGAAAGGCAGACACGCCAATTTGCATCCTCGGGTTTAAGAAGATTGAACAGGGGCAGCTGTTGTACCCCAAAATTTGCCCTCCCATATTTCTCAATACATGTCAAGTGAGG
Source organism: Vicia faba (assembly GCA_948472305.1). NCBI lineage: Eukaryota > Viridiplantae > Streptophyta > Magnoliopsida > Fabales > Fabaceae > Vicia > Vicia faba. The sequence goes on along the minus strand of OX451740.1, from coordinate 1,306,584,490 downwards.
TCCTCAAATTGCTCAAGGAAGTCCAAGGGTTGACCAGACAAACTCTCTCCTAAGGCAGTCTACCTCAAATTAGGGTTTCATTTTCCATCAGGATATATGAAACACAAAGGACTAAAATGATCACCATTTTCCTAATATGTTCTCAAGATCATCCATGTCAAGTTTCAAGCCTTGCAGAGGAAGTTTGCTCAGCCAATTGCTCAAAAGCCTGAAAATCGACTTGCTAGGTCAAAAGTCAATTGTGGCCCACATACAGTCAAACTTCAAGATTTTTGGTCAACATCATCATTTTTAAGTAACATGCATCATTTGGTCAAGGTTCGATCATGATTCATCAAGGATTGCTCACAATTCATCAAAACCCAAAAGTTGCTAAATTAGGGTTTTGTAGGAAAAGTCAACTCAACTTTGACCAAGCATAACTTTCTCATACTTTATCAGAAATGACCCATCCAAAGCTCATTTTGAATAGGCTTCAGTTCCCTGCAATTCATCTTCATCTCCTAATTTCAAAATATTCACTCACAAAAAGATATGAATTTTGACATTATAGGTCATTTTGAAAAGTCAACAAAAACACCTTTTGGGTCAAAGCTTCATACATGAACATGGAAGACTCAATTGAGATAAGACCAAAAGGGTTGCTTAGAGGACATCCTAAGATTTCTAAAAAAGTCCAACAACACCCTCCTAAGGTCAAAATTGAGAGAGATATGCATTGTCAAAGTTGACTCTTTTTGCAAAATTGCCAAAAGTCAAATGTGCTCAAATTTGCATCTTTTGCTAAATGGACCTAATTTTTTATGCTTGCATCTCATTCCAAACCCATAAAACCATCCATGCATTATTGCCTTATTTATTTGATTTATTTTGGTTTCAATCATGAAAAAAATCAAATTAAATTAGATAAATAATATGGATTTGATTTGATTTGATTTTTGCATTGAATGATGGATCAAATATGCTGAAAATAAACAAGGAAATCATGCCATGCTATGAAAGGGAAAGAAATATTCAAAAAATAAGATATTTGAAAGCAAAATTGAAAATTCCATATCTCTTTGGATTTTCTCCAAGAATGTTAACCTATTGTTGGCTTCACTTATAAAAAGAGGTTTCAAACCCTAAAGGAGTGGGAGAATACACGTAGCCGGCCTGGGAGGAGAAAGAAAATTCCAAAAAATTCAAAGAAGTGTGCAATCTTCAAACACCTTGGTTATCCTCATTCCCTCGATTCCAATCGCTCTATCATCTTTTCTGAGATTCCCAGGAGTGAAACTAGACCATTGGCAAGGCTTGTAGCATCCTCAAATCAGCAGGTCTGTGTCTCACCATTGGTAAAACTTCTTTGACTTCAAACTCGCGCAATACTTGATATAAATTCATATTGATCATATACATGTGTTTCTACTGATGTTTATGTGTGTTTGGACGTATCACATGCGAAGCTAACACCCAGAATCACGTTATGCCATTGTTGACCGTGATTAGGGTTCCAAGTTCGAATCTGATGATGCATAAGGAATTAGTTAATTTATAGGCCAAAATCATGATCAGGGGATCTTTTTAAGACAATTGGCATTGATTGTTTTTTGGTTTGGCTGATATTTGCATGCGACCCACCGGAGAAGACGGTGGAAACCACCGGCTCCGGTGGTTGGACTGACCGGTCTCTGGCCAACCAGCATGTGTGGTTGTTTCTTATAATTCCATTGGTTGGATCAAACACTGACTTTCTCTCACCCTATCTGATTGGCCCATGCTTGCTGATGCGTGCAATTATTTGCTGATCTGGATCTAGCACCTTGTTTTCATTCTTGTTTTATTTATTTCATTAATATCATGACTAACGTTCCAGCGCAGTTGGCAATAGGGAGAATCTATAAGGTACACGTCCTGGGTTCGACCCCAGGCGTGGTACTTTTGCATTTTTCTAATTTTCTCTATTGGTTCCGTGATCCACGCCCTTGTGAGTCCATCATGAGACATCAAGATCCAATCGTCAGATCCATTAGCTAGCCAGGATCTAATGCCTTCCACTGAAGGTCCATCATGCACCCTAGGTCAACAGGTGCATCAAATCCAGCGAAGTCAAACGGGCCTGGCTTATTTGGGCTCAGAATTCCACATCACACCCCCATAATTGCTAGATCTCATCAGGCCCATTTAGTTTTTTTTCTATTTTCTTTTCTTTATTTCATTTTTTTATTCTTTTAATTTTATTTATTTATTTTAATTCATAAACTAATTATTTTTCATAAAAAACATAAAATCAATAATTCATAAAAGATTAGGATTAGTTTTTTTTTATTATTTTATCAAAATTAATTTAATTTAGTTTAAAAAAGGAAAAATATAATTTGTTTTCAAAAATAAAATCAAATAGAGATTAGGTTAAACTTTTGATTAAATTCAATTTTTCTCCTTTTCTCAAATAAATAAAAACCCAAAAATAGATTGTAGATTAAATTAATTCATTTTTTTCTTAAAATTTAAATTAATTAGAATTAGGCTTTTCTTTTTTTAATTTAATGATTTCTCTATTTTCTTGAAATAACAAACAAAAAAAACATTTTTTTAACTAATCACAATTAGGTTTAGGTAAGGGTCAAAACCCTAGTTGCTCTGCATTTGATTCATCGCGCGCATATTTATTATAACAATATTTCTGTAAATGCTGATGGTTTGTAATAGTTTAATCTAGGACTTTTATTTATTTATCGTTTTTTGCGGGTTTTTGGCTATGTAATTAATCCCCCTCCCTGAAGCCTTGTAATAGCGTAGACTTACTTTCTCGCATTTTAATTCCCGCAAATATTTGACTGTTTAGATGTATGCTAATAGGGTTGTATGACAATAATGCATGACAAATTAATCTAGTTAGAAAACCCTAATGTGCAAAGACTAAATAATTGAAAACAAATCACTTGCACATATCACTCTTAGGGTATACTCACACTTCGGTTGCCTTCGGTAAACGATCATTAAGTATATGATGCTTTAGTGGTTGCCCTCATGTCCAAAGGATCAAACGTTGCCCCAGAAATGTTGTCTCGGAAATGTTGCCTCGAATATGATATTAAGACTCTAGGGTTATTACTAAGGTGTCCTAACATTGCCTTAGTGATCGTATGTCCCTTTCGAATTGACCCTTATAACTTCAACGACGGTGCCACCTATTTCTCAATAGTAGGATAGCGCTGTCTAAAGGAACGAGAATAGAAACGATATTTTTTTGAGTAGGTAGATGCTAGTACGTACTTGCTCAAATCAATTTTCGAGTAGCTTTTTCACACTTACACATTTCAAAACAATTTTCAAAACCACTTCGTCACACCTTTGAGGACTGATACAAGGGTTATCATGAAGTCAAACTTTTTCAAAACAAAGCACATACACAAGCTATTTTAAAAGATGAGCAAGTACCTAAGAGCCCATGGAAAACCATGGATAGAAAGGGTGCTAACACCTTCCCTTTCTATTATCTACCCCCGTACTCAGAATATCTCGAAAAAGGATTTTTTTTCTGTACTTTTTTCCTTTTCGGTTGGATGAAATAAAAGTAGATGGCGACTCTTGCTTACCGCGACATTTTGCAAACACAAAACGCAAAATGCAAACCAGCATTCAAAACAGTCGGTTCTGCCACCGTATCACAGTGCCTACACTGGAAGAATTCTCCAAGATACTTGGTTTGCCTATATTGGAGAAGGTAACTTTCACGGGTTTATAATAAGATCCAACTTCTGAAAATGTTATCGTAGCTTTGCATTTGAAGCCATCTGATATTGAGTCCAATTAGGAAAGAAGAAGTGGAGTTAAAGGCCTCCTTGAAAATTTTCTAATGAAGAAAGCTCAGATATTCCTAGACGTTATAAGTTACCATGCTTTTGAAGATGTCTTAGCTCTCTTGATCTATGGGCTGGTTATGTTCCCTAATTCAGACAAGCTTATAGATGTCAGTGCCATCAACATCTTTCTTGCTCACAATCTAGTGCCTACATTGCTCCAGGATATTCTGTATTCACTCCACACCCGTACTATGAAGAAATGAGGAACTCTTATGTGTTGTAAGCCTTTTCTATATAGGTGGTTTATATTTCACCTTCCTCGATCATTAATGAAGAATTAGTTAGGCTTGAGGTGGAACCAAAGGTTAATGTCTCTTTCTCACTCTGATATCTATTGGTGCCCTCGCTCTCAAGAAGATATCTCTTTTATGGATCGCTTCAGAGAATTTCCTAATGTGACACTCCTTGGCATCAGAGGAGGCATCAACTACAACCCCTCTTTAGCCTTACGTCAGTTTGGTTACACTCGTAGAGATGGTCTTTATAATATGCTCATCCAGGGTATTGTTTTTTACTATTCAAATGATCCACAAGGTTATCATCAGAGGTTCATCCGTGCTTGGGGCATGGTTAAGAAGACTAATAGTAAGACTTTAGGGCGCAAGAACTTCATCCCTTTGGAGCCTTACCTCAAATGGGTGCGAGCTCGTACTCAAAGTCTTATGATGCCATATGATGCTATCCTACTAGTAATTTCAGAGCCTATTGTTCAAGGGGACGAGTCTCGCATGATTCTTCATCCTGATATGTCGACAAACTTAGAAGAATTGCAAAAGTGTTAGATCCAGCTCAAGGAAGAACTAGATACCTTTGAGACCCAATTATATGCTAGTGAGAAGAAAGTGTTGTAACTAACGAAGCAGCTTCAAGAAGAGTAGAATCTCAATGCCTACATCAGCACCAAAAGGAAGCGTCCGTGGGAGACCTTGGATTTATTTTAAAGTTTCTTTTTAGTTGTCATTTCTTTGTAACTTTTAATTTAGTTGAACCTACTAATAAAAGTCTTTTATTTCTATTTTGTTTAAAAGAGCTTAAGTCCTATAAAGTCCTTGGAAACATTGCATAAGCATATCATACATATCATCACATAAACAGGTTTCAAGACATGTTTCTTATCTTTTCACTGTTTATTTCAGCAAAAAGAAATGGCTCTCGAACAGAATATCAAGGACATTCACGCTTAAAATGCTCAATTCCAGCAAATGTTCCTGGCTCTGGCTAAGGGACAAGAATACCTGAAGGATCAGATTCTCATAGACAAGAAAAGGAAGACAAAGAAGCCAGTGGGTGTCCTGAATATGGGAAGGATATTCAGAGGATAAGTAAAGCGATCTCTAGAATTTGAAACTCCGTCAAATGAGGGGGGCAATCAAGAGGAGAAGACAAAAGAATAAGACCACAACCTAGAGTCCTATGAAGAAGAGGATGATTATACTGAAAAGTAGTATCCTCCTGCTGATGACAAATACAAACAGCTAGAGGATCGTCTCAATGTAATGGAAATTTATAGGGTACATGGTCTAGATTTTGAAGAATTAGGGCTAGTCTCTGGAATGGTCATTCCACAGAAGTTCAAGGTTCATGTGTTTGCTAAGTATGACGAGATTTCATGTCCTAAGCTGCATCTGAAGTCTTATGTCAGGAAGATCCAATATCACACTATTGATAGGAATTTGTGGGTGCATTTTTTCCAAGAGAGCTTATCAGGGACTCAGTTGGAATGGTTCTATCAACTGGATGGAACCAACATTTATAACTGGGTAGATTTGGTTGTTGCTTTCTACAGGAAGTACCAATACAATGTTGACCTCGCTCCAACCCGTACACAACTTCAAAGCATGTCTATGTGTTCTAGCAAAGGCTTCAAAGATTATGCCCAGAAATGGAGAGATCTTGTAGGAAGAGTCCAGCCTCCTCTGTTTGATAGAGAGCTGTTAGATATGTTCTTGGGTACTTTGTTCGGACTGTTTTTCAACCATTTGATTGGAAGCTCTTCAGTTGGCTCTTCAGTTGGGTTCACTGAGCTGATATTAACTGGTGAAAGAGTAGAAGTTGGTATCAAGAGCAGTAAGATTCAAAGGGATGCCTCTTCGAGTACAGTGAAAAAGCCTTTCATAGGTAAGAAGGAAGTAAGTGTTGCCTACCGTCAGAGGAATCAAAGAAAAGTTGAACACCGTCCAATGGTAGGAGCTGTGATAATCTCCAACCCTGCGTCAAATTAACAATAAAATTTTCAGTGTAAGCATGATGCACCCAGAAGGCAGTTCACCCGGCTTAACATGTCTTTATCTCAATTTTTGCCACACTTGTTGAAGTCCAATCAGGTCACTCTGAGGGAGGCTCCTAAAAATCCAAATACTGCATCTCCCTGTTACAACCCAAATGCTCAATGTGCTTTCCACTCCAACAATACGGGACACGACATAAATGACTATTGGGCTCTGAAGAACAAAGTGAAAGATCTCATTGAGGCAAAGGAGATTGAATTTGACCCTCCGGACCCCCAATGTAATAACAACACCAATGCCCAAGCATGGCCATGGTGTCAATGCTGTTGATGACGACCTGATTGTTTCTTCCATTGATGAACTAATTACTCCTCTTCCGATTGTCAAGAAGAATCTTTTGTGAGTTGGTTTATTTCCGAGCTATGGTGAAGGTTGCCACTTGTGTGCGTCTCTACCCAATGGTTGCTTGTTGTTGAAGATAGGCGTCCAATGCCTGATGAACAACAAAGAATTATGTTGGAGAAGATTCCCTCTACAAGAAGTCTATGTGAAGATATATCAATTATTACCATTTCTGATAATCCTCCCAGGATCTCCTCCAAAAGACCCGTTAGGATTACATCCACTCCTAAGGTTGCTCCTCTAATTATCACTTTTCCCAGGCCGATATCATATTCCTCCGATAAGGTTGTTCCTTGGAACTATGGAACTGACGTCTATCACCATGGCGTCAAGCAAGACCTATTGACTAGTAAAGATGAAGTTGATGAAGATACTGACCCTAACATCGACAACATTGTTGGGACCAGTAAAATCACCAGAAGCTGAAGGATCTTCTCTCCTGAGATCTTTCTAAAGACTATTGCTACTCCTTTGGTTATTCCTGCTAGTGTTCCTGTTACTACTCCTATTATTACCGCTATTGTCACTCTTGTTGTTATTCCTGCTACTGGGTCAGCTAAGACTCGGGGAAAAGAAGTAGTGTTTGAGCCTTCCTGGACGGAGGCGCCTAAAGAAGCCATTCTTGAAGCCTCTAAATTAGAAATGGAGGAAATTCCGAAGATCATACGGAAGAGTGATTAGAATATGGTGGAAAAATTGGGGCAAACCCCTTCAAAAATTTCAATGTTGGCCTTACTGTTATGCTCTAAAGCCCATGCTAAGGCTTTGGTGAAGTTATTGAAGTCTGCTCATGTACCTCAAGAGACTTCTGCCGACCAATTCAAGAACTGCATTGCAAGTCTAACTGCTGACAATGGCCTTGGTTTCTCTGATGCTGCTTTGACGTCCAAAGGAAGAAAGCATAATGATGTCGTGCACGTCTCTATTGAGTGTAGGGGAAATACACTAGCTCATGTTCTGGTGGATACAGGTTCGTCATTGAATGTCTTACCGAAGATTGCTTTGGACATATTGGATTGTGAAGGACTCACACTGAAATCCAACAATATTATAGTACGAGCTTTTGATGGTTATAGAAGAATGATACACGGGGAGGTGGTCATTCCTATTAAAGTGGGTTCTCAGACATTTGATTACACCTATTATGTGATGGACATCTTCCCGTCTTACTCTTGTTTGTTGGGTCGCCCTTGGATCCATGGGGCTGGTGCTGTTACTTCTACCCTGCATCAAATGTTGAAGTATCCAGTTAATGGGATAATTGTTACAGTCCATGGCAAGAAAGAATATATGGTGATCCATCCGAACTCTTTCAGGTATGTCGATATGGACGGTGAGTTCATTAAAACCCCTTGCCAGAACTTTGAAGAGGTTCCTCAGATAATTGCTGCAACCAATATTGCTACCAATTTTCCAAATATTACCATACCTCCGTTGAAGATGGCTTCTCTGAAGGATGCAAAAGAGGTAGTTGAAGAAGGTGGGTGTACCATTTGGGGCCAACTTTCTGAAATTCCCTACAAGTCAGACAAGTTTGGTTTGGGTTTCACTTCAGGAGCTCAAAGGGCTATTCGTCGTGCTCGCGCCAGAGGACCACCATTATGCATCAGCAACCATGGAATCAATGCTTTTGGGGATAATGACAGTGACAGTGACATGGACAAATGGATCTTCCCAACTATTAGTGGTGGACTCAACAATTGGAAAGCCAAGGACTTTGTTCCCATTACTTTCATCCAGGAGTAATTGTCTTTTTTTTTGGATATGTAATATTTAAACAATATAAACTCTAAAGCCTTGTGTCTTACCCGAGGCACAACGGTTTATTTGTGAGGCTAATCATTTTACTTTCATATGTCATAAATAAATAGTTGGAAATTTTTCATACAAACACCCACGTATCAAAATAGGTATGCTCTCTTACACACACACACACACGTATCAAACTGCATATCCACATCCACTCTGGATCCCATTGATAACGGTTCCGCTATTTCCAATTATGACTTTAAAAATACGATCTACCAAGCCGAGGACGAAGGTGAGGAAGATTACGAAGTACCAGGAGAACTTGCCAGACTGTTGCAACAGGAGGAAAGGGCAATACAACCTCATGAAGAGCCAATTGAGACAGTAAACTTGGGTACTAAAGAGGATAAAAAGGAAGTCCAGATAGGTTCCTACTTGGAGCATAGTGTCAAAGAGCGATTAATACAGATGTTACGTGATTATGTTGAGATCTTTTCCTGGTTGTACAAAGACATGCTAGGGATGGACACTGGTATTGTGGTTCACCGTCTGCCAACGAAAGAAGACTGCCCTTCAGTGAAGCAAAAGGTTCATCATATGCGTCCTGAGATGTCAGAAAAGATCGAGGCTGAAGTTATGAAATAGTCCAACGCCGGTTTCTTAGTTGTTACCTCTTTCCAAAATGGCTTGCTAATTTTTTTCCGGTACCTAAGAAGGACGCTAATGTACGTATGTGTATGGATTGCAAAGACTTGAATAGGGAAAGCCCCAAGGATGACTTCCCTCTTCCCCATATTGATGTTCTGTTAGACAACACCGCACAATATAAGGTATTCTCCTTCATGGATGGTTTCTCCAGGTATAATCAGATCAAAATGGCACCTGAAGACATGGAGAAAATAACCTTCGTCACACAATGGGGCACCTTCTGTTATAAAGCTATGCCATTTGGGTTAAATAACGTCGAGGCAACCTATCAGCGATCTATGGTAGCTTTGTTTCATGATATGATCCATCACAGGATAGAGGTTTATGTGGACGACATGATAGCCAGGTCTCAGAATGAAGAAGAGCACCTTGATAACTTGCAAAAACTGTTTGAAAGACTGAAGAAGTACAAGCTAAGACTAAACATGAACAAGTGCACCTTCGGAGTAAGATTTGGTAAGCTCCTAGGTTTCGTTGTCAGCGGCAAAGGTATTGAAGTAGACCCTGCAAAGGTTAAAGCTATACAAGAAATGTCAACTCCCCACACTGAGAAGGAGGTCAGGGGATTCTTGGGATGTCTAAACTACATTGCCAGATTCATTTCCCATCTAACCACTACTTGTGATCCAATCTTCAAATTAATGAAGAAAGATCAAGAAGTGAAGTGGAATGATGACTTCCAGTCCGCCTTTGACAAAATCAAGGAATATCTTCAAGAGCCTCTAATTTTGATGCCTCCGATTGAAGGAATACCTCTAATCATGTACTTAACAGTAGTAGAGAATTCAATGGGGGTGTATGCTGGGACAACAAGACAAGTCTGGTCGAAAATAGTATGCAATATACTACCTTAGCAAAATGTTTTCCGACTGTGAAACAAGATACTCATTACTCGAGAAAAATTGATGCGCTTTGGCATGGGCTGCTCTCCGAATGAGACAGTATATATTGACTCACACTACCTTGTTGATATCTAAAATGGATCCTATCAAATACATCTTTGAGAAGCCCGCTCTCTCCGGAAGAATAGCAAGATGGAAAATGGTCCTGACCGAGTATGACATTCAGTACACCACTCAAAAGGAAATTAAAGGAAGTGTACTAGCTGACCATTTGGCTCATCAAGTTGTGGACGACTACCAATCCATGAAATTTGAGTTTCCGGACGAGAATATTATGTTAGTAACTGACTATGAAGAATTTGTACTGGATGAAGGACTTAAAAAAGGATCCCGATGGGCTATGGTCTTTGATGGAGCTTCCAACGCACTCGGGAATGGCATTGGGGCTGTGATTATCTGCCCCAAAGGCTGCCATACACCTTTCACTTCCAGGTTATGTTTCAATTGTACCAACAATATGGCTAAATATGAAACATGTACAATGGGTCTCAAGGTTTCTATCAATTTTAGAATCAAATTCCTAAGCGTATATGGAGACTAGGCCTTGTTGATTAGCCAAGTTAAAGGGGAATTGGACACAAAGCATCCTAACCTCATCCCTTACTAAGAGCATGTGTTGACATTGATTCCATGCTTTGAAGAGATCACCTTTGAACATATTCCCCAAGAATAAAATCAGTTAGCAGATGTGCTAGCTACTATGTCATCCATGTTTAAAGTTAGATGGGATAAAGAAGCTCCTCAAATCACTATTGAGAGATTGGATGAACCAACATACTGTTATGAGGTTGATACTAAAGAAGTAGTGGATAAACCTTGGTTCCACGAAGTGAAAAGATACCTCAAAGCCCAAGAGTATCCTAAGGGAGCTTCTGTCAATGATAAGAAGTTCCTAAGAAGGTTCTCTTCCAAGTTCTTCCTTAGTAACGGTATTCTCTACAAGTGCAACCATGATTCCACTTTACTTCGGTGCGTAGACAGGAGTGAAGCATAGAAGATTAGGGAAGATATGCACGAAGGTACCTTTGGCACCCATTCTAGTGGGCACACAATGGCTAAGAAGATTTTGAGGGCAGGGTACTACTGGTCCACTATGGAAGCAGATTGTTATCAGCATTCCCGAACTTATCACAAGTTCCAGATCTATGCTGATAAAGTACATGTACCTCCCGTTCCCTTGAACGTCTTGAGTGCTCCTTGGACTTTTGCAATATGGGGTATTGATATGATTAGAGAGATTAGACCAACCACTTCTAATGGGCATCACTTCATCCTCGTTGCCATTGATTAATTCACAAGTGGCTCGACGCAGCCTCATTTGCTCCTGTTACCAAGAATGTCGTGGCCCGGTTCATCAGACATAACCTTATCCGTCGGTATGGTATTCCAGAAAGAATCATTACGGATAATGGTACCAATATCAATAATACTATGATCACCGAGCTTTGTACGCAATTCAAGATTCAACATCATAACTCTTTTCCTTACTGGCCAAAGATGAATGGCGATGTAGAGGCTACTAATAAGAAAATCAAAAAGATCGTATAGAAGATGAAAATGACATACAAAGATTGGCACAAGATGTTACCATTTTCTCTTCATGGTTACCCTACCTCAGTACGCACGTCAACATGGGTAACTCCTTTCTCTCTGGTATACGGTATGGAAGCAGTCATACCCATCGAAGTCCATATCCCTTCCTTGAGAATCATGAAGGACACATGTTTGAATGAAGATGAATGGGTTCAGACTCGACTTGACCAATTTAACTTGATTGACGTGAAGAGGCTCGTGGCTGTTTGTCATGGTCAGATGTACCAGAAAAGTATGATCAAGGCTTTTAACAAAAAGGTCAGACGTCAGGTATATCAGGTTGGAGACCTAGTAATCAAGCGCATTATTATGCCACAAGGTGATCCCAGGGATAAATGGACTCCCACGTATGAAGGGCCATTTGTAATCAAGAACATATTTTATGGTGGGGCCATGATCTTAACCACTATGGACGGTGACGACCTTCCGCACCCTGTAAACACGGACATAGTTAAAATATACTACACATGAACAGAGACCCGCTAGTTAGGGATATAGGGATATATAAAAAATCTATACACCCAGCAAGTCGAAAACCTGAAAAGGCGGCTTGGGAAAAAAAGGGTATCCCGGTGGACTGAAAACCCCAAAGGGAAGTTCAGGAAAAAGTTAGGGATTTAAAGTGTATAACTATGTCCCGTTGGATCACCTCACAGACAGACTTCGGTAAAAATTTTCAAGTTTAAATAGTACTAATCAATCCAGTCAGCTTCTGTCAAGCAGCAAAGTGATGAGACGCTCAAAGATATAAAGGCAATAGCAGAATGGGAACCGAATGAGATCATTTCACATAGCTATTTTTCTTTGTATAATGCTTTATATAGTTTTCATTCTTACGACGATATTCTCTTATTATGATGTTTGTCTCCTTGTACAAAAACGCCTATTATAGGCAGATTTCTTCAGATTAATACAAAATTATCTCTTTGAAAGTGCAAAACTACTTGTTTTTATTTTGCTATTTGGTTTTCAAAAACGTCCAGTGATTGTTTTTAGCGTATGCATTTGAATATGATCACCATTTACAAATACATGCATAAAAAACAGAAATACAGTTACTAAGGGCTTTAAGAAACGGGACAACGTCTAAAAAAGGCATCTGCAAATCCCCACAGATATTATTTTCCAGCAGGTACAGAGACAGAGACGTCCTACTGCAAAGTCGTTACCATATCTTTAGTATACAGCCTAATGATGTCAGAGTTTCCAATACCCCCTGCAGAGCAAGGGTTTCCAATCATCTCTCTGATATCTTGAAAAAATCCTTAGCATAGTTCATAATTTTCTTGGGTCCCACAACAGGACTCCATAAAAATTCCCAAGCAGTTTACAGAGTGTTCTTTCCCCATTAGAGTTTATTTCTCTAGCCAAGGAAATCCATCTACCAGCATTTCAACATCAATAAATAATGAAGAACCACATTCTTCATCTCCAACAGCAGTGAGGGATTTATGTTCCCTCAATTCAATGACGTTACAAAGAACAGATGATCAGCTCACACATTACATTCATACGTCATGTTACAAGCATCATAGCATATGCATACAGAATACATATAGCGCAATATCTTTTATTTTTAGAGCATCGTCACGCAATGCAATACATACATCATGACATTGCATACAACTAATTCTTTACCTTTTCAAGAAAGATCAACAAACAAAATCATCATCAGGTTTCAAAAGTTCCAGATTAATTCCCGAAACAAGACAGGGCAACTATCTTAAGAAACAATACAAATATTGTGCAGCTTGAATTCTGACCAGATAGCAGTTTACAAACATTGTGAAGCTTGGATTCCGACCAGATATTAGTTTATAACACTATGAAGCCTGGATCCGACCAGATAGCAATCAACATCTTTGCTGAACCCCAGAATTTGATTGAATAACAATCAATCTACAATTCAAGAAACTGTGAAACCTGGACCCGACCAGATAATAATATAAATCACTGTGAAACCTAGACCTGACCAGATGACAGTATAAATTGCTGCGAAGCCTGGAGTCCGACCAGATAACAGTTTATTCTGCCAATTATTATGAAGCCTAGACACGACCAGATAACATTATACCTCAAATTCAAGTTGAAGCCTGGATCCGACCAGATAACATCTTAATTTCTTCAAATCACTGAAGCCTTGACCCAACCAGATAACAATTCAAGTCACTGAAGCCTGGATACGACCAGATAACGGTTCAAGTCACCGAAGCCTGGATACGAAAAGATAAGAGTTTAAACTTAAGCAAATCACTGCGAAGCCTGGAGATCGACCAGATAACAGTTAATTTCATATTCCCCAATAAATCGCTGTGAAGCCTGGAATGCGACCAGATAACAATCAACTTTATTATCCTCAGCAAGTTACTGTGAAGCCTGGATTTTGACCAGATAAAAGCTAATGTTCATCTCTCCAATCAAGAGATAACTCCCCAGTAGAGAAATGGACAACTAGAGCTCCTAGACTCTATTCCCCAAATAGAAACCAACATCCCCCAGCGGAGTCCTCCTCAAACAACAGGAACATGAATCCGCATAAAATGATCTCTTATGAAGCCAAGATCTACTTTGGATAGCATCTTTAAGCCCATATCTGACAACTCCCTGTCTTCTTATCCAAATGGCATCTGTAAGCCCATTCCCAATATCATCAACCAACGACGTTATGTCATGCGATTGAAAATTTCTGGGCACTCTAGTGTTCAATCATCTTCCACCTTCAGATTACGAAAGGAAGACAAGCCAATCTAAATCCTCAGGTTTAAGAAGATTTACCAGGGGCAGCTATTGTACCCCACAATTTTCCCTCCCGTTTTTACTCAAAACATGCTCATTGAGGTCTTAAATTGCTTAAGGTTTAACAAGAATTAACCAGGCCAATTCTCCTCCTAAGCAATGAACCTCTAACTAGGGTTTCACTTTTCACCAATATGTGGGAGCTCCAAAAGTATCAAATGTTTTCTATGGTCCTAATGGGTCTTCAAGATTTTCCCTTCCAAGTTTCATGATTTGAACTACAAGTTTTCTCAGTCAATTGCTCAAATGTCTGAAAATCAACTGCACTAGGTCAAACGTCAATTGTGGCCTATATACAGTCAAACTTCATGATTTTTGGCAAACATAAACATTTTGAAGTAATATCCATCATTTTATCAAGGGTTGATCATGATTCCTCAATAAATGCTCCTAATCTACCAAAAGTCATGAATTGCTAAATTAGGGTTTCTATAGGAAAAATCAACTGAACTTTGACTAGGCATAAATTTCACATACTTCATCCATTTACTCCGAACAAAATCTCATTTTTAAGAGAATACAATTCCCTATAACTCCTATTTTACCCTCAAATTCATGAAATGCACCAATTGAAAGATACAAGCTCATACATTACCGGTCAATTTCAGAAAGTCAACAAAAGACACTTTTTTCCAAGACCATTTACATCAAGATAATGTCTTCAAATGAAAAATTGATCAAAAGAGGTATTGAAGAGGACATCTTGGGATTTCCAAAAAGTCAAAGAGCATCTTCAAAGGCTAAAAATTGAACAAGTTATGGTTTGCACAAATTGGGAAATTTTGAGAAATTTCAAGAAATGCACATTGAGCAAATTTGTTGTTTTAGGTTAATGGGCCTAATTTTTTAGACTCGAACATATTCACAACATGTCCAAGAACCAATAAACTCACCCATGCATGAGTTTGATTTTTATTTTATTGATTTTTTATTTTTATCTAAATAAATTCAAAATAAATTAAATAAATGCAAGGTTAATGTATGAGGCGTGTAAGGTTGGAGATTTGATCATGTTAGAGGCCCAAAAAGCTCATGGCAAGCTGTCAAAACTGTGTGGAGTACTTTTGACTCAAATCTTGGCTTAAAAAGGAAAGAATGCATATATTTCCAAATCAAATATTATACTTGATTACATATGATTTGGTACCATATTTGTTACCCTAATTTGGTGCCATATATATGTACAATCTATCCAGATCCAACACACACGCGCAACCTGCCTCCAAGAAGACCTAGAAAATTCTCAAAAAATTCAAAGAAAGGGTGAAACTCATATCATACGATCCAGGCCTCCTCAATCAAAAACAAGCATACTATCTTCTTCCTAAAGGTCCCAGGAGCCTTCCCCATTTGTGAGGCAAGCCTAACACACGCCAGAATTCTCTCATGCTATCTCTCTGTTTTGGTAATTTTTCCCTGATCTCAAACACTCAATACATGCCATTTAAATCCATACTAAACATATATTCATGTTATTGGTGATGTTTACGTTCATTCTAATGTGTTACATGAAGAGCTATAGCCTTAGATCGTGAGATTCCATGCTCAAGCCGTGCTAGGGTTTTGGATTTGTAACCCAGGATACAGGTGTTTTCTGGCCAATCTAAGGCTAGATTCGTGATCAGGGCGAATTTTCAAGTGAGATAGGGACTTTTTTATCCTTAATCTAACGATTTCGTAAGATTTCAGTTTTGATAGGTCGGAGAAGACGACCGGAGTTTGACTTTGGCGTCGTTGACTCTGTTGGACTCAGGCGAGGGCATGCGTGGCCTCGAGCCATTTCCTTATTGGTCCATTTAAACATCTGGGACCCACTGGAGTGCGCGTGTTTGCCAAATCAGAATTTGCAATTGTTTTGCATTATATACATTTTGTTCTACTTACATTAACGAATGTAAGGCCGTCCCAACGGTTGGGTGAGTGTGTGTTAAGGTGTTTGTAAGGCTAGAGGGGTCGGGTTCGATCCAACCCTTTTGTAATTCCATTTTGTTGTTTCTCTAACATTTTGCAGATCCAATGCACTGCGTTACCAAGCGCCTCCCCTGTGCCTTTACATCTGGCCCATCAACTGCCAACAGATAGAGATCCAACACCTCAAACGTGCAGCCCATGAAGAATCCTCAAGGAGCCAGTCACATGGAATCAGGCGCAACCACTATGGGCTAGCAGCAAATTAGGCCCAGCAAATTCCAGACTTCACTCCCCATATTTCTATGACATCCTGGCCCAATGGTTTTCTTTATTTTTTTGTTTTTAATTATTTTATTTTTTAATGTTTTTTAATTACAATATAAAATAAGAAAAAGTCACAAAAAATATAGTTTTAGTTTTGTTTTTAATTAAATTAATTTTGTAAATTAATTAATAATTATTTTAACGATTTTATTTGATTTAAAATTACACCCTCGATCAAAACATCATTGTCCATTTCAAATAAAGATCATAATCACACGATAACCCTTCGAGTTTCCTACAAAATGATCTAGTCCCTTCGATGACCCTACGAGCAAAATGATGATAGTCCCTTTGATGCAATTGCTAAATTATCCTTACATATTGCCTTTGATGACCCTACGCCTGTCCCTTCACATCCAATAGATAGGGCTACCTACCAACTAAAGGTATGGATAGTAATATCTCCAAAGGAGAAGGAAAATAACAACAAATACCTTTAGTGGGTAAGAACTCTTGAATGCTTGCTCATAACTTTTTAACAAAAACAAATACATTTTACACATCACTTTCAAACAGAAATTTTCAAAAAACACTTTGTATACATTCTTGAGGACTTATATAAGAATTATTACAAAGTTATCCTTACACTGGCATTTCAAAATATTTCCAAACAAATCACACACACACAAAGCAAGTTTCAAAAGTGAGCTAAGAAATTAAAAGCCCATAGATAACTATGGATGAAAAGGGTTCTAACACCTTCCCTTTTCATAACTTACCCCCCGAACTCAAAATCTATCAAAGGTATTTCCTGTTCTTTTCACCTTTCCTAAATATTGGGTAAAACAAAAGTCGATGGCGACTCTTGCTATCCGCACATTTGGATAAAACCAAAAATTCAGTTCTACCACTGTATTACAATGTTGAACATCATTTGGATCTCTGCGTATGCACCGAGTTTACTATATGTTGGGGAGATACACCTTGAACTGTTTGGGATCAAAATATGGACACATACCTCTTCGAATGCCCCGATTTACTTCTCTGCTGGAGATTAGAGGATGACCCTGTGGGGATTACATGCTGAACAATGTAAAAATTCTCGAATGCCCCAAGCTTACTCTACTAGGTAATTGCATATACACGTGTTGGATCACACGAAGACTATGAGTGCCCTAAGTTTACACCATTGCTGGGGAATCATGCCGAATATGTGCGCTGAGCCACATAAAAACCTCAGATGCCCCAATTTACTCTTTTGTCGGGAAGTATACTTGGGAAATCTGCAGGGGATGAAAACGACTTTTGCAATGCTGGCTGGGTCAAGGTGACCATCATGGGTTGCTACCTACACAAAGAAATAATGCTCTGAATGCTACGACACTCCTTTAGGATGATTTCAAATCAATTTAAAGTATTGTTTCATTTTAGCTTGAAATTATTATTCCCATGTTTTTGATGCAATGCTCAATAAAGAATTAAACCGTATTTCACATACGGAAAAATAAGCCTGTAAATAGGCTTATTGATTGAAAATTAAACCTTATTGATTGAAAATTAGCCTGTAAATAGGCTTTTGTACAAGGAAGAAACTCCTAAATGAGGTAATTGAGAAAAGGAAAAGAAAATACAATAGGTAAAATGGCATGAGAAATTCTCAAATTTCCATTATAACTGGTATTGCTACAGTTCCCATATCCTTGATAGTCTCAATGCCTTTCCTCTAAAGAGTAGTGGTTGGATCGATCTGTTCACTGCCAAGGTGCAAATGATGTACATGGTCATTCGTGAAGAGTATTCAGAGTTCAGCCTCTCGCACATGATCCCTTAGTTTTGCCTGAATCACTCTTTCGGGTTTTCAATCCAGTGGGATACCCATTTTTGCCTAAGTCTCCCTTTAGGGTTTTCGACCTAGCAGGTTATTCTCTCTTTACATTTTATCTCTAAATTTTTTCTGGACTTTCTCTTCTTTTGTGACCACCGAGATGCCCATTTTTTCCTAAGTCGCCTTTGTGGGTTTTCGACTTAGCGTGTCTTTTATGTGTAGTATTTTGAAATCGAGTCTGAATTGACTGTAAGTGGAACGTCTTCCGCATCCATATCTATCAGGATTAGAGCACCTCCTGAAAAGGATTTCTTCATGATGTATGGTCCCTCATAGTTGGGATTCCATTTGCCCCTTGGATCGGAATTACTTTGCATAATAATCTTACTTACGACAAGATCACCAGGATAAAACTTCCAAGGACGAATTTTCTTATTGAACGCTCTCTTCATCCTCTTCTGGCACAACTGACTATGACAGATGGCGGCCAAGTGTTTCTTTTCAATTAGATTGAGTTGGTTGAGTCTTGTCTGAACCCACTCTGCCTCATCAAGCTTAGTATCCATCATAACCCTTAACGAAAGAATCTCTACCTCAACTGGAAGCACCACGTATGTATCGTATATAGGAGAAAATGGGGTTTCCTCAGTTGAGGTATGCATAGAAGTCAGGTAGCCATGTAGAGCAAAAGCCAACATTTCATGCCAATCTTTGTACGTTCTCACCATTTTCTGGATAATCTTCTTTATGTTTTTGTTAGTAGCTTTGACCGCGCCATTCATCTTTGGCCTATAAGGCGATTAACTATGGTGTTCAATATTGAACTCTTCACACAACTCCTTCATCATTTTGTTGTTGAGGTTTGAACCATTATTAGTGATGATTCTGCTAGGAACTCCATAATAGAACATGATTTCTTTTCTGATGAAGTTGGTAATGACCTGCTTGGTTACGTTCTTATAAAAATTTGCTTCTACCCATTTGGTGAAATAGTCAATAGTAATGAGAATGAACCTATGGACATTTGAAGAAGTCGGCTTAATCTTTCCAATCATGTCAATCTCCCACATTAAATAATGGCCACGGTGAAGTCATAACATTCAAAGGAGTTGGAGGGATGTGGGTTCTGTCTACATTCACTTGGCATTTATGGAAAAACTTTGCATATGCACAATAGTCAGTTTCATCCAAAAATACCCTGCACATAGGATTTTCTTAGCTATACAATGTCTGCTTCAATGAGTCCCGAAAGAACCCTCATGGATTTCCTTTATGATCGAATTTGCTTCGTGTCTATCCTTGCATCTGAGCAAAACCGAGGCATAGTTTTTCTTCTACAAGACGTCTTATGATAAGAAGAACTTGGATGCTAACCTTCTAAGTGTACACTTATCATAAATCATAGCACCTTCGGGATACTCTTGCTTCTCGAGGTACTTTTTGATGTTGTAATACCACGACTTTTCATCAGATACATCCTCGATTGAGAGACAATGAGTAGGAAAGACATGTGATGGCTCCTTGTAACGGAGAATATGCATATTAGGCGCATGACTCAAAAAGCTCACTTTGAGAATTGCTAATTAGGTGGCTAAAGAATCTTCCAACTGATTTTCATCTATGGGAATTTCCTAAAGGTAATCTCATCAAAAGCAGGTATCAACTGCAGTATATAATACCTGTATGGAATCAAATTGGGGTGCTTGGTATCTCAATCACCCCACACTTGGTGTATGACCAAAGCGGAGTCTTCAAAGACTTTAAGACATTTGATTTTAAGATCAATGGCTACCTTAAGACCCATCACACAAGCTTCATATTCTGCCACATTGTTTGTACAATCAAAACATGGTCTTGTTGTAAATGGTATTTGAGTATTGCAGGGAGAAGTCAGTATTTCCCCAATGCCATGACCCACAACATTTGATGCACCATAGAACGTAATAGTCCATCACTCTTTTGGATCAACTCCTTCAACATCATCAAGTCTCTGATATCTTTGTCAGGAAAATTAAATTTCATTGACTGATACTCTTCCAACGGCCGATGGGCGAGGTGATATGAAAGAACGTTACCCTTGATAGCCTTTTGTGTAACATACCAAATTTCGTACTCAGATAGAAGCATCTGCCACCGGGCAAGTCTTCATGTAAGTGTTGGTTTCTCGAATATGTATTTTATCGGGTGCATCTTCGATATCAGAAGTGTAGTGTATGTCACTATGTATTTCCTTAAACGTCGAGCTTCCCAACAAGAGCATAACAAGTTTTTTCGAGTAAAGAATACCTGGATTCATAATTGGTAAACTTTTTGCTCATTTAATAAATGGCATGCTCTTTACGTCTTGTTTTATCATGTTTTCCAAGTACACACCCCATAGATCCTTCCAGCACCATTAAGTACATGATGAGTGGCCTCCCAGGAACTTGAGGGATAAATATTGGTGGCTCCAGAAGATATTGTTTGATCTTTTCAAAGGATTCTTAGAAATTTGGTATCCCATTGAACATTTTTATTTTTGCGCATTAATTTAAAGATGGGTTCACAAGTAGCTGGAGATGAGAGATGAACCTAGCTATGTAGTTCAACCTCCCAAGGAACCCTCTTACTTCTTTTTCATTTTTCGGTGCTGGCATATTCTATATTGCTTTTACTTTGTTGGGATCTACTTCAATTCCTTGTTGACTTACAACGAAACCAAGTAGTTTACCATATCGCACCCCAGAGGTGCACTTGTTTGGATTAAGCCTTAGCCTGAAGTTTCGCAGACAGATACACAACTTTTGCAGATGGACCAAATGTTCCTTCTCAGTTTGTAATTTGGCAATCATATCGTCAAAGTATACTTCAATCTCTTTATGAATCATATCATAAAAGAGCGTTACCATAGCACTTTGATATGTTGCACCAACATTTTTTAGACCAAAAGGCGTGACCTTGTAGTAGTAAGTACCCCAAGGAGTAGTGAAGGTCGTCTTTTTCATATCTTCTAGAGCCACCTTTATCTGATTGTACCCCAAAAAACCATCCATGAAAGATAAAACCGAGGACTGAGTCGTGTTATCAAACAATGCATTAATGTGAGGTAATGTAAAGTCATTTTATGGTCTTGATTTACTCACATCCCAGTAGTCCACACAAATACGCACCTTCCCATCTTTCTAGGAGCAGGTACAATGTTGGCGATCCAATATAAATATTCACACCCTATTAAGAAACCTGCATCAAGCTGTTTTTCAACCTCCTCTTTAATCTTGAGAGACATATCTGGACGAGTTATGCGCAGCTTCTGCTTTACTGGAGGACATTCTGGCTTAAGTGGCAATCGGTGTATAACTATGTCAGTTTCCAAACCGGGCATTTCTTCATATGACCAAGAGAAGATGTCAGCGTACTCTCAAAGAAGCTCAATCAACCCCTTATTTTCTTCAACTTGCAGGGAAACCCTTACCTTGACTTCTCTCTTCACTTCATCGGTACCTAGGTTGATGATCTTTATGGTTCTTGATGAGGCATGATTGCTTTCTCTTCCTGTCTCAAGAGTCTTTCCAATTCCTCGGGAATTTCATAATCTTCCACAATATCTTCATCATCTTGGCCATTTGGATTCCTAAGATTATTGATGTTGTGAACCATAGCATTATCGTTTTAATGGAATTCGAGGCGGACCTGCATGATTGATGAATCATGCTTTATTTTAGAATGTGAATACAAAGGAGAATATTTAGAGCATAAAGGAAAAACATTGTCATTTTTTTGTAAAAATAAAGAGAAAAGGCATAGAACTAGAAATTGTATGCGAAAATGCAATTTATTCAATGTTAAATAGAAATTGAAACACATGAGGGCCCTTTCCTACAAGCTGCCAATATGCCTTGGGAAGAGCATACAACTTATCTTAAACAGAACATTACATGTCAAAGAAAACAACTTCAGGAATGTCTATAGCACTCCAATTATTGAGATCCTGGTAAGGTGCAATCTGATAGATGAACTGAGAGATATTTGTATCATTGTCTTCATCACTCACTGCATAAACCTGTCCTTGTATACTTGTGCCAACACTGGTAAACACTTCTGAAATCAGAGGACATGTCTTCCTTTAGGTAAAGCCAAACTATATTGAACAAAGGAAGAGGGTTGATATCCGAGACCAAACTTGTCTCGCTTCTCACGCCCTTCGACCACTTTACCCTAATCCTCATTAGGGACCCCAGACTCCACAGTGGCTCTAGCATCATTCAAGGAGGCCATAGGAGTTTCAGATTTCTTCTTATTTTCCATAACAACGGGAACCCTATCAACTGAAATAATCTTCAATGCCTAAAAGGGGGTTTCCTGCACTTCCCCATCCACCTTGACATAACGATAAGAGGTAACATTATTGATTACAACATCTTCTTCACCGCCAAGACAATGACTTTGTCCTTCACAATGAACTTCAAGCACAGATGAAGAGTCGAGAGAGGTGTATGAAGGACATATATCCATTATGTAAAAGGAGATATAGAAAACATGAGGACCAATTTTGATGGGAAAATCAACTTCCCCCTCAAGAGACCTTCTCGAACCATCGAATGCTCTAACCGTTAAAGTGTTGGGCTTCATCATAACTGCATCCATATTTCGATTGAATAGAGTATGTTTGGGAATCACATTAAGAGAAGACCTTGTGTCTACCAAGACTCGGGATAACACAGTGTCCAAACACGCTATAGAGATGTGTAAAGCCTTATTATGGGCTCAGTCCTCAAGAGAAATTTCTTCATCACTAAACCCCAAACAGTTTCCTGCAGAAATATTGGTAACCACCCCTTCAAACTGAGTGACAAAAGTCTCAGGATTAACATGGGAGCCATGCAAAATATTCATCAAGGCAGTACGGTATGCCTCAAAATACCGGAGAAGAGATAAGATGAAAATTTTAGTCGGTGTCTGATTAAGTTGATCTGCCACTTTAAAGTCACTTTTCTTGATGATTCTTATCAACTGATCCACATGTTAATTTAAAGTTAGTCTGGGAGCTTCGCTGACCACGTGCTTACCTTTATCTCTCACTGGAATCTATTCAATAGTGTCCTCAGCAGAAGGAGTAGGAGCAAAGTATCTACCACTGCGAGTTATACCACTGGTTCCCGTGATGTTGATAATGTCTTTGTTTTCAACTGGAGGGAAAATAACCTTCTTCCCACGAATATACACTGCATTGTAATCCCACAAAACTACTTTCAAATTATCAACTGAAACATGAACCGGATTTTGACAAGCTCGAGCCTAAATCAATAGAGGAGTGGCTTGAGCTTGATTTGGCACAGGAAGTGCATGAACTTGAATTATGAAAGGATCTCTTTGAACAATTCTCAGAACATCGGTCGGATAATAAGTAATTTCCAATATGGCAATGTCGTCCTTAGGGATTACCTTCTCCACCTAAAGAACACCTTCATCTATCAACTTCTGAATAGAACTCTTCAACTTATCACACTCTTCTGCATTGGAAGAACAATGTAAACATAAATCATGAAGTTCTTATGATGCGTCTGTAAGTGCACGGGAATATCTAAGTAATATAAACGATTGTCGAACCCACACAGACCAATGCAAACCTATTGTAATCTATTGTCGCTTTGAAAAGCTAAGACTAATAAATGATTAATTAAGGGTAAACTAAGACTAAAATAAATACTAAAATAATATTAAATAAATATATAATGAAGGAGAGGTCGGAATATGGGTTTCGCGTGCCTTAGGGACTCTGTAACTCGTTGGCTTTTAATTATACTAAAGAAGTATTTCGTAGGAAATATTAATTTAAATACAATACCTCATACTCTCGTAATTTTGAATAAATTTACACTCCTTAACCGTAGGATTTTTCTCTCGCTCGCCCACTTGAATCAAGGAACACGTTTTGAAAATTAAACAAGTTCCAATTGATCCCTAAAGCGCTCTCGCTCTCTTTAGGAATCAATGTCCTATTTTTACTATCCCGTTCGATCCACACGCTCTCACAGTGTCGGTTCAAACCTTATTTTTAATTTCTCACTCCCGTGACAAAATCACGTTAAGTCGCTTCTCACTCTCATGACAAAGCTAATTAAATTAAATATAAAAACTAAATACCAAAACTGGATTTTTGAAACAAATAATCAAGCCAACTTATCACCGAGTCTCGTCGGAAACGATGACACTCACATACCAGACTCAAGACTTTTAGCCGGAGATAATTTTAAACATAAGCATGCTATTACGATAATTAAACATAAGACAAAACATGATTTAAAATAGAATTCAATTTAAACTAAGATGGTATCATAAACAATTAGAATAAGCAATTAAAATGGAACATGGAAATAAAATGAAAACTGGAATTACTGTTGAAATTATCTTTGTGTATAATAATATAAACTTGAATTTAGAATACGCCGACACACTTGACAATCAGGTACATGATTGAAATCAAAAACAATTCCTAAAACTAAAGTTGTGATAGGTCTTCCACACCGGAAGATCTATCACTTTACATGTAAATTATCTGCTTAAAATTCTAACAATACTCTGATTGGAAAAATGATAAAATTGTGGACCCCCTTCATGTAGAACTGATCTGCTTTTATATTCAGTTCGTGACCTCATTTTCCATGACGTGCATGAAGAAAAATCCAGAAAATGGCTTCGTGGAAAAACATTCGGAAGACTCCACTCGTTAAGAGTTATTAAAGGACTGAGCTTCGTGAGTTAGTGACGTGGAGAAGGCCACAAACATAATACGTGGCTGGTGAAATATGGTTGTAGTGAGGGCCATAATATTGTGTGGCGAGTGCCACGCTTTTAAAGTGTGTGGCGAGGGCCACATCTTCCAATATTCTTTGTTTCTTCTCCATTTCTCGTTATGATTTTGCATTTGAGCTCTGTGTTAGAATGTTCCTAAAATAGAATAGAAATATCAGCATAACAAGACATAAACAAATGAAAAACAATATAAAAGTGCATGTGAATCAAGTCTAATATATGATATAATTTCACATTATCAAATTTCCCCACACTTAAACCATTGCTTATCCTCAAGAAATCGACCAACACGGTCAAAGAAATGATTAAGCGCGAGTTGAAACAAGGGCACGACACAACTCCTAATCATACATAGCTGTTAGGCTAGTGTTAGATTGATAGGTACTAAATGTTCAATACCAAGTACATCGTAACGACTTAACATTCAAAGACTCCCTCTTTATGAAAACTAATTCGAATCATTCCATTATAGCTCAACCTATATCTCTCGTTTTTATTTCACTTTACTCATTTAAGCGCAATCGCATTAAGCCCGTTATCCGTACACGTACATAGTAGGGAAATCAGTTAGTGACTATGATCCTTTTCACGGGGTTTTAGTACATAAGTTTGGTAATCCCTTTTATTTAACCAATTGCAGTTGCGGGGGATCGGAACATAGTCCTTCCTACCAAGATCAGCACTAGACACCACTGAACCAACTAACAACGGGTTGATTTATTTATTTTTTGTAGGTTCCACAATCGTTGGATTTATTGACCAGGTGAGGGTCACCTAACTTAATAGGTGCATTCCATATTTTAAATTTATTATGGCAAATAGTTTTTTTAGAATTTTTGGGGTCATTCACTTATATTCATCGACTCCCTACGTAGTTTATGCTTAACATGGTGTCGACTGCTAATATAAACTACTTAAGAGCTACTTTGAAAACTTGAGCCTAAGGTTTCAGCATAATGGGTACCCAAATTGATATCACATAATGAGGGGGTTTTGGGTGTCATAGCGGTATCAATTTTATTGAAACTTTCCCAAGTCTCTCTAACACAACCTAAAGTGTGATAACCTATATACTTTCAGAGTGTGTGTGCCATGCATCCAAGAAATTTTTTTGTTGCAGGTTAAGATTTTAAAATTTTGGGGAAATTCAATAACAATTGAAAAATAGACATACATACTCGACATCACATGCAATGACTCGACCAAATACTGAAAACAAATAAAATCCTAAAAAACATGCAATAAACTAGAAAACTATAAATCAAAATAATAAGCGATAAATGGAAAGCAGTAAAGTTCCTCCCCCACACTTAAACAAAACATTATCCTAAATGTTTCAGTAAATTGTGGGAAGAGGAATAATAACATGATCAATGCTCGCCTCGATAGTTGCCTACATGCAACTGATAGGTGTCAAGCGATCGATATCTTTATTTTCTGCAAACTCAAACAAAAGCAAGAAAATAAAATAAAAAAACTCGTGGGTTGCATCCCACGTAGCGCTTCTTTTAATGTTGGTAGCTCGACGACTCAAGAGTGTCAACACTCATGGTTATTCTCTCGAGAATGACTCCTCAATCGAATTTTTAATCGTCTTTGGTTTCCATGGCCACTTATCAAGCCATGTCACATATCCCTCACCTTTTATTTTCTTTCTTTCATGGGGTGGTTCATTCTTTTGAACTCGTGGTGGTGGTTCAGGATCTATCCTGAGTATCAGTGTTTCAAGTTTGGGTTTAGTTATTTCATCCACCATCTCAAAGGTTAACCTCCCCTCTTAAAACTATTGATTTCCCTAGTTTCATGGTCCTCAAAGTTTCTCTTTTTATGCAGGACCTCGGGAAAAGGTGCATTGGTGTGGATATTTTTCAATACCTCCACATACGTTTTGGATTGGGAATCTATCTTAGTGTCCACAAACCTTTGTGGGAAATGATCAGTGGGGTATAAAGATGAGGAACAACAATATATGTTTCCTTCTTTACCTCTTCGACAACGTCCCTTTCGGGTGGCGTCAGTGGATTTTTTTCAACCTCTACTCTTTTCTCACCAGAACTACTCTCAACCTCATTATTACTCTTTTCACCCTCATTATCACTCTCCTTAGGATTTTCTATTTGTTTTTCACTACTGGTTGTTACAACATCCACATGCTCCTCAAGGAAGGGTTCTATAGGTTTTTGTTTAAGAAAGGAGATTTGAGTCTCCAAGGCCATGTTGTAAGTCACAAGGGACTCAACCGCATTGTTCAGCTGCCTAAGGGTTTTATTATTATGAAGACTTTGTTTTCTTAACTCTTCATTTTTGGACAGTTTGGGTCTCTACAAAGTGCTCTATCATAGATTCTAGCCTAGAGTGAGTCAGTATCACGTTGAAATCCTCCGTTGATGTTTCAAGGTTTAAATTATGGGATTCATGCAGTTCCTCAAAGTATGTTTGTGTCGTTTTTTGTGTCTCCACAGAGCGCTATGTCATCATGGTTTCTAGCCTAGAGAAAGTTAGTGTTGCAATGTGATGCTCCATTAATGTGTTAAGAGTGGAATTCTGGGATTCTTGTGACTCCTCAAAATATTGGGCGTGGTGATTGTAGAGAAAATTTGGTTGAGGATAAGTTAGCATCGCATTATAATACTCCATTAATGTTTTGAGATCAGATTTATGGGATTCTTGCGACTCCTCAAAATGTTGGGATTGGTAGTTGTAGAGGTAATTTGGGTAAGAGTGAGTTAGTGACGCGTTGAAGTCCTCCATTAGTATTTCGAGGTCGAATTTACGGGATTCTTGTGATTCCTCGAAATACTGAGAGTGGAAGTTGTAGAAAATTTTTTGGTGATACATATTAATTAAGGTAAGAGTGCCTTAGTCTATACGGTTTTACAATGAAAATAACAACATTAACTGTTGGTCCCCGGCAACGGCGCCAAAAACTTGATGCATCCACAAGTGCATGGAAATATCAATGTAATATAAAAGATTTTCAAATCCACAAAGATCAATGTCAACCTACAATAATCTATTATCGCTTTGTAAAGGTAAGACTAATAAATGATTGATTAAGGGTAAACTAAGAATAAAATAATATTAAAGAAATATATAATAAAAGAGAGGCCGGAATATGGATTTTGCGTGCCTCATGGATTCTGTAACTAATTGGCTTTTAATTATACTAAATATGTATTTCATAGAAAATGTTAATTTACAAACAATACCTCACACTCTCGTGATTTTTAATAAAGTCACACTCGTTAACCGTAGGATTTTGCTCTCGCTCGCCCACTTGAATCAAGGAACTCATTTTGAAAATTAAACAAGTTCTAATTGATCCCTAAAGCACTCTCGCTCTCTTTAGGAATCAATGTCCTATTTTTACAATCCGATTTGATCCCCATGTTCTCGTAGTGCCGGTTAGGACCTTATTTAATTTCTCACTCTCGTGACAAAGTCATGTTAAGTAGCTTCTCACTCTCATGACAAATCTAATTAAATTAAACATAAAAACTAAAAACCAAAATTGAATTTTTGAAACAAATAATTAAGCCAACTTATCACCGAGTCCCATCTAAAACGACGATACTCACATACTGGACTCAAGACTTTTAGTTGTACATAGTTTTAAACATAAGCATGCTATTGCGATAATTAAAAATAAGACAAAACATGATTTAAAAAAAGAAATTAATTTAAACTAAGATGAAATCATAAACAGTTATAATAAAAAAAAATTAAAATGGAACCTGGAAATAAAATGAAAACTGGAATTACTGTTGAAATCATCTTTGCGTACAATAACAGAAACTTGAATTTATAATATGTCGGCACGCTTGACAATCAGGTACAAGATTGAAATAAAAAAACAATTCCTACAATAAGAGTTGTGATAGCTCTTCCATACCGGAAGAGCTATCACTTTACATGTAAATTCTCTGCTTAAAATTCTAAGAATAATACTCTGATTGGAAAAATGACAAAATGGTGGACTCCCTTCATGTAGAACTTCAATGCTTTTATATTCAGTTCGTGACATCAGTTCCCATGACATGCATGGAGAAAAATACGGAAAATAGCTTCATGGAGAAACGTTTGGAAGACTCTGCTCGTGGAGAATTATCAGGGGACTAGGCTTCGCGAGTTAGTGACGTGGAGAAGGCCACAAAAACATAATAGGTGGCTGGATAAATAAGGAAGTGGCGAGGGACACAATATTGTGTGGAGAGGGCCACGATTTTGAGGTGTGTGGTGAGGGCCACGCTTTTGAGGTGTGTGGTGAGGGACATAACTTCTATGGTGAGGGCCACAACTTCCATGGTGAGGGCCACAGGTCCGTGGCCAGGGTCACTGCTTAAGAAACTGCATTTTCTGCTCTTTCCTTCCATTCTTCCAATCTTCTCCATTTCTTTGCCATTTCTTGTTCTTTTTTCACATGTGAGCTCTGTGTTAGAGTGTTCCTGAAATATAATAGCAATACCGATATAACAATTAATAAACAAATGAAAAACAATATAAAGGTGCATGTGAATCAAGCCGAATATACGATATAATTTCACGTTGTCCTCTTGCAAAACTCCCTGTTGCAACAAATTCTCTCTCATAATATCCAGTGGTATCAGAATCTCATCTACACGAGTCATCAAATCCTTCACATCATCAAATCTAATAGCATTGGCCGCTTCCCCATTGTGAGGAGGCATAGGATTATTCTAAACATTTGGACCAACATGGGTAAGGCTTATCTCCTTAGCATCCGAAAGGTCTTGAACCTTGTATTTCAATGCTCTAGAATTCTCAATTGAGTGGCTTGGGGCCCTCTAATGAAATTCATGGTGTGCATTTTCATCATATCCCCTTGGGAGTTTCCCTGGTGGAGGACCGAGCTCTCGAAGCTGAACCCACTGACTATCAAGTAAACATGGAAGAAGTTGAGCATATGACATGGGAACTGGATCCAAATTTCTTTCTAGGTACCTTTGTGTTCTCTGTTAACCCCTTTTCCCTTGAGGTCTCTGATTTTGTAGTTGGTAATTCCGGGGAGGTGCATGTTGTTGTTGCGGAACAACAACAGGAATGGGATAATATAGTAATTGAACAATAACCTTTCCTTTGTCGATAAATGCACAACTTGACTCACCTTCCTTTTTCTTAACAAAACCAGAATAGGGTTTCATACCATTACCAGAATTATTGTTCTTAGTTCTAGATGAACCAGCCTTAACACTCATCTCAACATGTTCCCCAATAATAACCATGTCTGAGAAAGAATATGAAGTACTGCCAAGCATGTGTTTAAGATAAGGACCTCGCAGGGTATTCATGAACAAATCAACCAACTAGCGGTCCATGAGGGTAGTTTGGACTCTCGCAGCTAGTCCACGCCACCTCAGGGCGTATTCCTTAAAAGATTCATCGGTCTTCTGTGACATTCTCTGAAGCTGAGCATGGCTAGGTGCCATATAAGTATTGTAGTGATAATGTTTTAGGAAAGCATAAACAAGTTCTCCCCAAGTGTTAATATGAGTCCGCTCAAGTTGCATATACCACTCTAAAGGAGCCTCAACTAGGCTGTCCTGAAAAAAGTGCATAAGCAGCCGTTCACTATCGGCATAGGAGGCCATATTCTGCAGTAAGAACAAAGATGAGTTTCAGGCCAAGTGGTTATCTTATATTTGTCATATTCTGGAACCTTGAACTTCTGAGGAATAACAACCCCAAGAACCATACACATCGCAACAGCATTGAAACCAGGCTTCTTGGAAGTCTCCATAGCCTTGAGGCGCAATTTAAGAGCCATTTTGGAAGATTTAGATATGTCAGTATTAAGATCATTCTGAGGTTCGTTGAGATCAATAACATTGTGATGATCATCCATTATAACCTGAGGATTCCCTTTAGGAGTCCCCCCATTTGCAGTTTTAGGTCCCCCATTCTCAAAAGTAGCAGCACTATCGACAAGTTTGGCGACATTCTAGATGAGTTCTTCATGCCCTTGAATAACAACGTGGAGGGTCTCTATAAGCTAATTCATTCTTTCCCCCACGATGTCCATGTCCTTACGAAGTGAAATATGGTTATGTTCAAACTGTTCGATGATTCTTTGTTGATTAACTCAGTGCGATACGGATGTAGAGAAGTCGTCTTGTAAACTCTGATAAGAAGAAGCAGAACCAACAAATAAGTAGACCATTCTGAATAAACCTGTAATGCATGAAATGAATGATATGCATGATATGTTAGTCATTCCAGAGTATTTAAGAGTATTTCCAAGTACCAAAATTAACAAACAACGTGATAAGAGATAAGAAAATAATCACGAGAGCATAATAATGGCAATAACTTCTTTCATTCATAAAAACCTCAAGGAAACTGAGTTCATACAAAGCAAATAGTCATGACACGAAAGAGAGGATGAAACCCCAACCAATAAGCCTGGTGGTGGGTTTTTATAGCAAAATGAAACAACAATCAAACATCTAACTCTGATTAGCTTGAAAGTATCATTATCTTCCAATCTTGCTCTTGAGCCTTGCAATTTTCTCCATGGTGTGTGCCAATTGAGTACCACGCCCCTTGAGTCGGGCCTCTGCTGTGAGTCTTTGGGTGCTTTCTTCTTTAAGTTGGGTGCTTTTATCTAGAAGTTGCTTCTCCAGAACTTTGACTCTGGCTTCGTACCTCATATCTAATTCAGCCTTGGCATAGGGCGAAAACGGGGTTATAGTTAATCATCCCCTGCGTCCCCATGAGTGAGACGTTGGAGAAACCCCCACAAGTGGTAATCAATGCAGCACTGTCAAGTCGGTGTCTGTACCAAGTTATATCCAAGGAAGTGAGATCCATGAGCTTTGTTGCCCATGTGTGGGTACTATGAGTATCCATGAACGACCCTTTGGTAGGAAATTGATACATGAGCCATTTGTATAACAACGACACATAGCAGACCACAACCCCCTTTTTACCATGCCTGGAATGGATAGAAAAGTAAGTGTTGGCCAAGATAGTTGGTACCAGATTCAGATTCATGAACACGCATATGGCATCCAAATCTACCAACTTCTCAACATTAGGGAATATAATGAGGCCATAAATTAAAACTACTAGTAGAGCGTTGAATGCGACCTAAAGACCCTTAGTTGCCATATCTTCATCTTTGCTTAATAAGAAATCCATATAGAAACCATAGGTTGTACCTCTCTTCCTCCAACTACTCTTCACATCGCTCAGGCTCAAACAAAGCGCCTTAGCAATAGCTTCGTAATCGGGCTCGTCTGGAACGTGAGAGAAGGGAACATGATCAGTGACTTTGATCCCCAAGATATGAGAATACTCCTCAAGAGTAGGAGCTAGCTAATAATCCTGGAACGTGAAACAACACAGCTCCGGATGATATAATTGTAACAAAGTTTGAAGAGCTATGCCATCCACCTAAACATCCAATAGAGGCAAAAGATCCATGTACCGTTTGTTGAAAACTTGTGAATTTGGATAAATCACAACCTTGCTTAACTCTTACAAACAAGGCTGACTGCTAGTGCCAAACTTGTAGAAAAAATGTCTCTGGCATCTCTCTTGAATGGTACCATCGTTGCTTGCCATTTCTAATATAGACGACTACTCTGAAACGCCCTGGAAATGAAATGCAAATGCAGGTTAACTTTTTTTGACATATACATTTTTTTTGTAAAAATAAGCATGCCACGATGCAAGGATAATAACACATGGGATCAAGGTTTCCATAAAACCAGAAATCTGTTGTGCTATTTCTAAATATTCCGAGAATACCATGGTCAAACGTTTAGAACATAAACCACAGAAAACCAAGTCAAGAATAGGAGATACAGTCATCATAAGAACAAATAATCACAATTTGTACCTGTAAAGATTATTACCTCCCCTCTCACGGGTAAAGACTAGGTCAAGGTAAGGTCAATGGTAACTCAAAATCACTGGTTCTCCTGAAAGCACTATCATCAAGCCACAGACGTGGATGACGATAACACCCCATTTGAACCTCATCTGAGAGTAGAGACACGACCATTCTAGTAGGATCTTCGTCTAATAGATGTCGTGTTCTACTCTATTCCTAGGTTTCCTAGAGAGAGCACTCTGGCATGGGTATTGGGCCTTTTACCTTAATAGTAACAACCACCCAACATTGAAATGCATAATCCATCACAATAGAATAGTATATGGAAAGCGGTAAAATGCTATGCAAGGATATGCACAAAAGCATGTAAATAAAGCAGCAATAAAGCAATAACACACAAAACACCTAAAGACAAGAAAACAAACAAAATCTAGGATCGAATTGCTAGTACTCCCTAGTAGAGTCGCCAACGGTCGTGCTGCAAAAAAACAGAGTCACCACCTAACAATATTTATCCCGAAGGAAGGGAAGATATCGTGAGAACCCCAAAGAAATGGATAATATGGGCTCGTGACCAAGATAAGGGGTATGAATGTCTGTTACGTGGGGGGAAGGTATTATCACCCCACGCGTCTGTGGTACACCATAGGATCCACTTAAATTTTCTCTCATCTAGGGTGTGTAAAATCTATGTCTAAAGCTTAATGCTAAGAGGGAATGCTTGCAAAAGAAAATACGGGGGAAAAGGGAATATTTACAATGTTTTGCTCGCATAGTAACCCTGACTTAATGTCTATGTATCCCGTTAAGGAATCATAGCTTCGTGGTTCGGCTCACATGTTTTAATTTGTTGTGTTTTTTTTACCTTGAAAAGGGGTTTTAAAAGAAAAGTCAAACGGAAAAATGAAGTTTGAATTGGTTGGTGTTTTTTACCTTGAAAAAAGGGTTTTTATAGTATTAGAGTGTTTTTATGAGTTTAAAAGAAAAAGAGTTTTAGTTTTAATGCAAATGCAAAAGAGAAAGAAAAAGGTCTAAGGGAAACTAGCAAACCAAGCCTAGAGTTGT
The DNA here is from genome assembly GCA_948472305.1 of Vicia faba. Lineage (NCBI taxonomy): Eukaryota > Viridiplantae > Streptophyta > Magnoliopsida > Fabales > Fabaceae > Vicia > Vicia faba. Next base: position 1,306,550,549 of record OX451740.1, on the reverse strand, counting down.
GATGCAAATTTGATCCTATAGTTAAGGATAAAAGGGAAATCTACCTAGTATTGGCATGCATGGTTTGCAACCTAAGGTCTATCTCAATTCTCTTCCTGAGATTGAATCGAGAAATCCTACGAGATCATGTATTCGAGAAATAAAGAGTAAACACACAAAGCTTAAGGAGTATCCATTCACTCAAGTAGCACACGCCTAACCGAGGTACCATGTTACCAAGGAAGGATAGGGAGAGGGTTAACACCTAACCACGATATCATGTCTTCGAGGTAGAACCATGGAAACTGGGAACCTAACCATGATATCGAGTCATTGTGGCAAGAAGAACAAGGGGTGTCGACTCTTAACCAATATATCACGTTATCGAGGCAAGAGAAGAACGAGAGTGAATCTTCATATGCGACTAAACACTTAACCAAGATATTGCATCATCGAGGTAGGAGATATAAGGCAATAATGAGATCACATCGGAGCATCAACATGCAGGGCACGTGAGCTAATGACAAAGCATGGGGGATTGGTTATAGATCCCTGTATTCAACTTAACTGACTCGATAACAAAAATAGCACGATTTATATCATTGATATACGGCGCGAGCTATGAATGATCTGTGGCCTAGAAATTGTGGGGGTCAATTGCAGACCCTTGTCCATTTTCCTTCTTTGAGGACTTGTCAATAGGAAATGGGAATGGGACACTGTGATATGGTGAGAGAGCTGACTTGGGTGTTTTGCGTTTGATCGCAAATGTTATAGTTAGCTAGAGTCGCCACCGACTTTTCTTTTATCTAAAAGGAAAGGTGAGAAAGCATAGGAACGACCTTTGAGATTGTTTCTTGAGTTCGGGGGTATATTATGAAAAGGGAGGGTATTAGAATCCTTTCCATCCATGGTTTTCCATGGGCTCTTAGTTACTTACTAGATCACTTGCTTTTGTTTGAAATTGTGCTTTGTGTGGTTTTTGAAAGTATTTTGTAAAGAGGCTATCGTTTAAGCAATCTTTGTAATGATTCTCGTTCGTAAGAATGTATACAAAGATGTAGATCTTTTGAAAATGTTTTCAAGTTTATAAGATGTTTTGAAATGTGTAGGTGTTTGTTTTAAAAAATAGCAAGGATGTTTGTTTGAAATTGAGCAAGTAATTAGGAGCATTCTACCTACTCAAAATTCTTTCTTGTTCATTTTCTTTTCCTTTGATATTGTTATCTTACCATTGATTTGGTAAGTAACCCTATCTTTGGGTGTAAACGGGACGGGTATGGGTCATCGTATAACCATGATTAGCAATATTGCAAAGTATCTTAGCATTCTTTTTTAGGGACTAAGATCATTTGTAAGACAACTTAGATAGCGTCATCGAGGGACTATGATCTCGTATTTGCTTGTTTTTGCTAAGATACCTCACATGCGTAATATGGCCATTTATAAGGCCACCAAGTGGATTTTATCCTAGGGGTGCTTGTGTGCAAATGTATTGTTTTCATGCTTGGTTTAGTCTTGAATTATGGTTTGCTATTTATTGGTTTTAAGTCTTTCCATACAAACCCTAATTACTAGCAATTGTATATAAAGCGATAAATTGCGGAATTTAAAATTACTACTCTATTACAACATTTGTGGGAGGGGGTGTACAAATTACAAATGGGGATTACAATAAATTAAACCCTAATTAGTCTATTACAACCAAATTGAATTTATACAAGAATTGAAATAAATAATGCACAAGATGAATTAAATATACAAGAAGATAAATGTGAAGAAAAATGGATATTTTGTTTGATGTTTTATGAAAAGGAATTTTACTTTAACCTAATAAAATAAAGAAAATAATTTATTAAGGTTGAAATTGTTGAGAAATGATTTTAGATGAAAACCCTAATTCTATTAATCAAAAGAAAATTAGTTTAAGAAAAGTATTATTTTTTGGCATTTTTTATCTTCAAAATATTTATAGCATTATAAAATATTTTTTAGTCTTTTTGGTATTAAAATAATATATTTTAAATGGTGTGAAGAAAAATAAATAAATAATACAATATTAATTAAGTTTATAAGATTTACTTAAATAAATAAATAAAGTATGAAGAATGAAAAATATTTTTATTTATGAAAAAATAAAATAAAATAAACCAAAATATAAAATATCATTTTTTTGGCATTTTTATCATTTTTTAGTATTTAAAAAATATATTTGAGAAAATAAATAAAAAAATGAAGAAATAAAATAAAATTGGGCCAGGGGTGTCAAAAGTCTGCAGGGGGTTAGTAAACAAAAAACAAAACAAAAACTAAGCCCAAAAGGCCCAGCGCCTATTTGTTGAAAAAATGACCAAAAAATGTAAAACAAATGCAAAAAGGTAGCGCTGAGGTTCGAACCCATGACCTCTACCAATAACGCGCGCTGCCTTACCACTGGGGTGACTGTACATCCGTTAATACAAATGAAACAATAAATATATAAGGCAAAACGTGTTCTGAAGGTTTCATCTTCAACCTCCAGCCAAATGACCTGTATCTTCTTCATCTCTCAACAAAAATGAAAAGTTCAAACATGAAAGTTGTGGCATTTTTTCCACGAATACAAACATATAAACAACTTAAGCTAACAATCAAAGATGAATGAGAATTTTTCTAGACCTAATTCAAAACCTAAAAATTTCAGAAAACTTCAACCTTAAAATTCTCTAAGCTCAGGCCATATAAATGTAAACTATGGGTATATACAGCGTCGTGGCAATGATATCTACATTTTATCTTCACAAACCAAACTCAAATGATGCCTGTATGAAGAGATAGAAGTTTGAAAACATACCTCTTGCAGCTGCAGTCCTGTATGGAGTTGGAGAAACCTTTGTGATGGCCTGATGATTTCTATAGCTTTCCTGGACCTCCTTGAATGTGTTCAAACTCCTACTTTGCTTTGAGGATGGCTGGAACTCCCTACTCAAGTCAAGTTGCAAGCTTCAGTTTTGAAAATGGTGGATGATGATGGTGTAGTTACAATTAGGAAATGAGGGCCTGGATCACTTTGATATGATGTATGGAAGGTGTTTGTATGATTAGTTTTCAAAACGCACGAGTGGAAATGAAGATGGTTTGTTTTTGCTCAAAACTGTCATGTTTGGGAAATTCTGTGCAGCAGGGTGCTTAGGAGTGTTTTAGGGCTTGTGAAAACGTGTGTTGTATTACAATTGACTTGTTAATATGTATGGAAAAGATTTCAGCACAAAATCACTCCAGGCTTCTGAGTTATATGGTTATGGCTCAATAACTTGCTTTTGAAGAAAAGTGAAATGACAAATCTCAAATATTGTACAAGCATGTCCTAAGCTTATTCAGGCCTTAAACACCTTGCTTTTAGATTATAGCGGTTGTGTGTGCAGAAATAACAAGTTAGAAGCTCAAGACAAGTTGACTTTGTGATTAAAGCAACTTTTCAAGAATGGAATGGTAACTTTCTTCCTAAAATGGCAAATTGGCTTGGACAATGCTTGGAACACTTGGATAATAGCTCAAAAGCAAGTGTAATCTTCTTATTATAGAGAGATCTTGAGGTTTATAAGCCTGTAAAACAAGATTGTGCAGCATAGGTTTGAAATTGAATTCTTGTTCATCATAAAATGCCTTGTAACTCAAGTGACAAAACACCAACTTCATCTCTTCGATTCTCCCTACTCAAGAATGATCTCAAGGAGTTCTTGGACATTTTTGAAAGCTTGCAATGTGCTCTACAACCCATCTTTGAATTGATTTTGAATATTCCCCTTGGAACTATATGAAAAAGTGCCATGAAGTTTAGTCAAAATCCTGACCAAATTAGGGCAAAATTTCACTAAGTGTTTAGTTTCATGACCCTATGTTCTTGAAATTATAACATGAGATCCAAGCAATTTTGGAAGAAGTTGTGTGTAGTAAAGTTGTATATTTCATTTAGATCTATAACTTTCATGTTGTAAGTTTCTTTTGAATCATCTTGCATCATGGTGAAAATTTGGCTCAAAGTTATGAAAAAACATGAATTTTCAATACTTAGAAAATTTTCTAAGTTTAGAAATTTTGACTTTTCAAAATGAAATCTTGAATTTTTGATTTCTTGATGAATAAGTTTCATATTTTTACATGTTTTGGGGAATTAGGATCTTTGGCACTTGAATTTGACCAAAAAGTCAAAGTTTGACTTTTTAGTATACAGTTGACTGCAAAATTTATTTGTCAATCCAATGGACTTGCAATGTTTTGAACCATGTCATTAGGTCAAAATGATGCAAATGGACTCTTGATATCATTCCTTAAACCAATTGACCATTTGCTAGGTCAAAAACCAGATATTGCCCTTTCCTAGTCAAAACCCTAATTTTGACCATTTTGCCCTTTTGGGGATTTGATCAAATCTCTTGAGGAATTGTGGTCCAAACTTGATCAAATGATACATAGAGTCTAAAATGTTGTTGTGGATCAAAAATTATGAAGTTTGACTGTAAATTGGCCATAGTTGACTTTTTCCCCAATACAACTAATTTTTTGGTCAATTGTTCAATTGACTGAGCAAAAATGTGATCCAAGGCTTGAAACTTGGCATGAGTAATCTTGGGGGTCCATAATGACCCATGAAAGTCATATGAGGCATTGAAAGTTCAAATGTCCTTGTGCAAACTCAAACCCTAATTTTGGTCATCAGTGCATAAGGAGGTGTCTTGAGCTGACCAAACCCTAATGCAGTCTTGAGTCAAGGAGATCTTGTGAGCAAATTCTTGACAAGTGAGAGGGAAAATTTTGGGGTACAATAGCTGCCCCTATTCAATCTTATTAAGCCTGAAGAGTTAGATTGGCAAGCTTTGTCGTTCGTGACGCGAAGGTTGAAGATGATTGGACACTAGAGTGCCCAGAAATTTGCAATCGATAATGTGATGGCTGAGGGAACGGGCTTAAAGATGCCATTTGGAGAGGTGATAGAAATTTTTAGGAGATGGGCTTTTAGACGCCATCCAAAAGTGATTGTTTGAACTGTAACTTGTAAGCTGAAAGAATGAGTATCAGAATGGCGTCCATGTCTAGAGCATATCTGAACTGTATCTGAAAGTTGAATCTGAATGAGTATCAGAATGGAATCCGTGTCTATAGAAGATCTGAACTGTATCTGAGAATTGACTCTGAATGAGTATCAGAATGGCATTCGTGTCTGGAGCGTATCTGAACTGTATCTGAGAGTTGCATTTGAATGAGTATCAGAATGGCATCCGTGTTTGGAGCGTATATAAACTGTATCTGAAAGTTGAATCGGAATGAGTATCAGAATGGCATCTGTGTCTAGAGCGTATCTAAACTATATCTCCAAACTTTGAACATTGTTAATGGTAGTTGTTAACCTTATCCTAGAAAGGGTAAAATTTTAGCTAAAATGCAAAGTCATGTTGTATGAAATGTATGATATAATACATTCGTTTTATCAATGTTTATGATATACGGATGTAATGTATGCGTATGTGAGCTAGTCTATTGCGCTGTTTGTTGGATTGGGGAAAATAAATCCCTGAATGTTGCTGAGGATATGTAAGTCTTCATGTCTTGAAGTCGAAGTGTTGATGAATTTCCGTTTAGTGAAATAAACTTTGTTGTAAGGGAAATGCCAAGTACTTCTTTTAAAAAACATGTTTGGGGAATCTGGGGAAATTGGATGATTTCTACCGGGGATTGATAATTGGAAGCTTTGTTCCGCTGGGGATTAAACTGTACACTGCAGGGAATTTTTATGGAAAATAACTTAGAGAGATTTCCCTATCTCTTAAAGCCATCAATAATTGTCTTTTATTTTGTTTATTTGTAAACAGTAATTATGTTCAAATGCATATTTTCAACAATGAATCATTGGACGTTTTTTGTAAACAAAACACAAGAATAAAGAAAAAACATATAGTTTTGCACTTTCAAAGGGATATCTTTGTATTGACTTTGAGTAAGTATTTTTTGTAAAGTGAGACAAACATTCTAGTAATAGAATGCCGTCATAAAAAATGAAAATTTTAATACAAAGAAAAGATAGCTATGTGTAATAATCCCATGGGGTTCCCATTCTGCTATAGCCTTTATATCTCTGAGCATCTTGTCTATTTGTTGCCTTGTCTGAAGATGATTTAATTGGTCAGAAATGTCGAGTTTGCAAGTTGTCCGTAAGGTGATCCAACTGGACATAGTCATACGCTTTAATTCCCTAACTTTTGCCTGGACCACCCTTTCGGGTTTTCAGTCCACCGGGATACCCTTTTTTGCCTAAGTCGCCCTTTCGGGTTTTCAACTTGCCGGGTGTATAAATTTTTTTTTGTTTTTGTCCCTAATTTTTGCCTGAACCTCTTTTGGTTCGCCGGGATGCCCTTATTTTGCCTAGGTGTGTCAACCTAGCGGGTCTCTTATGTGTAGTATCTTTTGACTATGTCTACGTTCACTGGGTGTGGCAGGTCGTCATCATCCATGGTAGTCAAGATCATTGCTCCACCAGAGAATATATTTTTGATTACAAATGGTCCTTCGTACGTAGGAGTCCATTTTCCCCTGGGATCACCTTGCGGTATTATGATACGTTTGATTACCAGATCCCCAACTTGATACACTTGGCGTCTGACCTTTTTGTTAAAAGCCTTATTCATCCGTTTTTGATACATTTGACCATGGCAGATAGCAGTAAGTCTTTTCTCATCAATTAAGTTCATTTGATCAAGTCGAGTCTGGATCCAATCGTCTTCATTCAGACCTGCATCCTTCATAATTCTTAGAGAGGGGATCTGAACCTCAATACGCAAGACAACTTCCATGTCGTATACCAAAGAATAGGGTGTTACCCAGGTCGATGTGCGAGCTGTAGTACGATACCCGTGGAGAGCGAATGGTAACATCTCATGCCAGTCTTTGAATGTGACTGTCATTTCCTATATGATCTTTTTAATGTTCTTATTTGCAGCTTTGACATCACCATTCATCTTCGATCGATAAGGGGAAGAATTGTGATGTTGAATCTTGAATTGCTCGCATAGGGCAGTGATCATAGTATTGTTTAGATTCGTACCATTATTTGTGATGATCCTCTCCAGGATACCATACCGGCAGATGAGATTTTGCTTGATGAATCGGGCGACAACATTCTTGGTAACGGAAGCGTAATAAGCTTCCTCCACCCACTTTGTAAAATAGTCAATGGACACTAGGATGAAGCGGTGTCCATTGGAGTTCGTTGGCTTGATTTCCCCAATCATATCAATCCCCCACATAGAAAAGGGCCAAGGATCCGTCAAGAGATTAAGAGGAATCGGAGGTACGTGCACTTTGTCAGCATAGATCTAACACTTATGGCAAGTTCGAGATTGTTGATAGCAATCTGTTTCCATGGTAGACCAATAATAACCTGCCCGTGGGATTTTCTTTGCCATCGTATGTCCATTTGAATGGGTGCCAAAAGTGCCTTCATGTAACTCGACTATGATCCTTTCATCTTCAACCTTGTCTACACACCGAAGTAACACAGAGTCATGGTTGCATTTGTAAAGAATGCCATTACTAAGGAAGAACTTAGCAGATAATCTTCTTAAGAACTTCTTATCATTGACTGAAGCTCCTTCTGGATATTCTTGAGCCTCGAGATACCTCTTGACTTCGTGAAACCATGGATGGTCCACTACTTCCTCAGTATTAATCTCGTGACAATGTGCTAGTTCATCCATTCGTCCAATGGTGATCTGGGGAGCCTCATTATTTCATTTAAGTTTAAACATAGATGACATTATGGTTAGTGCGTCTGCCAGCTGATTTTCTTCTCGCGGGAAGTTCTCAAAGGTAATCTTCTCAAAATGCAGGAGCAATGTCAAAACATGTTCTTTTTAAGGGATAAGGTTAGGGTGTTTGGTGTCCCATTCCCCTTTGATCTGGCTGATAACTAAAGTCGAGTCTCCGAATACATTCAAGGATTTGATCCCCAAGTCTATGGTAGCTTTGAGACCAAATATGCATGCTTCGTATTCCGCCATGTTATTTGTACAATTGAAGCAGAGTCTTGCAGTAAAAGGAGTATGACATCCTTCCGGAGATATGAGTATAACACCGATACCATTGCCAAGTGCGTTGGATGCCTCATCAAAGAACAGGGTCCATCGGGATCCTTGTTCAGGTTCGTCATATGGCCTGAATTCTATACAGTTGTCTAACATCATGATGTCTTCATCCGTAAATTCGAACTTCATGGACTGGTAGTCTTCTATAGCTTGGTGAGCAAAGTGATCAGCTAATACACTGCCCTTTATTGCTTTCTGGGTAGTATACTGTATGTCATATTCCGTCAGGATCATCTGCCATCTTGCTATTCTCCCAGAGAGAGCAGGCTTCTCGAAGATATATTTTATCGGATCCATTTTAGATATCAACAAGGTAGTATGGGTCAGTATATACTGTCTTAGCCGGCGAGCAGCCCATCCCAGAGCGCGGAATGTTTTCTCGAGTAGTGAATATCTTGTTTCACATTCGGTAAACTTTTTGCTCAGGTAATAAATAGCGTTCTCTTTTTGGCCAGACTCGTCATGCTGCCCCAGCACACACCCCATTGAATTTTCTAAAATAGTTAGATACATGATTAATGGTCTTCCCTCGACTGGTGGCATTAAAACAGGAGGCTCTTGCAGGTATTCTTTGATCTTGTCGAAAGGAGTTTGGCATTCATCATTCCATTTGACTACTTGATCTTTCTTCAATAGTTTGAAGATTGGCTCACAAGTAGTTGTCAGGTGAGAAATGAATCTGGCAATGTAGTTTAAACATCCCAAGAATCCCCTGACTTCCTTCTCAGTACGAGGAGCAGGCATCTCTTGTTTCGCTTTCACCTTGGCAGGATCTACTTCAATACCCTTGTTGCTGACGACAAAGCCTAGGAGTTTACCAGACCTTACTCCAAACGTGCATTTATTTGGGTTCAACCTCAGCTTGTACTTCTTTAGCCTCTCAAACAGTTTCTGTAAATGATCAAGATGCTCTTCTTCTGTTTGAGATCTAGCTATCATGTCGTCCACATAGACCTCTATTTCGTGATGTATCATGTCGTGAAATAAAGCTACCATGGCACGCTGGTAGGTTGCCCCAGCATTCTTCAGTCCGAACGGCATCACCTAGTAGCAAAATGTACCCCACTATGTGATAAATATTGTTTTCTCCATGTCCTCAGGCGCCATTTTGATTTGGTTGTAGCCTAAGAAACCATCCATGAAGGAAAACACTTTGTGTTGTTCCATATTGTCAACTAGGACGTCAATGTGGGGAAGTGGGAAATCATCGTTAGGGTTTTCCCTATTCAAATCTTTGTAGTCCACGCACATTCATACCTTGTCATCTTTCTCGAGTACGAAACAACATTGGCAACCCATTGCGGATAGGAGGTGACGGCCAAGAATCCAACGTTAAATTGCTTCATGACTTCTGCTTTAATCTTCTTTGACATATCTAGTCGCATTCGACGGACCTTTTGTTTTACCGGTGGACAATCCTCTTTTGTAGGCAGACAATGTACCACAATATATGCATCAAGTCCTGGCATGTCTTCATACAACCAGGCAAAGACCTCAACATACTTGTGTAGCAACTGAATCAGACACTCCTTGACACTCAGTTCTAGATTGGCACCCACCTTGACCTCTCTTTTATCTTCTTTGGTACCAAGGTTGATTGTATCCACTGGTTCCTCGTGGGGTGAATGGTTCTCTTTTCTTGCAGTAGTAATCTGGCAAGTTCCCCTGGTACTTCACAATCTTCCTCACCTTTATCCATGGGATCTCGAATGGATGTAGACATGCATTGTGAGTGTGAGTGTGTGTAAGGGTATAGTTATCTTTGAAAGAAATGAAAATGTAAAAAGAAAAAACAATAAACACAAAGTTTGTATGCAAACGTCCATGATTCATTGATGTCATATGGAAATGAGATAATAACCCTTGAAAATGGATCATTGGGCCTCGGGTAAGACACAAGGTTTTAAGAGTTTGAATTGTTTTCATATTACAGATCCAACAAAATGTAAACACAAATTACTGTGGGATAAAAGTGATCGGGACAAAATCTCTAGCCTCCCAATTGCTAAGCCCTCCATTGACAGTTGGGAAGATCCAATCCTCCAGGTTGCAACCATCTTCATCATCCTCTACCGCGTTGACTTCACGGTTGCTGATCTTCAGGGGTGGTCCTCCAGCACGAGCGTGACGTACGACATTCTGAGCACTTGAAGTGAAACCCAAGCCAAACTTATCTGACTTGTATGAGATATCTGGGAGTTGTCCCCAGATAGTGCACCCACCTTCTTCTATCACTATCTTTGCATCCTTCAAAGATGACATCCTGAGTGGAGGCCTTGTGATCTTGGGAATAGCCTTAGTCACTGCCACATCTTGCGGGACTTCTTCAAAGTGTTGGAATGGAGTTTCAATAAATTCACTATCTAATTCCACATATCTGAAGGAATTGAGATGGCTGATCATATACTCTTCTTCTCCATGAACGGTGATAACCTTCCCTTGAATCAGATATTTTAGCATTTGGTGCAACGTAGAAGTAACAGCGTCAGCATTGTGGATCCATGGTCAGCCTAGCAAGCAGGAGTATGAAGGGCGGATGTCCATTACATAAAAAGTTGAATCGAATGTTTGGGTTCCAACCTTTATGGGGATATCCACTTCCCCATGCACCATCCTTTTCAAACCATCAAAAGCCCTTACTACTATGTTGCTTGGCTTCAATGTTAATCCCTCACAGTCAAGCCTATCAAGAGATTTTTTTGGCAATACATTCAGAGATGAGCCAATGTCCACCAAACATGAGCCAGGGTTGTGCCCCCACATTCAACTAAGACATGCAATGCCTCATTATGCTTCCTTCCTCTTGGTGTTAAATCAGCATCCGAAAAACCTAGACCATTATCTGCAGTCAAGCTGGCTACGCAGTCTTGGAACTGATCGGCAGATGTCTCTTGGGGTACATGGGCAGTTTTCAGGAATTTTACCAAGGCTTTTGCATGTGCCTCAGAACATAGTAGTAAAGCCAGCATGGAAATTTTAGATGGAGTTTGCCCCAGTTGCTCAACTACATCAAAGTCTCTTCTTTTTATGATTTTTAGAATTTCCTCCATCTCTTTATGGGAGGTCTCAGGGATAGCCAATGATTGTGTCTTCGTCTTAACAGAATCAACCAGAAAACCTTTTCCTCGAGTCTCGGTTAACTCGACAAAAGGAGTGTCAGTAGGAATGATAACAAGGATTGTAACAGCTTTGTCAGTTGGAGTATTAGTGGGGATGATTGTAGGACTGGGAATAACTTTTGGAGGAGTAATAACAGGAAATATTACAGGTCCAGAAACTACTTTTGGAGGAGCTATCTCTAGAGAGAAAACTTTTCTGCTTCGAGTTATCTTGCTTGTTACTGCGATATTAATGATATTGGAGTCAACCTTCTCAAAAATTGAATCTTCGGCGGCTGACCAATCTTGCTTGATACCGTGGTAGTAGACATCCCCTCCATAATTCCATGGTATGGTTTTGTCTGACGAATACGGGATTGGTCCAGGCATTGTAATTATCAAAGGAGTTTCTTTCGGAACTGATGTAATTCTAACGGGTCTTTTGGTGGAGACCCTGGAAGAATTGGCGGAAATTGTAATGGTGGAAACATCTTTAAAAGGAACAGGTGGAACAGAAGTCTTTTCGAACAAAATTTCTTTGTTATCTATTAGGAACTGAACGCATATTTTCAACAAAGGACAACTGGTTGGTGAGGACAAACAAAAATGACATCCTTCATCACAGCCCTGGAACACACCAGCATTCAACAAGTTCACTTTAATAGTCGGTGTGGGGTCATAAGTTCATTAACTGAAGTAACAAACATTTCTTCTTCAATGGCGTTGGTATTATGGCCATGTTTGGGCATAGGTGCAGAAATGACATTTGGCTTTTCGGGCGCATCGAATTCAATCTCTTTGGCTTCAATGAGGTCTTGTACTTTGTTTTTTATAGCCCAACAGTTATTAGTGTCATGTTCGGGACTCTCAGAGTGGTATGCACAGCGGGCATTAGGATGATAGTGAGGAGATGTTGTGTTAGGGTTTTTTGGAGCTTTTTTCAAAGTCACCAGATTGGATCTTAACAGACGCGACAATACTTGAGATAGGGTCATGTTAATTCTGGTGAATTGTCTGATCGGTCTTTCCATCCTTGGTTGGTTGTTTCTTTGCTGATCAGGAGCAAGTTTAGGAATCATAATAGCCCCCACCATTGGACGGCGTTCGTCCCTATCTTGATTTCTCTAAGGATAAACAGCAACCACTTCTTTCTTTCTGATAAATGGCTTCCTTATAGCAGCAGAGGATGTATCTTTCTGAATTTTTCCACTCTTTATCCTGGCTTCTACCCTTTCTCCAGTCAATATCAGTTCAGTAAAACCTGCCGATAAACTCCCAATTAGGTGATTGAAGAAGGGACCAGACAAGGTGCCTAAAAACATGTCTACTAATTCTCTTTTAGATAGGGGAGGTTGAACTCTTCCGGTGAAGTCTCTCCATTTTTCCGCATAGTCCTTGAAACCTTCATTGGAAACCATGGCCTAACTCTGGAGTTGAGTACAGGTAGGCGCAAGATCAGCATTGTATTGGTATTGTTTGTAAAAAGCTGCAGCAAGATCTTCCCAGCTATGAATGTTGGCTCTTTCTAACTGATAAAACCAATCAAGTTGAGTTCCAGATAGACTATCTTGGAAGAAGTGTTCCCATAAGTCTTTGTCAGCGGTATGGGGCTAGATTTTCCTCACATAGAACCAGAGATGCATTTTAGGGCATGAAACTCCGTCATATTTGGCGAACACAGGTGCTTTGAATTTTGGAGGAATGACAATCCCCGATACTAAACCCAATTCCTCAAAGTCCAAGCCAGACACTTTTTGGATTTCCATTGTGCTCAACCGCTCTTCGAGATGTTTATACTTTTCATCAGCTGGAGGGTATTGTTCTTAAGAATAGTCTTCTTCTTCCTCTTCCTCTTCTGATTCTAACGGGACAGTTATTTCCTTGCCTTTCCTATCTTGATTCTCTCTCTCTCATCAGATGTTGTTGCAAAGTCTAGGGTTCTTCTTGACTGTCCATGAAATCTTCTTCCCATGTTTAGGACTCCTATTACCTTCTTTGTCTTCTTTTTCTTTTCCTCAGACAGCAAAGTCTTCAACTCTTCTTGTCCTTTGGCCAGAGTTAAGAACAATTGTTGAAATTGTGCATTCTGAGCTTGGAGATCCTTCGCCGTTTGTTCGAGATCCATCTTACTGAAGTAAACAATAGAGAGATGATGAGGCTTGTTGCAAGAAACCTGCTTATGTTATGATGAATGGTAAATGTGTATGCAATGATTTCAAGGTTTTAAGATTCAAATTCGTTTTAGACAAAAAGGAAACACACATTATATTAATAGATTAAAGCTTTAGTACAATAATGCCTTCTTGGGCAAGACAAATACAAGAAACTCTAAGATAAAAACGTAGTGTGCATCCTCTTTGGTGCAATGTAGGAATTCAGAGTCTGCTCCTCATGAAGTAGCCTAGTGAGTTCCAAAACCTTCTTCTCGCTTGCATAGAATTGGGCTTAGAAAGTATCTCGCTCCCCCCTTGAGTTGTATCCAATCTCTTTGTAGGTCTTTAAGAGAGGTGGGCATGTCAGGATGCAGGATAGTGTATGGAACATCTCCTTCCAAAACAGGCTCTATGATAACCGGGAGAATGGATGGGTAAGGAATCATAAGACTTTGAGCACGAGCTCGAACCCATTAGAGGTAAGGCTCAAGAGGGATGGAATTTTTATGCCCCAAAGTCTTGCTATCTACCTTGTTTAACATCCTCCAATCTCAGATAAATCTCTGGCGAAGACCTTGATCATTGTTGTCGTAGTCAAATACCAAACCTTGAATCAGCATCTCATGCGGGCCATCCCTTCGGGCATAACCAAAATGTCTTAAGGCTAAGCATGAGTTGTAGGTGATACCTCCCCTAATGCCAAGTAAAGGGACATTAGGAAATTCTCCACAATGGTCGACAATGATAACATTCTCTTTGGATCGGGAGCACCAATGAATGTATGAATGTTTGAGCGTCATTAACCTTTGTGACCACCTTGAACCTTGCTCATTCTTTAATACAGATTGGGGAAGATGAGAAATAAACCATCTTTTGCTAAGAGAGAAGTGCAACACATAAGAACACCTCTTTTCCTCATTGTGCGAGTGTGAAAAGAGTGTAGAACGTCTCCTAGCAAAGTAGGCACCGGGTTACGGGATATGAAGATTTTGATGGTGTTCACATCTATGAGTTGGTCAGGATTTGGAAACAAAACCATCCCATAGATGAGGAGAGCCACAATTTCCTCAAAGGCTTACATATCCAAGTAATTCCAACAACTTTTGGCTTTCTCGAATAAGAACTTTGCTAGGAAACCTTTGACACCACTCCTTGTTTCCCAATGAGTTGTGACATCAGATGAGTGCAAGTGTAGAGCTTCAGAAATATATTTTGGCTTTGGGTCTCTTTCCGTACCATTGAAAGGTAGTTGATTGAGAATGGGAATCCTCAAGAGTTGGGAGAATTCTTCCAAAGTTGGCTCAAGTTGGTAGTCAGGAAATGTGAAGTAATGGTGTAAAGGATCAAAGAACTGAAAGAGCACCTTCATCATGTCCTCATCTGTGTTGGAGGTGACCAAGTTGAGTAGGCGACCATGTCTCTCAGTGAATGGAGAGTTTCCAGGAATCCTTGAAGCTAGCTCCCTAAGCTGTGGAGGGATCCTTACAAGATTGACTTGAATAGTTTTTATGCGAAGAGAATCCAGATCCTACAAAACAGAACAAAGATAAATCCCAAGATCCTTGAAATGGTTAGTGAATGAGTATGATGTTATGATTTTCATGATGTTATGTACAGGTATGTATATACAAACAAAGCAAACAAGTCCTTAGGTTTAGGCTTGCATGGAGTTTTATAGGCAAGTACCCTCTTGAAGTTTAGTTGGCTCAAACCTGTCCTAGTAATGGTAACTGGGTTCTAAGGAGCTCAATATCACTGGTTTGTTTCCTTGGTTACTGTTTCAGCACAATCCTCTATAATGGAGACCGAAATATCCCAAGAAACTAAACCTCAATGAGTTTAGTATCGAGTATTTACCAACTTCGGACTGCACCAAAGCCGGTCATCTCACTACATCCTAAATGGCCAAGTTGGTCAAGTAAAGGTTCTAAAAGTTCATTAGTGCTTCATGACATCACTCAGCATCCCCATATTCTCTTTGATTAACTCAAAGGTTACAGTACCCACAAATATGCCACACTAACGTAGCTATTTCTTAGACCATGTCGGTATACCCCGCACAGTTTCCACAATGTATTGCTACTTACCTATAATGTATCCCAAATCCGGGTAGAGGATTCAAACCCAAACAAAGAACCATAATGTAAATCAATACAAGTCAAACAATGTAAGAAAATAAATGTGATCTATCCCTAAGGTAACCCCACTTTTAGAATTTTCCCCAGCAGATTCGTCAGTTCTGTGATACGGTGGGAGAACTGACTTGGGCATTTTGCGTTTGATCGCAAATGTTGCGGTTAGCAAGAGTTGCCACCGACTTTTCTTTTATCCAAAAGGAAAGGTGAAAAATCACATGAAAGACCTTTGAGATTTTTTCTTGAGTTCGGGGGGTAGATTATGAATAGAGAAGGTATTAGCACCCTTTCCATCCATGGTTTTCCATGGGCTCTTAGTTACTTGCTAGATCACTTGCTTTTGTTTGAAATTGTGCTTTGTGTGGTTTTTGAAAGTATTTTGTAAAGAGGTTATCGTTTAAGCAATCTTTGTAATGATTCTCGTTCGTAAGAATGTATACAAAGATGTAGATCTTTTGAAAAAGTTTTCAAGTTTGTAAGATGTTTTGAAATGTGTAGGTGTTTGTTTTGAAAAATAGCAAGGATGTTTGTTTGAAATTGAGCAAGTAATTAGGAGCATTCTACCTACTCAAAAGTATTTCTTGTTCATTTTCTTTTCCTTTGACATTGTTATCTTACCATTGATTTGGTAAGTAACCCTATTTTTGGATGTAAACAGGACGGGTATGGGTCATCGTATAACCATGATTAGCAATATTGCAAAGTATCTTAGCATTCTTTTTGAGGGACTAAGATCATTTGTAAGACAACTTAGATAGCATCATCGAGGGACTATGATCTCGTATTTGCTTGTTTTTGCTAAGATACCTCCCATGCGTAATATGGCCACTTATAAGGCAACCAAGTGGATTTTACCCTAGAGGTGCTTGTGTACAAATGTATTGTTTTCATGCTTGGTTTAGTCTTGAATTATGGTTTGCTATTTATTGGTTTTAAGTCTTTCCATACAAACCCTTATTACTAGCAATTGTATATAAAGCGATAAATTGCGGAATTTAAAATTACTACGCTATTATAACATTTGTGGGAGGGGGTTACAAATTACAAATGGGGATTACAAGAAATTAAACCCTAATTAGTCTATTACAACTAAATTGAATTTATACAAGAATTGAAATAAATAATGCACAAGATGAATTAAATATACAAGAAGATAAATGTGAAGAAAAATGGATATTTTGTTTGATGTTTTATGAAAAGTAATTTTACCTTAACCTAATAAAATAAAGAAAATAATTTATTAACTTTGAAATTGTTGAGAAAAGATTTTAGATAAAAACCCTAATTATATTAATCAAAAGAAAATAAGTTTAAGAAAAGTATTATTTTTTGGCATTTTTATCTTGAAAATATTTATAGCATTATAAAATATTTTTTAGTCTTTTTGGTATTAAAATAATATATTTTAAATGGTGTGAAGAAAAAAAAATAATACAATATTAATTAAGTTTATAAGATTTACTTAAATAAATAAATAAAGTATGAAGAATGAAAAATATTTTTATTTATGGAAAAATAAAATAAAATAAATCAAAATATAAAATATCATTTTTTTGTATTTTTATAATTTTTTAGTATTTAGAAAATATATTTGAGAAAATAAATAAAAAAATGAAGAAATAAAATAAAATTGGGCCAGGGGTGTCAAAAGCCTGCAGGGGGGTTAGTAAGCAAAAAACAAAACAAAAACTATGCCCAAAAGACCCGGCGCCTATTTGCTGAAAAAATGACCAAAAAAATGTAAAACAAATGCGAAAAGGCAGCGCTGAGGTTCGAACCCATGACCTCTACAAATAACGTACGCTGCCTTACCACTGGGGTGGTTGTACATCCGTTAATACAAATGAAACAATAAATATATAAGGCAAAACGTGTTCCGAAGACTTCATCTTCAACCTCCAGCCAAAGAACCTGTATCTTCTCCGTCTCGCAACAAAAATGAAAAGTTCAAACATGAAAGTTGTGGCATTTTTTTTCCACTAATCCAAACATTTAAACAACTTACGCTAACAATCAAAGATGAATGAGAATTTTTCTTGCCCTAATTCAAAACCTAAAAATTTCAGAAAATTTCAACCTTAAAATTCTCTAAGCTCGTGCCATATAAATGTAAACTATGGATATGTACAGCTTCGTGGCAATGGTATCTACATTTTATCTTCACAAACCAAACTCAAATGATGCCTGTATAAAGAGATAGAAGTTTGAAAACTTTCTCACAGCTGGAGTCGTGTATGGAGTTTGAGCAACCTTTGTGATGGCCTGATGATTTTTATACCTTTCCTGGACCTCCTTGAATGTGTTCCAACTCCTACTTTGCTTTGAGGATGGCTGGAACTCCTTACTCAAGTCAAGTTGTAAGCTTCAGTTTTGAAAATGGTGGATGATGATGGAGGAGTTACAGTTAGGAAATGAGGGCCTGGATCACTTTGATATGATGTATGGAAGGTGTTTGGATGATTAGTTTTCAAAACGCGCGAGTGGAAATGAATATGGTGAGTTTTTGCTCAAAACTGTCAAGTTTGGACAGTTATGTGCAGCAGGGTGCTTGGGAGTGTTTTAGGGCTTGTGAAAACATGTGTTGTCTTGCAATTGACTTGTTAATATGTATGGAAAAGATTTCAGCACAAAATCAGTCCATGCTTCTGAGTTATAGGGTTATGGCTCTCTAACTTGCTTTTGAAGAAAAGTGAAATGACAAATCTCAAATATTGTACAAGCATATCCTGAGCTTCTTCGGGCCTTAGACACCTTGCTTTTGGATTATAGGGGTTGTGTGTGCAGAAAGAACAATTTATAAGCTCAAGACAAGTTGACTTTGTGATTAAAGCAACTTTTCGAGAATGGAATGGTAACTTTCTTCCTAAAATGGCAAATTGGCTTGGACAATGCTTGGAACACTTGAATAATAGCTCAAAAGCAAGTGTAATCTTCTGATTATGGAGAGATCTTGAGGTTTAGAAGCCTGCAAAACAAGATTGTGCAGCATAGGTTTGAAATTGAATTCTTGTTTATCATAAAATGCCTTGTAACTCAAGTGACAAAACACCAACTTCATCTCTTCGATTCTCCCTACTCAAGAATGATCTCAAGGAGTTCTTGGACATTTTCGAAAGCTTGCAATGTGATTTACAACCCATCTTTGAATTGCTTTTGAATATTCCCCTTTGAACTATATGAAAAAGTGCCATGAAGTTGAGTCAAAATCCTGACCAAATGAGGGCAAATTTTCACTACGTGTTTAGTTTCATGACCCTATGTTCTTGAAATTATAAATTGATATCCAAGCACTTTTGGAATAAGTTGTGTGAATAAAAGTTGTAGATTTCATGGAGATCTATAACTTTCATGTTGTAAGTTTCTTTTGAATTATCTTGAATCATGGTGAAAATTTGGCTCAAAGTTATGAAAAAACATGAATTTTCAATACTTAGAAAACTTTCTAAGTTTAGAAATTTTGACTTTTCAAAATGAAATCTTTACTTTTTGATTTCTTGATGAATAAGTTTCATGTTTTGACATGTTTTGGTGAATTAGGATCTTTGGCACTTGAATTTGACCAAAAACGTCAAAGTTTGACTTTTCAATATACAGTTGACTTTTGATCAATTGACTGCAAAATTCATCTGTTAATCCAATGGACTTGCAATGTTTTGAACCATGTCATTAGGTAAAAATGATGCAAGTGGACTCTTGAGATCATGCCTTAAACCAATTGACCATTTTATAGGTCAAAAACCAGAAATTGCCCTTTCCCAGTCAAAACCCTATTTTTGACCATTTTGCCCTTTTGGGGATTTGATCAAATATCTTGAGAAATTGTGGTCCGAACTTGATCAAATGATACATATTAGTCTAAAATGTTGATGTGGATAAACAATTATGAAGTTTGACTGTAAATTGGCCATAGTTGACTTTTTCCCCAATACAACTGATTTTTTGGTCAATTGTTCAATTGATTGAGCAAAAATGTGATCCAAGGCTTGAAACTTGGCATGAGTAATCTTGGGGGTCAATAATGACCCATGAAAGTCATATGAGGCATTGAAAATTCAAATGTACTTGTGCAAACTCAAACCCTAATTTTGGTCATTAGTGCATAAGGAGGTGCCTTGAGCTGACCAAACCCTAATGCTGTCTTGAGTCAAGGAGATCTTGTGAGCAAATTCTTGACAAGTGAGAGGGCAAATTTTGGGGTACAACAGACGCCTTCTTCTAAGTCTTTGTATCAAAATTAAACACATATAATGGTAAACAAACAGACACAAATAGGAATTGCCTTCTAAAGGTCTTTTAAAATAACATTGTCCGCCTAACGCAAGGACTCTCAATCATGCATCTTTAGTCCTACTTCTCATGGAAAGGAAAGTGATAAATGATGCAAGTGATAAAATAAAACAGAAGAGAATACCAATTGAACACAAGTTCGTCAATTGTCAGATGAAAGCAAAGAAACCCAAAAACTTCGTGCAAGCTTCACCAAGCAATAGAGAAACAGTCAGACACAATATACAATATCAGAATCAAAGTTGAAAATGCAAAAATAAATCGCATGCAGAAAGTCCATCGCATCGAATCAAAGTCCATGCACAAGATAAGTTTATACAACAAGACAATAATCCAAATGTCGCGCATCACACGACGAAGCCTTCGGAAACTTGCACAATTCATAAACGGGTTAGAAAATAACAACGCAACATCAAGTATCGAATTACAACTTAATGGTAACGATGAAATGCAAAGGAGAAAAGTGTGAATAAGCAATGGAAGGTGGGAATCAGAACTCCGGAAGCACTAAGCATACAACAAGAAAGCATCCAAAAATTGCACCAAAAATTGTATAGCTCAACAAAAATAGTCTATAAACACCAAAATATGTTCAACCAAGTCTTAAACAGTATTTAAATCATGCATTTACACCTATGTATCGAATCCGAGAAGCAACACTTGTAAACGTGGAATTATTCAAAAAAAATGCGTCATACTCGACAAAACTCATCATCAACGTTCACAGCATGCTTAGATATGTACAAATGAACATCAAATGACAATTAAAATGACATGTACACGTGAAATTAAAAACAGGACAACACTATAAACATACATGAATGTAAGCAAAAATTTATATCGGAAACAAGAAAATCCACTATTAATGCTCATGAAATGATCAATCATATGAAAGCAAGTGTTAAATGAAAATGAAATCAATATGTACACATGAACATGAATTCTCGAAAACAACATTGCAATTTTTGAAGTGCTCAAAATGTCGGAATAAAATCCACCAAAATTAGTAATGGTATCCATTAAATGTGCAAACAACTTCAAGTAAGCATCAAGTTTGAATTAAGCCATGGTATATGTGTGAAAATCATTTTCCGGACAACAACTTTTACACATGAAACGCTCTGAAAATTATCTTAAAGTCATCAGAATATGTTACCGTTATCAATCAATTGTGCAAACAAGTTCAAAAATGCAATAAGCCAGAATTAATTCACATGTTACGGTGTATTTCTAAGTTCAAGACAACACTACACACATGTTAATATTCATCAAGAATTGATTAGAAAATCATGGTTTTAAAGCACTTAACCCGAATATCAACATATGGAAGTTTAATCGGAGTTTACAAACAACAAGCATCTGCAAAATCGGTATCGAAACCACAATTCCAAGCATGGAAATCACAAACATATTGCGTGTCAAAAGTGATTAAACAAGTTGTAAATTAATTCTGATTCATGAGTTTGAGCATTTATCAAGAAAATAATGAATCATAATCAATTTATGACGCGTAAATCCAACAATCAAGAACAAATGTGAATTTCGACGCGTGAGCTCTACATAATTCTCAAACAAATAAGAAATTCCACATTTATCCAATATTCAAAATTAAAGAATCAAGTTTAATTCTCTTATTCAAAACTCAATTCATGCGATAATTAATTAAGTGCAAATCCTCTTTAATTCCAAAAAATCAATATGCAAATAAACAGCTAAATCAATTAAGGATTCAAGAGGTTTACCAGAAAATTAAATCGAAGAGGATGAAGAGGTTGATGGCTAGAAAACTTGATTGGAAATGAGTATGCGTCGCCGGAAAAGAAAATGCAATGATAGAGGAAGCTTGTCCACGACGTAGCACAGTGAAGATGGAAGGCGAGCGGTTGGACGGTCGCGTCGAAGCTATAGGTAGGCGGCCGAGAGTTGAGGTTGCCAGCGGAAGGGCGGTTGGACTGGCTGATGCGGCCGAGATCGGAAGCTTGCGGAGGATAGGGGAGTTCGCATGAGAGGTAGAGAGGTTCTTGGAGGGAAACTTGCTTTTGAATTTCCTTTGAGTCTTGAGAGAGAAAGTAAAGAGTATTTGAGAGTGAAATTTAGCAAATGAATTGAATATTGTGAAAATAGTGAGGCAAAATCAATATGTAGTACTGAAAGTTGGGCCTTGGTTTAGGCCAAGAGAAAGCCCAATCAATATCTTCACAAAGCTGGATTTTCACTGTCAACAAACGTAGTTGAGCAGAAAATCCATAAACTCAATAATAATTGGTGCAAAATCTCGACGCGAGACCAACAACAAAGTCATAGATGACAAAATTTGTGACGTTGTGCCAAAAGAACATATGCAATAAAATAAAAATCAAGCGAATTATGAATTTTTGAGTGGCAAGAATATTTGACACTAACGTTGTCTTTTTCAGTAATGCAGAATTTTTCACTGTTCGGTTTGAGAAATAAACCATGAACCGAAGTCTTCAGAGCTGAATCTGAACTCGAGATCTGAAGAAAACTTGTAGCCAACATCATTTGTGAAATTATTCCAAAATAATCATATCTATATGATAAAAAACGAAGAAGTTGTGATTTTTACAATATCGAAAAACAGTGGAATAAAAATCCGGTTCAACACAACAATTTCTTTGGTAATTCGCTTTTCTGGGGACCTTCCTCAAAGAATTAGCCTTCGGCCCAAACATACAAAATGAAGATGACATCAAGACGAATTTTTTGACCAAAGAAACACTCAAAAACATCGAATCGAGAAAAAGTTATGAATTTTCGAACGTCTAAAATATAGCAGTTTAGCACACTGTTTTCATTGTATTTTCACTGTACCTTTTCAAAGTATCCGCATATTCGAAGATCTTCCTTACCGAATCGGCTTCCGAGCCGAACATAATAACTGAAGATGGTATTAAAAAAGTTTAATGCCTCAAGAACCTCTTTAAGACAATATTTTAATCAGAAGTTATAAATTTTTGATTACTCGGGAAACGACAGACCATCAATTAAATTCAGTACACTGTCTTAAAGGAATTACCTTCTTCACAAAATTAGCCTTCGATTCGAACACGAGAAACAATAACAAAATCAAGACAATCTCAATGCTCTAAGAATCAACCGAAAATACTTAGTCGGATGAAGGTTACGAATTTCCAAACACCTGTGCAACAGATAACCAGTCATTAAATTCATATACCTTTTTAGAGAAATCAAATTTTTTGGAGTCTTTCCTCACAGGATTAGCTTCTGATCTGAACAGATGAAATGAAGAAAATAACGAGATGGTTCCAATGCCTGAGGAACCATTTCAAAATAGTATCCCGATTGCAAGTTGCGAATTTATAAGCTCAAACCAGCAAAAACGCTATTTCTGGTTCGCACCGTCTCAAATTCACCGAAACACCTGATTCCTCCCCAATTTAGTGTGTGTTGCAATACATGAGAGATTGACATGATGATGGCTTGATTTTTGATCAATTTAATATCTTGTGAAACATGCAAAATAGATTCCAACCTTGAAAAACCAGAGTTTTGACTTATTATGCTGCCCGAAAGAACAATCTTTTTATGTGTAGCTTCTGAAAAGAAATGCCTTGATCCCATGACCACTTACTGATTAATGATGCATGCGATGTTAGATGACCTAGTGAGGAATATGTACACATAGAATGCGAGATACATAAACCAAATGTCAAAAGAAATCCACGCTTACGCCTACCCCTACGCCTACGCATACGATACAATTATCAACATCATATTGACACTATGCACAACAATATATCAAAATAAAAATCAACTTGGAGATACCGCAACAAATCAACAAACTACATTGGGAAGTCAGTGATTTAAAGAACCCAATGGTCTACAAGGTGAAAATTATCAAAAAAAGAACACTCACTTGGTGCATATACATACAAAATACATATCAATAAATTTGGGCATCAAATGCATATCAATGATATTTCCATTAGGCATCATGCATAAACACAATAATCATACATTCCATTCACAAGGCCCAAGAATATAAAACATATTGGGTCTTATTACCAGCTAAAACATATGTGTGAATAAAAAATTCAAACCTTAGCGTTATTCACATCATTAGCAACAAATACCTCGGTTGAGAACAAACACAACATTTAGAGGTATTACAGTCAGAACATCACTAAGTGGTATATATGCAATTTATATCCTTGATTTATTCTTCCAATTTCAATTATCAAACTCAAATTTAAACATCAAACCTGCATTATTTATCCACTAGGTTGTGACCAGTATGCATGTATGTAATACAAGTCGCTATGTTAGTCTCGAAGCTTTAGCTAGTTTGTTACCATATCCTTTTCTGACTTTATTAGATTTAGTACCTTGGAATAAATAGAGTTAATACTTGTGTTATCTATCCCCTAGGTAGTGGTGGATATGCAAGTTGAATATAACCATTCATATAGGTCCATGGGAAATGATAAGTTATTTTCCAATCTTTTAATCTTATTGGTTTAATCCCTTGGCATAAATAAGATTGATATTGCGTCATTTATCCCTTAGGTTGTGATAAATATTACAAGTTTTCGTTTCAACTTACTATGTTTGTCTCGATGCTTTATTAAGTGTATGCTCAAATATTTTTCAACTCCATTAGTTTAGTCTCCTGACATAAATGAAGTTAATACATGCGTTACTTACCCCCTAGGTTGTGGTAAAATTGGGGAATTTATGATAACGTCCTTTTTCATATCTATTGATTTAGTTCCTTAGCAAAAATAGATATGAGAACCCACATTAATGAGTGAACTGCGTCATCCTTGCCATTTTTACTTTTTGATTTATTGTACAATTTATGTTTCAAAAGTTTTTGGTTGAAATTTAGGATCTTTCATTATTTAATAACCCTCTGATCCAAATGCGCGAGAAATTCGTATTCTCGCACTCTCAATCGAAGAGAAATTAAATAGGGATAGTTTTTATACCTCAAATTTACCCATGTTGGTGTTAATAGTCAATTTATTTTACTAAGTCATTTTCATAGTAACTTTTGTTGTTGTTACATTTTGTTTAGAATACTTTTTTTATACTAACATTTATATTATTCAGTTTTTAGGAGAAGTTAATTTAGAGGGCATTTACTTCATAAAGTCATTAGCCTCATCTTCTTCATTGGGCTCATTATTAGTTAGTTAGAATGACACATTAATTCTTTTAGAGGGCCCATAGTGAAATCAATAAGAGGGGGGGGGGGGGGGGGGGGGGGGGGGGGGGGTTGATTAATTCATTTTAAAATTTTATTTTAAATAAATATTTTCACTATTATTATTTATGGTTAACATAGGGTCAGGGTTTTTGAATTATTTTATATTTTCTTTAGTTATTTAACTTTATTATTTATTTTTCTATTTTTATTTATTATTTTTACTTCTGAGATAAGGTTGGCCGAAAGTGAACTAGGGTTCACCCTTGTAACTACAGTAGCCGCGCAACCTACTTCTTCCCTAAGTCACCTACAAGGCCCAAAATCCAGAAAACACAAATCAAATCGAATCAAGAAAATTGGAGGTCAATTTATTGATTATTGAAACAAATTTATACACATAAAGCATCCAAATACAAAATCAATTACAAACCCTAAAATATATTTTACAAAAAAATCTAATAAAATCTCCTAATCTAATCAATCTAAAACTAATTTACGAATAAATATCATTCTACTTCTCAATCAATATTTGTAACAGCTTTTATACCCCAATTTTCCCCCTAAGATCCTATACCATTCCATATCATTACAATGCACCAAAGACACGCATTAGGGTTGGTTCTCTCTTCTACCTTTATCATGTCTATAAGTTTTCCCTTGAGGGATCACCAAGCACCTTAAATTGTGTATCTTGTATATGTGTGTCTTATTCCTAGCTAACCACAAAGTATGTATATATTCTTTCTTGGATGTTTATATTGTAAGTGTTAGCATAATTGCATTCATCTCACAACCTAACCTAAAGAATTGAAGGTTGAGCCTCATCCAAATGGATATTCAATGGATTTTAAAAGCTTGAGCGTCAAAGCTATGATTGTGGCATCAAAGGTATATGGTCGGATAACTCTCTCAACTTCATTTAGACCAAACTTATCTCAAAGAGGATGAATGGATTCATTAAGATGATTCATAGGTTCATGTGTTTATTTTCATGCCTTCTTCTACAAGTTTCATTGGGATATAAGCTCCACCATCAAGTGTGTTTCAAAATAACATCATTGCAAGGTCTAATGTGATTCATCATGCCTTAATTTGCAAGCAAGGTTCAAGAGATACAAGGTTGATTCAAGAAGTCTGACCTAATTTGGCAAGTCCTTGATTCTATGATCAGAAGTGCATAATTATCTCTAGATTTTCCATATTATGAAATGGTTATTTTTGCTATGGATTATTATCATCATCTACAACAACTTCTCTTCACATGAAAAGATTCAATTGTGCAAGGAAAATCACCAAAAGTTGAAAGGGGTTACAAGTCACTTTTGTACTTTCTGAGTAAGGGTTGGTTGACTTCCAAAGACCATAGCTGGCTTAATATTTGAGATTTAGAGTTGATTCAAAATCCATTATTCTCTTTAAAGAGTCCTTAACAACTTATCTTCAAGGATCTAACGTAAATTTTGAGTGGAATATCATTAAAATTGAAAGAAGATTACAAGTCCTTTGAATAAGCTCTTGAATTCTATTAATTGACTTCAAAGGATCATAACTTGATCAATTTTTATTTCCTAGATCACATTCTTTTTTAAAAATAAACTTGAGAATGTTTACTACAACTTTGATTCCAAAATCAAGGTCTAAAAAGGTGTGGAAAGTTATGTACTTGGTGAAAACATTATAGATCATTTGTGGATTTCTCAAGAATCTTTCATCGGCTTCCTAAAGTCATAACTCTCTCATTTTTTATGATTTTTTAGTGACTCAAATTCTATGATTCCATTCAAAGAGTCTAGTTCATTTCATCTTCAAGAATCAAGAGCTAATTTTGAGAGGAGGGGCTTGTATGTTTGCAAAATATTATAGGTCATTATGAAGCTCAACACTTAGAAAATTTTCTAAGTACCAAAATCAGTTTCTTTTTCACGATTTCAAAGGGACGCAACTTTTAGCTAAATTGTCCAAATGAATACATTCCTGGAACATTTTGAATATTGTGATGTTGTCTTTAAAATGCATCAAGAATCATACCATAAAGCCTCCTGAGTTGTTTGCACCATGGACTCAAAGAGGACACCTTGAAATTGAAATTTTCTCACCAAGTTAGAATTGAATTTGAATTCTAATGACCAATTTTCTGCGGCTTTTTGATTTAAACATGTTTAACAAAGTTTCTTGAGCTTGATTAAAAATTAAAACACAATTTTTGGTTGAGTTTTGATGCACATGGATTCACACTTTCCCATTCTCATCAGCATTCACTCTCCTATAAATAAAAGATCATTCTCCCATTATTTCCCAAGCTTTAGACAACCATAATCACCCTTCCAAACTCTTATTCAAAGCTCAAACTTTGAAAATTAATTTCATTATTTCAAGCTTTATTTCTCTAAACTCTTTTCAGAATCATCATACAAACTATCCATAACAAAAACCAAGCAAATAGAGCTTTATTTCAACCTACAAAAGTTTAGGTTTAGAGCTTACAATTTGAACTTCGTTCAGGTAGTTTTCTCAACCAAATCAATTCAAACAAGTTACTAAGCTATTGTCCTTCTTCCTATGAGTCAGATACTTCTTTTGGTTTTCGTTTTCATTGAGAATTGAGCATTTATTTTCAAAATTAGTTTTACAATTTTGCTCTGGTAATCTTCAAATCAACTGAGCTGTGATTTAAATAAATTTTTTGTGAGGGTACACTTAGGATCTCTGAATGAGACGAATCCAATGATACCACTATAAGCTTCTAACATTTCTGTTTAAATAATCTCATGTGTGCCCTAGTTTCAGATGGCTGGAGGTTGAAGACGAACGTGTACACTACTAAATATTTTAATTCTATTGGTTTGACTCTTTTGGTTTCCATACGCGTGCATTGACTATGTCTTACCATGTGTTCACACCTATGGTCTGTCCAGATTGCCAGCGTGTTTAAAATTGGATCAGATCCAATGCTTCTCATTTTTTGATCTTTTATATTCTTCTGATTTTATTTTAATGATTCAGTGCATTATTCAATAAGGTCCATATCATTCACAGTGCGTCAGAGCCTCTGGATATGATTACTAACATTTTTTCAGTGATCACATGTTCCGCATTATTTTGGTTTTTATTTTTATTTTCTGATTTTTTTGTTTTAATTATTTTACACTTAAAAAATCATAATAAAATCGTTTCAAGCTCAAAAATTATGAAAAAATTACCGAAAATATTTTTGAATATTCTCTTTCTGAATTTTATTTTTTTCATAATTTTAATTTATGATTTGATATTTTTTATTATTTTTCTCATATTTTGAATTATTTTAATTGTTTAAAAATATTTGAAGACCTTTGAAAATTCTGAAAAAATTAGGGAAGGATCCATTGACATTCTGACAACTATTAGTGACCTCATTTGATTTTTATTTTAGATTTTACAATTTTTTATGATTTTTAGTTTATCTTACTTAATTCTTTACATTTTAAAAATAGTTTCTGACTTTTAAAAATTCTAAAAAAATTTGTCAACACTTGTTGACTCATGTTTGACCTCTGCAATTTTTTTGGGATTTTTATTTGATGATTTAATACATTTTGTTTATTTCATCCATTATTCTCATTTTTTTAATCATTTAAAAATTGTTTTATTATTTTATATTAAATATATTTTATTTCTATTTTGTAATTGGTCCTGAATTTTGAATGATGGTTGATCCCTTGGGTCAAATTCCTGAACCTCATTGTGTCATACCCCAAAATTTCCTCATCAATTTCAATGGTCATTTTATCTAAATTTAAATATTACTATGTTACTAATTTATAATCACTTTATTGTTGTGGGGTACATATTCATAAGAGGGGCGTACTGCTTTGAAATGGGCAATCAAAATATGATGGCCCATTGAGTTTTTCATGTGGCTTTGTTTATAAGAGGGGTGTATTTTTGTTTCACTTTTAGACAAGGCCATATCAGTTTTTATACCGGTCCAATAAAGATTACTTTTTGGTTAAATAAGAAAGGGGGTGCATTGTTATACAGGAGGGTGTATTGCTTTAAAATGGACCATCAAAGTCTTATGGCCCATTAAGATTTTGGTTTTATAATATATAAAAGAGAGGAGGTGCATTTTTGAATTCGTTCAGCCCATTAAATTATTTTTTGAGGCCCGTTTCTCTTTGGAATATTGTAATAACTATTGAAAACAAATATTAACACCCCCTGCCTTTTACTAATCAACTAATTTTGCAACCCCTGCGTTTTTAATTAAATTTATTTATTTTTTGTAAATTTATATATCTATTTTTTTCCATAATTAAAATATTTATTTAATAAATTCTTATTTTGTTATTTATTCAAATTCCTTTTTTTAAAATACTAACTCATTTAAATACTTTAATTACATTTAAAATATTTTTTCTCATACATTAAAAACTACTTTTCTCATATCGCATAATATACTCAAAAACATCTAATCAATTAAATTACTAAAAATTTTCCACTAACTTGATTCAAACCTATATATTTTCAAAAAAGGATTATGGAAATATTTCCTATCGACTGCGAACTTCGTCTAACAACTCCGCAATTTACAAACCCAGACTTGGTTCAAGGAGAATTCGAGATATTTCTATAATCCATAAAAAATACTAATCAAACAACTACGAACTACAAATTGGGACTCTGATTCCTCATAAGAGGATACGTAGGCATAAGACTTAAAATTATTGTTATTTCCCCTAATTAAAATTAAAATCCTATTTCCTGAATTGTAAATCTAAACCCTAGTATGATTGTGAACAGGGTAGATGAGGGGTGCCTAACACCTCCCCTTCGTTTAAAATGAGTCAACAACTTAGAATCTCTGATCGAATATTTTTCAATATCTGAATTATATTCCCTTTTGAGGATTATTATTATTAATGAAAGTGCTTTTGTTTTCATATTTTAACTGCATATTTATTTTAATATGCTTACCAGTAAAAAGTAAAACCTAGAAAAAATATATACATACAAAAAAATATGAAATAAAAATTCAAGTGAATAAGACATTAAAAAAATAACTCTTAGCATATTCATATGCATCCATGCATTCACAAACATTGCATTTCATAATTTCATATAAAAACTTATCATTTTTCCAAAACATTCTCCAGTTAAACCATTGGTAGAAAATCACCGTCTCTCCGACCTCCATATTAAACAAGAGCCCATCAAAAGAAATTGATGGAACAGATCAAAGAGAATCAAGCTTCCTTTAAGGAAGATTTGGAGCAAGTGAAAGGAAATATTGACTCAATGAAGGGAGACATGAGCCAAGTTCTTCTAGCCTTGAAGAGCATCATTTAGATACAAGAACTAATTCCTAGGGAAGCCTTTGAAGAAGTAGCCCAAACTATTGGTGCATCTAGTCGTCACCAACAAAGAGGAGAGCCTGAATCAGGAACTCTAAAATCAAAACTAGCACAACAAGAGGGAGGACAAATTGATAGTGAAGGGTTTGTCACACCTCCACCGAAGGTAGGGGCATCGCATACTTTGCAAATTTCGGTCAACAATGCAGACAACTACATAGATCTACAATATGGAGACCTTGATTTGGAAGGTGTTTCTCAGCCACACTAACCTAATATTGTTGAGAATCCCTTGGTGCTCAATCAATATAAAGCTCTTGAAGAAACGTTGAAGGTTGTGGAAGTTTACGATGCTTTCGACGTCGATGATCTCGGAATGGGTCTAGTTCCGGATGTGGTGATCCCTCCAAAATTCAAAGTACCTAAATTTGGAAAATATAAGGGGCTTACATGTCTGAGTAACTATCTACGCATGTTAGGAGGCTTTGATTCTATCAATCCTCTAATGATTCTTCTTAAACTTTGACCTAGCCTCAATGCTCAAATCATCATGAATTATATCACTTGGATTTCTTCTCACTTCTTCTTTTATTTGATTGACTCTTAGTGGCCCAAACTTAGTGTTTGTAAGCCTAAAAATGATTAAGTATAGAGCTATGGCTAATAATCTAAAATCTCATTGTTAGGAGGCTTTGATTCTATCAATCCTCTAATGAGTCTTTATAAATCTTGACCTAGGCTCAATGTTCAAATCATGATGTATTACTCATCTAAAGAACTCCCAACCATCAACTGTTAATTATTAACTTCTAACTATTAACCATTAACAACTGGATTTACTTTATGAATTTACTTTGTCTTTACTTTACGTGATTTATGTTTAAGCATTTACATCTCATGCTATTTTCCTTTTTCTCACTTGAGAATTTACTTTTGGTCATTTCATCTTTGGTCATTTGAGCACTTATTTTCTGTCATTTTTTTTCTTTTCTCACTTGAGCTTTCTTTTCTCTTATTAATACACCTAATAATAAATTTGAACATTAAAAGCTTTGAGGTTACTTGGACTACTTGGTTACTATCTCTGGAACTTTGGAATTGTGGATTCCTGGTCTAGGATTAGAAACCCTGGGGCCTTAAAACTCTGTGTTCTTTGGGTGATATTTTTTGTTTGAAGTTATTATGAAGTTATTGGGGTTTACTCCATTGCATTGGTTTAAACTTTTTTGTGTGCAGGTTATTCTGATTTTCATGCTTTGTCTGTGATTGGGAATTCCTCTGTATACAGTTGTTACTCAAGCCAATTTTTTGTCAATGAAGACTTTGATTGGTTCTTAATTCATCTGAAGCTTGATATTCATCTGAGATTTAGTATTATGTTTTCTTGGTTCTAATCCAAAGGATGGGAATTATACATTGACTTCTTTATGTCAAGTGTTGGCTTCTTGTTAGTTAGAACGTCATTTTCCCAAGCTTTTATTTTGTGTACATAAGATAGTCCCTTCATCTCCTTCTATCTTTTTTAATTTCAAAAATATTCTCCCTCCTTTTTAAAACATTCTTTGTTTTCAAACTTGAACCGCATTCATAATAAGCTTGGACTTAGGTCCATCTATTTTCAAAAGCTTTTTCTTAATCAAACCTTAATCAATTTAATTATACGTTAACATTTTTCTTAAGACTAAAATTCATTGACCTCATTTAAACCATTTTTCCACTTTGGCTTTTTACTTTAAAAATTTTCTCAAAAGATTAGACTCTTTTTGATTCTTATAGTGACGCAAGCTACTATACTTCTACAATATATAGTGAAGTGAGCTATTTTCCACTTGCGTGTTGAGTTATGACTTGTTGATTTTAAATCCAAGTTATGCCCTCCACTTTGAGATGATGTAAATGCTCCTTTCACATACCTGTGGGTAGTAAGTATATTTTCCACTCGCATACGATGAGATGTCTCTCCTCTTATGATTAACCAACACACAAAACTTTCAAAAAAATTGAGATAAACTACAAGTAACCTGATCCCCTATTGCACGGAAGGTGGTACGTAGGCACAAAAAGTTCGCAACTGCGGCGGCTGCAAAAATTGTAAAAACCACTTTTTTCTCATCTCCACCATCTATTTTGTAGATATTTCTCTTATATCCAAAATACACAAATTTTCAAAGAGGTTCCTGCATAGTACCATAGATGTTTAGGGTGATAATACCTTCTCTTTGCACGACCAACCCTCGTACCTTGATCTTTATTTTACTTTAGGTTTTAATCGCTCTTTTCCTAGTCCTTTGGATAAAATAAAAGTGCAGTGCCGACTTCATTGATATTTTGTGAGTTAAGCCAATCCAATGGCTTAATCTCAACATTTTTTCCGCTACAACAACAATCACTATTAAACTAGTTTCCTAATTGATCTAAGTTCTAAAACTATAAATACCTAAGTTCTAAACCTAAGAAAGGAACCGAAGAAAAGGATTTGAGAAGAACTTTGAAGAAGGAGAAGCAAGGAAGTTTGAATGTTTGAAGAGTGAAGCCTTCAAACCTTGGCATTCATCCTCGGTACCTGTAACTAAATAAGAAGAAGAGATCAGAAAGAGGAATTTACAGGAAATTACAACCAATATCACTGCAAGGATGGTAAGCCTAAGTCACTTAGCTTAGGGTTGCTTAATTATTGTTGTTGATGTTTGTTAAATGATCGATCGGGGTTTAAATTGGTGAAATTATAGAAATTGGGTATTAAGGTTTGTACCTTGGGCTAAGGTTCATACAACCTAAGGTTAGGGTTCTCCAAAATTATTGTTTCTAGGCTAGGGTTCTTGGGGGTTAGGGTATACATGCATAGGGTTCTAACGATTTGGGTTTAGATTGTTAGGGCTCTATGTAGTTCTGGGTAAATGATGATGATCTTGATGATCATTCATCATCAATGATAGCCTTCACGGATGTCCACGATGGTTCCTCCTAGGGTTCATGGGATCTGGGTGGAAGTGGATGAATTCTTGAAGATTCTGATTGAATGTCAACTGAAATTTTGGGTTGCATAATGGTTTTAGGGGTGGAAGAGAAACAACCACCTATGTAAACGATTTTCAGCCGGTGGTGGGCGGTGGCTTAGGCTAGAGAGAGGTCAGAGCCTTCGGGGGAAGTTGAGAGAACGTGGGAGTTAGAGAGAAACAAAATGTGAAAATCATGTTTCTATGAAGAGAACTAAACATATACTCCCTCTTTGATCTCGCTAGTGGATGACGCGTGGCCAACCTCTGGCCATGCGATTCAGATACTTTGACAAGATCGAACATCTGCATGCTCACATTATACCTCAGTCAACTCCCAATCCTGGCCCTTCGTTTGGATTATTTTTATCAATGCTTCAGGATCAACTCTTGGTAGTCATTTGATCAAAATTAAACTTATCTCACTTCACTAGCACACCATAACATGCACCTTCCCCTCAGAACATTCAAGCGGACTCAAAAATTATTTTGGGCTTAGCCCAATGCTCTTCACACCCTCTTAATTACAACTCAACACAAAACCACACCCATATATGCTAATTGGACTGAAAATTCTTGTTGGGCTTAGTCCTATGCTATTTACACACCCTATTTTTACTGCGCTAAAATAATACACCCCACTGTTATCTTATAAATAAAATTTAATTTATTAAATTTATTTATTCGTTTATTACTTTTCATTTATTTATTTGAATTATTTTTCTTTCCGTACCATTTTTCCTTTTGGATTAAACTAACATTTTTTATTTTTTTTTATAAATATATAATTTATTTTTGATAATAAATATTATAACAACTTTTATAATTACTAATTATTTTCTTAAAACTACTAACCTTTTTATTAAACTATTTTTCTACTAACTTCAACATCATTTTCTTCAAAACATTTTTTTTATCTATCATGCATTAATACAGCTAACCAACATTAAATTATTTTTCTACTATCTTAATAAAAACCAATATATTTTAAAAAAAGGATTAAATAGGATTACTTTCAAAATTAATTGCGAACTACGTTTATGATTACTCAACTTTCAAACCCAAACAAGGTTCAAGGATAACTCGAAAGCAATTCTACGTAATCTTATAAAAAATACTAACCAAACACATACAAACTGCGAAATAGAGTTTAATTTCTTCTCAAGGAGATACGTAGGCACGCAGTTAAAACCAAGGTGAGTCCCATAGTTAAAAAATTAAATCTTTTCTCAAACACATAGAAATAATGCAGTTAAATAGAAATTATGATATACCCTAAAACCTACAAAGGGAGCCCCTTGAGAACAAGGAAGATAAAGGGTATCTAACACCTCCCCTTCATCTAACCAATTCACAATTTAAAATCTCTGAAAAACTTAGGGTTATCCATTCTTTCCTGTCCTTAGGACAAAAAGTGATGATGGCGACTCTTTATTTTTTTGCCGGTTACGACACAGGTATCATGTTGATAAGGAATTTGGAACAATGTGAAGGTCTTTAAAATGGTACAAGATTGACGGTAACTTGGCTTGCAAGATGATGGATCAGTGCTATTTGGAAACAACAAAGCTTGCAAAATTGCATGAATTAGATCTATTAGATTCAAGCTTCATGATGAGTCAATAAAGTTGTTGACTGGTGTCAGGTATGTACCTGATCTTAAGAGAAATTTGATTTCTCTTGGTGAATTAGACAAGAAATGATTTGTTTTTAAAGGAGAGAAAGTTATCCTATGGGTAGTAAAGGGGTCAAATGAAGTCTTGAGTAGCTTCAAGAGGCAAGGCTTGTATACCCTTGCAGAAGAGGTTATAAGTTGTTCAACAGATGTAACATCCACAAAACCTGTGTCGAAGACTGATTTATGGCACATGAGACTTTTCCATGTCAGTGAAAGGGGCCTAGTCGAATTGGGAAACCAAAATCTACAAGGTTGTGACAAGGTCGAAAAACTGGAGTTTTGTAAACCTTGTGTATTTGGTAAATCCTGTAAGAGGAAGTTTAATAGAGATAAACAAGGAACACTTAGATCCATTTACTGTATCCATGTTGATCTTTGGGGGTTTGCAAGGAATCCCTCACACTCAGGTGCATGATATTTTTTACCCTTAATTGATGACTACTCATGAAAGTTGTGGGTATTCATTCAAAAAGCTAAGGATGAAACTTTTAAAATTTAAAAAGTTGGAAGACATTGGTCGAAAACCAAACTGGCAAGAAATTCAAGGGGTTAAGGACTGACATTGGTCTTGAATTTTTCAATGAAGCATTCGACAATTATTGTGTTGTGTCTTATATTGCAAGGCACAAAACAATTGCAGGTACTCCCTAGAAAAATGGTTTAGCTGAAAGGTTTAATCGAACCATTCTAGAAAGTGTGAGGTGCATGTTAGTTACTGCAGGGTTAAAGAAGGTGTTTTTGGTTAAGGCAAACATGAATGGGCTAAGACATCTAAAGAAGATTGGTTAGGTCATCCACCATACCTCGAAATTCTTAGAGTATTTGGTTGTGTAGCATATGGTCACATTAGGAAAGATAAGGTGCAACCTAGATCTCTTAGATGTATGTTCCTTGGATACCTTGAAGAGCCAAAGCTTATAGGTTATGGTGCCTAGAGCCAGGTCACATGAGGTGTATCACAAGTTGATATGTAGTTTTCAATGAAGCTGAGATGTCTTTCAAGAAAATTAATGGCGTTGGTAGAAATACGAAGATCTTTAAAGAGGAGCTGGAACAAGAGGAGTTTCATGTTGACATGGATCATGTTTATGTTGAAATGCAGAACCCATATAATGTCGAAGAAGAAATACAAGGTGATGAAATGAATGAGGAGGCCAATAATGAGTATTTATTGGCTAGGTACAAAACTAGGAGAATTTTCAAAACACCTCAGAGTCTTGGTTATGCAGATCTCATAGTTTATGCCTTAATCTCTGCAAGTGCAGTTCTGGACGAAGAACCTAAAGACTATAAGGAAGTTATGATGAGTCCAGATAAGACTGAATGGCTTACATCCATGGATGATGAGATGAAATCTCTTAATGATAACAACACTTGGGAGTTAATTAAGAGACCCACATGGGCCGGATTATTTAGTTGTAAGTGGATCTTCAAGGTGAAGGAAGAAATCAAATGAGTGATTTTGAAGAATTATAAGGCGAGTTTGGTTGCTATGGGTTTCACTAAAAAATAAAGAGTCAACTTTAATGGTGTTTTCTCTCCTGTTGTGAAGCACGTGTCTATTCAAATGGCAGTTACTTTGGTGGCAAAGTTCAACCTAGAACTAGAACAGATGGGTGTGAAAACTACTTTCTTGTATGGTGATCTAGATGAAACAATCCTCATGAAGCAACCTGAAGGGTGTGAAGAAAAGGGCAACGAGGATTATGTGTTCAAGCAGAATAGGTATTTGTATGGCCTGAAACAATATTCTCGACAGCGGAATAGGAGATTTGATTAGTTCATGGAACACATAGGTTTCACTAGAAGTCAGTTCGACCATTGTGTTCAGATTTTGACCTGGAAGTTCACTTGTGATTTTGTTGCTTTATGTTGATGATATCCTCATAGCAAGTGAAAATGTCGAAGAAGTATTAAAGGTAAATTCCAAATTTTGGTAGGAGTTTGAGATAAAGGATCTAGGTACTGCCACAAGAATCCTTGGGATTGACATCCAGAGAGATAGAAAATAGTCAAGATTA
This sequence comes from Vicia faba, assembly GCA_948472305.1. NCBI lineage: Eukaryota > Viridiplantae > Streptophyta > Magnoliopsida > Fabales > Fabaceae > Vicia > Vicia faba. The sequence goes on along the minus strand of OX451740.1, from coordinate 1,306,513,564 downwards.
TGCTTATCTTAAGAGACATGCCTACAGAAGATTCTTGATAAGTTTGGTATATCGAATTCAAAGCATGATGTGACTCTAACAAATCCTTAATTCAAGCTAAGTATAACTCAGTGTCCAAGTAATGAGGTCGAAAGAGCATATATGAATAATATACCATATGCTAACATAGTAGGTTCTTTGATGTATGATATGGTTTGTACTAGGCCAAACATAACATATGTAGTGAGCCTTGTACGCAAGTATATGTCCAACCCTAGAAAGGTGCACATTAAAGCATTGGAGTGGATTCTAACATACACAAATGAGTATTTAGGCAAATCCAGATTTATGGTGGAGCTTGTGGTGATGATAGCACAGTAGAAATCAAAGGATTTGTCAATCCTAATTATGCAGGTTGTATGGATTCCAGAAAATCTATTTCTGGATATGTGTTCACTATGTTTGACACATCTATCAGTTGGAAAGCAACACTTTATAAGGTTGTTGCCTTATGAACCTCTGAAGCGGAATATATTTCCCTCGTTGAAGCTGTGAAAGGAGCATTGTTGCTTGGAGGTTTTGCTAAGGAGATAAAACTTTAAGGCCAAGCAACCATTGTTAAATGTGACATCCAGAGTGAAATACACATGTCAAAGAATTCAGCCTATCATAAGTGAACCAAGAACATCATTATAATACTAAATTTCTTTAGAGAGATAATCGAGTGTCGACAAGTCCAAGTACTGAAGATTTTGACTGATGTATGTCGAGAAATCTTTATTTCCTTCTCTTCTTCGATGTCCTTCGCTTTTTGTGTGAGGATCTCTGAGTTGGAGTCTTCTCTCGAGGGACTTCTTTTTCTGGATTGTGACTTGGAATCTTTAACATGTGACAAGAGGTGTCCTCTCTGTATTAGTGCTTTGATCTCTTTTTTAAGTTGATGGCAGTCATCAGTATGGTGATCTCAGAGCCGGTGATAGTTGCACCAAGCATGATGTCCTTTCCCATTACGATGTTGACTTTTCTTTGACGTCCCAACTCGAGTATCAAATTTAGGTGGCCCACTTTTGTTAGTTCCATGGTTTTATGATTGGATAAATTTTGGCAAAACATGGTTTATCATAACAGGATATGTTGTTATGTGTTTTTCAACCAGATGTCAAAGACAATGCCATGACATCTTGGTCTTTTTCAACAAGTGTTATTGTTTGATATTTCTTAATAATATTTGATTTTATTTTCTGAGATTCCTTTTGGATATATCTCAGTTATTTTCACAGGTCAAGAATATGCAATCTGGAACAAAAGAATGAAATCTTCATCAGCATTAAAAGTTTCTAAATTTGGTTGTTCAGCTAATTTAGGATACTTGAAGATTTGTTCCATGATTTTAGGTGATATTCTCTGCAGCAATCAACGCATGGATTAAGGAATAATTGGGCAGAGACTTCAAAGCCCATGGACAACTTAAGGCTTATAAAAGGAAGACCAAGACCTAGGGTAAGTTAGTTTTTGGTAGTTTCATAAGGTTTTGTATCACAAATAAGGGTTTATCGTTTTTAGAGTCGTGTATGTTTTATGACTGTAAGTCACCCTTGTATCTTTTGATACTTATGGTAGACATAATGTTCTCACTCAGAAACCTTTAGGTAATGAGTTGAGTATTATTCTCACTCCAAGCTCGTAGGCACAAGTTGAGTATTGTTCTTGGTGAAAGCTTTTAAGAAATCCAAGTATTGTTCTTAGTTAAGAGTCTTAACTAAGCATTTGTAATTGGAAGTATGGTCTTCCTGATAGTTCTTGGGTTTAGGATGGTCTTTAGTTGTAATTGGGGAGTGTGTACTTCCTAACAGTTATTGGGAATGGAATTGTTTTCCCTATGATTGGGAGTTTTATCACTACGGGGATTGGAAGTGGGATGACGATTTTCCAAATCTAGGAGGTGCCTAGGTAGAATTTGCATTTGGTGGGGATTAGGAGATAAGTTGTTAACAGTGGATTTTAGCTTTGAAATAGTACTACTCATAGTGGATTTCCTTCCTAGCTTGGTATCCCCCAGAGTAGGTGAGTTACAACAAACTGGGTTAACAATGTACTGTCTTCTTTATCATTCTACATTTATAATTCTACACAATATTATATCAGTTTGGTATTGCTATTCATTTTGTAGGAAGATGTTGTAACATCCGTCATGACATTATATTCTGATATTTATAACACCAGTTATGCCATATTAAGTAAGTGCCAGAATTTCAATTGGCATCAGAGAAGACACCTTGTCTATCATTGGGTGAGCTTCAGTGATATTTCTGGTACTTTTTGGCTATTGGAAGGCTAGGATGTTGGATTTCTTTGAATCAGGAAGCAACTACTAATGGTTTTTTGATGATATGGTTGCTGTTACTACTGATGGTAGGTTTTTATGTTTCTGTTGTTGTTTACAACTACTAATGGTTTTCTTTATGTCACAACTACTAATGGTTGTGTTTCTAATACAACAACTCTTGATGGTTGTTTGTATATTGATTTTGTTACAACTACTGATGATTGTAATGTTAATGTGACAATTATTGATGGTTATCTTGAGGTGGAAACTACTGATGGTTGTTTGTGCATTATGTCCTACAAGATGTTCTTACATCTTTCCTGTAATATGTTGAGGTTATTCTTATTTTTTCTTCTGCTGCATACGCCTCTGATTGAAGAACTCTGGTTATTCGTAGGTTGCGCTTCTGGCATTATTACTAAAAGAAAGAATTATTCTTGTATCCAGAATAGGTTGAGCTATTTGCTTGAAGAAGAAATATGATGAAAGAAATTCATGACTTCTCATGAAACCTCTGGTTATATTAAATGCTTTCAGATCTTTGGGAGAATATCGGTTAGAAGGTAAGCTGGTTTGGTAGATCCTCATATCTCTTCTCAAGAGATTTCTCTTGAAGGTGCTCAAGTCATCAACGATTGGGAGAGGTTGAAGAAGAGCATATGGCCTGGGCTCTGGTGTAGGGTGGTATCCTTTGATGATGAGTTAACTTCTTATTTCTAATTGTGTGCATCAAAAGTGAAGAAGTCTGTCATCAAGGATGTAATATGTAAGTATCCCTCTCTCATCTACTAGCTGAAAAAGAAGAGAGTATTTTTTTGTGCAGGATGATGTGGTTTTGAAGATCTCCAAAGTATAAAAGGAGTTGAACAATGGTTAAATTTTTGGAGGAGTCTTTTCAAGATTAAGAAGTTAACTAAAGGGATAAGGCTTAATTTACAAATTTCTAACATGCAATAAAGAACTTTATCATTTAACAATCGGGCTGAGTCAGTGATGTGATATCACAATGTCTAATCTTCATAACAAACATTAGGATACTCAAGCTAAAGGATAAGTCTTGCATTGAAGTTTTCACTTCAGTGTAAAATTATGTGGCTTTCTCAAAATCCCTTCTCATCTCAATGTTGACCTGGCAGTGGTTTTATATATCAAAGGAGGAAGTTTTTAGTGAGCAACTTGTATCATTCTACCAGTTGTGCTCTTTAGTTCTGTTGACAAGGATATAGATGAAGTTGCTGGAGAACTAAATAGTTCAGGAGTCTCATGTGTGTATATTGTTTTGCTTGTCTAAATGATTGACGTCTAGTATGATTAGTTGTTTCAGTTGGTGTGAGCAAGGTCTTGTTATGAATAGCTGATCACTAGTGAGAAGAAGGAAGTAGAGGTGAAGATGTCACAATAGAGGTTGAAACATCAATCAGTTGTAATATTTCTAGAACTTTCTATTGTGAGCCTTATCAAGCTTTTGCAAGAATCTTGGTTGATTTGATGTATGCCCTTGTAATAGTTGTTGATATTTTTGGTAAACTTTAGAAAAATTAACATCAAATATATTTAAAGTTATCAAAAGTTCTTGATCAACCTCTACAAATGAAGGTGGGTTCCAAATGATGAAGAGAAGCATGTATATATCATGGAAGATCACACATATTTGAAGTCTTCAAAGATCTTATAGATTCTAACTACTTAATGGCTATCTCTAAGCTTCATTACTATTAGTAAAATTTATAGAGATGTTATTGTCATTAAGGTAGGAGAGGATGATGAACTAAAACATTGGAACATCATCTCAAGAAACTGATTCTCCAAGTTTGAAGACTTTGAATAGTTGCATGAACTGAATCAGAAAAATTTCAAGTCAGCTAGAGCTAAGGATGTTTATCCAGAAGAATGGATGATAAGGAGTTTGGTTTTAAAGGGATCTCCACTATTTTTGAAGTCTAGTATTATCTTGTGTTCAGAATTTAAGGAGACCTTGACAAGTGTATATTGGATTAAAGTTGGCCACCATATATCTTTGCAAAGACAAATCTGGTGATGTTGCTGTTAATAGGGGATGACTATCCGTGGGAAGCAATTTTGTTTCCTGAATCAGACTAGTTTCATTTGTATCCTAGTGTAAGGATAATTATAATGTTGAAGGGAATTGTTGCTCTTTAGAGTTCTGCATGCAATGCCAAAGAAGATGTTATAATATTGTACTATGGCAAGTTGGTTACAATCTGAGTAATCAAGTTTGCACGCTTGACTTGAAAAAACTCGTTGATAATAGCCTCAGTTATATCAGTGATCTTTCTGCAAGCAAAGGTGTTCTCCTTAGCTTGGGATCTCTGGGATTATATTATGAGCTGGACTTATTTATTCCTTGAATGTAAGTCAGATTGAAGCCTTGAAGGGTGTGTTTGGAAAATTTCTCTAGTACGCGATCAGCATAGGAGGTTTGCAAACTTTATTGTTCAGTCAACTATGGTTATGGTTATCCTAGACTGTGTGTCAGTTAGGGTTTTTTCTTTTCATAGTAGTCAAGGTTTGGGAAAAGTAGAAGAAAAAGAGAGTGTATTTCTCTTGTGGTAAGTGGTGCATTAATAATAAGATTAACTACACTTGATTTGAAAATACTCCCATTGACCGACCTTTCGATATAAGAAAGGTAAAATCTCTTTGTTTAAGAATCATTCGTTCTAAGCTATGGTTCAAAATAAATAAATCATGGAATAAGGATTATTCTATAAAAGCTTAGTTTGATGTGAGCTAAGGAGGATAACATTACTAATTCAGAGGAAATCTTTTTAAGTTAGCGAACAATGTATCCATGTCAATATTTTATCTCGTATAAATGTTGAAAAGCAATGGAATGCAAAAAGCTCTTTGATAGGGGAAGAAGGCTCTTTGACAGAGGAAAAAGGTGGAAGATCACCTAAAGATAACAAGAAGTTGTGCTTCCATTTGTGTGTTTCCATCTGTAGTATTGCTAGTGTGAAATCTATGTTTTCATTTGTTGTATTGCTTGAGGGCAATATGTTCTGATGTTTTTCTATGTTTCCACCATTGTGTACATTTACTCTGTTTCTTTTTGTCAATATTTTGGCTAAAAAGAGGGAGAAAAGTGTTGTTTCCTAATGTTACATCATATATATTGACATGTTGATTTAGAATTGTAATAGGACTTTGTGATACCTCTTATATGAGAGTAGTTGTATGTATTATTGCTCATGCAATCATTGAGGGGGAGCATGCTTGTTCATGCTTATGTGTGTTGAAGCTGATGTTGCTTCTGCTATTCCCCTGCATGTGCTCTAGTGTGGGTTTCTTCTTGAGGTGGAGAACCTATTGTGTGTGACACGGGGAGTTCTATACCTATTTATGTATAAGCTTTATGAGTTGTGTTGGTTTTACAAAGTTTACAACATCAACATGTAGCTTATGTTGTAGTTTTATTCCTCTCTCCATTTTTATTTGGTATTTGGTTATTTTAGCCAAAAAAATTCCAAAGGGGGAGATAGTTAGTACATGGTTTTGTGATTGGATAAATTTTGGAAAAACATGGTTTGTCATAACAGGATGTGTTGTTATGTGTTTTTCAACCAGATGTTGAAGACAATGTCATGACATCTTGGTCTGGTGTAGCAAGTGCTGATGTTTGATATTTCTTGACAATATTTAATTTGATTTTTTGAGATTGTTTTTGGATATATCTCAGTTATTTTCATAGGTCAATAATATGAAATCTATAACAAAAGAATCAAATCTCTATCAGCAATAAAAGTTTCTAAATTAGGTTGTTAAGCTAATTTAGGATACTTGAAGATTTGTTCTAAGATTTTAGGAGATATTCTCTGCAACAATCAGCACATGGATTAAGGAATAATTGAGTAGAGACGTCGAAGCCCATGGACAACTGAAGGCTTATAAAAGAAATACCAAGACCAAGGGAAAATTAGTTTTTGGTATTTCTTAAGGTTTTGTATAACAAATAAGAGTTTGACATTTTGAGAGTCGTGGGTGTATTATGATTGTAAGTCACCCTTGTATCTTTTGATACTTGTGGTAGACATAGTGTTCTCACTATGAAACCTTTAGATAATGAGTTAAGTATTGTTCTCACTCCAAGCCCGTAGGCATGAGTTGAGTATTGTTCTTGGTGAGAGGTTTTAAGCAATCCAAGTATTATTCTTAGATAAGAGTCTTAACTAAGTATTTCTAATTTGGAAGTATGTTCTTCCTGATAGTTCCTGGGTTTGGTATTTTCTTTAGTTGTAATTAGGGAGTGTATATTTCCTAACAGTTCATGGGATTGTAATTGTTTTTTTTTTTGTGATTGGGAGTTTTTATCATTGCGGTGATAGGAAGTGGGATAACGATTTTCCATATCTACGAGGTGCCTAGGTAGAAGTTGCACAGGGTAGGGGTTAGGTGATAAGTTGTAAACAGGGGAGTTTAAACTAGTACTATTGATAGTGGATTTCCTTCCTGGCTTGGTAGCCTCCAGAGTAGGTGAGTTGCACTGAACTGGGTTAACAATGTATTGTCTTCTTTATCATTCTGCGTTTATGATTCTGCATAATATTATATCAGTTTGGTATTGTTATTTAGTCTATAGGAAGATGTTGTAACATTCATCATAACATCATATTCTAATATTTATGACATCGGTTATGCCATATTAAGTAAGTTCCAGAATTTCAACTTCTTTCAGAATGTTTCCTTTTCTGGTATTCAAGGGTGTTAGGTCTTCTTCCGCCTTGAAAGGTCTTCGGTATGGCCTCGCAGCAGGGCGGTCACGAGACTGAGGATGCTCTTTCCTGCGCCCTGATTTTTCCTCTATACTTTTTTTTCTTTTCGGTGGTGTCTATGGACTGGTTCTCACGGGTTCTTTCTTAACCTTTGATGTAGCACTTGGCTCTGATGATTATTTCGTCTATGCCGAACATTAACTTATGTGCCATAGACTCGTTGAATTTTCCGGCTCGAAGACCATGTTAGAATGCCCCCACGAATAGCTCCTGGTTGGGATGTGAAACCTTGAGGTTTCTTCATTGAATTTGGCCAAGTACTCCTGTAGGGATTCCACATGCCCCTACCAAACATTGAACAAGGTAGTAATTGAAACCTCTCGGTGTCTGTTTGTCGAGAAGTGTTGTACCAGTTTTTTGGTCAGGTTCTGATAGCTTACAACAGATAGTCGAGGAAGACTCATATACCACCTTAATGCCACATCTTTGAAGGTGCCTGCCATAATTTTAAAATTTAACGAATCTGAGGGACCTACTATTTCCATTTGATTGGTGATGGCAATAATATGCTCTTGGGGTTCAGTTTTTCCATTGAATGATGAGAGTGCTAGTGACTTGAAGCTTTTGGGGACTTGGTCACCCCATTTTTCTTGTGAAAGTGGTCGCAGATCGAGAATCTCCTCTTCTTGCTCCCCATCTGTTGTGCTTTGTTGTTGTATAATGTGGACATTGTCCTACAGTGTTTCGTTCTGCTGACGGAGAACATCTACCATGGCCAGTAGTTGTGCCATGTCTAGAGGGTCCTCATCAGTAGACATTCTTCTGAATGTGATGTGTTTCTTAGAAAAGTTCTACTGAGGCTCCACGTTGGACGCTAAATGTTCTTGCGAAAAACACTAAATGAGTGGCTTCCTTGTAGGAACAAGGAAAACCTCAATGGATAGATTTCTAGAGTATTTATGGGGATTTAGTTGCTACACTGATGTTGTATATTGACCCAAGATAAATGTCTTACTTATCGCTCTAGCGGGAGTCCATTTATATAGTATTCCTTTTGCGCCATTAAGAGCCTCATTCAAGAGGTGACTCTTTGGCTTCATAACGACATAACTATTGTTATCACCATAAAGGAGTGTATTTCAAGGTGCGTAACTCTAGGTTAAATGCGCCGATAATCATTACAGCCATTAATGGGTCGGATTTCTAGTCGGCTCTGAGCAGATGGATTCCGGTTACATGCAATATTCTGGTTGGTAGCATAGATGTGCTGCTGCTCGAATACAATGATTGTCTTCCTTGGCCTTTAGTCGAGTTACACCTCGTCCCAGACACTCTTCGTCTTTATAGACTATATACTCGCTTTGTTCTCTTTCCAGATGACTCTATGACCAGGTCAAAGCTAATATTTTTGGGATGTACAATATATATATATATATATATATATATATATATATATATATATATATATATATATATATATATATATATATATATATATATATATATATATATATATATATATATATATATATATATATATATATATATATATATATATATATATATATATATTTGTAAACTACTACGTATCCTACGCAAACAATTATTCATTATGAATGAAATTACAAAGTCGGAAACATTTGTTCCTTTGTGATTATATATAGTAATAATGAAATTAGGGTAAAATCGACGTAGTTAAGGCCCGAGTTAAAGACTTCAGGCATGCTATCGGAGACACTTTGCTCATCCAACTACAACAATCAATACCCCACAACGCCAAGCATGCTTAAAGATTTTAGGGCTACTATCGAAGATGCTTTGAACATATGACTACGAAAATCAATACCCCATAGTGTCGAGCATGCTTAAATATTTCAAGGGTGTTGTCAAAGAAACTTTGCACAGCTGACTACATCACTTAATACCCACACAATGTCAAGCACACTTAAAGATTTCAGGGGAGTTGTCTGAGATATTTTGTACGTCCGACTACATCAACTAATTCCCTTGGGGAGCTATCAAACATGCTTTGTATGTATGAATACATAAACCAATTTCCCCATGGGTGCTGTTAGAGACGTTTTAAATGTCTGACTACAACAATCAATGCACCCTAGTCAAAGATTACACGCCTTTTTGCATAGCTGGTGCACCCCCTTTCAGATCTAACCTATCCAAGGGACGTGAGTGGTGGATTACAGAGAGCTCCACCTTGATCTGAGCTTTATCTCAGGGACATGGACAAGGGTCCCCTATCTTTGGCCGAGGAATGACTGATTGTGATGCAGAGCATAGTTTAAAGCAAAGTTGCATCTAGTCAGCCTCATGCCATATAATTATAAGCACAATTTAAAGCATAGTCGCGTCTAGTTAGTCTCATGCCATATTATTATATGTGTAGTTCAAATCATAACTACATCTAGCTGGTCTCATTTTGTACGATTGTAAACATGATTCAACACATGACTATATCAAGCAGAAACAATGACTTACTAATATAGCGCATGCATCTTAATGCAACATACTCGTAAATAAAGCAACCACACATGGCCTTATGAAGTACTTAAGGTAATTTAGGCCTTAACTAAAATATTATTTAAGTCCCTTCATGGCAGGAAAACTTTATGAATTGTCGGGATAAAATCAAACTCTGATGCTTCTCTGGCTTAAAAATAGCACGAATGAGATGACTGAAAGTAATAAAATGTTTATGATAAAATAAAGTAAATACACCTTATATAGGTAATAATACAAACATTTCTTCAATAGAAAACATAATAATTGCATATAGATATTTTCCCACGTCTTAACGTTTTTCATGCACAACACCTAAAAAGGGGGAGGGTGGGTTACAATGGCCTACTCAAGAATAGAGATGACCCTCCCATCTCAGAGTATCTACCTCAGTTGGATCTACTCCCTCAAAATAACCAATGGTCGGTGAAAATACTCCCCATGCTGCAATGCATTCTCAAAAGATTATGTAACTGCTCAAGGCTCAAAGAAATACATTCTTTAAATGTTCGATTCAAATAAGCATTTTGAATATGCCTAAACTCTAACTCCTTCTAGACATACTTAAGAGCCTTGATCTCCTTCTCTATCATACTCACCAGGTGCATCACCAAACCTCCGGGAGTTCCATGGAAAATTGAACAGAACTAGAGCTTTATTTACATCTTCCAAAGAGGTGAAAGCCTTATGCAGCTATCTTAAGTACATATCTCGTTTAATACTCAAGTTGTTAACACTCATATCTAACTGACACTTCTCATCACTCACCTAATCTATTCAAAGAGATTCCCCGTGGCATGACCTTTCTAGAGTTAATGCAACAAAACCTCACTTAGTGAATCCTGCTAGGTTGTTTAACTTTTCCACGAGATCCTGCCTGGAGAGATTTAAAAAAAACGCCCAATCATCATCAAAGACTGAGTCTTGGCGCTCATGGGAAAGATCAGGACCAGTCCCTAGAGTTGTTTGCAAACCCGGAGGGATAGGAAAAAGAGAAAAATTGCAAGGAGATTCCGGAGGAAGCAAAGAATTTATGGTAGTGCTGAGTGATTGAATCCCCTACTTCAAAAGACAAGCCTTCAATTCATCCTTCATCATATTTACATGGAAACATGATTGTTATCTAGACAAGAACCAAAAGAGGGAAAATCAATATCGAAATAATTAAAGAAGTTTCAAACTTATCAAAGGAAATCTGACGATCCTCGCAAGAGCGGGCCCCTATCAACAATGGAATGTCAATCAGACCTTCAAATGTTAAATATCGGCCTCAACAATTGGAACTCCACCTCCAATATAACCCAAGTTTTCAATAGAGCCCACCAGTTTTTTCTTTTTATAAGAATCCTCATCAAAAAAATCTCCCTCTTTATAAATATATGTGTAATTCTTCATGTGGAAACGGCTCACTGATTAGCAACAAGGAAACAATGGCTTGTCGTTACCTCTTACTTCTAAATCAGCCTCACAAATGGTTGCATGAGCTAGGGGATGGTGTGAAGTAACCTTGAAGAATCATTCAGCAAAGGGTGACAACTCGATAAATTATTTAAAGACTAGTATTGGGAAGCCTTTATATACACTCAAATCAAAGGGTGGAGTTATGAAGGAGCCATCATCAAGTGATTAAAAATGTCAACCTAAAAGCAATAAAGGGTCAGCGAATACCCTAGATTGAGAAGAGATATTCATAAAGAGGGATGGGGCAGTCGCCATACTTTCGACATATTTTATCGCCCTAAGTAGGGGTGATATAACCCCAATGTGATGGTTCCCTACTTCAAGAAAAGCTTTATCTAGATTTCCTTCCTTGGAAAAAACGGACACAACGGAAGAATATATAGAACCTTCCCATGTAAATATTGAATTCTTATTGTTTCCTTTTACACTCTTCGGTTGTTTTTTAGCCATATTGCGTTATCGTTCTCGAATACAAGAAGGAAAAATGTCAAAAGAGAAAAATATAACCACTCAAAAAGAAGAAGAAAAGAAATATCCAAGTGACAACGACTCTAGTTCTTCCTCGATCTGTGGAAGACGTTACCATCATTGATTGTTGTGGGGAATTCACTAATGTCCATCTCCTAGGAATTAGGGGAGGAATCACTTATAACCCTTTCTTGGCGTTGCGAAAGTTTGGGTATGCTTGGAGGGATGGCCCTCATGACACACTGGTTCATGGAATTGCGTTCGACTATGAGAATGATGTCCAAGGGTACCGTCAGAGGTTTATTCGAGCTTGGGGCATGGTAAACAAAGTGGATAGCAAGACATTGGGGCATAAGAACTCCATCCCTTTGGAACCTTATCTTAAGTGGGTGCGAGCTCACGCTCAAAATCTCATGATGCCTTACCCTGCCATTCTACCCATCATCATGGAACCCATTGCAGATACAGATGTACCTCATACCATTCTCCATCCTGACATGCCAACTAATCTCGAGGAATTGCAAAATTCTTGGGTTCAACTTAAAGAGGAACGAGATACCTTTGAAGCCCAATTCTACGCAAGTGAGAAAAAGGTTTTGGAGATTACAAGGTAACTACATGAAGAACAAATTTTGAATGGTTACATCGCACCAAAGAGGATGCGCCCATGGGAAGCCTAAGTCCTGTGTGATTTAGGAGTTTGTTTATCTTTGTTTCTTCCATTGTAATCCCAAGAGGAATAATTGTAATCATTTAAACTTATGAATGCAATTAATGTTTATTCTCTCTTTGACTAAGAAAATTTAATATCTTAAAAGTCCTTGAAAACATTGCATAAACATTATCATGCATTTCATTGCATAAAGAGGTATTTCAAGATAGGTTTCTTATTCCTTCCGCTGTTTATTTCAGCAAAAGAAATGACTCTTGAACAAACAGTGAAGGACCTTCAAGCTCAAAATTCTCAGTTCCAACTAATGTTCCTGGCTCTGGCCAAAGGTCAGGAAGATCCGAATGCTCTAATCGTCAAGGAGAAGTAAGAAGGCAAAGAAACCAGCTGGTGTCTTGAATTTGGGAAGAAGGTTTATAGGACCGGCTAAGCGAGCTCTAGATTTTCCAACCCCATCAAACGAGGGGGACAATCAAGAAGAGAAACCAATGGAAGAAAACAACAATCCAGGGTCTGAGGAAGATGAAGTTAACTATTCTGAGGAGCAGTACCCTCCTGCTGATGATAAATACAAACAATTGGAGGATCGTCTCAATGCTATGGAGATCCAGAGGGTACCCGGGATAGATTTTGAAGAGCTAGGACTGATCTCAGGAGTAGTCATCTCACAGAAATTCAAGGTCCCCACATTTTCTAAGTATGACAGTGTCTCCTGCCCTAAGCTGCACTTAAGGTCATATGTCAAGAAGCTTCAACCCCACACTATTGATAGGAATCTGTGGGTACATTTATTCCAGGAAAGTTTAGTAGGGACTCAGCTGGAATTGTTCTATCAACTGGAAAGGACCAACATTCGTAATTGGGAAGATCTGGCTGCCTCTTTCTACAAGTAGTAGAAATATAATGCTGACCTCGCCCCAACTCATACACAATTGCAAAGTATGTCTATGAGTTTCGGCGAAGGTTTCAAATATTATGCCCAAAAATGGAGAGACCTTGCGGTAAGATTCCAGCCTTTGTTGTCTGATAGAGAGCTGGTGGACATGTTCTTGAGCACGTTGTCTGGTCCGTTCTTTAACCATCTGATTGTAAGCTCTTCTGTTGGGTTCATTGAACTGATACTGACTGGTGAACAGGTAGAAGCTGGCATCAAAAGTGGTAAAATCCAGAGAGATGCATCCTCTAGCACATCAAAGAAACCTTTCACTGGAAAGAAGAAGGTCAGTGCTTCTTATGGCCAAAGAAATCATAACAAAATTGAACGTTGTCCGACGGTAGGGGCTGTTATGATTTCCAATCCTGCCTCAAACCAACAATGAAACAATCAGCACAAGTCAGATACGCCCAGAAGACAGTTTACCCGAATCAACATGACATTATCACAGGTTTTGCCACACCTGTTGAAATCCAATCTGGTGACTCTAAAGGAAGCTCCAAAGAATCCCAATACTGCATCTCCCCACTACAACCCAAATGCTTGATGTGCCTACTATTCCGAAACTCTGGGGCATGATACAAACGACTATTGGGCTTTAAAGAATAAGGTGCAAGATCTCATCAAGGCGAAGGAGATTGAGTTTGACCTTCCAGAGACACCTAATGTAATAACTGCGCCAATGCCCAAACATGGCCAAGGTGTCAATTCTGTTGATGACGATCGGTTTGTTTCTTTTGTGGATGAGTTAGCTATTCCTCTTCTAACTGTCAAGGAGAGTCTATTGTGAGCCGGTTTATTTTCGGGTTGTGGTGAAGGTTTCCACTTATGTATGTCTCTACCAGATGGTTGTTTGTTGTTGAAAATGGGTGTCCAGCGCTTGATAATTAACAAGGAAATTTTGTTTGAGAAAGTTCCCCTTGCAAGAAGTTTGTGTGACGATGTCTCGATAATTACCATTTCCGATAATCCTCCTAGGGTCTCCTCTAAAAGACCCATCTGGATCACATCTGTTCCCAAGCTTTCTCCCTTGATCATCACCCTTCCTGGGCCAATACCGTATTCCTCTAATAAAGTTGTTCCCTGAAATTATGGGGCTGACGTCTATTACCATGGCGTCAAGAAAGACCTATTGGCTGTTGAAGACAAAGTTGCTAAAGATACTGATCCTGACGTCGACAATATCATTGGGACTAGTAAAATTACGAGAAGCGGGAGAGTTTTCTCTCCCGAAATATCTCTGAAGACTGTTGTTACTCTGGTGATTATTCCTGCTGCTACTCCTGCTAGTACTCTCATTTCTACTCCTACTGTTATCCCTGTTGTTTTCCCTACTATTATTCGTGCTACTGAGTCGGCGAGACTCGGGGCAAAGAGGTATTGGTTGAGCCTGTCTAGATGAAGGCGCACCAAGAAGTCATTCCTGAGGCTTCTAAAAAAGAAATGGAAGAGATACTGAAGATAATAAAGAAGAGTGATTATAACGGTGTGGAATAGTTGGGGAAGATCCCTTTAAAGATCTAAATGTTGGCCTTGCTTATATGCTCTGAAGCCCATGATAAGGCTTTAGTAAAATTCCTGAAGTCTGCTCATGTGCCTCAAAAGACTTATGTTGATCAGTTTGAGAACTGTGTTGTCAGCCTGACTGCTGATAATAGACTGGGTTTTTCCAACACTAATTTAACTCTCAAGGGAAGGAAACACAATGATACCATTCATGTCTCCATTGAGTGCGGGGGAACTACCCTAGCTCATGTTCTAGTGGATACAGGTTCATCTCTGAATGTCTTACCCAAGAATGCTCTGAACAAGTTAGATTACGAAGGACTCACACTGAAGCCCAGTAATATTGTGGTAAGGGCCTTTGACGGTTCTAAAAGAATGGTGCATGGGGAGGTGGACATCCCTATCAAAGTTGGTACTCAGACTTTTTACTCCACTTTCTATGTGATGGACATCCACCCGTCTTATTCCTGTTTATTGGGTCAACCTTAGATCCATGGGGCTGGTGTTGTTACTTCTACCCTGCATCAGATGCTAAAGTACTCAATCAATGGAAAGATTATCACAGTCCATGGGGAGGAGGAATACATGGTGAGCCACCTGAACTCTTTCAGGTATGTAGAAATGGACGGCGAGTTCATCGAGATCCCCTGTCAGAACTTTGAGGAGGTTCCACAGACAGTTTCTGCAACCAAGACTGCTGCCAGTGTTCCAAAGACTACCAGACCTCCGCTAAATATGGCTTCTCTAAGGGACGCCAAAGCAGTAGTTGAAGAAGGTGTGTGTACCATTTGGGGCCAAATTCCAAACATTCCCTACAAATCTAACAAGTTTGGTTTGGGTTTTACTTCAGGATCCCAGAAAGTTGTTCATCGTGCTCGCGCCGGGGGACCACCATTACGGATCAGTAATCATGGAGTCAATGCCCTGGAAGACAGTGATAGCAACTGCGACATTGACAAGTGGATCTTCCCAACCATCAGCGATTGACTCAACAATTGGGAGGCGAAAGACTGTGTTCCTATTACTTTTATTCAAGAGTAATTGTCTTTTTGTTTTGGGATATGTAATATTTGAATAATTGAAACTTTAAAGCCTTGTGTCTTACCCGAGGCACAATGGTCTATTTGTGAGGGTTATTACTTCATATTCATATTTCATTAATAAATCATTTGACGTTTTACATACAAATTTTACGCTCCTTGTTTTTCTTTTTCTGCTTTTTACTTTATCAAAGCAATTATGCTCTTACACACACCCACATATCAAACTTCAGATCCACACCCACTCTAGATCCCATTGATAACAGTTCTGCTATTTCCAGTTATGACTTTGAAAATCCAATCTACCAAGCCTAGGACAAAGGTAAGGAAGATTGTGAAGTACCAGGGGGACTTGCCAAACTATTACAATAGGAAGAAAGGGAAATACGGCCTCATGAAGTGTCGGTTGAGGTAGTTAACTTGGGTACTCAAAAGGACAAGAAAGAAGTCAAGATAGGTGTTGATTTGGAGCATAGTGTCAAGGAGCGGTTAGTACAGATGTTACACGACTATGTTGAGGTCTTTTTCTGGTCGTACAAAGACATGCCAGGACTTGACACTGATATTGTGGTTCATCGCCTACCAACAAAAGAGGACTGCCCTCCAGTGAAATTGAATATTCATCACATACGGCTAGAGATGTTAGAAAAAATCAAAGTCGAAGTCATGAAACAGTTCAATTCCGCTTTCTTAGCTGTCACTTCTTATCTATAATGGGTTGCTAAAGTAGTTCCAGTACCTAAGAAGGACGGTAAAGTACGTATGTGTGTGGATTACAGACACCTGAATAGGGCAAGCCCCAAGGATGACTTTCCGCTTCCCCACATCAATATTCAGGTTGACAAAACCGCACAACATAAAGTATTCTCCTTCATGGATGGTTTCTCCGGGTATAATCAGATCAAAATGGCACCTAAGGACATGGAGAAAATAACCTTCGTCACAGTGGGGAACTTTCTATTACAAGGTTATTCTGTTTGGGTTAAAGAACGTCGGGGTAACCTATCAACATTTCATGGTAGCTTTATTTCATGATATGATCCATCACGAGATAGAGGTTTACATTGATGATATGATAGCCAGGTCTCAGACTAAATAGGAGCACCTCTATCACCTGCAGAAGCTATTTGAAAGGCTGAAAAAGTACAAACTAAGGTTGAACCCGAATAAGTGCACCTTTGGAGTAAGATCCGGTAAGCTCTTAGGTTTCGTTGTCAGCGGAAAAGGCATTAAAGTGGA
The DNA here is from genome assembly GCA_948472305.1 of Vicia faba. Lineage (NCBI taxonomy): Eukaryota > Viridiplantae > Streptophyta > Magnoliopsida > Fabales > Fabaceae > Vicia > Vicia faba. The sequence continues at coordinate 1,306,496,694 of OX451740.1, read as the reverse complement.
CCCTGCAAAGGTTAAAGCTATACAAGAAATGCCAACTCCTCGTACTAAGAAGGAGGTTAGGGGATTCTTGGGACGTCTAAACTACATTGCCAAGTTCATTTCCCATCTGACCGCTACTTGTGAGCCAATCTTCAAGTTACTGAAGAAAGATCAAGCAGTGAAGTGGAATGATGATTTCCAGAACGCCTTTAACAAAATCAAGGAATATCTTCAAGAGCCTCCAATCTTAATGCCGCCAGTTGAAGGAAGACCTTTGATCATGTACTTAACAATATTAGAGAACTCAATGGGGTGTGTGTTGGGGCAGCATGACGATTCTAGTCGAAAGAGCATGCAATATACTACCTTAGCAAAAAGTTTACCGACTGTGAAACAAGATACTCACTGCTCGAGAAAACTTGTTGCACTTTGGCATGGGCTTCTCGCCGACTAAGACAGTATATGTTGACACATACTACCTTGTTGATATCTAAAATGGATCCTATCAAATACATCTTTGAGAAGCCTGCTCTCTCCAGAAGAATAGCAAGATGGCAAATGATCTTGACCGAATGCGACATTCAGTATACAACCCAGAAAGTAATTAAGGGAAGTGTATTAGCTGATCATTTAACTCATCAGGCTGTGGATGACTACCAATCCATGAATTTTGAGTTCCCGGACGAGAACATGATGTTAGTAACTGATTGTGAAGAAGCTGGACCGGATGAAGGACCTGAAAAAGGATCCCAATGGACTATGGTTTTTGACGGAGCTTCCAACACTCTTGGAAATGGCATCGGCGTTGTGATCATATCTCCTGAAGGCTATCATACTCCTTTCACTACTAGATTATGTTTCAATTTTACCAAAAATATGGTTGAATATGAAACATGCATTATGGGTCTCAAAGCTGTTATCGACTTGAGGATCAAATTCTTGAGTGTATTTGGAGACTCGACCTTAGTAATCAGCCAAATCAAGGGAGAATAGGACACGAAGCATCCTAATCTTATCCCTTACAAAGAGAATGTGTTGACACTGATTCCACACTTTGAATAAGTCACTTTTGACCATTTTCTGCGAGAGGAAAATCAACTAGCGGACGCGCTAGCTACTATGTCATCTATGTTTAAGGTCAGGTGGGATAATGAAGCTCCTCAGATCACTATTGAAAGAATGGACAAACCAGCATATTTTCATGAGATTGATACGGAAGAAGTAGTGGACAAACCTTGGTTCAGTGAAGTCAAAAGATACCTCGAAGCCCAAGAGTATCCTGAGGGAACTTCAATCAACGATAAGAAGTTCCTAAGAAGGTTCTCTGCCAAGTTCTTCCTCAGTAACGGGATCCTCTACAAACGCAACCACAATTCTACCTTGCTTCGATGTGTAGACAAGAGTGAAGCGAAAGAGATTATGACAGATTTACACGAAGGTACCTTTGGCACTCATTCCAGTGGGAACACGATGGCTAAAAAGATCCTACGGGAAGGATACTCTTAGTCTACCATGGAAGCAGACTGTTATCAGCATTCATGAACTTGTCACAAATTCCAGATCTATGCTGACAAATTACATGTGCCTCTGGTTTATCTAAACGTGTTGACTGCTCCCTGGTCGTTCGCAATGTGGGGCATCGATATGATTATGGAAATCAGACCCACGACTTCTAATGGGCACCGATTCATCCTAGTTGCCATTGATTACTTCACAAAATAGATCGAGGAGGCCTCATATGCTTCTATTACAAAGAATATTGTATCCCGATTCATCAGACACAACCTTATATGTCGTCATGGTATTCCAGAAAGAATCATTACAAATAATGGTACCGATCTCAATAACAATATGATTATCGAGCTTTGCACGCAATTTAAGATCCAACATTATAACTCCTCCTTATCGGCCGAAGATGAATGGCGCTATAGAAGCTGCTAACAAAAATATCAAAAGGATCATATAGAAGATGATGATGACATATAAAGCTGGCATGAGATGTTACAATTTGCTCTTCATGGTTACTGTACCACGATGCGAACATCAATAGGGGCAAATCCTTTCTCTCTGGTGTACGGTATGGAAGTTGTCCTACCCATTGAAGTCCAGATCCCTTCCTTGAGAATCATGAAGGACGCAGGGCTGAGCAAAGACAAATGGGTTCAGACTCAGCTTGACCAATTAAACCTGATTGACGAGAAGAGGCTCGCTGTTGTTTTCCATGGTCAGATGTACCAAAAAAGTATGATCAAAGCTTTTAACAAGAAGGTTAAACGTCAAGCATATCAGGCTGGTGATCTGGTAATCAAGCGTATTATCTTACCACAGGGTGATCCCATGGGCAAATGGACTACCATATACGAAGGGCCATTTGTGGTCAAGAACATATTTTCTGGTGGAGCCATGATCTTAACCACTATGGATGGTGATAACCTTCTATACCCTATAAACGCGGACATAGTTAAAAGATACTACGCATGAAAAAGACCCGCTAGGTTGACTGGACTAGGCAAAAATAAGGGCATCCCAACGAACCAAAAGAGTTCGGGAAAAAATTAGGGATATACGTATGAAAAAAAATTTGTACACCCGGAAAGTCGAAAACCTGAAAAGGCTGCTTGGGCAAAAAAGAGTATCCCGGTGGACTGAAAACCCGAAAGGGCGGTCCAGGCAAAACTTAGTGATTTAAAGCGTATAACTATGTCGCGTCGGATCACCTTAAAGCTAACCTTCAGTATCAACTGTCAAGCTCAAGTGGTACTAATCAATCCAGTCATCTTCGGACAAGCAGCAAAGAGATGAGACGCTCGAAGACATAAAGGCAATAGCAGAATGGGAACCTAATAGGATTATTTCACATAGATGTTTTTCTTTGTACACTATTTTGTAAAGTTTTATTCTTACGACGACATTCTCTTACTAGGATGTTCGTCTCCTTGTACAAAACGCTTATTCCCTAATTCAACAATACTGCAATAGAACATCTGATACGTTCATATATTGCATTCATGCATCATTCTAAAAATGTCATAGCATATGCAACACAAATGCATATATCACAATCTCATTTATTTTGAGAGCATCATGCAATTCATACATCATGATATCACATGAAAATGACTTTACCTTTTCAGGTTGAATTCGCAGACAAACGAATACTATCAACTTATGTACAGTAGGTCAAAGATTAATGCCCGAAACTAGACGGGGAAACTATCTACATGACCGAGTGGTATGAACTCCTAGAACAAGACGGGTTTACCAACAAATACAGCAGGCCACAAATTAATTCCGGAAACCAAACAGGGAAACTATCTATGTGACCTATGTTACCAAGTTCCAGATTAATACCTGTAATAAGCCAGGAAAACTATTTGTGGACGACCGATTGTAGATTAACACCTGTAACTAGCCAGGAAAACTATATACATGAGCGTATTGAAGATTAATACATGTAACAAGCCAAGAAAAGTATCTTTCTTTCTCAGGTCAAAGATCAATACCTGAAACCAGATAGGACAACTATCTCAACGACGACAAAAACAAGTTCCAGATTAATACTTGAAACAAGACAGAACAACTATCTATGAACGACTGATTATAGATTAATACCTGAAACCAGACAGGAAAACTATATACATGAGCAGACTGAAGATTAAATACTTGTAACAAGCCAGGAAAACTATCTTTCTTTCTAAATTCAGAGATTAATACCCGAAAGCAGATAAATAAACTATCTCAATGACCAACAAAAGTAGGTTCTGGATTAATACTTGGAACAGGACAGGACAACTATCTATGAACAGTTTGATGTAGATCAATTCCCGAAACCAGACGGGGTGACTATCTATGGGATAATCCTAAAGCAACCTTACACGGGTTTCTTCTCATGATCTACAGATGCAGTCTAACACAAACTCATCCTGAAGCAATCTTACATGGGTTCCTTCTCATGATCACCAGATGCAGTCTAACACGAACTCATCCTGAAGAAATCTTACACGGGTTCCTTCTCATGATCACCAGATGCAGTGTAACACAGACACATCCCGAAGCAATCTTACACGAGTTTTTTTTCATAATATACTGATGTAGTCTAACACGGACTTATCCTAAAACAGCTTTACACAGGCTCTTTCTAATACATTTTTAGACAGCAGTTAATTTCATTCTCCCCAGCAAATTATTGTGAAGCCTGGATTTCAACCAGAAAACAGCAAACTTTTCTAGAGATAATTCCTCAGTAGAGCCTTCGACAACTGAAGTTCCTAGACCCTATTCCCCATAGAGTTTTCCTCAAACAGGAGAACAACAGAAATCAACATTCCCCCAGTGGACACCACCTCAGACAACAGGAACATAAAATCTCACAAAGAGACCTCTTATGAGATCAGCATCTAATTTAGATGGCATCTTTAATCCCATCTCCGACGACTCTCTGTCATATTATCCAAATGGCATCTATAATCCCATTCCCGACATTCTCAACCATCGGTGTTACTTCATGCGAGTGCAAATTTCTGGGCACTCTAGTGTTCAATCATCTTCCACCTTTAGATCACGAAAGGCAGACAAGCCAATCTAAATCTTCAGGTTTAAGAATATTGAACAGGGGCAGCTGTTGTACCCCAAAATTTTCCCTCCCATTTTTACTCCATATATGCTCATTGAGGTTCACAATTGCTCAAGGATGACCAAGAATTGATCAGACAAATTCTCCTCCTAAGCAATGAACCTCTAGCTAGGGTTTCACTTTTCATAAAGAATTTTGGGTTGTAAAGACCTCAAGTGATTTCCATTGTCCTAATATGTCTCCAAGAATGTCCATGACAAATTTCATGCCTTACACTCCAAGTTTGCTCAGTCAATTGCTCAAATATTTGAAAATTAACTATATTAGGTCAAAAGTCAATTGTGGCCCATATACAGTCAAACTTCAAGGTTTTTGGCCAACATCAACATTTTAAAGTGATATCCATCATTTTATCAAGGGTTGATCATGATTCCTCAAGAAATGCTCCTAATTTATCAAAAGTCAAGAATTGCTAAATTAAGGTTTATATAGGAAAAGTCAACTGAACTTTGACCAGGCATAACTTTCACATACTTCATCCATTTTCCCCCAACCAAAGCTCATTTTGAAGAGAATCCAATTCCATACAACTTATCTTTTTCCCTCAAGTCCAAGAAATGCACTATTTGAAAGATACAAGTTCATACATTACATGTCATTTTTAGAGAGTCAATAAAAGACACTTTTTTTCAAAACCATTTACATCAAGATAATTTATTCAAATACAAAATTGATCAAAAGAGGGATTGAAGTAGACATCTTGGGATTTTCAAAAAGTACAAGACCATCATCATGAGATAAAAATTGAGAAAGTTATGGGTTTCCCAAGTTGGGAAAATTTGAGAAAATTCAAAGATGGTGCATTGGGAAATTTTGAACTTTTTGGTCAATGGCCTAACTTTTTGAGGTTCAAACATTCTCATAACCTTATAGGGGGCTCTAATCTCATTCTTACATTGACTTATAATTTTTATCTATTTTTTCATATATATTTTGATTTATTTCAAATAAATATAAAATAAATGGTACAAAATGTTTAGAGATGGGCTTTGGCATTTAGGCTGGTGTTTTGACTTGTCTTGAAGCCCAAGTTTTCGTGTAAAACATGTCCAGATACGTCCAAGTCCTAACATGGCATGAAATCTCATTTTTGGCAATTTTTCAAAATGAGAATTATGGCTTTCATCATGGCTTTATGGTTTAGATTCTTTCCTTGTTTCCCCCTTCACTCTATCTCCTCTATATATACATCACTCCTGCAAGCATCTCAGACGCATACACATCCTGAAAAAAGTTCCACAAATTTCCAAAAAATCTCCAAAATTGTGAAAATCCAAAACCACATTTCCAAGCTTCCTCGTGCCAAACAAACCTCATCACTCCATCCCTGAGGTTCCCAGGAAGCCATACCATCTCTTATCCCCGCCTGAAGAGCCCTGAGATTAGTCAATCAAAACCCCCACTTTGATAATACTTTCATGATTTGAATCTTTCAATACATGCAATATAAATGCGATTATTTCACATTTTCTTATTCATATCATTATTTTGCTTATTTCTAACGTATTACATGAAAGGATAGGGACACAAACAAGGATTTGCCATGTTTAGGGCATAATCCAAATCTTGATATGAATTGAATGATCCAAGCATGATCTGTTAAAACTAAGGACATATTCGAGTTCAGGAGGTGATTTTATGTGGAATAGACCTTTGATTCTAGGTTTAAAGCCTTTAAAATCATGAATCTCATTTTCGTATGCTCGGAGAAGATGACCGGAGGTCTCCTCCGGCGTTGTTGACTTGTTGACTCCGTTTAGGAGTAGGCGTGGCAATTTTGTGCTACCTGATTGGTTCTTTTAAATTTCATAACGCGCGTGTTTTAATTTTAAGTATTCTAACCCATTTTCATATATAATATTTTGGTTGTATTTGTATTAACAATTGACAAGATAGCTCAGTTGGTGAAGGGAACGCGTGTGAAAGGGAGAGACCTGGGTTCGATACCCAGGTTTGGATTTTGATTTTTCTAACAAAACTCTTGCAGATCTAACACAACACTCCTCAGCATGCCTACCATACACCCTTCAATTCCCACCATTAAATTTGTACATATCTGATCCAAGGCGCCTCAACCTGCAACCCAGGATGCACTTTCTAAATTTCACCATAGAGAATCCAGGGCAATTGCTGGACTGGTCTATTTGGGCCCAACGAATTTCATCTCTCACCCCTCCTTATTGATTATTGTGTCAGGCCCATTTGTATTTTCTATTTTATTTGTTTTATCATTTATTTCATTTAATCATCTTTTTCGTAATAATTAAAAATCAAAATAATAATAATAATAATAATAATAGAATTTAGGATTTTTCTAATTAACTTTAATTTTTTTAAATTAATTAAATTAATTATTTTGACCTTATTTTATTATTTAAAAGTAATTAGAACTAGGTTCATTGTAATTCAATTTTTTCTCTAAAAAAAATGTCAAAAAAAAAGTTAGGTTTTGTTTAGATTTAATTTTTTTTTCTTTTTTTATTTTAATTAATTGAGATTTAATTTATTTTACTATCTTCCCTAATAAACAAAAACAACAAAAAAGATTTCCTTATTTTACTTAGAACTCTTTAGGGTTTTAGACATTTCTTTCGACTCGCGCGCGTTATTATTTTCTATATTTTATTTTTCTAAATTATTGTAAATGCTCACAGTTTGTAATAGCTTAACTAGGACTTTACTTTTACTGCTTTATTTCCCCAAAGTTTAGACATGTAAATACCCCCTCCCCGAAGCATTGTAATAGCGTAGATTTAAATTCCCGCACTTTAAATTCCTGTATATATTAAGTGCTTAGATGTATGCCAAATAAGATTGCATGACAAGAGCATAATAAATCAAACGCTAACAAACCTAACAAAAAAGACAAAAATAACTGAATGCAACACACTTACACATATACACCTCTAGGGTACTTCGACTTTGGTTGCCTTCAGAAATAGAACAGTCATGTCCCTCGAAAATAGGGACGCTTTAGAAAAGACCCTTGACTCAAAAGATTATAGTCCCTCGATGACCCTACAATGTTTCCTTTCGGTAAATGATCTAGTACCTTAAACAAAATTGCTAAAGCGTCTCTATATGTTTCCTTTATGATTGTACGATGACCCACGAATGTCCCTCATACAACCAAACGACTATGGCTACCTACTCACTAATAGTAGGATGGCCTTGTCTAAAGGAAAGGAGGAAGAGAACAAACCTTTCAAGTAAAAGTAGATATTTATTAGATGCTTGCTAAAAAAAACAAATTTTCACACTTACACAAAATAAATTTCAGAAACATTTTCAAATGCTTTATCAACACTCTTGAGGACTGATACAAGAGTTATCATAAATCAAATATCCTTACTATTGGAATTTCAAATACTTTTCAAAAACACACAAAGTACAAGGTATTTCAAAATGAGCTAAGTATCTAAGAACCGGTAGATAACTACGGATGGAAAGGGTGATAACACCTTCCCTTTCCATAATCTACCCCATTACTCAGAAATAATCTCGAAAGGTATTTTTTTGTTCTTTTCACCCTTTCCTTTGTTGGATAAAAGAATAGTCGATGGCGAGTCTTCCTTACCACAACATTTGCGAACACAAACGCAAAACCAGTATAACAGTCGATTCTACCACAGTATCATAAGGTCTAACCTTTTTCTTGTTGGAGGGAGGAACCACTTTTCTTCTGGGATTTGGGGGACCATACATGATTTTCTTCTTGATTATCTTGGCAGGGGGTGTGATATTCACATCCTTCACTTTCCTGGATTTGAGCCTTTTAGCAATTCCAGGAACCAAATTAGAAATGAGCTCATTGTCAGACAACTCAACAACATTAACCATATTTTCACCATTTTGACCTTCTGCTGCTTTGGAGCCAGCATAATCTTCTTTATCAGGGGAGTTCTTCTGAACATCTTATTCAACATCAGCTTCTACTTTTTTTAGAGCTGAAGTAGCAAGCTTGTCAAGTTTGCTTTCAGCAGTATCTTTCTTGAGGATGGATGATTCAGAAGCACTTTTAGGGTCATTTCTTTTGTCAGGAGGAGAAGGAATACGAGCAAGAGCAGTATAAATCCCAGGCACAACAAAACCTTCATTTAACACTTTATCTACTAGCCTTCTAATGCTTCTATCAACATTAAAAATCTCTTCTTTTTCCCTATCATCAATAGCAGTAGAGAGATTACCTTTATCGTCTTTGGATTTCTTTGCAGGTGACGATCTGGGTTTCTTGACCTTCTTCTCAAGAGGTGGGATAGTTGTTAGAGGAGTAATGTCAAGTACTCTATCAAGGGAGAGTTCCTCAGAATGGTTGACATATTTTGAGGGAGACGATGCATGATGTTGAGAAATCTCTGAAGATTTTTTAGAAAAGAGATGAAGAATGGAAAGGGTTATTTTTCTGTAAAGGAGAATGAAGATTTTGTGAAAGTTGAAGGAAGTGATATCGTAGCGTGTGGGAAAACCTTTAAGACAATCTTGAAATGGTTTCTTTTGGAATTTGATTTGTTGGAAACATAAATAATATAATATCACTTTAATGATATTCCCACACGTCCTTAATTTCTACAAACCCTCATATAAGCAAATACCTAATTTTCCTCTTAAGTTCTCAAACTGATTAGAATCCAAAGCCTTAGTGAAAATGTCAGCCTGTTGTAATTCAGTAGCTACAAGTTCTAAGGCAACAATCTTTTCTTCAACAGGCTCTCTTATAAAGTGATGACGAATATCAATGTGTTTGGTTCTGCTGTGTTGAATAAGATTTTTTGATATATTTATGGCATTTAGATTGTCACAGAATAATGTCATGACATCTTGTTTGATGTTATATTCTGTTAACATTTGTTTCATCCAAACCAATTTAGAGCAACTGCTTCCTGCAACAATATACTTAGCCTCAGCAGTGGATAGAGACACGCAATTTTACTTCTTTCTGAACCAAGATATGAGATTATTTCCCAGAAAGAAACATCCTCCTAATGTACTTTTTCTATCATCAGCACTTCCTGCCTAATCATCATCATAATAACCAATTAAAGCAGAACTAGCTCCATGAGAATACAGCATACCATAGTCACTTGTCCCATTCACATATTTAAGAATTCTCTTCACATGGTTGGCATGTCTAACTTTAGTATCAGCTTGATATCAAGCACACACCCCTACAGCAAAGGCAATGTCAGGTCTCTTAGCTGTGAGGTACAAAGGACTTCCTATCATACTTCTGTAAAGACTTTGATCCATACTTACTCCTTTTTCATCTTTAGACAACTTCGGATGTGTGGGAGCAAGATTTCTTTTGTGACTGGAATTTTCCATCCCAAATTTCATTACTATATTCTTATCATACTTGCTCTGAGATAAAAATATGGAATCTTCCATTTGTTTAACTTGGAGGCCAAGAAAGTAGGTTACTTCACCAACAAGGCTCATCTCAAATTCTAACTACATTTGTTTGACAAAATGTTGAACCATCTCATTTGACATCACACTAAACACAATATCATCAACATAAATATGTGCAATCATGATCTTCCCTTCTTCTTCCTTGACAAAAATAGTTTTGTCTATGCCACCTTTCCTATATCCACTCTCACCAAGAAATTCTGGCAATCTCTCATACCAAGCTCTTGGAGCCTGCTTTAATCCATACATAGCTTTCTTTAGTTTGTACACATGTTTAGGAAAACTTGGATCAACAAATCCCTTAGTTTGTTCCACATAAACTTCTTTATTTAGATATCCATTTAAGAAGGCACTTTTTACATCCATTTAAAACAATTTAAATTTCAGTATGCATGCAACTCCCAAGAGTAGTCTGATTGATTCAAGTCTGGCCACAGGGGGAAAGGTTTCATCAAAGTCAACTCCTTCAATTTGAGTGTATCATTGTGCAACTAACCTTGCCTTATTTCTAGTGACCACCCCTCTTTCTTCAGATTTATTCTTGTACATCCATTTAGTGCCAATCAGATTTGTCCCTTCAGGCCTTGGAACCAGATCCCAAACTTCATTTCTACTGAATTTTTCTAGCTCTTCCTGCATAGCATTAATCCAGAACTCGTCGGTTAGGGCTTCTTTGACATTCTTAGGTTCAATTTTTGACACAAAGCAAGAGTTTGATATCCCTTCTCTTGATCTAGTAGTAATTCCTTTATTTAGATCTCCTATGATAAGTTCCTTAGGATGATCTTTCTGATTTCTAATTGAAGGCCCTTTATTGAGATGACTGGGCTCAGGGTCTTCTTAGGGATGATTAGAATCAATATTTCTATCATTGGATTCTGTTGGAATATCAGATAAAGATGTTCCAACATCTTCCAAGACATCTTCTTCATCATTCCATCCTCTATCATCAATAATAAAATTTATGGATTCCATCATAACCTTGGTTCTGGATTTAAAGACTCTGTAAGCTCTGATATTTGTAGAGTAACCCAGGAATATCCTTCATCACTCTTGGGATCCATTTTCATCCTTTCTTCATGATCAGCTAAGATGTAACATTTACTTCCAAAAACATGAAAGTATTTTACAGTACATTTTCTTCCCCTCCATATTTCATACAAGGTGGCTGAAGTGCCTTTCCTTAGAGTGACTCTGTTATGGATATAGTATGCATTATTCATAGCTTTAGCCCAAAAGTGGTAGGGTAACTACTTAGCATGAATCATATCTCTGGAATATTCTTGAAGGGTTCTGTTTTTACGTTCCACAATCCCATTTTGTTGAGGAGTAATGGGAGAAGAGAATTCATGGTTGATTCAGAAGAGCAAACGTCAGCAAATTTATTATTCTCAAGTTCCTTTCAATGATCACTTCTAATTCTGATGACATGACTATCTTTTTCCCTTTGAATTTTTTGACAGAGATCTTTAAACACTTCAAAAGTTTCTGATTTTCCTCTAATAAAACTTATCCATGTGTACCTAGAGAAATCATCTACAACAACATAGGAATACTTCTTTCCACCAAGACTTTCAACATGCATAGGTCCCACCAAGTCCATGTGAAGAAGTTCTAAAACTTTTCATGTAGTAAGATGTTGGATCTTCTGATGTGACATCTTAGTTTGCTTTCCAATCTGGCAGTCACCACATACTCTTCCTTCTTCTATCTTGAGCTTAGGAATCCCTCTCACGCTTCTTAAGATATAATTCTTTTCATTCCTTTCAGATGCAAGTGTCCCAATTTTTTATGCTATAGTTTAACTTCATTTTCTTTGGCTAAAACACATGTTGAAGAGAAGTTCAACTCTTGGTAAACCCATAAATAACAGTTGTCTTTAGATCTGATTCCTTTCATAATAACTTCATTATTTTCATTGCAAACAAGACATTCTGCCTTGGTGAAGTTAACTTTGAATCCTTGATCACACAATTGGCTTATACTTATCTGGTTAGTTGTTGACCCTTTAACAAGTAACATGTCATCAAGCTTGGGGACTCCTAAACATTCCAGCTTGCAACTCCTTTGATTTCACCTTTGGCTCCATCACCAAAAGTCACATAACTTGTGGAATGATATTTGATATCTACCAACAGATTCTTGACACCTATCATGTGTCTAGAACAACCACTATCAAAGTACTAGTCATCTTTGGTTGATACTCTGAGAGAGGTATGAGCTATGAAACTAGGAACATTAGACTTGGGAACCCAATGTTTCTTCTTTTTGCTATTTTAGGGAATTTGATCATATTTGGGAAGAGGAGTAGTTTTAGGATACCCATACAACTTGAAACAGAAGGGCCTTATATTTCCAAGCCTTCCACAGTGATGACATCTCCAGGGCTGGGATTTCCCTCTGGTGTAATTAAACTTTTTCTTGCCATGATGTTTGCCATGATGTCCTTTCTTGCCATGATGTTTAGACATTTGATTCGACATCTTTGATTTAGACTTGGCATGAGTGGAATCTGATGAAGGTTCTTCGGAATTTGGTTCCTTTTTCTCATTAAACCATAGACCACTCTTGTCTCTTGTCACTCTTACTGCTTGAAGAATTTCATCTAATGTGTCAGACCCATCACTAAGAATCTTGAGAGATTTGACCACTCTATCAAAGTTTGAATTAAGAGAAGTCACTTCACTTTCCAGATTAGAAATAGTTTTTAGATGCTCTTCCCTTTCTTCCTTCAGCTGAGATATGATGGCTTTCTATTTCTCCCCTTCTTGGCACACTTCTGCAATTCTAAGACATAATTCTTTGTATTAAGAAGCTAACTCATCAAAGGTTAGTTCCCCATCACTAGACTCTTCATCAGAGACATATTTTCCTGTCAATTCTTTATTATATTTGGCAGATTCTTCTAGATCACTCACTGAGTCCTCTTCAGACCAAGTAACAGATAGATTCTTCTTTTATTTCTTAAGATATGTAGGACTTTCAGCTCTAATGTGACCAAAGCCTTCACACTCATGACATTGTATTCCCTTCCCTTGAGTGGATTTTTCTTTATCCCTTTTTCTTCCAAACTCATTTGACTTATGGATGTCAGATGAGATGTTCTTGACATTTGATCTTGGGTTCCTATCCATTCTTTTCATCACTTTGTTAAATTGTCTTCCAAGCATAACTAAGGCATTTGATATTCCTCTATTTTTATCCAGATCACAGTCCTCCTCTTCATCTTCAGTATTTGATACAAAGGTTATGCTTTTATTCTTCTTTTCAGATCTTTCATTGATGCTTAATTCAAATGTCAGAAGGGATCCAACAAGTTAATCCACTTTCATATTGTCAATGTCTTGAGCTTCTTCTATAGAAGTCACTTTCATATCAAATCTCTTGGGAAGGTACCTGAGCATCTTTCTCACCAATTTGTCTTCAGGTATTATCTCTCCTAAAGCACTGGATGAATTATCAATCTCAAGAATGTTTATATAGAAGTCTTTAATACTTTCATCATCCTTCATTCTCATATTCTCAAATTTTTTGGTGAGCAATTGAAGTCTTGACATCTTATCTTTGGATGTGCCTTCATGAGTAGATTGAAGAATTCCCCATGCATCCTTTGCTACTTCACATGTGTTCACTAATCTGAAAAAATGTTCTTGTCAATTCCATTGAATATAGAATTCAAGGCTTTAGAATTTCTAAGAGCAATTTCATCTTCTTCTTTAGACAAATCTTATTCTTGTTTTAACTCAGAAGTAGGTTCTTCATTTTCTCCCAATTTGACAGGGTGTTTCCATCCTTTTAAGACATCTTTCCAAGCTCTGTTGTCCAGAGACTTTAGAAAGGCCACCATACGTGATTTCCAATAGGCATAATTACTTCCATCCAAAATGGGTTGTCTGTTCATAAATCCTCATTCCTTGTCCATAGTACTAGAAAGTATCTTCCCTAGATCTCACCCAGATATAGAGCAGGATGCTTGCTCTAATACCAATTGAAATTCTGGTATCATATATGTGATGTCGAAGGAGATGTCACGACACAAATATCTTAGGATAATGTAAAGTGCAACAATAAAAAAAGCAGTAAAAAAAAAGGATTATTAACCCAGTTCAGTGTACAATAACACCTACTCTGGGGGCTGCTATGCCAGAGACAAGTCCACTAAATAGTATCAATTCATAGACCCTCAACAAGCAACCAGTTTACGATTTAATCACTTAATCACTACCCGTGCTATACTTCTACCTAAGACACACCTAGGTATGAGGCCTTCCTCAAATCCGCCCAATCACTAATAGTGAAGAACAATAGAAATATTAAGTTTTAAAGACTTCAACTCTTAAATACTTAAAAGCTTTTAAATGATCCACAATTAACAACTCAAAATAACAACTTAAGTATTAAATCAATACTATAGTGTATTACAATTAAAAGACTTATACTTCTAAAATAGAAATAATGTATTCTTCTTCAAAAGTTACAATCAAATGAATAAGGATGCATGTCCTTATAAAGGCGCAGCAGTGGGCTTGGGCTGAAAAACAAATATTCCAAACTTTTGAATATTTCCATGAAAACAGGCTAAGATATAATCCATAAGGATAATAGAAAAATATTCCTCCATATTTTTCGAAAACTATGAGTCACGAATCCTGAATAGTGGTGCGCATAAAAACAGGAAACAGAAACTATAAACAGATATGAAGTTGCGTTCAGCTCAGGAGGCAGATGTCAAGACATCTGCTTTGACATCATTCAAAACCAGTTTGCTTCAAATGTCAATACATTTAGCAAAATATTATCAAGTCATTATTTTACCAAAATTGTTGTCAACAAACACTTACACAAACAAATAATAAAAAAATATTTCATAAAATAAAAATTTAAATGGTTAATAACTCAGAATCCTGAATATTTAAATGGTAAAATACATAAAAGTATATTAAAACACCAAATAAAAATCCCAAAAAATAGTCAGAAGTCAAATATGAGTTAATAAGTGTTAACAAATTTTTTTGGAATTTTTTAAAGTAAGAAACTATTTTTAAAATTTTAAAGAAATATGCAAAATAAACCAAAAAATTGTGAAAAATATTAAAATCAGAGATGAAAAATAAAATAAGGTCATTGGATCCTTCCATAATTTTTCAAGAATTTAAAAATCAAGAAAAGTATTTTTAATTAATTAAAAGAAGTCAAATATAGTTGAAAAAATCATAAAAAATATAAAATCATAAAATAAAATTGTGAAAAAATAAAAATCACAAAGAGAAAAATCAAAATTATTTTTGAGAATTTTTTCAGAATTTTAGAAGTTGAGATGAATATTTTATGAATTTTTGAAGTTAAAAACAATTAAATCAAAAAATAAGAAAATAAATATAATGTCAAAATAATGTGGACCATCTAATCTTAGTCAAAACTTGTTAGTAAATAGATCCAAAGGACCTGGCGCGTTGTGCTTTATATGGACCCTTTTGAAAATTACACAGGATCAATATTTATAAAATAAAAAACATCTTTAAATATGGCACGTTGGATGGAGTCTGACTCACTTAAGTAATCAGATCCAAGGGCTCATGAAATGAGCGCATTATAAACGAAACACCAAATCTATTTTAAAAAAATAACATGGCTAAATGTCATTGGTTGAAGACTGACATGTCATCATCTTCATCCTCAAATCGTGAACTTCAAAATTGTAAAATTAGCGAGCCAGGTCGGTACCATTCAAAGTGTCTCACTAAGATGAACTCAACCATGGCCTCGCAAAAAATTTATATAAATTGTATAATGTTTATTTTTCAAAAAACACAAAAAATAGCGAGCACTGAGTTTTCAAGATTACATGGTCAATTCTCAACGAAAACGAAAACTATAAAAAGTGTGTGATTCAGCGAGATGATGAGAGTAGGTTAGGAACTTACTTGAGGAAAAAAATAAATGAGTAATCTACCTGAACGAAGTATAAGAAAATTTCTCTTAAACTGGACTTCTACAACATGATTTAGGACTTCTCAAGGTTTGATTCTTGTTGCGTTAGATTCAGGGAAGTTCAAGGATTGAGAATGAACAAAGAAATTGGATTGAGAAGTGGAGAAAAGATGAATTCGAAAAATCAAAGAGTGAGTTACAGAGAGAGTTTAGCAGGGTAATTCTAGTTGTCTAAGCTTGAGGAAATGAGTACAATACGTCTATAATACGGTGGGTGAACAAACTTGGTGTTTTGTATTTTATCCCAATTATTGCGGATAGCAAGAGTCGCCACCAACTTTTCTTTTATCCAATAAAGGAAAAGGTGAAAAGAATAGGAAAGACCTTTTGAGAATTTTCTTGAGTTCAGGGGGTAGGTTATGAAAAGGGAAGGTGTTAGCACCCTTTTCATTCGTAGTTAGCTACGGGATCTTAATTTCTAGCTCACTTTGAAATGCCTTGTGTAAGTTTGAAAATATTCTGAAAACGCCTAGGTTCGGCAAACTTTACAATGATTCTCGTATCGTTGAGAATGTATACAAAGGGTTGGTTTTTGAAAATATTTGTTTAAAAGGAGTGTTTGGAAATATGTTTTGAAGGTGCCAATGTAAGGCCATTTTGTAATTATTCTCGTATCGTTAAGAATGTATACAAAATGTTTGTTTTGAAAGATGTTTAGAAAGTGTGAAATGTGAAAATGGTTTTGTTTATGAGCAAAAAATTACGATCAATCTACCTACTCAAAAAGTCTTTGTTCTTTTCCTCCTAATTTAGATAATGCTTGTCTACCATTAGTTAGTAGGAAGCCTTATCATTGGATGTGAGGAACAGGCGTGGGTCATCGTACATTCATAGAATGTCAACTTGTAAGATGTTTTAGCAATTATCGTTAAGGGACTAAGATCACTTACTGAAGGCAACATTTAATGAGTCATCGAGGGACTATGATTTTTTAATCAAGGGTCTTTTGCTAAAACATCTCACACTCAAGGGACATGATTGTTTATATCTGAGGTAACAAGTTTGGGTTACCCTAGAGGTACATGTGTGCAAAGTGTGTTTGATTCAATTATTTTATCTTGAGTTAAGGTTGTCTATGTTTGATTTTAAATCTTGCCGTAAAAACCCTAACTACTAACAATAATATGGAAAGCGATAAATTGCAGAATTTAAATGTCCTACGCTATTATATTGCTTTGGGAATGGGGGTACAAATTTACAAATGAAGATGGCAAGTAAAATAAACCCTAATTATTATTACAAAGCTTTGACAATTACATAAATTATAATGTGTAATTGTAAAATGCGCAAAGAGATGTAAAGTGTAGAAAAGAGAGAAGAAATTATTTTGGTGAGTTTTTGATGGCAAAGGTTTTAATTAACCTAATTAAACTAATTAACTTACAGGGGAAGTTAATTAATTAATAAAAAACTAAAAATATCTAGGTTAAATTAATAAAACTTAAGTCTACTAATTAAAATATTGTTTAAATAAAATAAAATAATTAAAATATTTTTAATCTAATTATTTATGACAATATACTTTTGTATTCTAATATAAATAAAATAAATAAATAAAGAAAATACATATAAGAAAAATATAAACGAAATAATTAAAATAAAAAAATAAAAAAATAAAATCAATTGGGCTAGTGTGGTAAAAGAAGTCAGGGGGTGTAAAAAATGTTAGGCCGAAAAGCTAGTTTTTTTTATTGTGAAATCAGAAAATAAAACAAAAAAAAGCTTATGGGCTCGTGTTGTTATAAACAAATTGGGGGTGATAAAAATAGCAAAAAAAAGAACAATGCCCAGATCAGGGAGGCCCAGGCGCGCATTAAGAATAAAAAAAGGAACAAAAATGTGAGAAAAATAACAAAATGGGACGTTGGGGCTCGAACCCAGGTCCCATAGGTGAAAGGCGTGTGCTTTAACCACTGGGATGGTGATACCCGTTAGTTTATGCAACAACTATTAAATATATAATGAACTTATTTCTGACTGTACTTCATCTTCTTCCTCGCGCCAGCCATTTCTGAATTTCAAACTTGCTCATTTCCCAACCATTTTAGAAAGTGTAAACATCAAACTTGTTAGAAATTTCATCACGAGTTCAAACATATAAATATCTTAAGCTAACACTCAAAGATGAACACGAATTTCTTTTGGTACCAAATTATGACCTAATTTTTCTGTAACTTCATCTTTAAATTTGCATCACTCGGGCAAGATAAAAATGAAAACTAAAGGCATGGTTAGCTTCAGGGCAATGATGTCTATATTTTATCTTTACAAAATAACTATTAATAATGCTTGTGTGAGAAGTTCAAAGTTGAGAAAACTTACCTAAAAACTGGAAATCGTGATTTGAGTTTGAGCACTCCTGGGGTGTTGTGATAATCTGAATAGCTTCAGCGGACTCCTAGGAAGCTAATGCAAAGCTTACTTTGTACTAAGAGTGCCTGAATCTTCTTGGAGAAGTCAATGTGCATAAATTTGTTTTTGGAAATGGAGGATGGTTATGGAGGTGTTACAGTTGTGTAACAGGGTCCTGGATCACTTCTATATAGTGTATGGATGATGTTTGAAGGATTGAAATGGAAAATGCACGAGTGGATTTGAAGTTGGATGTTCGAAGTCAGAAATGTCACAAAAATGAAGTTTGAGAGCAATTCTGAGTTTGGGAGTGTTTGAGGGAGTTTCAAGGCTTGTGCGTTCGTTTTTGGCTTGCAAAATAATGCCTCTATTTATAGGGAAAGGTTTGAGGGCTTGAAATGATCAGAAAACAAAGATCACATGTTATGGTTTTTTGACTTGTTTTTGAAGCAATCTTGACAAATATTGTCCCAATGTGAAGTACAAGACTTGTAGAGTGGTTGAACACTTTAAACATGCTTCTTCTAAACTTTTAGTATTAGTGTGTGCATAAGAAACAAGTTAGAGGCTCAAGACAAGTTGACTTTGTGATTAAAGCAACTTTTCAAGAATGGCAATGGTGCCTTTGTGCCATAAATGGAAAAATCATGTGGACAATGGATTAAACACTTAGATCATACCTCAATCAATTGTGTAAACCATTAATTATGGATTGATTTACAAGTTAGAAGCCTTCAAAGCATGATTATGTAGCATAGGCTTGAGATTTGACCAAGTGTTCTTCATTAAAATGACTTGAAATGCAAGAATGAATGCTCCACTTCTTCTCTTCGATTCTCCTAGATCAAAAATGATCTATTAAAGTTCTAGGAAATTTTGGAAAGCTTGAAACATTGTCTACAACCTACATGTTGACCACTTTGGCTAAATAATCTTGGAACTAGGTGAAAATTTGTCAAGAAGTTAGGTCAAAAATCTGCCTAAACTTGTTGAAAATTTCACAAAGTGTTATATGAAAAAGTCATGACTTCATGAGCCTATATCTTCAAATATAAGCATTTTTTGGACATCTACCCTCTAATAAAAAGTTGTAGAGTTCATCAAGATCTACAACTTTTATGTTGAAAGTTTTCCTTGAACCGTCTTGCATCTTGGTGAGAAAATGTCATGAAGTAATGAATTTATCAAGTATAAAAACACTTAGAAAATTTTTAAGTATTGCAAAATTTTACTTTTTGTTAGAATTTCTTGACTTTCTTGATTATTTTTGACCAATTTTGATATTTTTTAGTATCTTGATGAATGTTGATCTTTGAAATTCAATGTTGATCAAAAAGTCAAAGTTTGACTTTTGTGTATCAATTAACTTTTCATCAGTTGATTCAAAATTCAACTATCAATCAATTGATCTTGGGAAATGATTTGAGCCGTGAAATTAGATCAACATGTTTTGTTTGAATCCTTGAGATCACTGACCAGTCATTCTTAGTCAAAACCCTAATTTTGCCCATTTTTCCCCTTTGATGATTTGAATACTTTTCTTGAGGAATTGTGATCAAAACTTGATGAATTGATGGATATGACTTTAAAATGTTGCTGTTGGCCAAAAATCATGAAGTTTGACTGTATATTGACCATAGTTGACTTTTTACCCAATACAATTGATTTTCAGTCATCTTAGCAATTGATTGAGCAAATTTGTGATGCAAGACTTAAAACTTGGTATATGCAATCTTGGAGACCTATAATGAACCATGAAAGTCATTTGAGGCATCAAAAGTCCAATTTTCCTTGAGAAAACCAAAACCCTAATTTGGAGGCTCAGTGCTTATGAGGTGAGTTTGTCTGATCAAACCCTTGAGAACTCTTGACCATTTGAGATTTTTGGTGAGAAATGGTTTGAGAAATGAGAGGGAAAATTTTGGGATACAACTGCTGCCCCTGTTCAATCTTCTTAAGCCTGAAGAGTTAGATTGGCTTGTCTGTTATTCGTGACTTGAAGGTGAAAGATGATTGAACACTTAAATGCCTAGAAATTTGCACTCGCTTGTGCATGAAGTAAACATGTTTGTTGATTATATCAGGAATGGGCTTAAAGATGCCATTTCGAGAGGTGACAAAGAATCGTTGGAGATGGGCTTCTAGATGCCATCAGAGGTAATTGTTGATAGAAGTATCAGAATGAGTATACGCTCGACTGTATCTGAAGAAGTATCAGAATAAATCTTTTTGATTGATTTAATCTGAGTTAGAAAAGGTCTACTGAGAGAAGTATCAGAGTAAATATTTGGTCGATTTAATCTTATCCAGAAAAAGGTCTACTAAGATAAGTATCAGAATAAATCTTTGGTCGATTTAATTTGATCCAGCAGATGTCTTTAAATCTTTAACTGAGAGAAGTATCAGAATAAATCTTTGGTTGATTTAATCTGAGCCAGAAAAATGTCTACTGAGAGAAGTATCAGAATAAATATTTGGTTGATTTAATATGAGCTCGCAGATGTCTTTAAATCTTTAACTGAGAGAAGTATCAGAATAAATCTTTGGTTGATTTAATCTGAGCCAGAAAAAGATCTACTGAGAGAAGTATCAGAATAAATCTTTGGTCGATTTAATCCGAGGCAACAGATGTCTTTAAATATTTAACTGAGAGAAGTATCAGAATAAATCTTTGGTTGATTTAATCTGAGCCAGAAAAAGGTCTACTGAGAGAAGTATCAGAATAAATCTTTGGTCGATTTTATCTGATCCAGCATATGTCTTTAAATCTTTAACTGGGAGAAGTATCAGAATAAATATTTGGTTTATTTAATCTGAGCCAGAAAAAGGTCTACTGAGAGAAGTATCAGAATAAATATTTGGTTGATTTTATCTGATCCAGTTGATGTCTTTAAATATTTAACAGAGAGAAGTATTAGAATAAATCTTTGGTTGATTTAATCTGAGCCAAAAAAAGGTCTATTGAGAGAAGTATCAGAATAAATCTTTGGTCGATTTAATATGAGCCAGCAGATGTCTAAAAGAAATGTTTGTCATGTAGACAGTCACCGTGTCTTGTTTTAGGAATTAATCTGGAATTGTTTTGAAAGTTGTTGATGATATTCATCTGTTGAATGATCTTTCCTGTAAAGGTAAATATTTAGCTGTATGTAATGCCATGATGTATGGAATTCATTGCGTAATGATATTCTCAACATAAATGAGATTGTGCTATATGGGTTTTGTATGCATATGTTATGATGTATGAATGCAAAATGCTATCGATGTGTATTTGTGTCTGAAAAAATAAACCCCTGACAATTGCTAGGGATTAAGAGCATATGTATCTTCAATCTTGTCTAGAATTCTTCCGCTAGGGATTCCTGGTTACTTCCTTGAGGAAAATCTGCAGGGGGTGTACTGATTTCTGTTTGGGGAGTAGAGTTTAGGAACATTGGTTTTTCGTTGCTCTATTGGGGAGCTTATTTCTTATATACCCTAATTGGGGATAAAAGAGATTGTTAAACTTCTAACTTGTCTGGGGAGGATAAAGTTATCTAATATCTGGTCGGATTCCAGGCTTCGCGGAAACTTTCTAAGGATAGTGATGACTTTACTGGGGAGAAGAATTTTGTCAGTGATTTGGAGTAATATGAGGAATATACTCGAGTTGGTAAATTTATAGTCCGTTGGGGAAGTAAACCTTGTTAGTGAAATAAACCCTTGTTGACAGAGAAGTATTATGTCGAGGAAACTAACTCTCCTGAGGAAATTGAATTTTGTAAAGAGAAGGACTCTACAAGGTTTCTTTTTTAGTTTTGGAGGAATAAACTCAGCTGAGGAAGAGAAATTACATGCATTGTACTGATTGGAACTCCATAGGTTGGTGATATTACCGAGAAAGAGATTATACTCCTTTATTTAATAGAGTGATCTGATGGGGAGGTTGTGGGGAATGTACCCTTATTGGTGAAGATTACTCTGTGGGAAATATTCTCATAGGAGCGGCTCCAGCGACTACACTAGGGATAACCTTATGAAAGTTATTTTGTGGGGATTTACAGACAGCTTGAGTGTCATCCCAGCTCCTAGAGTTTTGAGTAAATGCTTCGTCTTGTTCTTATGCATATATTAGTTAACAGTTAATCATGTTCATATGAATATATTCATTAAATTTAGTCATTGTACTTTTTTGCAAACAAAACAGAAAATACAAAAGGCTTGAACTTCAAAGTATATTTGTATTGATAATTTTCCTATAAATAGGAGATTTTGTACAAAGAGGCGGAAATCCTAGTAAGAGGAAATCTTCGTAAAAGGAAAAAAGAGTACAAAGTGAAAACAAGTGTATATAGCCATGTGGAAGTGATCTCACTGGGTTCCAACTCCGTTATTGCCCTTATGCCTTCGAATATCTCATCCCTTATTGTCAGAAGACGTTGATCAAACTGATCTTGTACCATTTGAACTTTTAGACCTTGGTAATAAAGTTGTTTTTAAATGATCCAATGGGACATAGTCGTACGCTTTAATCCCTAACTTTTTCCTGCACCGCCCTTTCGGGTTTTCAGTCCACCAGGATACCCTTTTTTTCCAAGTCGCCCTTTCAGGTTTTCGACTTGCCGGGTGAACATCTTTTGTATATATATCCCTAATTTTTGCCCGAACCCTTTTGGTTCACCGGGATGCCCTTATTTTTGCCTAGGCATGTCAACCTAGCGGGTCATTCTTATTCGTAGTATTTTTTGACTATGTCCGCGTTCACAGGGTGTGGGAAATATTTGTCGTCCATAGTGGTTAGCATCATAGCTCCACCCGAGAATACTTTCTTGACAACAAATGACCCTTCATAAGTGGGAGTCTATTTTCCCAAGGGATCGCCTTGTGGTAGAACGATGTGCTTTATTACCAAGTCACCAGCCCGGTATACCTGATGCTTAATCTTTTTGTTGAATGCGTTGATCATACATTTTTGATACATCTGACCATGACAGACAACAGCCAACCTCTTTTCGTCAATCAAATTAAACTGATCCAACCTAGTCTTAATCCATTCATCTTCTTCTAAGTCTACTTCTTTCACAATCCTTAGAGAAGGAATCTGAACTTCAACAGGCAGGACAACTTCCATGCCATAGACCAAAGATAATGGGGTTTCCCCAATAGATGTTCGCGTCAAAGTAAGGTTGCCATGAAGAGAAAATGGTAACATCTCATGCCAATCTTTATAGGTCACAACCATCTTTTTAAAAATCTTATTTATATTCTTGTTGGCAGCTTCCACTGCGCCATTCATCTTAGATCTGTATGGAGAAGAGTTGTGATGCTTGATCTTGAACTGTGTGCAGATTTTCAGTGATTATGGCATTGTTGAGGTTGGTACCGTTGTCAGTGATAATTCTCTCAAGGATGCCATACCGGCAGATAAGATTATTCTTGATAAACTGGGCCACTGCATTATTGGTAATTGATGCAAATGAGGCTGCTTCAACCCATTTTGTGAAGTAGTCAATGGCGACGAGAATGAAGCGATGTACATTAGATGTAGTAGGCTTGATTTGTCCAATCATGTCAATTCCCCACATTGAGAATGGCCAAGGAGTAATCATGACATTCAGAGGGATTAGAGGTACATGGACATTATCAGCATAAATCTGGCACTTATGGCAAGTCCTTGAGTGGTAGTGACAATCGGTTTCAATGGTCGACCAATAGTAACCCGCTCTTAGAATCTTCTTGGCCATAGAGTGTCCACTAGAGTGAGTACCAAAGATGCCTTCATGCATGTCTTCCATGATTTTCTCCGCTTCCTTCTTGTCCACATAGCAAAGCAGGATTGAATCATGGTTATGTTTGTACAAAATCCCATTGCTCAAGAAGAACTTGGCTGAGAACCTTCGCAGGAATTTCTTGTCATTGATTGGTGCTCCCTCCGGATATTATTGAGGTTCAAGGTATCTTTTCACCTCATGAAACCAAGGCTTCTCCTCTTCTCCATTATTATCAATCTCATAGAAATGCGCAGGTTCGTCAAATCTCTCGATAGTGATTCGGGGAGCTTCGTTGTCCTATTTGACCTTGAACATAAACGGCATACTAGCTAAGGAATCTGCCAACTAATTTTCTTCCCTCAGGATATGTTCAAAGGTAACCTCTTCAAAGTATGGAATCAGGGTTAGCACAAGTTCTTTGTAGAGGATAAGGTTTGGATGCTTGGTATCCCAATCTTCTTTAACTTGGCTGACCACCAAGGCTGAACCTCTGTATACACTCAGGAATTTGATTCTTAAGTCAATAGCAGCCTTAAGACCCAAGATACAAGCTTCATATTCGGCCATGTTGTTGGTGCAGTCGAAGCAAAGTCTGGCAATAAAAGGAGTATGGCAACCTTTGGGAGAAATTATCACAACACCAATTCCATTACCTAGTGCATTGGAAGCCCCATCAAAAACCATAGTCCATCGGGATCCTTGATCAGGTCCTTCATACAGTCCAGACACTTCACATTATGTAATCAGCATGATATTCTCGTCCGGGAATTCAAAGTTCATATATTGGTAGTCTTCAACAGCTTGATGTGAAAAATGATCTTCCAGTACACTTCCTTTGATTGCTTTTTGTGTAGTGTACTGAATATCATATTCGGTTAAGATCATCTACCATCGAGCTATTCTTCCAGAGAACGATGGCTTCTCGAAGATGTACTTGATGCGATCCATATAAGATATCAATAGAGTAGTTTGAGTCAACATATATTGTCTTAGTCGGCGAGCAGCCCATGCCAAAGAGCAACAAGTTTTCTTGAGCAGTGAATATCTTATTTCAAAATCGGTAAACTTTTTGCTAAGGTAGTATATTGCATGCTCTTTTCGACCAGTCTCATCATGTTTCCCCAGCACACACCCCCATTGAATTCTCTAAAATAGTTAAGTACATGATTAGAGGTCTTCCTTCAACTGGTGGCATCATAATTGGAGGTTGTAGTTGTTTAGTTATTGGCATGTATTTTTGGTAAAACCATGTGTGTGAATGTCATGACTGATGTCATAACATTCTAGTTTATTAGGTACTGATTTATTAGGTACCTTTGCAGAAAAATATTGTCATACAGGTGCTGCTGTTTATGAGTGTGTATCTGAGCATTTTGCAAAAAGATCACATTTACAAAAATCAGTAGACATGAATTCAGATGTCATAACAAATGTTAAGACATCCTGTTCTGAACTAACAGTTATGCAGTTTGGGTAATTCTGAGTTTTTTTCAGGAAAATGACTCAGTCTTTCCAGAACAGAAAATCTCGTGGACTTGGGGTTAACCTAGCTCAACCCTAACCTGGTTGATAAAGTCCTGTGACCAAGTCTTAAGGTCAAACGGAATTAACCCTAGCTTTTTGTGGAAACCCTAACTGAAGATGCAGCTGCTATATATTCAACAGGGCTGTTGTTTGGAATTTATCCCTTTTTGACATAAGATATTTTAGAAGCTGTATAGTTTTAACTATTGTAATCCAATCAAGTATCATTGTGATAAGTGACTTGGAATAGGTTTTAATTGTAAGGGTTTTGTATCACTCAAAGCTTTGAAGCAAGAGTGTTTTGTGTCTCTTGACTAAAGCTTTGAAGCAAAGTCAAGTTAGGGTTATGTATCACTCAAAGCTGTGAAGCAAGAGTGTTTGTGTTGCTTGATTAAAAAGCTGTGAAGCATAATCAAGTGTATGTTTTAAAGAGTGTCTTCATTAAATCATTAGTCAATTGTTTTAAGTATCACTGCTGTGATTGAGGGGGGGTGAGTAGGAACTCAGGTTTAAGTTGTACTTAGATTGAAGTTGCATTGGGTAGGTCTTAAGTGAAGGAGATAAACTGGTTGGTTTATTCCTGAATTAATATCTCTTATAGTGGATTTCCTCCCTGGCTTGGTAGCCCCCAGAGTAGGTGTTGTTGCACACTGAACTGGGTAAACAATTGACTGTGTTCTTTACTATTTTTGTATTTACTGTCTTATAGAAAGTCAGATACGGTGTCATAACATTGAACGTGACATTGAGTATCTGCAGCCAGAATTTCAATTGGCATCAGAGCAAGCACCCTGCCTGTATTACTGGGTGAGATCTAGGGATATCACTTTCTGGCACTATGGACAAAGAAGGAGTTTTTGGAAATAGACCACCCATTCTGGATGGAACAAATTATGACTACTGGAAACCTCGTATGATTGCCTTCTTAAAATCTCTGGACAAAAAGGCCTGGAGAGCTGCTGACAAAGGATGGAACCATCCCACCATAACTGAGAAAGATGGGACAATCAGTCTGAAGCCTGAGGAAGAATGGAGTAAATAAGAAGATGAGTTAGCCCTGGGAAATTCCAAAGCTTTAAATGCCTTGTTCAATGGAATTGATAGAAACATATTCAGACTAGTACATCAATATGAACTGGCCAAGGAAGTTTGGGACACTCTCAAAACTACCCATGAGGGCACTTCCAAAGTAAATATGTCAAGGCTTCAGATGCTGACTACCAAGTTTGAGAATCTAAAAATGATGGAAGATGAAACCATTCATGAGTTTCACATGAACATCTTGGAGATTGCCAACACCTCAAGAGCATTGGGAGAAAAGATGTCAGAAGAAAAACTGGTGAGAAAGATTCTCAGATCCTTTCCTAAAAGATTTGCAATGAAGGTAACTGCTATAGAGGAAGCCCAGGATATCAGCAAGTTGAAAGTGGATGAACTCATTGGGTCTCTTCAGACTTTTGAGATGGGGATCACTGAAAATGGTGACAAGAAGAACAAGAGCATAGCACTTGTATCCAACACTGATGTTGAAAACAAGGAGGATGAAGTAGAAAATATCTCAGAAGCTATAGCCATGCTTGGAAGATAATTCAACAAACTTATCAAAAGAATAGATCCAAAGTCAAGGTCTAATGTTCATAACATCCCCTCTGACATTGACAGTTCCAGCAGAAGACCAAGGTCAGAAGAGAAGGGAAATCAAGGCAGAGGAATTCAATGCCATGGTTGTGAAGGATATGGGCATATTCGAGCTGAATGTCCTACCTTTCTTAAGAAACAAAAGAAAGGAATGACTGTTACTTGGTCTGACTGTGATTCAGAAAGTAATTCTGAAGAAGAATCTGCCAAACTAGTTATTGCTCTAACTGGTGTTTGTACCTCTGAAAGTGACACTAGTGATGAAGAAGTGACATTTGAAGAACTGGCTGATACTTACAAGAAATTGTGTATCAGAAGTGCTGAAGTCTATGTGCAGAATGAGAAACAATCAAAACTCATCATAAAGCTGGAGGCTGAAAAAAGGGCAGACCTTGAAACTATAAGTCATCTAGAAGGGGAAGTTCAATTGCTGAACTCACAACTGAACCAAATGACCAAATCTGTCAAGATGCTGACTAATGGAACAGACAAATTGGAAGAGATCCTTCAGGTTGGACAAAATGTGGGAAACAAATCTGGACTAGGATTTGTGGAAGCTAAGAAATCTGGTGCAGACAAGAAGATCAGGCCTGTTAAACAAATGACAAAGCAGATGTCTCAACACAACTCTCAACATCAGGAACAGAGATATATGAAGAAAAAGTACCAAAGATGGAGATGTCATCATTGTGGGAGGTATGGCCACATAAAGCCTTTCTGCTTCAAATTGCATGGATACCCTAATCAAAACTCAGGTGTTAAACCTAAGTCAAAAAGGGTACCACATACTCCTTAATGGAAGAAAAAGGCTACTACCCTGATAGCCCACACTTCCCTGAGAGTCTCTGCAAAGGAGGGCTGGTACTTTGACAGTGGGTGCTCTAAGCACATGACTCGAATAAAGAACATTCTCAATCATGTTAAACCTCACACCACTAGTTATGTGACCTTTGGAGATGGTGCTAAAGGTGAAATCAAAGGAGTTGGTAATTTGGACTGCCCTGAAGTTCCAAATCTGAATGAAGTACTATTGGTAAAAGGTCTGAATGCTAATCTCATTAGTATCAGTCAATTGTATGATCTAGGATTCAAGGTCAACTTCTCAAAATTTGAATGTCTAGTAATTAATGAAAAACTAGAAGTTGTAATGAAAGGAATCAGATCTAAAGATAAATGTTACTTGTGGCAGCCTGAGAACACTAATAACTCCACTATGTGTTCTATTACCAAAGAAGAAAAAGAGATCAAACTGTGGCACCATAAACTTGACCATCTTCATCTAAGAAGAATGAAAAGAACTATCTCTATGGAAGCAGTCAGAAGGATTCCAAGACTGCAAATTGATAAAAGGAGGGTTTGTGGTGAACATCAAATTGAAAGGCTTGGTAAAAAGAGATATGTCTATGATGTGGTGAATAACCTTGAAGTTTTTAGAGAACAGTGCAAGAAAACCCAAAAAGAAGGATGTATTGTCAGAATCAGAAGTGATCATGACAAGGATTTTGGAAACAACAAGTTTAATAAATTCTGTTTCTCAGAAGGAATGAGTCATGAAGTCTCTTCTCCTATAACTCCTCATCAAAATGGAGTTGACAGAAGGAAAAATAGGATCATACAGGAATCTGCCAAAGCTATTATTCATGTCAAAAGATTGCCTTTTCAACTCTGTGCTAAAATAGTTGCAGCTGGTAGTAGCTGTTCTCAAATTATCTGGACAAAACAGATGCTCACTGAGTATAATGTCTCACAAGATGTTGTGACATTGTATTGTGACAATCTGAATACAATCAATATTTCCAAGAACCCTATTCAGCATAGTAGGACCAAGCACATTTACCTTGTAGAGAAGAAGACAATTAAACTGGAACATGGTATCATTAAGCTTCAGCTGGTTGATTTTTCTACCAAGGCTCTTGATGGAAATCAACTTGAAAACTTGAGGGGCAAGATGGGTATTTGCCAACATGAGAAATTATAGCAATTAATTTTTCTTAAAGCAAGGGTTGAAGGAGTTATTTTTGTTAAGTCTATTTTTAGTGGGTTAATCATATGTTTTTCCAATTCTTTCAAAATTATTAAGAAGTTGAATAGACTCTCATTTGCCTCCTACCTCTCTCGACTTTGCAACCTATTCCCTTCTCTCAATCAAAGTTTTCTCTCAAATTGCTACTGGTGCTCTAAGTCAATCAAAATGTCTCAAACATCATCTTCAACCAAGGCGACCACTTCATCTTCATCATCTGACCAAGATTCTCGAGCAATCACCACATGCATAGATTCTGAAGTCTTGGAGATCACTCCTCTCAGAGAAATGGCAACTGACCCCTCCAAAGTCAAAAAGCTGAGAACTAGGCATGCGGGAAGAGCTCAAGCTACTGCTTCTGGTAATCCTTCTCATCCTTCTTCCTCTGTACCAAATAGGGAAGGATCAGCTCAAGTTCATCAAGCAATTGCTAGGCTTGTTACAAGAATACTAAGGGAAAACCACTTTGTACCGGGGATTTCTGTCCCATTAAATCAAGAATCAGCAAGCCCAAATGTTGAAGCAAATATAGATGTCTCTGAGAATGTTGTGACACCAAATGACAACATTCAGAACCCTTCAGAGAAAACTGTTGATCCACCTGTCATTGATGTGGACGAGGAATACTCAGACAATGATCTAATTGCCAATGTAAACCCTAGCATAGCTAGGAGAATGATGAAAAGAAAGGGTAATCAGAATGCTGCATAATGTATGACCGAAGAGAAACCTGCTAATAAGAAATCCAAGGCTGAAGGCAAGACTGGGGTAGAATCTGTGAAAACTGGTCAGTCCAAAGGGAAGGTGAAAGCCTAAGTGCATACTGGTAGACAACCAATTACAAAGAAAAGAAAAGAACCTGAGTCTTCTGATTCTGATGAGGAATCAGAGTTTGAGATTGATGCTGAAGAAATTCCTATCAGAAGGAAACTCCCCTCCAGCAAAATGGCTAGAGTTCCTGAAGTCCCAACAAACAACATCTCTTTTCACCACCCTGACAATGCCAACAGATGGAAGTATGTTTGCTTGAAGAGAATAGCTTTAGAAAGAGAGCTAAACAATGATGCCATGGAGTGCAAGGAAATCATGGACCTGATTAAAATTGTTGGACTGATGAAGACTGTGGTAAAATTTACCAAGTGCTATGAAAATCTGGTCAAGGAGTTCATAGTTAACTTGTCTAATGAATGTGCTGATGGAAGGTCAGCTGACTTTGAATGTGTTTATGTTAGAGGAAGAAGGGTTAATTTCTCTCCATCAGAAATTAACAAATTTCTTGGAAGATCAATTGAGGATTTCCCTGAACTGGAAGTCACTAACAATGAAGTTTATCAAACCATCACAGCAAGACAAGTCAAGTGCTGGCCCTTGAAAGGCAAGCTGAATGCCAGCAAACTAAGCATGAAATTTGCCATCCTGCACAAGATTGGTGCAGCCAACTGGGTCCCTACAAACCATAAATCTACTATCTCCACAGGATTGGGGAGATTTATTTATGTTGTGGGAACCAAGACTGAATTTGACTATGGCAGGTATATTTTTGAACAAACTCTAAAACATGCTGGTAGCTTTGCTGTCAAAGGCCCTATTGCCTTTCCCTCCCTCCTGTGTGGAATTATCCTTGCATAGTACCCTGATATCCTAGTGGCAAGAGATACTGCTTGCAAAAGAGCTCCTGCTCTTGGGTTACACTACAAGCTGTTTCAGGGATCTCATACTCCTGATATTGTCATAACATCAGCTGAGACATCATCTGTGAAGACTCAGTCCAAAACATCTGATGTTATAGCTGTATTGAAAGAGACCTGCAAAGAGCTGGAGACTAGGAAAAAGACCCTAGAAAACCTAATTGCCAGGTTAGAAAAGGAGGAAGCTGAAGGAAACAGAAGGGAAGAGGGTGCTGCTGAAGATCAACTCAATACTGAAGAAACTAGCTCCTCTGAAGGGGACAGTGCTTAAAGGTTGGTGGAGTTGATGCTGGACCCTGGTGGAGTTTGCAAGTGTGTTCAGATTTTAGTTGTTGTTTTTATTAATTTTGGGATGACTGTATAACTTTTAAGAACATGTATCTTTGGCCCATTTGTGGCTAAAGAGGGGGAGATATTATTCTGTGGTCAATTACTTGATATACATTCTATTTTTCTGCAGTCATATTTATTCTGCTGCTATCTATCTCTGATTGCTTAGGGGCTTTAGCCAAAAATCTGCCAAAGGGGGAGTTTGTAGTTGTTTAGTTATTGGAATGCATTTTTAGTAAAACCAGGTGTGTGAATGTCATGACTGATGTCATAACATTCTAGTTTATTAGGTACTGATTTATTAGGTACCTTTGTAGAAAAATATTGTCATACAGGTGTTGCTGTTTATGAGTGTGTATCTGAGCATTTTGCAAAAATATCACATTTACCAAAATCAGTAAACAGGAATTCAGATGTCATAACAAATGTTAAGACATCCTGTTCTGAACTAACAGTTATGCAGTTTGGGTAATTCTGAGTTTTTTCAGGAAAATGACTCAGTCTTTCCAGAACAGAAAATCTCGTGGACTTGGGGTTAACCTAGCTCAACCCTAACCTGGTTGATAAAGTCCTGTGAACAAGTCTTAAGGTCAAATGGAATTAACCCTAGCTTTTTGTGGAAACCCTAACTGAAGATGCAGCTACTATATATTCAACAGGGCTGTTGTTTGGAATTTATCCCTTTTTGACAGAAGATCTTTTAGAAGCTGTATAGTTTTAACTAGTGTAATCCAAGCAAGTATCATTGTGATAAGTGACTTGGAATAGGTTTTAATTGTAAGGGTTTTGTATCACTCAAAGCTTTGAAGCAAGAGTGTTTTGTGTCTCTTGACTAAAGCTTTGAAGCAAAGTCAAGTTAGGGTTATGTATCACTCAAAGTTGTGAAGCAAGAGTGTTTGTGTTGCTTGATTAAAAAGCTGTGAAGCATAATCAAGTGTATGTTTTGAAGAGTGTCTTCATTAAATCATTAGTCAATTGTTTTAAGTATCACTGCTGTGATTGAAGGGGAGTGAGTAGGAACTCAGGTTTAAGTTGTACTTAGATTGAAGTTGCATTGGGTAGGTCTTAAGTGAAGGAGATAAACTGGTTGGTTTATTCCTGAATTAATATCTCTTATAGTGGATTTCCTCCCTGGCTTGGTAGCCCCCAGAGTAGGTGTTGTTGCACACTGAACTGGGTAAACAATTGACTGTGTTCTTTACTGTTTTTGTATTTACTGTCTTATAGAAAGTCAGATACGGTGTTATAACATTGAACGTGACATTGAGTATCTGCAGCCAGAATTTCAGAGGTTCTTGTAAGTACTCCTTGATCTTGTCAAAAGTTGTTTGGCAATCCTCATTCCATATAACTACTTGATATTTCTTCAACAGTTTGAAGATTGGCTCACAAGTAGCAGTTAAGTGAGAGATGAATCGGGCAATATAGTTGAGTCATCCTAGAAAACCTCTGACTTCTTTCATAGTACTAGGAGCTGGTATTTCTTGGATAGCCTTGACTTTTGCAGTATCAACCTCAATTCCTTTTCCACTAACAACAAAACCTAGGATTTTTCCAAATCTTACCCCGAAAATGCATTTGTTTGGGTTTAGCCTCAGCTTGTACTTCTTCAGCCTCTTTAAAAAATTGTGTAAATGATCAACGTGCTCTTCCTCAGTTTGGGATTCTGCTATCATGTCATCAATATAGACTTTTATCTCATGATGAATCATATCATGAAATAGAGGCACCATAGCCCATTGATAAGTTGCGCCTGCATTCTTCATACCAAAAGGAATGACCTTATAACAGTAGGTGCCCCACTGTGTTACAAAAGTAGTTTTCTCCATGTCTTCAGGAGCCATTTTGATTTGGTTGTACCCGGAGAAGCCATCCATGAAAGAAAATACCTTATGTTGAGCAGTGTTTTTAACCAAGACATCGATATACGGTAGTGGGAAGTCGTCTTTGGGGCTTTCCCTATTTAAATCCCTGTAATCTACACACATGCGGACCTTACCGTCTTTCTGCTGCACTAGAACAACATTTTCAACTCATTGGGGATACGACGTCACTGCTAAAAATCATGCATTGAACTATTTCATTACCTCAGCCTTGATTTTCTCAGACATATCAGGGCACATGCGACAAACTTTTTGTCTGATTGGAGAACAACCCTCCTTCATTGGCAGATGATGAACCACAATATCAGTATCGAGCCTTGGCATGTCTTCGTATGACCAAGTGAATACCTCAACATAATCGTGAAAAATTTGAACCAATCTGCTCTTGAAATTGTCTTCCAGGTTGTCGTCAATCTTGACTTCTTTCTTATCTGCCTTAGTACCCAAATTTATCACTTTGACCAGTTCTTTGTGCGGTTGGATAGCCTTTTCCTCTTTGATCAGAAGCTTGGCAAGTTCTCTAGGTATCTCATAATCTTCTTCACCTTCATCTTCGGCTTGATAGATTGGATTTTAAAAGTCATAGACAGCAATAGTAGAATTATTGTCAATGAGATCAAAGTGGATGTGGATCTGCAAATGTGTGTGTATGCATGTAAGGTCACATGGCTATTTAAAATTGCAGTAAAGTAAAATAAAGACAAGGAGCGCAAAATTTGAATACAAAATCTTCCAATGTTTTTATTAAATGAGCATATCATATATGTAATGACAAACCCTTAACAAATGGACCGTTGTGCCCCGGGTAAGGCACATGGTTTAAAGTCATTATTTTAAAGGAAGTTACAAACAGACTTCTTAAAGCAATAAAAACAAGAAATATCAATTACTCCTGGTTGAAGGAGATTGAAATGAAGTTTTTGGCCTTCCAGTTGTTGAGTCTGCCATCAGTAGTTAGGAATATCTAGTTGTCCAAGTCACCATCACTATCAGTGTCTTCCAGTGCATTGACTTCATTGTTGCTAATACGGAGATTTGGTCACCCAGCATAAGCACGCCGAACTTCTTTCTGAACTTTTGAAGTGAAACCCAACTCAAATTTGTTGGATTTATAGGGGATGTTAGGAAGTTGTCCCCAGATAGTGCAACCTCCATCTTCTACTTCAGCCCGAGCGTCCTTCGGGGAGGACATTCTTGGAGTAGCAGACATAGATTTAGCAACAAAAATCGTTGGAGGGATTACTTGAAATGCTTGACAAGTAGTTTCAATGAATTCACCATCCATTTCAACATATTTGAAAGAATTCAAATGACTGACCATAAATTCTTCCTCTCCGCAGATTGTGACAATCTTCCCTTTCACTGGGTATTTCAGCTTTTGATGTAATGTAGAGGTAACTGCACCTGCCTTATGAATCCATGGGCATCCCATCTATAAAGAATAGGCCAGGCGGATATCCATTACATAAAGAGTTGAATTGAAAACTTGAGATCCCACCTTGATCAGAAAATCAACGTCCCCGTGGACCATTCTTTTTAAACCACCGAAGGCTTTTACCACAATATCGTTGGGTTTCAGCACCAGCCCATCACAATCCAGCCTATGAAAAGCACCTTTGGGTAAAACATTGAGGGAGGACCCAATATCTACTAACACATGCGCCAAAATGGCGCCTTTGCATTCAATAGAGATGTGTAGAGCTTTGTTGTGATTCTTCCCCGCCGGAGTTAAATCTGCATCAGAAAATCCCAAGTCGTTATTAGCAGTTAGGCTTGTAACACAATTCTCAAATTGATCCGCAGTGGTTTCTTGTGGGACATGGCATTCTTCAAGAATTTTTAAAGAGCTTGGGCATGTGCTTCAGAGCATAACAATAAGGACAACATGGAGATCTTTAAGGACGGTTGCCCCATTTGCTCCATTATGTTGTAGTCACTTTTTTGGATGATCTTCAGAATCTCTTCCATCTCTTGTCTAGATGGGTCTTCAATTGTAAATTCTTTTGGAGGTGCCTCCGTCAGGGCAGGCTCATTAACTTTCTCTTTACCTTGGGCATTGGCAGTTGGCCCAACAGCAGGAATACGAACAGGTGTTGTAGTAGTTATTGGAGGAGAGATCTCCAGAGAGAAGACCATTCCTGTCCTAGTCACCTTACTAGTTCCAACAATATTTGTAATTTCTGGCTCTTCATTTTCATTAAGCCATGGCTCTCGCTTGATGCCATGATAAAAAACTTCTTCCCCATAGTTCCAGTGCACAATTTTGTTAGAGGTATAGGGGATTGGCCCTGGTGTAGTAATAATCAGGGGAGCCACCCTTGGCTCAGCAGGGATCCTTATAGGGCCTTTGTAGGTGATCCTAATAGGAGTATTTGAAATGGTGATTATGGAAACATCTTGAGGTTTATTTTCAGGAAAACTCTTCATGGATGGAAATTTTTTTGAACAAAATTTCACGGCTATCCATCAGGCGTTGGACACCTTTCTGCAGCCATATACAACCATTAACTTCGAAAGCACAATGGTAGCAATTTTCAAGGAAGCCGTGAAATAAACTAGCTCTTAGCAGATTCTTCTTAATAGTTAATAAGGGAGTAGTCAAATCACTGATAGTGGAGATAAAAGAGACATCGTCAATGGCATTGATACCTTTACCAGGACTAGGCATGGGTGCGGTAATTACATTAGGGGTTTGTGGAGGGTAAAACTCAATCACATTTTTATCAATCAAATCTTGGATTTTACTCTTTAAGGCCCAACAATCATTGGTATCATACCCAGAGCTATTGGAATGATAGGCACATTTTGCATTTGGGTTATATTTTGAAGATGAAGTATTGGGGTTTGTAATATGATGAGAGAACTGACTTGGGATGTTTTGCATTTGATCACAAATTTTGCGGTTAGCAAGAGTCACCGCCAACTTTTCTTTTATCCAAAAGGAAAGGTGGAAAAGAACAGGAAAGACCTTTGAGATTATTTCTTGAGTTCGGGGGGTAGATTATGAAAAGGGAAGGTTTTAGCACCCCTTTTATCCATAGTTATCTATGGGCTCTTAGTTGCTTGCTAGATCACTTGCTTTGTTTGAAAATGTGCTTTGTGGTGGCTTTTGAAAGTATTTTTGAAAAGGCGCCTTCGTTTAGGCAAACTTTGTAATGGTTCTCGTTTCGTAAGAACGTATAAAAAGTGTTGGACTTTTGAAAATATTTCATGGTAATTGTTTTTAAAGTGTGTGTTTTGTTTTGAAAGTGAGCAAGCAACTAAGAACGTCTCTACCTACTCAAAAGTCTTTTGTTTATTTCTTCCTTCCTTTGATATTTCTATCTCACCGTTGATTGGTAAGAAGCCTTATCTTTGGATGTAAAGGGACGGGCGTGGGTCATCGTATAGTTATGATAGCAATGTTGTGAGATATCTTAGCATTTATCTTTGAGGGACTAAGATCATTTGAAAGGCAACATTTGTAGCGTCATCGAGGGACTATGATCCTGTATTTTTTATTTGTTTTTGCTAAGACATCTCACATCCATAACATGACCATTTTTTAGGCAACAAGTGGAGTTAACTTTAAGGGTGCATGTGTGAATAGTGTGTTTTATTTGAATGCATTTAATCTTTGATTAGGGTTATCTACTTGTTGATTTTTATCTTTCTATACAAACCCTAATTACTAGCATTTATATGAAAGCGATAAATTGCGGAAAGTAAATTTACTACGCTATTACATCATTTGGGGATGGGGTATACAAATTTACAAACGGGGATTGCAAGAAATTAAATCTAATTATCTATTACAACCATATTGAAATAATGAATAATGTACAAGAATTGAAAGGAATATAATATACAAAGATATAAATGGAAAAGAAATGGATTTTTTGTTTGGTTTTGAGGAAAGGGTTTGCTTTTGACCTAATTAACTAAAAGAAGTAATTGATTAAGATAAATAAAATTAAACCTAAACTAATTAAGAAAAGAAATTTAGAAAGCATTTTTAGGGTTTTTTTGGAAAAGGGTTTAAGTTTAATCAAAATAGTATGGAAATTAATTAATTAAAAGAAAACTAAATTCTAAGTTAATTTTAAATAAATAACTAAACCTAAATCTAATTATTAATTTATTCGGAAAAAGAATTAAATTTGTTTTAAGAAAATATTTTTGTCCTTTTTAGTTTAAAAAAGCAAATAGAAATAAGAGAATATAAGTATATTAGATAAATAAATAAACTATTTTTTGGATTTTTATTATTAATAATAATAATAATAATAATAATAATAATAAAAATAATAAAGAAAAATAAAATAAAATAAAATATAAAAAAAAAAGCCAGGGAGTGAAATTGGCATTTAGGGTGTATGTTAAAAAAAACAGTTTTGTTTGAAGCCTGGCCCATTAATGTTTTTGTAATCAAATAAATAAATAAAAAAAGAAAGTTGGGCCTGTGTTGTAAATGGAAACAGGGGGGTTAGGAGAAGTAAAAAAAATGGAAATGCCTAACTGACTCAGGGTCCATGCACGCTGGCTTGTTTGCAAAATAGAAGAAAATGTTAGAAAGAAAACAAAAAGTGGCAGCGCTGGGGCTTGAACCCACGCCCTTGACATGATATGTGTGTTGCCTTACCACTGGGGTGTCTATACATCCGTTAACTTAAACAAAACCATAAATATATAACACAAATCCATTCCTAGAAATGAACTTCGTCTTCAACCTCCAGCCAGGATCCCTATAACTCGTTCATTTCTCATCCATTCTCAAAACTTCCAACATCATACTTCTTAGAAACTTTACCAGGATCCCAGAAATGTAAATAATTTGGACTAACAATAAAAGATGAGCATGTATTTCTAAAAGTACCAAATCTTGACCTAACTTTTTTCAGAGATTCAAACCTAAAATTCTCTAAGCTCAGGCAATATAAATGAAAACTATGAACATGTACAACTTCAGGGCAATGATATCTATATTTTATCTTTGAAAATGGAAACTTAACAATGCATGTATGAAGAGTTTGAAAACCAGAAAACTTACCTTGCAAGTAGGGATCTTGTTTTGAATAAGAGAAACTTTCAAGGTGTTGTGATGATCTGTTTAGCTTGCCTAGACCTCCTTGAGTGTGTTCCAACTTCTACTTTGCTTTGAGGATGGCTGAAACTCTCTACTCAAGTCAAGTTACAAGCTTGAGTTTTGAAAATGGTGAATGGTGCAAAGGGAGTTACAGTCCAGAAACAAAGTCCTGGATCACTTTGATATGATGTATATTAAGTGTTTGGATGGTTAAAACTGAATACACACGAGTGGATTTGGAGATGGCTATGTGAAGCTCAAAACTATCAAGTTATGGCAGATTCTGAGTTGCATAGTGTTTCGGAGTGTTTTTGGGTGCTTGAGCTCGTGTCTTTGCTTGCAAATAACTTGCATAGTTATAAGCAAGAGGTCTTAGTGTTTGAAGTTGACAGATCTGTGAGATATAGAGTTATGGCTATGTTACTTGATTTTGAAGAAAAGTGGAAAACAAGTTTCAATTTGTTGTACAAGCATGGTCTGAGTTGGTAGGAGGTTCTAGCCATGTTGCTTTTGGTTTTTGACTTTGCTTGTGTTCAGATGAAACAAGTTAGGAGCTCTATGCATTGACTTTGTGATTAAAGTCACTTTTCCTAAATGGAAGTGTGAACTTTGTTCGATTAATGGAATAATCACTTGGACAATGACTCAAGCACTTGGATCATAGCTCAAATAGTTGTGTAATCTTCCAATTATAGATATATTTAGAGGTTAGAAGCCTATAAAGCAAGATTTATGCAGCATGGGTGTGGATTGGATCAAATGTTCATCATGAAAATGACTTGAAAAACAAGTTTGAAACCCTAACTTCTTGCCTTCAATTCTCTTAGCTCAAGTATGGTGTTGATGAGTTCTTGTACATTTTTGAAAGCATGTAACATCCTCTACAACCTTCATGTTTTACATTTTTGGAGATTCAACTTGGAACTAGGTGAAAAGTTGCCATGAAGTTAGTACCAGAAACCTGCCTAACTAGGGCAAAATTTCACTAAGTGTTTAAGTTTCATGAGCATGTCTTCATGAATTCATAACTTGAAATCCAAGAATTTCTAGAAAACTTTATGCCCTACAATGTTTTAGATCTCATTGAGATCTAAAACTTTCATGTTGGAAGTTTCCCTTGAATCATCTTGCATCATGTGGAAATTTGGCACAAAGTTATGAAAAATGTTAATTTTCTAATACTTAGAAAATTTCTAAGTCTTAGAATTTTGAATTTTCAAAGATAAATTTGACTTTTCAATTTCTTTGTGAACAAGTTTCATATTTTTACATGTCTTGATGAAATATTATTTTTGAAACTTGATTTTAATCAAAAAGTCAAAGTTTAACTTTTTAGTGTATAGTTGATTGTTCATCAATTGACTGAAATTCATCTGTCAATCCAATAATCTTGAGATATGATTTGAACTATGAAATTAGGTCAAGATGGTGCATTTGAATCCTTGAGATCATGTCTTGAACCAATAAGTCATTTTCTTGGTCAAAAGTCAAGAACCGGGCCTTCTCATTTAAAACCCTAATTTTGACAATTTTTCCCTTTTGGTGTTCTGATCAATTTTCTTTGAGGAATTGTGATCAAACTTGATAAATTTATATATATGAGCTCATAATGTTGATATGGATCAAAAATCATGAAGTTTGACTGTAAATTAACCACAGTTGACTTTTTATCAATACAACTGATTTTAGGTCATCTGATCAATTGACTGAGCAATTTTGTGATCCAAAACTTGAAACTTTACATGAGAAATATTGAGGGTTCCTAATGATCCATGAAATTCATTTTAGGCCTTGAAATTCCAATTGTCCTTGTGAAAATTCAAACCCTAATTTTGAGTTGTCAGTGGTTGAGGTGGTGTCTTAAGCTGATC
Source organism: Vicia faba (assembly GCA_948472305.1). NCBI lineage: Eukaryota > Viridiplantae > Streptophyta > Magnoliopsida > Fabales > Fabaceae > Vicia > Vicia faba. The sequence goes on along the minus strand of OX451740.1, from coordinate 1,306,456,558 downwards.
AAACCTTGTGTACTCTTGAATCAATGGAGATCTTAAGAGAAATTTCTTGAGAAATGAGAGAGAAAATTTTAGGGTACAACAGCTGCCCTTGTTCAATCTTCTTAAACCTGAAGAGTTAGATTGGTGGATCCGCCATTCGTGACTTGAAGGTGAAAGATGATTGAACACTAAAGTGCCCAGAAATTTGCACTCGAAGATGTATTGGGAATGGGTTTATATATACCATTTGGAGGAATGATGGTAAATACTGGAAGAAGTATCAGCATAAATCTTTGGTCGATTTATACTAAAACTTGATGTTTTACCTGTGGGAAAGAAAAAGGTTAGTTAGATGCAGATGTATGCATGGCGTTCTCAAGATGAATGAGATTGTGCTAAATGCGTTTCGTATGCATATGTTATGATGTATGAATGTGGGATGCATATTTGTCCGGGAAAATAAATCCCTGACTATTGTTGAGGAGTTCTGGGAAGCTGAATCTCGGATTTTTGTTGGGGATGAAGAATATACATATCTTAAAATTTTGTTAAAAGAATGCTTCTGCCGGGGATTATCTCTTGAATGTTAGTTGTTATCTGGTTAGATCCAGGCTTGACAACAACTTGGGGAGGATGAGGAAGTCAAATTCTATCTGGTCGGATTTCAGGTTTCACGGTAACTTACTAGGGAAGAATAAATTAATTGTTATCTGGTCGGATTCCAGGCTTCCTAGAAAATTTCTTGAAGTTGAACTATTATCTGGTCGGATCCAGGCTTCACAGTTTCTGAAAAGCTACACTATTATCTGGTCGGGTCCAGGCTTCATAGTGACTGAAAGTTGTACTATCATTTGGTCAGGTCCAGGCTTCAAAGTAACTAAAAGGTTACTGTTGTCCCCAAAATTTCCCCTCCCATATTTCTCAACACATGGCAAGTGAGGTCCCCAAATTGCTAAAGGAAGCTCAACAGTTGACCAGACAAACTCTCTCCTAAGGCAGTATACCTCAAATTAGGGTTTCTATTTTTATCAAGATGTGTGAACCACAAAGGACTCAAATGCTCACCATTGTCCTAATATGTTCTCAAGATCATCCATGTCAAGTTTCAAGCCTTGCAGAAGAAGTTTGCTCAGTCAATTGCTCAAATGACTGAAAATCAATTGTACTAGGTCAAAAGTCCATTGTGGCCCATATATAGTTTGTGATACGGTGGGAGAACTGACTTGAGGTTTTGCGTTTTATCGCAAATGTTGCGGTTTAGCAAGAGTCGCCACCGACTTTTCTTTTATCCAAAAGGAAAGGTGAAAAAGCACAGGAAAGACCTTTGAGATGTTTTATATAGTTCGGGGGGTAGATTATGAAAAAGGAAGGTATTAGCACCCTTTTCATCCATGGTTTTCCATGGGCTCTTAGTTACTTGCTAGATCACTTGCTTTTGTTTGAAATTGTGCTTTGTGTGGTTTTTGAATGTATTTTGTAAAAGAGGCCATCGTTTAGGCAATCTTTGTAATGATTCTCGTTCGTAAGAATGTATACAAAGATGTTTGTCTTTTTGAAAATGTTTTCAATATTTGTAAGATGTTTGGAAATGTGTGTGTTTATTTTGAAAATAGCAAGGATATTTGTTTGAAATGGAGCAAGTAACTAGAAGTAATCTACCTACTCAAATGTCTTTCTTTTTTATTTTCTATTCCTTTGACATTGTTGTCTTACCATTGATTTGGTAAGCAGCCCTATCTTTGGATGTAAACGGGACGGGCGTGGGTCATCGTATAACCTTGATTAGCAATGTTTCAAAGTATCTTAGCATTTTTGAGGGACCAAGATCATTTTGTAAGGCAACTTTGAATAGCGTCGTCATGGGACTACGATCTTATACTTGTTTGTTTTGCCAAGATACTTCGCATGCATAATATGGTCATTTTTTATATAACGCAACCAAGTGGAGAAACCCAAAGGGTGCTTGTGTACAAGTGTGTTATTTTCATGCTTTGATTCCGTCTTGTATTTAGGGTTTTCTATTTGATTTTTTTTTAATCTTACCATACAAACCCTAATTACTAACATGGTATATAAAAGCGGTAAATTGCGTAATTCAAAGATTACTACGCTATTACAATATTGTATGGGAGGGGGAATACAAATTACGAATGGGGATTTGCTATAATGTAAATCTAATTAAACTATTACAACCAAATCGAATTTGTAAAAATATTTGAATAAATAAGATACAATATAAATTAAATGTGCAATGGCATGTATATGCAAGAAAAAGATTTTGTTTTATTTTTTTATGTGAAAAGTAGTTTTAACCTAATCCTAAAAGGAAATTATTTCTTGATAAAAATGGTTAACCCTAATTTCTATTTAAAGGGAAAATAAAGTTCTTTAGGTATTATTTTATTGTGTATTTTTGTATTTAATAATAAATAATATCTTATGAAAATAATTAGTTTTCATATATCAAAAATAAATATTTTACAAATATGAATAAAAAAGGGAAATAAAATAGTTAACCTAATTCTATTATATTTACAAGTTTATTTAAGAAAGAAATAATTAATATATAGTTTAATAAAAATATTTTTTGTGTGTAAATAAAATAAAATAAACAAAATGTAAAATTTATCAAGTTTTATATTTTTTATGACTTTATGTATTAAGGAAAATATTTAATAAAACAAAAAAAAAACAAAATAAAACAAATAAATAAAAGTGGATGAAAATAGTTGGGCCAGGGGGTATCCTGAGTAATCAGGTGATATCATGTTTCAAAAAATGCTAGGCCCAAGTATTGAAGCCCATCCTGCAAACAGCCAAAAAAGATGGAAAAAAATATGTGAAAATGCAAAAAGGCAGGCACCAAGGCTCGAACCCATGACCTTGGCATTCTCAGCGCGCTGCCTTGCCATTGGGGTGGTTGTACATCTGTTAGTCTAAATGAAATAAAATATACATAACACAAAACCGTTCCTAGCCCTGTACTTCATCTTCTTCCTCAAGCTAGCCGGACCTCCTGTAACTCTTTCATCTCTCAACAAAAATGGAAATTGATAACATGAGTGTTATAGCATTTTGTCTCACGATTCTAACCATGTGCATAACTAAAACTATAAGTCCAAGATTAAAGAGAATTTTAATGGCCCTAATTCTTAACCTAATTTTTCCAAGAACTTCAAGTTCAAAATTATCTCAACTCAGGCCAAATAAATGCAAGTTATGGATATGTACAGCTTTGTAGCAATGATATCTACATTTTTCTTTCACAAGTCATGGCCAATGGATGCCTGTATGAGGAGATAAAAGTTAGAGTTCTTACCTCTTTTAGCTGAGATCGTGAATGGAGTTTGAGTGAGATTTAGGAAGGCCTGAAGATTGCTTAAGCTTGCTTGAACCTCCCTGAGTGTGTTCCAATCCTTGCCTTTCTTTGGAAGTGCCTGGAACTCTCTATCCAAGTCAACATGCAAGCTTTGAAAACAAAAATGGAAGATGAAGAAGGAGGAGTTACAGTGCAGGGATGATGGTCTGGATCACTTAGATATGAAGTAGGTAAAGTGTTTGGATGATTAAAACTTGAAACGCACGAGCCAATTTGTGGATTGCTGTGCTTATGCTCAAACTGCAAGTTTTTGACAAGTTTTTGGTGAGAGGGAGTGTTTTAGTGTTTCAGGCCTTTTTCAATCGTGTTCTAAGTTGTAATGGGTTTGTGTATCAGTATGGAGAAAGTCTTAAGCCAGTTACACAACAGATCTTTTAGTGGTAGGCTTTTTGCACACTTTCTTGATTTTGAAGCAAAGTGAAGGGACAAGTCTCCACATGCTTGTATTGGCCTGCTTGGAGTTGCTATAAGCTTTATACAAGTTGCTTTAGGTCTGTAGGACTTGTGTATGCAGAGAAGCCAGGTCCAATGCTCAAGAATTGGAAAGTTGCAAAAGTGAAGCTTTTCTAAAATGGCAATGGCAACTTTGTGCCATTTATGGAATTACAGCTTGGACAAAGACTCTTGGGCTTGAATTAAAGCTTTGTCAACTGAGTAAGCATTAAATTATGAAGTGATAAACAAGTTTGAGACCTTTAAAGCAAGAATTAGGAAGCATAGGTTCAGATTTGAATTTTATTCTTCATGAAATGGCTCTAATTCAAAGTGAGAAATTGCCAACTTCATCTCTTCGATTATCTCTACTCAAAAATGATCTCAAGGAGTTCTTGGACATTTTGGAAAGCTTTCAATATGCTCTATAACTCATATTTGAAATGTATTTCAAGATTCCTCTTGGAACTAGGTGAAAATTTTCCATGAAGTTAGGCCAAAAACCTACCTAAATTAGGGCAAAATTTCACTAAGTTATTTAGTTCATGAGCATGTATTCACACAATTATATCTTGAGATCCAAGCATCTTTAGGGAATATGTGTGAAGTAAAGTTGTAGATTTCATAGAGCTCTACAACTTTCATGTTGGGAACTTTCTTTGAATCATTTTGCATCATGGTGGAAATTTGGCTTAAAGTTGAGAAAAAATAAGAAATTTTCTATACTTAGAAAAATTTCTAAGTTAAGAAAATTTCAAATTTTAAAACCAAATCTTCAATCTTTGATTTCTTGATGAACAAGTTTCAAATTTTGACATGTTTTGATGAATTGTGATCTTTGGCACTTGATTTTGACCAGAAAGTCAAAGTTTGACTTTTCAGTATATAGTTGACTTTTGATCAGTTGATTGCAAATTTCATCTGTCAATCCAATGAAAATGCAATGTTTTGAACTATTCCATTAGGTCAAGATGATACAAATGAAACCTTGAAATCATGCTTCGAACCAATTGGTCATTGGCTAGGTCAAAAATCAGAAATTGCCCTTTCTCAGTCAAAACCCTAATTTTGACCATTTTGCTCTTTTGATGATTTGATCAACTTTCTTGAGGAATTATGGTCCAAACTTGATCAAATGATACATATGAGTCTAAAATGTTGATGTGGATAAAAAATTATGAAGTTTGACTGTAAATTGGCCATGGTTGACTTTTTCCCCTATATAGTTGATTTTTAGGTCAACTGTCCAATTGACTGGTCAAAAATGTGATTCAAGGCTTGAAACTTGACATGAGTAATCTTAGGGGTCCATGATGATAATTGAAAGTCATATGAAGCATTGATAGCCCAAAAATCCTTGTGCAAACTTAAACCCTAATTTTGGGTTATCAGTGCAATATGAGATGTCTTGAGTTGATCAAACCCTAATCCAGTCTTGAGTCAAAGAGATCTTGTGTGAAAATCTTGATAAATGAGAGGGCAAATTTTGGGGTATAACACAGTCAAACTTCAAGATTTTTGGTAAACATCCTCATTTTGAAGTATTATTCATCATTGGATCAAGGGTTGATCATGATTCCTCAAGGATTGCTCACAATTCATCAAAACCCAAAAGTTGCTAAATTAGGGTTTTACAGGAAAAGTCAACTCAACTTTGACCAAGCATAACTTTCTCATACTTTATCAGAAATGACCCATCCAAAGATCATTTCTAAGAGGATGCAATTACCTATGATTCATCTTCAGCTCCCAAGTTCAGAATATGCACTCACAAAAAGATATGAATTTTGACATTATAGGTCCTTTTGAAAAGTCAACAAAAACACCTTTTGGGTCAAAGCTTCATACATGAACATGGAAGACTCAATTGATATTAGAGAAAAAGGGTTTCTTAGAGGACATCTTAAGCTTTCTAAAAAGTCCAAGAACACCTCTCTAGGGTCAAAATTGATAGAGTTATGCATTGGCCAAGTTGACCATTTTTGCAAAATTGCGAAAACACAAATGTGCTCAAATTTGCATTTTTATCTAAATGGGCCCAACTTTTTATGCTTGCGCCTTAATTATAATATGGTCCAAGACTTAAATGTTCACTCACCCGTTATGTGCTTCATTTTTAAATTTATTTTGATTTTTCATTGATTAAAAAGTGAATTAAATCAAATAAATGATGAAAATTAATAAAGATATGATTTGATTTGTCTTTTTGACAGTTTAGCAACCAAGATATGCTGAGCTTACATGATCAAATCGAATCATGCATAATTGGTACAAGAAAGGCATGATTGGCATGAAAATAGAAAGATATCATATGGCTCAAAAATCAAATATTCCATTCATGAATTCTCAAGATTGGATCCAAGTTTGTTAACCTAATTGGATTCAATACATATACTGAAGTTTATGGAACCCTAAACACAAGATTTTTTGTGCACAACCTGCCTCCAAAAACAAGAACAAAACTTGAAAATTTCCAAGAAAAGTGTGAGACGAATTTCATTCCACAGGCTATCTCAAGCCCTCCTAGTCATTCCAATCGCTTGCTATACATCTCAGGAAGCTAACAGCATCCTTTGCAAGCTTCAAAATGCCCAGAATCGCGCCCTACAAGCACCACGATTTGCCTAAAAACTTGATTTTGATCTCACTGATTTACTCATCATAAGCATGTTTTAATTATATATTCTTGTTCATCATCGTGTTTGCAATCTATTGGTACCACTTAATTTCATTTGTAGTGCAGGAATCACAATATGTCATTGATAGGGTTTCTTTGTTTGTTTTAGGGGTTTTCAGTATAAGTAAAATTAGGCCTTGATTCTGGTACCATGATACTCGTGAGGATGAGACGAGTAGATTGGCACCATCACATTTAATTTATATTGCTTATACAGGATTTTGGAATGTTACTGGTCTGTAGCTACACGCAAATGTCCGTAGGTAAAAGTGTTTGCCTAAAACGACAGGCCGGTGAAGGAGATGATGGCGTGGCAGCATATGGCTGGCCCGTTTGAATTTTCGTGCATTTTCTGAATATATTGTTTGATTTGCTTATATAATTTTATTTATATTATATGAACAAATAGAGCGCGTAGCACAGCGTGCAAGGGATTAGTGGAAACGAGCATAAGGACATGGGTTCGATCCCCAGGTCCCAGCGTTTTCATTTGTATTATTTTCAGATAATTGATCCAGCGCATCTCTCATCATGATGTCCACCATACAACCTCAACATTCATCCCTTTGATGCCCAGCTAGCCAGATCCATTACCTCTCCAATGAAGGACCATGATAGACATTCAAGTCAACGTTGCACCAAATCAAGCATGGTCAACCAGGCTTTGCAATGTTGGGCCAGAAAATCCAGAATTGCACCCCCTGCATTTGCTAACACACAGGCCCATCTCTTCACTTTTTTTATTTCTTCTTTTTTTAATTCTTTTACTATTTTCTTTTAATTATTTTAATTAACAAAATTAATCACTTTTTTTACAAAATCACAAAATCAAGAATTGACAAAAATTAGAATTAGTTTTTTTTATCAAATTTAATTTAGTTTTATTTGACTTAGGGAAATTTTAACTTGTTTTTATAATTAAAATCAATTAGAAAATTAGGTTTAAGTTCTTGATTTAATTATTTTCTTTTTTTTTCAAACCAAAACACAAAAATAGGTTTTTTAGAATTAATTTATTTATTTTTCTTAATTAAAATTAATTAGTAATTAGGATCTTTTTCTAATTTAATTATTCCATTATTTTCTTAAATAACAAAACATGACAAAAAAAAATTCTTTAATCAATCGCAAGTAGGATTAGTCAAAGGGTAAAAACTCTAATCGTCTCGCATTTAATTCGCCGCGCGCTTGTTAATTATTTTGCCAATATTTTTGTAACTATTCATGGTTTGTAATAGTTAATTTAGGGTTTTTATTTTACTGTTTAAATCCCCAATTTTTGGTTATGTAATTAATTCCCCTCCCTGAAGCCTTGTAATAACGTAGGTTTATTTTCTCGCATTTTTAATTCTTGCAAATATTTAACTGTCTATATGTATGTTTAGGATTGTATGGCAAGAATGCACGACAAAATTAAAATGGTTAGAAAACCCTAATGTGCAAAGATAATAAACTGAAAGTCAATCACTCACACATATTCACTCTTAGGATATACTCTCACTTCAGTTGCCTTCGGTAGACGATCATTAAGCATAGGGTGTCTTAGTGGTTTCCCTCCAGTCTAAAAAGATCAAAATGTCCCACTCGAATATTGCCTCAGAAATGTTGCCTCGAAAATGTTGCCTCAAAAGATCTTAAGACTCTAGAGTTACTACTAAGATGTCCTAACATTGCTTTAGTGATCGTACGTCCCTTTCGAATTGACCCTTACAAATTCCAACAACGGTGCTACCTATTTTTTAATAGTAGGATAGCGTTGTCTAAAGGAAACAAGAATAGAAACGATCTTTTTTCGAGTAGGTAGATGCTAGTAGGTATTTGCTCAAATCAAACTTTTCACACTTACACATTTCAAACAAATTTTCAAAACAACTTCGTCACATCCTTGAGGACTGATACAAGGGTTATCACGAAGTAAAATATTTTCAAAACAAAGCACACAAACACAAGCAATTTAAAAATGAGCAAGTACCTAAGAGCCCATGGAAAACCATGGCTGGAAAGGATTCTAACACCTTCCCTTTCTATAATCTACCGCCCGTACTCAGAATATCTCGAAAAAGGATTTTTTTTTCTGTACTTTTTTCCTTTCTGATTGGATGAAATAAAAGTCGGTGGCGACTCTTGCTTATCGCGACATTTTGCGAATAAAAAATGCAAAACGCGAACTAGTAAAAACAGTCAGTTCTGCCACCGTATCATAGAACTAGCGACTCTGCTGGGGAATGTAAGTGGGGTATACCTTAGGATCTAGGTCATTTAAATTGCTTCTCTTGATTTATTTGTTTGCTTTATTTTTTAGGGTTTTGTTTGGGGTTACTATAGATCCTACACCCGGATTTGGGGAATACCTTTTAGGTAAGCGGCAATAGACTGTGAGGGAACTGTACATCGTAGACCGATATGGTTAAAGTAGTAGCTACGTTGGTGTGGCACTTTGGTTGGTACCGGTATCCCTTGTCATGAAACGAGGAGAATACGGGGCCGCTGCGTGGTGTCGTTAAGCATCAACAGACCTTAGAACCTTTAATTGCCCAACTTGTCCATTAGAAAGTAGTGAGATAGCCGGCCTCGGTGTAGAGCTAAGAACTGGTTGATACTCGATGCTACACTCATTGAGATCATACTCTCGGAATATTTCGGCCACAAGAAAAGATTGTGTGAGCTGAAACCAGGACTAATGGAGGATGGTCAGTGATATTGAGATCCTCTAGAACCCGGTAACTTTTCTAGGACAGGTTTGAAACCAACTTAACTTCAAGAGAGTATTAACTTTGACCTCATGCAAGCCTTAAACGTAAGGGCTTTGTGTGATTTGATTGTGTTTGTAATACCTGTGTTTTCTATACCTGTGATTTATCATAACATCATGCATCATAACATGGCATTCATGCTTCATTACACTAACCATTTCAAAGACCAAGGGAATTTATCTTTGTTCTGTTTTGCAGATCATGGCTTCCATGCGTAGAAATACTATCTGAGTCAGCTTTGTGGACATACCTTCCCAACTCAAAGAGCTAGTATCAAGAGTTACTGAAACTTATATTTTCATTAAGAGACACAGTCAACTTCTCATCCTGGTTACTTCAAACCCTGATGAATAGATGATGAGCGTACTTTTTCAATTCTTCGATCCCAAGCATCACTGATTCACCTTTCCAGATTATCAGTTGGTACCCACCTTGGAAGAATTCTCTCATCTATTGGGCATATCCATTCTTGAACAGGTACCCTTCACAGGTATGGAAGAAGTTCCTAAGCCAAAATTCATTGCCTCAGCTTTGCATTTGAAATGAGCCGACGTGGTATCCAATTGGGAAACTCTAAGCAGAGTCGAGGGTTTTCTAGCCAAATTTTTGATAGACCAGGCTCAACTATTTTGGGATGATATGGAGTTTCAGGCTTTTGAGGATGTCTTGGCTCTTCTTATCTATGGTTTAATTCTCTTCCCTAATCCGGACTCCTTTATAGATGTGAATGCTATCAAGATTTTTCTTTCTCGCAACCCTGTGCCTACCTTGCTTGGAAATATTTTGCACGCTCTCCATACTCGTACCATGAAGAGAAGAGGGACTCTTATGTGCTGCATGCCGTTGTTGTCGAGGTGGTTTATTTCTCACCTCCCTAGGTATGTACTGAAGAACAAAGAAGGTTTGAGTTGGTCGCACAAAATAATGTCACTCGCTCATACGGATATTCTTTGGTGTTCCCGAGCTATAGAAGACATTTCTATCATTGACCGCTGTGGGGAATACCCTAATGTCCCATTACTTGGTATCAGAGGGGGTATAACTTATAATCCTTGTCTAGCTTTGCGACAATTTGGCCGTGCTCGAAGGGATGGTCCCCATGAGTTAATTATTGAGGACATTGTATTCGACTATGAGGATGATGTTAAGGAGTACCGTCGGAGGTTCATACGAGCTTGGGGCATGGTAAACAGATCTGACCCCAAAGATTTGGGACCAAAGACTTCCATTCATATGCAGCCTTACCTCCAATAGGTACGAGCTCGTGCCCAGAAGCTTATGATGCCTTATGTGGCCGTATTACCAGTGATTGTGGAGCCCACTACTGAAGAAGGAATTCCTTACACGGTTCTCTATCCTTACATTCCCACTGATCTTGGGGAGTTACAGAGGTCTTGGATTCAGCTGAAGAATGAGCGGGATACTTACAAGGAACAGTTCCATGATCAAGAGAGGAAGGTTTTAAAGCTCACCAGTCAAATCCAGGAAGAAAGAATGCTCAATGATTATATCAGCACAAAGAGGAAGCGTCCATGGGACTTTTGATTTTCTTTTCTAGTTTTAGATTTGTTTTATTTAGTTCTTTGTAACGCCTTAAAGGCATTTTGACCCTTCAGATTTAAGCTAATAAAGTTTTTGTTTATTTTTAGTTTGCAAAGTTAAATCTCCCGAAGTCTTTGAAATCATTACATGCGCATCCCATTATCATACACATCATTACAGGTATCACTACAGGTTTATCATCTTCTTCGCTGTTTATTTTAGCAGAAATGTCTTTCGGTCAAGTCATCAAAGATCTTCAGGAACAGAACGCCCAGTTCCAACAGATGTTCATCAGTCTGGCAAAGGGGCAAGAGGATCTGAAAGCCCTCATTCTGAAAGAGAAGAAGAAGAAGACTGGTATCCTGAATATGGGCAGAAGGTTTAGAGAAAGATTGAAGCATCAAACTGATCTGACCTCTTCATCCAAAGAAGGGGAGAACCAAGAAGGGGAAAAGGACCCTAGTCCTGCAGTCTCCGACAATGATACTGATTATGATGATGAGCAATATCCTCCTGATGAGAATAGGTACAAGCAGTTAGAAGACCGTCTGAGTTCCATGGAAGTTCAGAAGATACCTGGTTTGGATTTCGGAGAATTGGGACTGGTATCGGGAGTAGTCATCCCTCAGAAGTTCAAAGCTCCAGTTTTTTCCAAGTATGATGGAGTGTCCTGCCCAAAGCTCCATCTCCGCTCGTATGTCAGAAAAATCCAACCCCACACCGCTGATAGAAATTTGTGGGTGCACTTATTTCAAGATAGTCTGTCAGGGACTCGGCTTGAATGGTTCTACCAATTGGAGGGACCCAGTGTCTGAAACTGGGAGGATCTTGTTGTTGCTTTCTACAAGCAGTATCAGTATAATGCCGACCTTGCTCCCACTCGTACTCAACTCTAGAGTATGTCCATGGGTGCAGGTGAAGGTTTTAAAGATTATGCTCAAAAATGGAGAGACTTGGCTGGAAGAGTTCAACCCCCTTTGTCTGATAGGGAGTTGGTTGATATGTTTATGGGAACGCTGTCTTGTCCATTTTTCAATCACTTGATCGGTAGTTCATCAGCTAGATTCACGGAGCTAATTTTAACTGGAGAAAGAGTAGAAGCTGGAATTTGGAGTGGTAAAATACAGAATGATGCCTCCTCGAGTTTAACAAAGAAGCCTTTCGTTGACAAGAAGGAAGCCAGTGCAATCTACAGCCCGAGGGACCAAAGCAGGTCTGAACACCGTCAAAAGGTAAATGTTGTAGTAATACCAAAACCCGCAGTTGCTCCACAATGCAACAATCAACAAAGGGTGGAAAGACCACAGCGGCAGTTTACCCGCATCAGCATGACTTTGGATGAAGTTTTACCTCATTTATTAAGATCCAACTTGGCAACCTTGAGAGAGGCTCCCAAGAATCCAAATGCTACCTCTCCCAGACACAATCCCAACAAGCGGTGCGCCTACCATTCTGAGAGTCCTGGCCATGATACAAATGATTGCTGGGCTTTGAGAAACAAAGTACAAGATTTGCTTGAAGCCAAGGAGATAGAGTTTGATGCTCCAGAAAAGCCGAATGTTATAACTGCTCCCATGCCCAAACATGGTCGGGGAGTTAATGTTGTTGACACTGATTTGTTTGTGACCTCTGTTGAAGAAATTTCTACTCCCCTTATGACTGTTAAGAAGAATTTGCTATTGGCCGGTTTATTTCTGGGATATGGTGAAGGTTGCCACATGTGTTCGATTCTACCTTCTAGTTGTTGTTTCTTGAAGTCAGGTGTTTAGCGCCTGATGGATAATAAAGAAATTTTGTTTGAGAAGACTATGATTCCTTTTGTTCCAAATGAAGACGTTGCCATTATAACCATTTCCGCCAATCCTTCCAAGGTTTCCTCGAGAAGACCTGTTAGGATTACACCTGTTCAAAGAATTGCTCCGCTAATAATCATTGTTCCTGGTCCCATCCCGTACACCTCACATAAGGCTGTCTCATGACATTATGGTGCTGATGTGTACTATCATGGCATTAAGCAAGATCTGAAGAATGAAGAAGTTAATACTGATGTTAGTAATATTGTCGGGACTAGTAAAGTTACCCGAAGTGGAAGGGTCTTCTTTCCCGAGATTTCCCCTGAGACTGTCAACAAGCTTATTGTCATTCCATTTGTTGTTCCTGCTAGTGCATCAACTATTTTTCCTATTCTTACTCCAGTTATCACCCCTGCTGCTGAGCCATCTGGGACTCGGGGCGAGGAAATTATAGGTTAGCCTTCCCAGATGGAGGCACCTAAGAAAATCGTTGTGGAAGCCTCTAAACAAGAAATAGAGAAAATACTGAAAATTATCAAGAAGAGCGACTACAATATGGTCGAGCAGCTGGGGCAGACCCCATCAAAGATATCTATGTTGTCACTGTTGTTGTGTTATGAAGCCCATGTGAAGGCTTTGATTTCATTTCTCAAGACTATGCATGTGCCGCAGGAAACTTCAGCAGATCAGTTTAAGGATTGTGTGGCCAGCCTGACTGCTGACAATGGGCTGGGTTTTTCAGATGCGGATCTGACCTCGAAGGGAAGGAACCATAATGATGCTTTGCATGTCTCAATTGAGTGAAGGGGCACCACTATGGCTCATGTGCTGGTAGATACTGGGTCTTCACTGAATGTTCTGCCGAAGAAAGCATTAGACCGTTTGGATGGTGAGGGTTTGACTCTAAAGCCTAGTAACATTGTGGTAAGGGCTTTTGCGGATTGAAGAGAATGGTGCACGGGGAGGTGGACATCCATGTCAAAGTGGGTTCTTATACTTTTGGGCCCACCTTCTACGTAATGGATATGAGGCCGTCGTATTCTTGTTTGTTGGGTCGTCCTTGGATCCATGAGGCTGGGGCAGTTACTTCCACACTCCATCAAATGCTGAAGTACCCGGTGAAGGGAAAGATTATCACAGTGCAAGGGGAAGAAGAATATATGGTGAGTCACCTCAATTCCTTCCGCTACGTAGAAATGGACGGGGAGTTCATAGAAACTCCTTGTCAGAATTTTGAAGAGGTCCCTCCGATCTTGGCATCAACTGAAGTTACTACCAACAAACCTCCGTTGAAGATGGCTTCTCTCAAGGACGCCAGGGCTGTGGTTAAAGAAGGTGGGTGTACCAATTGGGGTCATCTCCCTGATTTCACTCACAAAACTGATAAATTTGGTTTGGGCTTTACTACAGGGGCTCAAAGGGCTATTAGGCGTGCTCGGATTGGAAGACCTCCTCTACACATCAGCAATCGGGGAATTAATGCAATTGAAGACAGTGAAGAGGATTCTGACATCGACAGCTGGATCTACCCAACAACCAACGGTGGACCAAATAACTGGACGGCTAGGGACTTCATACTTGTTTCTTTTATTCCGCAGTAATTGACTTTTATTTTAAGATTTGTAATAAACAATTTGAAACCTTATGGCCCGGTGCCTTGCCCGAGGAACCTTGGCTTTGCTTGTGGGGGCTATTATTTGTCATTTCATATATCATTAATAAAGCATTGAATGTTTCTTGCATTACAAATTTTGCGCTCCTTGTTTTTCTTTTCTGTCTCTCACTTTATCAAAACACCTATTCTCTTACACACACTCACGTATTATACTGCAGATCCATACCACTCTGGATCCCATTGATAACAGCTCTGCTACTGCCAGTCATGACTTCAAAAATCCGATCAACTAAGCCGAGGATGAAGGTGAGGATAATTGCGAGGTGCCTGGAGAAATTGCTAGACTATTACAATAGGAAGAAAGGGCCATACAGCCTCATGAAGAGCCAGTTGAGTCAGTGAATTTGGTACAGAGGAAGAAAGGAAAGAGGTTAAAGTAGGTGTGAATCTGGAGCCTAGTGTCAAACAACGGTTAATACAGATTCTACATGAATACGTTGAGATCTTCACCTGGTCCTATGAAGACATGCATGGTTTGGACACTGATAGTGTGGTACATCGCCTGCCGACTAAAGAAGACTACCCTCCGGTAAAGCAGAAGGTCCGCTGTATGCGCCCTGAAATTTCAGAGAAAATCAAGGCAGAGGTCATGAAACAGTTCGACGCAGGATTATTAGTTGTCACTTCTTATCCGCAGTGGGTTGCCAACGTTGTTCTGGTACCTAAGAAGGACGGTAAGGTACAGATGTGTGTGGACTACAAAGATATGAACAGGGCAAGCCCCAAGGATGACTTCCCACTTCCTTACATTGATGTTCTAGTCGACACCACTGCGCAGCACAAGATCTTCTCCATCATGGATGGTTTTTCTGGATACAACCAGATCAAGATGGCTCTGGAGGACATGGAGAAAACAACCTTCGTTACACAGTGGGGCACCTTCTATTACAAGGTAATGCCTTTTGGGTTGAAGAATGATGAGGCAACTTATCAGCGCGTCGTGGTCGCTTTGTTCCATGATATGATTCACCATGAGATCAAGGTTTATGTTGATGACATGATAGCCAGGTCCCAGACTGAAGAGGAGCACCTTGATCATCTCCAGAAATTGTTTGACGGGTTGAAGACGTACAAGCTGAGGTTGAATCCGAACAAGTGTACCTTTGGGGTAAGGTCTGGTAAGCTTTTGGGTTTTGTTGTCAGTGACAAAGGTATTCAGGTAGACCCGGCAAAGGTAAAAGCCATACAAGAGATGTCGGCTCCCCGCACAGAGAAGGAAGTTAGAGGTTTCTTGGGACGTTTGAATTACATCGCCAGGTTCATTTCACATCTGACTGCTACTTGTGAGCCAATCTTCAAGCTGCTGAAGAAAGATCAAGTGGTAAAATGGAATGATGAATGCCAGACTGCTTTTGAAAGAATCAAGGAATACCTCCAAGAACCACCAATTCTGATGCCTCCAGTTGAAGGAAGACCTTTGATATTATACTTGACAGTGCTAGACAATTCAATGGGGTGTGTGCTAGGGCAGCATGACGAGTCTGGTCAAAAAGAGCACACCATTTATTACCTTAGCAAAAAGTTTACCGACTGTGAGACCCGATACTCATTGCCCAAGAAAACTTGTTGCGCTTTGGCATGGGCTGCTCGCCGACTGAGACAGTATATGCTGACTCACACTACCTTGTTGATATCAAAGATGGATCCGATCAAGTATATTTTTGAGAAGCCCGTCTTATCCGAAAGAATAGCAAGATGGCAGATGAACTTAACCGAGTACGACATCCAATACATAACCCAAAAAGAAATCAAGGGGAGTGTATTGGTGGATCATTTAGCGTATCAGGCCGTGGAGGACTATCAGTCCATGAATTCTGAGTTCCCGGATGAGAATATCATGTTGGTAACCAACTGCGAAGAACCTGGACCAGATGAAGGACCCGAGGAGGGATCCCGATGGTCTATGTATTTTGATAGAGCCTCGAACGCATTGGGTAATGGCATTGGCGCTGTAATTATATCTCTTGAGGACTATCATACTCCGTTAACCGTCCGATTATGTTTTAACTGCACCAACAATATGGCGATGTATGAAGCGTGTATCATGGGTCTTCGAGTTGCTATTGACCTGAGGATTAAGTTCTTGAGTGTATTCGGAGATTCCGCTCTGGTGATAATTCAGATTAAAGGCGAGTGAGATATGAAGCACCCGAATCTTATTCCTTACAAATAATATGTACTGACATTGCTCCCACACTTTGAGGAGATAACCTTTGAACATTTACCAAGAGAGGAGAATCAGTTAGCGGACGCGCTAGCTACTATGTCTTCTATGTTCAAAGTTAGGTGGGACAATGAATCTCCCCAGATTACCATTGAGAGGTTGGATGAACCCGCACATTGTTGTGACATTGAGACTAAAGAGGTAGCAGATAATCCCTGGTTTCACGAGGTAAAGAGGTATCTTGAGGCTCAAGAATACCTCGAGGGGGAATCTGTTAATGATGAGAAGTTTCTGAGAAGGTTCGCTGCAAAGTTCTTCATCAGCAATGGGATCCTCTATAAGCGTAACCATGATTCAACCTTACCGCGGTGCGTAGACAAGAGCGAGGCAGAAGGGATCATGGCTGATCTACATGAAGGCACTTTCGGAACCCATTCTAGTGGACACACCAGGGCGAAGAAAATCTTACGTGCAGGATATTACTGGTCCACTATGGAAGTCGACTGTTATCAACACTCTCAAACCTGTCATAAGTGCCAAGTCTATGCTGATAAGGTGCATGTACCTCCGGTTCCCCTGAATGTTTTGATAGCTCCTTGGCCCTTCGAAATATGGGGCATCGACATGATCGGCGAGATCAGACCCACTGCGTCTAACGAGCATCGCTTCATTCTGGTAGCAATTGATTACTTCACAAAGTGGGTTGAGGCAGCTTCCCTTTCTACAGTAACCAAGAACGTCGTGGCGCGATTCATCCCACACAAGCTGATCTGTCGATACGGTGTACCTGAGAGGATTATTACTAACAATGGTAAAAATATCAACAACACAATGATCACCAAGCTCTGTAAACAGTTCAAGATTCAGTATCATAACTCTTCTCCCTACCGGCCGAAGATGAATGGAGTTGTTGAAGCAGCTAACAAAAACATCAAAAATATTGTGCAGAAGATGACGGTGACATACAAAGACTGGCACGAGATGTTACCATTCGCTTTTCATTGGTACCGTACCTCAGCACAGACGTCGACAGGGGCAACACCCTACTCTTTGGTGTATGTCATGGAGGTAGTTCTACCCATCGAAGTCCAGATACCCTCTCTCAGGATTATGAAGGATGTGGGTTTGAACAAAGACGACTGGATCCAAACCCGACTTGATCAGCTGAATCTAATCGATGAAAATAGACTTACTACTATTTGTCATGGTCAGACATATCAAAAGCGAATGATCAAGGCTTTTAACAAGAAAGTCAGACGTCAAGAATATCAAATCGGGGATCTAGTGATCAAACGCATCATACTACCGCAAGGTGATCCCTGGGGCAAATGGACCCCCACATACGAAGGGCCATTTGTGGTTAAGAACATTTTCTCGGGAGGAGCCATGATTCTAACCACCATGGATGGTGACGACCTTCCTCACCCCGTCAATGCAGACATAGTGAAAAGATACTACGCATAATCAAAGACCCGCTAGTTTGACTAGCCTAGGCAAAACTAAGGGCTTCCCGGCGAACCAAAAGGGTTCGGGCAAAAGTAAGGGATGAAAATGAGAAAAAAACAGTACAGCCGGCAAGTCGAAAACCTGAAAAGGCGACTTGGGCAAAAAAGGGTATCCCGATGGACTGAAAACCCGAAAGGGAGGTCCATGAAAAATTAGGGATTGAAGCGTAACACTATGTCTCATTGGATCATCTTGCGACCAGACTTCGGTATCGACTATCAAGCTCAGACGACGCCAATCAATCTGATCCACCTTCGACCAAGCAGCAATGTGATAAGACGCTTGAAGATATAAAGGCAATAGCAGAGTTGAAACCCGATGGGGGTCGTTCCACATAGCTGTTTTTCTTTCTTTTACACAAATTGTAATTTCTATCTTTCAGCGGCGCTCTCTTACTAGAACGTCAGCCTCCTTGTACAAAACGCCTATTATAGGCTAACTTCAAAAAAAATCAATACAATTCATTTTCACAAGAAATTTCCATTTGTTTTTTTTTCTTTTTTGTTTTGCAAGAACGTCCAATGATTCATTTTTTATATATGCATTTGAAAATAATGGTTGCTCATAAATATTTGCACAAGAAAAAAAGGAGATTACTCGTAATGCCAAAAACAGGGAAAACAAGAAGTGCCCAAACCTTACAGTTACTCTTCCCATCAAGTACCGGGGTAGAGCCAGCTTGAGAACATGAGTAGTGGTACATACACTCCCCACAGAGTAAAAAATATCCAAAGACGGTGATGTCAGCTTCCCCGAGCAGGACATAACTCTCCCCAACTGAAGTTCACAATCACGAGTTGAGGCAATAAATTTTTTCCCAAGAAGAGTTTATTTCTCTCACGAACAGAAATTCAATCTCTAACAGAATTCATTATCACCAACAATGGAAATTCATCCCCATCTAAGTATATTTCTCCAAATCAGCAGATCTATCAACAGATTACATCCTCTCCAACATAGTTATTCCCCGCAGAGTTATCCTTAAACAGGGTCTCTTCCGGCAGAATATTCACCAGCCAAATGGATGTGAATCCCTAGCTAGTCATTTTTGTTCACCATCCCCAACAGAAGTAGAGGAACTATGTTTTTTTACAACATTCAAGAATACCATTTCTCATACTCTCCAAACAGCAGTCAGGAATTTATTTTCCCGGGCTCAAATTATTACGTCAGCATTTCATGTTCATACATCATGACATGTGCATACATTAAATATAACATAGTCTCATTTATTTTGAGAACATCATCATACAATGCATCTCATGCATCGCATATAACTAACCATGTATTTCTTTCAGGAAAGACAGTTACTATCAATAATTTCCAGCAGGTCCATGATCAACACTCGAAGCTAAACAGAGTAATCATCGGTGCAACAAATGCAACCTTACGCAGGTTCCCCACAGAAGTCCTACACAGAATCATCACAAAACAACCTTACCCAGGTTTCTTTTAGCAGTCCCACACCGACTCATCACAAGGCAACCTCACCCAGGTTTTCTCTGCAGTTTTACCCAAACTCATTTCGAAGTAACCCTACCATCCAGGTTCCTTATCACAGCCCTACTATCTAGGCTTTCATCTCGAAGTAACCCTGCCATCCAGGTTCCTTCTCACAGCCCTACTATTCAGGCTTTCATATCAAAGTAACCCTACTATCCAGGTTCCTTCTTATAGCCCTACTATCCAGGATTTCATATCGAAGTAACCCTACCATCCAGGTTCCTTCTCACAGCCCTACTATCCAGGCTTTCATATCGAAGTAACCCTACCATCCAAGTTCCTTCTCACAGCCCTACTATCCAGGATTTCATATCAAAGTAACCCTACCATCCAGGTTTCCTTATCACAATCCTACCATCCAGGATTTCATATCGAAGTAATCCTACTATCCAGGTTCCTTCTTACAGCCCTATCATCCAGGCCTTTATATCGAAGCAACCCTACTATCCAGGTTTCTTCTCACAGCCCTACTATCCAGGCCTTCGTATCGAAGTAACCCTACTATCCAGGTTCCTTCTCACAACCCTACTATCCAGGCTTTCATATCTAAGTAACCCTACTATCCAGGTTCCTTCTCAAGCCCTACTATCCATGCTTTCATCTCGAAGTAACCCTACCATCCAGGTTCCTTCTCATAACCTTACTATCCAGGTTCCTTCTCACAGCCCTACTATCCTGGCTTTCATCTCAAAGTAACCCTACTATCCAGGTTCCTTATCATAACCTTACTATCCGGGTTCTGCCTCTTTTATCCCCAGACAGCAGTCCACAACACTGTAAGACCGGGACCCGATCAAACACAATTGATTTCATGTTTCCCCAAAAAGTCGCGGTGTAGCATATACCCCGACCAGACACGCAGTTCACTTCCACTTCCCAAATCAGAGTTATTTCCTAGTAGAGTAACAGACAACCGAATCTCCTAAAACTCTATTTCTCCCAAGATAGAGACCAGCATTCCCCAGCGAAGTCCTCCTCAACAACAGGTATACGTGTTCTTGCAAAGGAATCTCTTATGCGATCGAAATCTCGGATGGCATCTTTAAGCCCATTTCCGAAGATTCTCTAGCAACCTTGAAATGGCATCTGTAAGCCCATTCCCAGTATCATAAATCAAGTATCACTTCATGCGAGTGCAAATTTCTGGGCACTCTAGTGTTCAATCATCTTCCACCTTCAGATCACGAAAGGCAGACGAGCCAATCTACATCTTCCGGTTTAAGAAGATTGAACAGGGGCAGCTGTTGTACCCCAAAATTTACCCTCCCAAATTTCTCAACACATAGCAAGTGAGGTCCCCAAATTGCTCAAGGAAGCTCAAGAGTTGACCAGACAAACTCTCTCCTAAGGCAGTATACCTCAAATTAGGGTTTCTATTTTTATCAAGTTGTGTTAACCACAAAGGACTCAAATTCTCACCATTGTCCTAATATGTTCTCAAGATCATCCATGTCAAGTTTCAAGCCTTGCAGAAGAAGTTTGCTCAGTCAATTGCTCAAATGCCTGAAAATCAACAATACTAGGTTAAAAGTCAACTGTGGCCCACATACAGTCAAACTTCAAGATTTTTGGTCAACATCCTCATTTTGAAGTATTAATCATCATTGTATCAAGGGTTGATCATGATTCCTCAAGGATTGCTCACAATTCATCAAAACCCAAAAGTTGCTAAATTAGGGTTTTACAAGAAAAGTCAACTCAACTTTGACCAAGCATAACTTTCTCATATTTTATCAGAAATAACCCATCCGAAGCTAATTTTGAAGAGGATGCAATTACCTAAGATTCATCTTCAGCTCCCAAGTTCAGAATATGCACTCACAAAAAGATATGAATTTTGACATTATAGGTCCTTTTGAAAAGTCAACAAAAACACCTTTTGAGTCAAAGCTTCATACATGAACATGGAAGACTCAATTAAGATGAGACCAAAATTTTTGCTTAGAGGACATCCTAAGATTTCTAAAAAGTCCAAGAACACCTCTCTAGGGTTAAAATTGAGAGAGTTATGCATTGGCCAAGTTGACCATTTTTGCAAAATTGCCAAAAGACAAATGTGCTCAAATTTGCATTTTTTGCTAAATGGGCCCAACTTTTTATGCTTGCACCTCAATTATAATGTCGTCCACGACTTAAATGTTCACTCACCCATTATGTGCTTCATTTTTCAATTTATTTTTATTTTTCATTGATTAAAAAGTGAATTAAATCAAATAAATGATGAAAATTAATAAAGATATGATTTGATTTGTTTTTTTTTACAGTTTAGCAACCAAGATATGTTGAGCTTACATGATCAAATCGAATCATGCATAATTGGTACAAGAAAGGCATGATTGGCATGAAAATAGAAAGATATCATATGGCTTAAAAATAAAATATTCCATTTATGAATTCTCAAGATTGGATCCAAGTTTGTTAACCTAATTGGATTCAATACATATACTGAAGTATGTGGAACCCTAAACACAAGAATTTTCGTGCACAACCTGCCTCCAAAAACCAGAACAAAACTTGAAAATTTCCAAGAAAATTGAGACAAATTTAATTCCCAAGGCTATCTCAAGCCCTCCTGGTCATTCCAATCGCTTGCTAGACATCTCAGGAAGCTAACAGCATCCTTTGCAAGCTTTAAAACGCCCAGAATCGCGCCCTATAGGCACCACGGTTTGCCTAAAAACTTGATTCTGATTTCACTGATTTACTCATCATAAGCATGTTTCAATTATATATTCTTGTTCATCATCGTGTTTGCAAGCTATTGGTACCACTTAATTGCATTTGCAATGCAAGAATCACAATATGCCATTCCTAGGGTTTCTTTGTTCGTTTAGGGGGTTTTCAGTATAAGTAAAATTAGGCCTTGATTCTGGTACCATGATGCTCTTAAGGATGAGACGAGTTTATTGGTACCATCACCTTTCATTTATATTTCTTGTACAGGATTTTAGAATGTTACAGGTCTGTAGCTACACGCAAATGTTCGTAGGTAAAAGTGTTCTACCTATAACGACAGGTCGGTGAAGGAGATGATGGTGTGGCAGCATATGGCTGGCCCGTTTGAATTTTCGCGCATTTTCTGAATATATTGTTTGATTTTCTTATATTATTTTGTTTCTATTATATGAATAAATAGAGCACGTAACACAGCTGGCAAGGGATTAGTTGAAGCGAGCATAAGGACTTGGGTTTGATCCCTAGGTCCCAGCGTTTTCATTTGTATTATTTTCAGATAATTGATCCAGTGCATACCTCATCATGATGTCCACCATACAACCTCAACATCCAGCCCTTTGATGCCCAGCTAGCCAGATCCAATACCTCTCCAATGAAGGACCATGATAGACATTCAAGTCAACTTTGCACCAAATCAAGCGTGGTCAACCTGGCTTTGGAATGTTGGGCCAGAAAATCCAGAATTGCACCCCCTGCGTTTGCTAACACACAGGCCCATCTCTTCACTTTTTTTATTTCTTCTTTTATTAATTCTTTTACTATTTTCTTTTAATTATTTTAATTAACAAAATTAATCACTTTTTTTATAAAATCACAAAATCGAGAATTCACCAAAATTAGAATTAGTTTTTTTTATCTAATTTAATTTAGTTTAATTTGACTTAGTGAAATTTTAACTTGTTTTTATAATTAAAATCCATTAGAAAATTAGGTTTAAGTTCTTGATTTAATTATTTTCTTTTTTTTCAAACCAAAACACAAAAATAGGTTTTTTAGAGTGAATTAATTTATTTTTCTTAATTAGAATTAATTAGTAATTAGAGTCTTTTTCTAATTTAATTATTCCATTATTTTCTTAAATAACAAAACATGACAAAAAAACATTTTTTCTTTAATCAATCGCAAGTAGGATTAGTCAAAGGGTCAAAACCCTAATCGCCTCGCATTTAATTCGCCACGCGCTTGTTAATTATTTTGCCAATATTTTTGTAATTGTTCATGGTTTGTAATTGTTAATTTAGGGTTTTTATTTTACTGTTTAAATCCTCAATTTTTGGTTATGTAATTAATCCCTCTCCCCGAAGCCTTGTAATAGCGTAGGTTTATTTTCTCGCATTTTTAATTCCTGCAAATATTTAACTGTCTAGATGTATGTTTAGGATTATATGGCAAGAATGCATGACAAAATTAAAATGGTTAGAAAACCCTAATGTGCAAAGATAATAAACTGAAAATCAATCACTCGCACATATTCACTCTTAGGGTATACTCTCACTTCGGTTGCTTTTGGTAGACGATCATTAATTATAGGGTGTCTTAGTGGTTGCCCTCCAGTCTAAAAAGATCAAAATGTCCCACTCGAATATTGCCTCGGAAATGTTGCCTCGAAAGATCTGAAGACTCTAGAGTTACTATTAAGATGTCCTAACATTGCTTTAGTGATCGTACGTCCCTTTCGTATTGACCCTTACAAATTCCAACGACGGTGCTACCTATTTTTCAATAGTAGGATAGCTCTGTCTAAAGGAAACAAGAATAGAAACGATCTTTTTTCGAGTAGGTAGATGCTAGTAGGTACTTGCTCAAATCAAAACTTTTCACACTTACACATTTCAAACAAATTTTCAAAACAACTTCGTTACATCCTTGAGGACTGATACAAGGGTTATCACGAAGTAAAACATTTTCAAAACAAAGCACACAATCACAAGCAATTTAAAAATGAGCAAGTACCTAAGCGCCCATGGAAAACCATGGATGGAAAGGGTGCTACACCTTCCTTTTCTATAATCTACCCCATGTACTCAGAATATCTCGAAAAAGGATTTTTTCTATACTTTTTTCCTTTCCGATTGGATGAAATAAAAGTTGGTGGTGACTCTTTCTTACCGCGAAATTTTGTGAATAAAAAAACGCAAAACGCAAACCAGTAAAAATAGTCGGTTCTACCACCGTATCACAGTTACACTATTATCTGGTCGCGTCCAGGCTTCATAGTATTTGAAAAGTTACACTATTATCTGGTCGGGTCCAGGCTTCATAGTGACTAAAAGTTGTACTATTATCTAGTCGGGTCCAGGCTTCATAGTAACTGAAAGGTTACACTATTATCTGGTCGGGTCTAGGCTTCATAGTATTTGAAAAGTTTTACTATTATCTGGTTGGATCCAGGCTTCATAGTATTTAAAGAGTTTCACTATTATCTGGTCGGGTCCAGGCTTCATCGTATTTGAAAAGTTACACTATTATCTGGTCTTGTCCAGGCTTCCTAGTGTTTTGAATGAAGTTGACTGTTATTTGGTCGGATCCAGGCTTCACAACAACTTACTAAAGTTAAAACTTTTATCTGGTTGGATTCCAGGCTTCACAACAACTTTCGGAGATAGCAAAGACTTTGTTGGAGACTTCATAGGGAATTAGGGGTTGTGGCCCTCTGATTTGTAATAGTCTGAAAGGAAAACTCAAGTTGGAGAGGATAGACTATGCCGGGGAATTTTACTGATTGTTGTTTGTTGTATGTTGTTTGTTGGGGAAATAAACCCTGTTGATGAACTGCTGACGAGGTGAGTTCTTTTAGGAAGAGATCCACAAGGATTTTTCTTTTAGGACCAATTTGGCTAGGGAGAGAGCTGTCAAGAGATTGAGACTCTGGCTAGAGATCAACCTATGCAAAGAAACTTTGTGGGAAACTATGTTAGGGGAAAGGTTTATTGTAATCGTCCTTGTGGGGATAATGCTAATGAAATAACTCTGTGGGGATATTCCATATACATTAAAGAGATGTTTGTTGCTGCTTAGCAGGACACATATGCCAAATAGTTTTAATTATGTTCACATGCATATGTTCGTTCAATTTTAGCCATTGGACCTTTTTGTATTCAAAACAAAAACAGAAAGTTTGCACTTCAAAGTATATTTGTATTGATATTTTGCCCATGAGTATGTGTTTTTAGTAAAAAGAGACGGAGATCCTAGTAAGAGGAAATCGTTGAAAGGAAAACAAAGTTGAAAACAAAGATAACAGCCATGTGGAAGTGATCTCATCGTGTTTCGACTCTACTATTGCCCCAATGTCTTCGAATGCCCCTTGTCATTGACAGAAGTTGATTGGATTGATCTTGGACCGTTTGAACTCAGACCTTGGTAATAAAGTTGACTGTGGTGATTCCACAGGACATAGTCATACGCTTTTAATCCTTAACTTTTTCCTGGACCGCCCTTTCGGGTTTTCAGCCCACCAGGATACCCATTTTTGCCCAAGTCGCCCTTTCAAGTTTTCAACTTGTCGGGTGTACAATCTTTTGCATATATCCCTAATTTTTGCCCAAACCTTTTGGTTTTCCGGGATGCTCTTATCTTGCCTAGGTGTGTCAACCTAGCGGGTATCTTATGCGCACTATTTTTAACTATGTCCGTGTTCACAGGATGTGGGAATTCTTCATCGTCTATGGTAGTCAGCATCATGGCACCAATAGAGAAAACTCTCTTGACAACAAATGGTCCTTCGTAGGTGGGAGTCCATTTTCCTTTGGGGTCGCCTTTTGGAAGAATAATGTGCTTTATCACCAAGTCACCAGCTTGATATACTCGAGGTCTGATCTTTTTGTTGAAAACCTTGATTATGCGTTTTTGGTACATATGACCATGACAAACAGCAGCCAGTCGTTTTTCATCGATCAAGTTCAACTGATCCAATCTTGTCTGAATCCATTCATCTTTGCTTAGGCCTTCCTCATTCATAATCCTTAATAAGGGAATCTGAACTTCCACTGGAAGAACAGCTTCCATTCCATAAACCAAAGAAAAGGGAGTTGCCCTAGTTGATGTCCGAGCTGAAGTACGGTAGCCATGAAGAGAAAACGGTAACACCTCATGCCAGTCCTTGTAGGTTACTACCATCTTCTGCATAATCTTCTTAATGTTTTTGTTGGTCGCTTCTACTACGCCATTCATTTTAGGTCTATAAGGAGAATAATTGTGATGCTTGATTTTGAACTGAGTGCAAAGTTCGGTAATCATAGCATTATTGAGGTTAGTCCCATTGTCGGTGATGATCTTTTCGGGGATACCATAGTGGCAGATGAGGTTGTGTTTGATGAACCTAGCTACCACGTTCTTCGTAACCGAGGAAAATGAGGCGGCTTCGACCCATTTGGTGAAATAATCAATAGCTTCCAGAATGAAGCGATGTTCATTGGAAGCAGTGGGTTTGATCTCTCCAATCATGTCAATGCCCCAGATTGCAAATGGCCAAGGAGCAGTCATGACGTTCAGAGGGATAGGAGGCACATGGACCTTGTCAGCATAGATTTGGAATTTGTGGCAAGTTCTTGAGTCGTGAAGGAAATCAGTCTCCATCGTTGACCAATAGTATCCAGCTCTCAGGATATTATTGGCCACGGTATATCCGCTAGAGTGAGTCCCAAAGAGACCATCATGCATGTCTTCTATAATCTCCTATGCCTCCTTCTTGTCCACACATCGGAATAGAGTAGAGTCATGGTTGCGTTTGTACAAGATTCCATTACTTAGGAAGAATTTGGCTAAGAATCATCGTAAGAATTTTCTGTCATTGATGGATTCTCCCTCAGGGTACTCTTGTGCCTCAAGGTATCTCTTTAACTCATGGTACCATGGCTTTTCTGTGTCAGTGTCGAGCTCATAGCAGTGTACAAGTCCGTCGAATCTCTCAATTGTAATCATGGGAGCTTCGTTGTCCCATTTGACCTTGAACATTAAGGACATTGTGGCTAAAGCATCGGCTAACTGATTTTCTTCCCTAGGGAAGTGTTCAAAGGTGACCTCTTCGAAGTAAGGAATCAGAGATAGTAAAAGCTCCTTGTAAGGGATGAGATTAGGGTGTTTATTGTCCCAATCTCCTTTTACTTGGCTAATCACTAAAGCGGAATCCCCAAACACATTCAAATGCTTGATCCTCAAATCAATTGCAGCCTACAGACCCAAAATGCATGCCTCGTACTCAGCCATGTTGTTCGTACAATCGAAGCATAGTCTGGCAGTGAAAGGAGTGTGGAAACCTTCAGGGGAGATAATCATGGCACCAATTCCGTTACCCAAAGCGTTGGAAGCCCCATCGAATACCATAGTCCATCGGGATCCTTGTTCAAGTCCGTCATACGGTCCAGGTTTCGCACATTCGATCACTAGCATGATGTTCTCATCTTGGAAGTCAAAGTTCATAGACTGATAATCATCAACAGCTTAATGGGCCAAATGATATGCTAATACACTTCCTTTGATGGCCTTTTGAATTGTGTATTGAATATCGTACTCGGTCAAGATCATTTTCCATCTAGCTATCCGTCTGGAAAGAGTGGGTTTCTCGAAGATGTACTTGATAGGGTCCATTTTAGAAATCAGTAAAGTGGTATGAGTTAAGATATACTGTCTTAGCCGGTGAGCAGCCCGTGCCAGAGCGCAACAAGTTTTCTTAATCAGTGAATATTTGGCTTCACAGTCGGTAAATGTTTTGCTCATGTAGTAAATACCATGCTCTTTTCAGCCAGACTAGTCATGTTGGCCCAACACACACCCCATATAATTCTCTAGCACCATCAAGTACATGACCAAGGGTCTTCCTTCAACTGGAGGCATGAGAATAGAACGTTCTTGCATATATTCTTTGATTTTGTCGAAGGCAGCTTGGTATTCATCATTCCATCTGACTACTTGATCTTTCTTCAAGAGTTTGAAGATTGACTCACAAGTAGCAGTTAAGTGAGATATGAAGCGGGCGATGTAGTTAAGACGACCCATGAATCCTCTAACTTCCTTTTCAAAGTGGGGGACTGGAATTTCTCGGATGGCCTTTACCTTGGCAGGATCGACCTTGATTCTTTTACCACTAATAACAAATCCTAGAAGCTTTCCAGACCGTACTCCGAATGTGCACTTGTTAGGGTTCAACCTCAACTTATACTTTTTCAGCCTCTCGAATAGCTTGTATAGGTGATTAAGGTACTCCTCTTCAGTTTGTGATCTTGCAATCATATCATCCATATATACCTCTATCTCATGGTGGATCATATCATGAAACAAAGCTACCATAGCCCTTTGATATGTTACCCCGTCATTCTTTAATCCGAATGGCATGACCTTGTAGCAAAAGGTGCCCCATTGCGTAATGAAAGTGGTCTTCTCCATGTCTTCGGGAGCCATCCTAATTTTATTATAGCCGGAGAAACCATCCATGAAAGAGAAGACTTTATGCTGAGCAGTGTTACATCAATATGAGGTAGAGGGAAGTCATCCTTGGGGCTTGCCCTATTCAGATCCCTATAATCTACGCACATGCAAACTTTTTCATCTTTCTTCGGTACTGGCATCACATTTGCAACCTATTGGAGATAAGATGTCACAGCTAGGAATTCTGCATCAAATTGTTTCATCACTTCAGATTTTATATTTTCAGACATGTCAGGCCTCATGCGCCGAACTTTTTGTTTGACAGGAGGACAATCTTCATTTGTCAGCAGACGATGAACTACAATATCGGTATCCAACCCTGGCATATCTTCATACGACCAAGCAAACATTTCCAAATAGTCATACAACATCTGAACTAATCTGACTTTGACATTGCTTTCCAGGTTAGCGCCGATCTTAACCTCTTTCTTGTCTGTCTCGGTACCTAGATTGGTGATTTCAACTGACTCTTTGTGCGGCTGAATAGATTTTTCCTCTTGTAATAGAAGTTTGGTTAGTTCTCTCAGTATTTCACAATCTTCCTCGCCTTCGTCTTCGTCTTGGTTAATTGGACGTTCGAAGTCATTTATCGATAATAGTAGAGTCATTGGTAATGAGATCCAGAGTGGATGAGGACCTGCAAGAGTGTGTGTGTATGCATGTAAGACACATGGCTATTTTGAAAAATGTATTTGAATAAAAAGAAAGACAATGAGCATAAAAGTTCGAATGCAAAAAGTCCAATGATTTGTATTGAATGATCATATGATAAAATGAACATACATAAAACCCTTGACAAATGAACCATGGTGCCCCGGGCCCGGCCCATGGCTTAAAAGTCATTGTTTAATATTACAGACAAAATGGTCTTGAATTAATAGAAAGCAATAAACAAGTAATTACTCCTCAATGAAGGAGATGGGAACGAAGTCCTTTGCGTGCCAATTGTTGAGCTCCATTGTAGTAGGATATAGCCAATCTTCAAATGCAACCTCATCATCAGAATCCTCCACAGTTTTGACTTCATGGCTTCCAATACGAAGAGGAGGCTTTCTTGCACGAGCGCGCCTCACTTCTTTCTGAGCCTTGATAGTGAAACCTAAACCACATTTATCTGCTTTGAATGGGATCTTGAGAAGTTTCCCCCAAGTATCACAGCTTCCTTCTTCAACTGCGGCACGAGCATCTCTAAACAAAATCGTCTTTGGCATGACCTTAACAGCTTTGGACACATCATAGGAAAATTTGGCAGAAGCAACCATTGGTGGCACAACTTCAAAAGCCTAACACGGGGTCTCTATAAATTCGCAATCCATCTCCACATATTTGAAAGAGTTGAGGTGGCTTACCATGAACTCCTCCTCGCCACAGATAGTGGCAATCCTTCCTTTGACCGGATACTTGAGCTTTTGATGAAGGGTTGACGTTACTGCCCCTGCTCCATGGATCCAAGGGCGACCCAACAAATAGGAGTAAGCAGGACGGATATCCATGATGTAGAAAGTAGAGTTGAAAATCTGTGATCCCACCTTGATTGGGAGATCCACCTCTCCATGAACTGTCCTATTGGACCCATTGAAAGCCCTCACAATAATATCACTTGGTTTCAAAACTAGTCCTTCACAGTCTAAGCGGTCTAAATCCCCATTGGGTAGCACGTTTAAAGAAGAGCCAATGTCAACCAGAACATGTGCTAGGGTAGTCCCCTTACATTCAACGGTAATATGCAGAGCTTTGTTATGGTTCTTTCCCAGTGGTGTCAGATCAGCATCTGAGAACCCCAAACCATTGTCGGCCGTCAAGCTTGCCACACAATTTTCAAACTGGTCAGTTGTGGTCTCTTGAGGGACATGAGCCTTCTTCAAGAATTTGATTAATTCCCAAGCATGAGCATCGGAATAGAGTAGCAAAGATAACATAGAAATCTTGGAAGGGGTTTTCCCCAACTACTCCACAATCGTGAAATCACTCCTTTTTATAATTTTCAAGATCTCATCCATTTCTCGAGCGGAAGGCTCCTCAGCAACAATGCCTTTTACGGGTATTTCTGTCTCAACGGGCTCAACTACTTTCTCTTTTCCCGTTGTATCAGCACTAGTATTAGCAGTGGTGATGCGGACAGGTGCCTTTGTAGCAGTTGGTGGTGAGATATTGGGTGAAAAGATTCTCCCAGTTTTGGTCACCTTACTAGAGCCAGTAATGTTACCAATGTCATCAGCTTTTCTTTCTTCAATCCAAGCGTCTTGCTTTATCCCATGGTAAAACACCTCAGCACCATAGTTCCATGGCACTGATTTGTTGGAAGAGTACGTAATTGGCCCGGGGGTGGTAATTATCAGAGGAGCAACAGTCAGTTCATTTGAAATCCTGATAGGACCCTTGGAGGAGATCCTAAGAGGCTTGTTTGAGATCGTTATGATGGAGAGGACTTTAATATTATTTGTCAAACTTTTGACGAACAGAGTCTTCTCAAATAGGATCCCGTGGCTATTCATCAGGCGTTGAATGCCTTCCTTCAGCCATTTTCATCCATTGAGTTATTTGAAGCAGCAATCACAGTCCTTTAAACATCCAAGGAAAATCCCGGCTTTCAACAGATTCTCTTTGATAATGGTTAACAGAGTAGTCAAGTATTCGATGGAGGAAACAAACATGGTGTCTTCAACAGCATTGACACTCTTGCCATGGTTTGGCATAGGAGCGGTGATTACATTTGGAGTTGGAGGAGGGTCAAATTCAATGGTCTTGTTGTCTATTAAGTCTTGAATTTTATTCTAGCATTGGTCAGTCTCATGCCCGAGACTATTCGAGTGATATGCACACTTGGTATTCAGATTGTATTTAGGTGAAGTTGTATATGGATTGGTCAGAGGATCACGCAGTGTCACCAAATTATACTTTAACATGTGTTGTAAGGCTTGGGATAGTGACATGCCTATCCTTGTGAATTTTCTTAGTGGAGCCCGAAACCGTTGATGATTGGAAGATTGTCTTTGAACAGGAGTTGGGTTGGAAATCCGGATAGCATTAACAGACTGACGGTCATATTTCTTGGTACGGGCCCTTGCCCCCATACACATCATTCATTTCTTTCTTACCGATAAAAGGTTTCTTTACAAGATTCGAGGTGGAAGCAGATGCTATGGGAATCTTCCCACTTTTGATACCGCTTTCAACTCTTTCGCCGGTTAAAATCAGCTCGGTGAAATCGGATGAAGAACAACCAACCAACAAGTTGAAAAATGGACCAGATAAAGTGCCCATAAACATATCAATGTGCTCCCTATCAGTTAACGGAGGTTGGGTCCTACTGGAAAGATCCCTCCACTTTTGGGCGTACTCTTTGAACCCTTCATTCTTCCCCATTGTCATGTCTTGCAATTGAACTCTTGTCAGTGCCAGGTCGGCATTATACTGGTATTGGTGGTAGAAAGCGGTGTCTAAGTCTTCCCATGTATGGATACAGGAACCCTCCAATTGGTAAAACCATCTAGTTGCGTCCCAGCCAAGCTTTCTTGAATGAAGTGAACCCATAGTTTCTTGTTGGCGGTGTGCGGTTGAATTTTGCGCATATAAGACTTCAGGTGAAGTTTTGGGCAGGAAACCCCATTGTATTTTGCAAAGACTGGTATCTTGAATTTATGGGGAATGACAACCCCAGATATTAAACCCAAATCATCAAAATACAAACCGGGGACGGCTTGAATCTCAACAGCCTTCAATCTGTCTTTTAGTTGCTTGTACTTAACATCGGCAGGAGGATATTGCTCGTCAAAATAATCTTCATCATCAGACGCTTGATCATTGGTACACCCAACCTGGGTACTCCTTGCTTCTCCAATCTGATTCTCATTTTCCTTAGAAGAATCTTCCCCTACCGGTATATGATGGATTGGCTCCCTGAATCTCTTACCCATATTGACTAGGGCTTTCCTTCTTGGCTTCTTTTTGGCTGCCAACAACGTCATCAACTCTTGTTGCCACTTGGCCGGGGTCAGCAGAGTCTCTTGAAACTGGGAGTTTTGTGCTTGTAGGTCTTTCACTGTTTTCTCGATATCCATCTTGCTAAAATAAACAGCAGAAAGATAAAGAAACATGTCATGGAAAACCTGTTATGTTATGATGCATGGAAGATGTGTATACAAATGATTTCAAGGATTTATGAAATTTAAATTTGTATAGACAAAGAATGAACAAACGTCAATTTTCATTAATTAGTTTAAAATTACTACATCATGCCTCTTGGGCTTACAAAATAAATCTCTAAGATAAAAAGGTCGAACGCATCCTCTTTGGCGCAACGTAGGCATTCAAGCTTTGTTCTTCATGTTGCTGCTTTGTAAGCTCCAAAGCCCTTTTCTCGCTAGCGTAGAATTGAGCTTCGAAGGTGTCTCGTTCTTCCTTTAGCTGAATCCAACCTTTTGCAAGTCTTCAAGAGAAGTAGGCATGTCAGGATGGAGGACAGTATACGGGGCATCTCCTTCAACCACAGGCTCCATGATAACTGGTAGGATGGAGGGATAAGGCATCACGAGCTTCTGAGCACGAGCTTGTACCCACCTAAGGTAAGGTTCAAGGGGAATAGAATTCTTGTGTCCCAGCGTCCTACTCTCCCCTTTGTTTACCATCATGCAAGCTCATACAAACCTCTGACGGTATCCTTGATCGTCGCTCTCGTAGTCGAATACCACTCCTTGGATGAACATATCATGAGGACTATCTCTTCGGGCATAACCAAACTGTTGTAAGTGATACATCCCCTAATGCCAAATAAAGGGACATTAGGGAATTCCCCACAATGGTCGATGATAGTAACGTTCTTCAAGGATCGAGAACACCAATGAATATCTGAATGTCTGAGCGTCATCAACCTATGGGACCACCTTAAACCTTGATCGTTCTTCAACATGGATCGGGGGAGATGCGAGACAAACCATCTATCCAAAAGAGGAATTCAACACATGAGGTCCCCTCTCTTCCTCATAGTGCGAGAGTGGAGAGAATGTAGGATATCTCCAAACAAAGTAGGCACCGGATTGCGAGACATGAAGATTTTGACAGTATTTACATCTATAAGTTAGTGAGATTTTGGAAATAAAACCATCCCATAGATGAGAAGGGCCAAGATTTCTTCAAAAGCTTGTAAATCCAAAGAGTTCCGACAATCTTGAGCTTTCTTAAACAAGAACTTGGCTAAGAACCCTTTGACACCACTCCTTGTTTCCTAATTAGTCGTTACATCAGATTGTTGCAAGTGTAGTGCTTGGGCAATCTTTTCAGGTATTGGATCTCTTTTTGTACCGTTGAAGGGTAGTTGATTGAGAATAGGAATCCTCAAGAGTTGAGAGAATTCTTCCATAGTAAGTACGAGTTGGTAATCAGGAAAGGTGAAGCAATGGTGTAGAGGATCAAAGAATTGGAAAAGCACCTTCGTCATATCTTCATCAGTGCTCAAGGTAACCAAGTTTAGGAGGCGACTATGTCTTTCGGTGAATGAAGAATTATCAGGGATCCTTGATGCTAACTCTTTGAGTTGAGAAGCAATTCTTACGAGATTGACTTGGATAGTATTCCTGCGGATGGAAGCCATGTCCTAAAAAACAGAACAAAGATAAATCCCAATAATCCTTGAAATGGTTAGTGAGAATGCTTATGATGTTATGATGTTTATGATGTTATGTAAAAGTAAGCATATACACACAAGGCAAACAAGCCCTTAGGTTTAGGCTTGCATGGAGTCTTATAGGTAAGTACCCTCTTGAAGTTTAGTTGGCTCAACCTGTCCTAGCAATAATATCCGGGTTCTAAGGGATCTCAATATCACTGATATTTCTTATCGGGCATTGTTTCAGCGCAAGCCTTTTTCATGGCGACCGAAATATCCTGAGAAGTCTGATCTCAATGATCGTAGTATCGAGTATCATCCAACTTCGGACTATACCAAAGTCGGCTATCTCACTACTTCCTAATGGCCAAGTTGGTCAAGTAAAGGTTCTATAGTCAGTTAGTGCTTCATGACACCACACAGCGGCCCCGTATTTTCCTTGACTACTCAAGGGCTACCGGTACCCACAAATGTGTCACACTAACGTAGCTATTGCTTAGACCGTGTTGGTATACCCTGCACAATTTCCACAACGTATTGCTACTTACCTATAAGGTATCCCAAATTCGGGTAGAGGATCAAAATAAGACCAAACAAGGAACCAAAATGTAAAGCAATCAAGTCAAACAATGAAAGCAAATAAAGGTGATCTAGCCCTAAGGTAACCCCATTTTTAATTATTTTTTTCCCAGCATAGTCGCCAGTTCTGTAATACAGTGAGAGAACTAACTTGGGATGTTTTGTGTTTGATCGTAAATGTTGCGGTTAGCAAGAGTCTCCATCGACTTTTCTTTTATCCAAAAGGAAAGGTGGAAAAGAACAGGAAAGACCTTTGAGATTATTTCTTGAGTTCGGGGGGTAGATTATGAAAAGGGAATGTGTTAGCACCCTTTTCATCCATAGTTATCTACGGGATCTTAGTTGCTTGCTAGATCACTTGCTTTGTTTGAATATGTGCTTTGTGGTGGTTTTTGAAAGTATATTTGAAAAGGCGCCTTCGTTTAGGAAAACTTTTGAAAATATTTCATGGTGTTTGTTTTGAAAGTGTGTGTTTTGTTTTAAAAGTGAGAAAGCAACTAAGAACGTCT
Source organism: Vicia faba (assembly GCA_948472305.1). NCBI lineage: Eukaryota > Viridiplantae > Streptophyta > Magnoliopsida > Fabales > Fabaceae > Vicia > Vicia faba. Next base: position 1,306,421,300 of record OX451740.1, on the reverse strand, counting down.
CTACCTACTCAAAAGTCTTTTGTTCATTTCTTCCTTCCTTTGATATTTATATCTCACCATTGATTGGTAAGAAACCTTATCTTTAGATGTAAAGGGACGGGCGTGGATCATCGTATAGTCATGATAGCAATGTTGTGAGATATCTTAGCATTTCTCTTTGAGGGTCTAAGACCTTTTGAAAGGCAACATTTGTAGCATCATCGAGGGACTATGGTCCTGTATTTTTTATTTGTTTTTGCTAAGACATCTCACATGCATAACATGACCATTTTTTAAGCAACAAGTGGAGTTAACCTTAAGGGTGCATGTGTGAATAGTGTGTTTGATTTGCATGCATTTAATATTTGATTAGGGTTATCTAGTTGTTGATTTTTATCTTTCCATACAAACCCTAATTACTAGCATTTATAAGAAAGCTATAAATTGCCGAAAGTAAATTTACTACGCTATTAAATCATTTGGGGAGGTGGTATACAAATTTATAAATGGGGATTCCAAGAAATTAAACCTAATTATCTATTACAACCATATTGAAATAATGAGTAATGTACAAGAATTGAAAGGAATATAATATACAAGGATATAAATGGAAAAGAAATCTATTTTTTGTTTGGTTTTGAGGAAAGGGTTTGGTTTTGACCTAATTAACTAAAAGAATTAATTAATTAAGATAAATAAAATTAAACCTAAACTAATTAAGAAAAGAAATTTAGAAAGCATTTTTTAGGGTTTTTTTGGAAAAGGGTTTAAGTTTAATCAAAATAGTATGGAAATTAATTAATTAAAAGAAAACTAAATTCTAAGTTAATTTTAAATAAATAACTAAACCTAAATCTAATTATTACTTTATTAGGAAAAAGAATTAAATTTGTTTTAAGAAAATAATTTTGTCTTTTTTAGTTTAAAAAAGGAAATAGAAATAAGAGAATATAAGTATATTAGATAAATAAATAAACTATTTTTTGGATTGTTATTAATAAAAATAATAATAATAATAATAATAATAATAATAATAATAATAATAATAATAATAATAATAATAATAATAATAATAATAATAAAAATAATAAAGAAAAATAAAATAAAATAAAATATAAAAACAAAAGCCAGGGGGTGAAAATGGCATTTAGGGTGCATGTTAAAAAAAACAATTTTATTTGAAGCCTGGCCCATTAATGTTTTTGTAATCAGAAAAAATAAATAAATAAAAAAAGTTGGGTGTGTGTTGTAAATGGAAACAGGGGGGTTAGGAGAAGTAAAAAAAATGGAAAGCCCCAACTGACTCAGAGCCCATGCGCGCTGGCTTGTTTTCAAAATAGAAGAAAATGTTAGAAAGAAAACAAAAAGTGGCAGCGCTGGGGATTGAACCCACGGCCTTGACATGATACGTGAGATGCCTTACCACTGGGGTGGCTATACATTCGTAAACTTAAACAAAACCATAAATATATAACACAAACCCATTTCTAGAAATGAACTTCATCTTCAACCTCCAGCCAGGGTCCCTGTAACTCGTTCATTTCTCATCCATTCTCAAAACGTCCAACGTTAAACTTGTTAGAAACTTTACCAGGATTCCAGAAATGTAAAAAAATTGGACTAACAATCAAAGATGAGAATATATTTATAAAAGTACCAAATCATGACCTAAATTTTTTCAGAGATTCAAACCTAAAATTCTCTAAGCTCGGGCAATATAAATGAAAACTATGAACATGTACATCTTCAGGGCAATGATATCTACATTTTATTTTTGAAAATGGAAACTTAACAATGTATGTATGAAGAGTTTGAAAACCAAAAAAGTTACCTTGCAAGTAGGGATCGTGTTTTGAATAAGAGAAACTTCTAAGGTGTTGTGATGATCTGTTTAGCTTGCCTAGACCTCCTTGAGTGTGTTCCAACTCCTACTTTGCTTTGAGGATGGCTGAAACTCTCTACTCAAGTCAAGTTGTAAGCTTGAGTTTTGAAAATGGTGAATGGTGCAAAGGGGGTTACAGTCCAGAAACAAAGTCCTAGATCACTTTGATATGATGTATATTAAGTGTTTGGATGGTTAAAACTTAATACGCACGAGTGGATTTGGAGATGGCTATGTGAAGCTCAAAACTGTCAAGTTATGGCATATTCTGAGTTGCAGAGTATTTGGGAGTGTTTTGGGGTGCTTGAGCTTGTGTATTTGCTTGCAAATAACTTGTATAGTTATAAGCAAGAGGTCTTAGGGTTTGAAGTTGATAGATCTGTGAGATATAGAGTTATGGCTATGTTACTTGATTTTGAAGAAAGATGGAAAATAAGTTTCAATGTGTTGTACAAGCATGGTCTGAGTTGGTAGGAAATTATAGCCATTTTGCTTTTGGTTTTTGACTTTGCTTGTGTTTAGATGAAACAAGTTAGGAGCTCTATGCATTGACTTTGTGATTAAAGTCACTTTTCCAAAATGGAAGTGTGAACTTTGTTCCATTAATGGAATATTCACTTAGACAATGACTCAAACACTTGGATCATAGCTCAAATAGTTGTGTAATCTTATGATTATGGATATATTTAGAGGTTAGAAGCCTGTAAAGTAAGATTTATGAAGCATGGGTGTGGATTGGATCAAATGTTCATCATGAAAATGACTTGAAAAACAAGTTTGAAACCCTAACTTCTTGCATTCGATTATCTTAGCTCAAGTATGTTCTTGATGATTTCTTAGACATTTTGGAAAGCTTTTAACATCCTCTACAACCTTCATGTTGGACATTTTTGAATATAAATCTTGGAACTATGTGAAAAGTTTCCATGAAGTTGGTACCAAAAATATGCCTAACTAGGGCAAAATTTCACTAGTGTTTAAGTTTCATGAGCATGTCTTCATGAATTCATAACTTGAAATCCAAGAATTTCTAGAAAAAGTTCTGACCGACAATGTTTTATATCTCATTGAGATATAAAACTTTCATGTTGGAAGTTTCCCTTTAATCATCTTGCATCATGGTGGAAATTTGGCACAAAGTTGTGAAAAATGTTAATTTTCTAGTACTTCGAAAAATGTCTAAGCCTTAGAATTTTGACTTTACAAAGATAACTTTGACTTTTCAATTTCTTGGTGAACAAGTTTCATATTTTGACATGTCTTGATGAAATATGATTTTTGAAACTTGATTTTGATCAAAAAGTCAAAGTTTGACTTTTCAGTGTACAGTTGACTTTTCATCAATTGACTGAAATTCATATGTCAATCCAATAATCTTGATATATGGTTTGAACTATGCAATTAGGTCAAGATGGTGAATTTTAATCCTTGAGATCATGTCTTGAACCAATAAGTCATTTTCTTGGTCAAAAGTAAAGAACTGAGTCTTCTCAATCAAAACCCTAATTTTGACCATTTTGCCCTTTTGGTGTTCTGATCAAATTTCTTTGAGGAATTGTGATCCAACTTGATCAATTGATATACATGAGCTCATAATGTTGATATGGATCAAAAATCATGGAGTTTGACTGTAAATTGACCGCAGTTGACTTTTCATCTAATATAACTGATTTTAGGTCATCTGATCAATTGATTGAGCAATTTTGTGATCAAAAACTTGAAACTTGACATGAGAAATCTTGATGGTTCCTAATGATCCATGAAAGTAATTTTAGGCCTTGAAAGTCCAATTGTCCTTGTGAAAACTGAAACCCTAATTTTGAGTTGTCAGTGGTTGAGGAGGTGTCTTGAGCTGATCAAACCTTGTGTAGTCTTGAATCAATTGAGATCTTAAGAGAGATTTCTTGAGAAATGAGAGGGAAAATTTTGGGGTACAACAGGTTTTATAGGAGGATTCCTTAGTGTTACCAAATATGCCTTCAACAGATGTTGTAAAGCTTATGTCAGTGGCATTTTGATTCTAGTGAATTGCCTCCTCGGGGCATCAGGCCTTTGTTAATTGTGTGATTGTTGTGGTCGTTGAGCTGGGGTCGGGTTTGAAATTAATACCACTCCTACCTACTGATGATGATCATTCTTTACATGACTCCTTTGTCCATAAACAGCATTAGCTTCCTTCTTACCAACAAATGGTTTTTCACATCATTAGAGGTCGAGGCCATAGGGATCTTTCCACTTTTGATGCCGCTTTCAACTCATTCTCTAGTCAAAATCAACACGGTAAACCATGAAGAAGAAATCCTGATTAGAAAATTAAATAATGGACTAGTCAAGGTGACCATGAACATGTCCACTAATTCTCTTACAGTCAATGGGGGCTGCACCCTTCTAGCCAGGTCCCTCCACTTTTAAGCATACTCTTTAAAACCTTCATTTGAACCTATAGTCATATTTTGCAATTGCATGCAGGTTGGTGCAAGATCAGAATTTTATTGGTATTGTCTGTAGAAGGCAGCAGTTAGATCCTCCCAAGTGTGGATATTAGTCCCCTCAAGTTGATAGAATCATTCCAAATGTGTCCCATACAAGATTTCTTGGAAGAAGTGCACCCATAACTTCATATCAGTGGTGTGCAATTGAATCTTGCGGACATAAGACCTCAGATGCATCCTTGGACAGGAGACCCCATCGTATTTGGTGAAGATAGGAACCTTAAATTTGTGGGGAATGACCACCCCAGGGACCAAGCCTAAGTCTCCAAAGTATAAACAAGGCACTATGTGGATCTCCACAGCCTTAAGTCGGTCTTCGAGTTGTTTGTATTTTTCATCCAACGGTGGATACTACTCTTCAGAATAGTCTTCGTCCTTAGTAACTTGATTATTTCCACCCCCAAATATAGTGCCTTTAGCTTCCTCTTCTTGATTATCTTCTTCCTCGAAAGAATCCTCTTCTATTTGAGCTAGTCGGGCAGGCCCCTTGAACCTTCTTCCCATGTTGAGGATGACAACCATTTTCTTAGTCTTCTTCTTGGTGATAAGGAGTGCCATCATTTCTTGCTGACCTTTGGCTAGGTTGAGGAGAGTCTCTTGGAATTATATGTGTTGAGTCTGCAGATCTTTGACGGTTTTCTCTAGAGCCATCTTATACTGAAATAAACAGTAAAAAGATGAGGAAACCTGTATCAGAAAGCCTATTTATGATATGATGCATGCTATGTGGATGCAACATTTTCAAGGACCTTAAGGAATTTAAATTTTCTATCCAAAAAGGAAACAAACACCACAATTGTATTAATAAGTTTTAAGATTACAACTGCCCCTTGGGCTTACAATGAAAATGCAACAAGGTCTCAAAGAGACAAAAAAATAAACTCCTAAAACAAAAGACTCAAGTCTCCCACAGACGCTTCCTCTTTGGTGCAATGTAGGCATTCAGGATTTTCTCCTCGTGAAGTTGCCTCGTGAGCTCCAACACTTATTTCTCCCTTCCATAGAATCGAGCTTCAAAGGTGTCTCGTTCCCCCTTGAGTTGAATCCACAATCTTTGTAACTCTTAGAGGTTGGTAGGCATGTCAGGATGGAGAATAGTATAAGGAATATCTCCCTCAGCAACAAGCTCCATAATTATTGGTAGAATAGCAGGATATGGCATCATGAGATTCTGAGTGTGAGCTCGCACCCATTTGAGATAAGGCTCTAAAGGGATAGAATTCTTATTCCCCAAAGTCTTTCTATCAACTTTGTTTACCATGCCCCGAGCTCGTACAAACCTTTGACGATAACCTTGGAGATTATTCTCGTAATCGAATATAATTCCTTGGATATGCGCGTCATGAGGGCCATCTCTTCGAGCATAGTCAAACTGTCGTAGAGCTAGAGAAGGGTTATAAGTAATGCCTCCCCTAATTCCAAGGAGTGGGACATTAGGGAACTCCCCATAACAGTCAATGATAGTAACATCCTCCAGGGATCGGGAACATCAATCAATATCTGAATGAGAAAGTGACATCATCCTTTGATACCACATCAATCCTTCTTGATTCTTCAATATTTATCGAGGAAGGTGCGAAATAAAACACCTAGATAACAACAGTATGAAACACATAAGATCCTCTATCTTCCTCATAGTGTGGGTGTAAAAACAATGTAGAATGTATCCAAGCAAAGCAGGCACAAGGTTACGAGAAGGAAAAACATTGATAGCATTCACGTCTATGAGTTGGTCCGGATTAGGGAACAAAACCAAACCATAGATTAGAAGAGCCAAGACATCTTCAAAATCTTGAAAATCCATGTCTTCCCAAAACAGTCGAGCCTTCTCTAACAGAAACTGGAGATATGAAAAACACAAGAAGAGGGGGTTGAATTGTAAAACTTAAATCAAAAGGCTTGACAACACAGTATTTTTATCCTGGTTCGTTTGATCTCAAACTACTCCAGTCCACCCGTCAAGGTGATTTCGCCTCTCTCCAATAAGGTCGTAATCCACTATTCTCAAAGGATTACAACAGCTACTTTAACAACTGTTAAATTCTTCTTGAGTACAACCACAATCCGGTTAATCTCAAGGAACTTCTTTTACAAATGAATTGAACAAGTGTGTTTTTGTTTTCTTACAAAACTGTATATCACAATTGTGATAATTACACAAAATAGGCTTGGAATACAATGAATTTTCTAAAGCTTTGAATATGCGTGGTTTCGATAGCTTGGAAAATTTTGAGTGCGTACGTACGTGCTTCTTTTCACAAGCAGACCTGTTTATATAGGCAAGCAAGGATACGTTGTCCATAAAGCAGGTTTAATGATAATAATGCACTTTCCTTTTGTAGAAGATCTTTGTCTGAAGAAAACCGTTAGCATTTAATTCTGTCTTGAATAACCAGTAACGCTTCAGAGTCTTCTTTGCTGTATCTACTGATAACGCTTCAGAGTGTTGATGACTTGGTAAAGATGTCTTTGATCAGAGTCAAAGTGTATTTGTTTAGGCACAGATTCTGGTCATCAAGCTTCAGCGTATAATCTGGTAGCTTCAACGTATAACACATATTTTTGATCTTCTGATGTTGATTCTATTCTTATGCTAATTTTATCAGAACTTTTGCATATACAAAACATAGTTAGGAGCATAGTTTTTCTTTGTATATAACTTTGAAATAATTTATTCTTTGTATTTTGTTATCATCAAAACTCTAATCAAGGGTTGTAGAATCAAACTATGTTCTAACAATCTCCCCCTTTTTGATGATGACAAAAACCAGATTTTTCAATAAAGAATAAAGAATAAAAAGTATAGAATTAAGAAGAAAAACTCCCCCTAAGTTGATTACTTCCCTTTAATTCCATGAGTCTTTGAGCATCAGAATCTTATCGTATCTTTCATCAGAGTTTTGTACTTGTTCAAGCTTTTCAGAAGAGAGAATTTAAGTAGATCAGAATGTTTGAGACTTATGTCTCAGTAATCCGTTATTGAAAATATTTTATTCTTTCTCCCCCTTTTTGTCAGTTATCAAAAAGAACATATAATCAGAGCCAAAATGAGTTTATATTAAAATTAGAATCAACGATAAGTTCAGAACAAATTTTAAAACATAAGAAAATCTAAGAGGGAGGAGGAAGACGCGTGAACAAAGCTTCCAACAAGCCCTTGATCTGGATGTTGGTTTCCTCTTGCTTGGTTAACATGCTCTTGATTTCCGAAATTTTGTCATCCTGTTTATCCATTCTTTCCTGCATCAAAATATCAGATCTCTTCAGGTCTTCCAGAGTCTGCCTTTCATAGGAGGAAGCTTAAGGATCTTCAGTCACTGGATGTTTCTCAGAGCATTCTGCAATGTCATCTTTTTGACCCAGTTCTTCTGCAGGAATCATCTGCTCTGGAGTATCAGTCAGAATGAGATCTTCTGATTCTGGTTGAACTTTGTCTACTGGATGATGTTCTGACCAGGGAGCATTGTCCTGAGGGAGAACTTATTCCTTGAGCAGCTGGCTCAGAACTTGATCTTCAATTTCTTTTAGCAGATTACTGAAGTTCTGTTGAACTTGTCTGTAGCTCTGTCCTTGCATCCTATGAGTTTCAGAACATACCCATTTTCTGAAACTTGTCCAAAGATAGTCTGATGCAGCAGGATCAATCAACTCAAGACTAGCTTGCTTCAGGGAAGTTATCCACTTCTGCATTTTTGTTTCAAATATCAATAAATTGGTACCAACATCTGGTGTAGGTTCAGATGGTTTTGGTTTTGGAATGGCTGTTTTATTGGTTATGGCAGCAAGGCGTTCAAAAACAGTTAAATCAATGACAGTTTTGGCATTGTCATTTGGATTGATCTTTGGTGAGGGAGTGGGAGAGTCTGGAATGATTATTGGACTAGTTGGGGAGTTTGGTGGAGTTGATTCTAGTGAAGAGGGAATTTGGGGAATATCCAGAATGGTCAGGGGTATACTGATGGCCAGAGGTTCAGTGGTTCCAAGAATGGGAATGGGATCAGAATCAACAGTTTGGTTAGATTGACGGTGATGAAGTTCTGGTTCACAGGATTCAGGAGGTTGGACCTCAGAAGTTTGAACTTCTGGTTGTAATAGTTCAGGTTATGGAGAAGGTGGATGAGTTTCTGGTTGAGGAGAGAGTGGAATTTCTGGTTGAGGTGCTTCTGAAATGGTTTCAGAGTTTGGATTTATTGGTATGGGAGCAGAAATATGCTGGTCAAAGGTTTCAATATCTGATAGAACTTTTGCAAGTTCTTGTTGAGTTGCTTCAATATTTGGATTGATAGGTAGGGAGTGGGATCTTCTAAGAGTTAAAGTTTCTGAGGGGTCAAATTCAATGTCAAAATCATCAAATGTTTGTGGGGTAGGGATTGGTACAGATGTTGATACAGATACTGAATCTAAAACAGTTACAGAAGAAGGATTACCTCTCTTTTTAGCTGCTTTGGGGGTCCGTTGGGATGATCCTTCTGCTGCAGCCTTCCTTTTCTTGTTCTTCTTCAGCACAACTTCTGGAGCCTTCTGCTGCAGATGCTGAATATTTAAATTTGGTGTTGTACCATCTGCCTTGCATACATCCAGATATCTGACTATTATCTCAGGCTTGGAATCAATTGCTGAGAACATGGGAAAGTCATCCAGAGGGATTCTTATGCTGGAGATTGTTGCAAAAGAAGTGACATTGGGTTCCTTCTTGATGTTCTCAATAGTCTTCATCTTCTTCAGATTCTTTGCATTCAACGGTTTTCCAACAGTTGCTTCTAAAGTGCTGATTTCCTGTACTTCTGTTAGATGATCTATCAGCTTATTCTCTATCAGAATATCTGATATGAGCCTTCCAAGGGGTATCCAGTCCCTTTTTGTGTGCTCCTCTTCTCTGGTCTCCTTAACACTAGTCCTCAGATGATTGAACAGCAAATGAGCCAGATTCACCTTAATCTTCTGGGAGATGAAGTAGATCAGAAACTACTAATCAATGTTGATATAGTCAGGAGAGCTGGTTGGCTTCCTGTGGTTTATGCATCCCAGAATAATCTTAGCCCATATTCTGTGATGGTCTTTCAGATCCCTTATCTTACTGGAGGGAAGACCCAGAGTGAAGATTTCTCTAGCAATTAAGGCGACATCAGCACATCTTTCAGCCATGTCTATGCATCTTACGCCACCACCACTGTAACCTATCAATCTTGCAATAAGGTCTTCAGTTATGACTATCTTCTTCCCCATTATATACGAAGTAACTTGATGGTTGGAAGATGAAGCATGAATCTAAAATTCCTTCACAAGGATTGGGAACGTTGGACCTACCAGACGGTCAAAATACATGTTCCATCCTTGAGCATTTACTTCTTCAGAGAGATTGAACCCGTTCTCTTGAAGACTGTTAAAGTCCACAATCAATTCTGAGAGTACTTCTAGGTTTTTAATGGACGTGAGGAGAGTTCTGAAAGGTTCTTCATATTGTTCTGAGGAATCTGTTCTCTGAGTACTGGAAGTTGGGTTGCTTGAGGAAGCCATGTTCACACAGAAAAATTTGAGAAGAAAGTGAAAGGGTTTTGTAAAAGATGCAAACTGAAATCAATTAGATTGTAGAGAAAGTGAAAGTGAAAGAGTGTAAAGAATGAGAAATGTGTTTAAATAGATTTTAAAAACGTAAACGGCAAGAGAGAGAAATAAATTATAATGATTATAAGCATTAATGACAGCGATTTTGGGGGATTCGGAAAGATATTAGAACGGTTACCCATGACATGTGTCTCAATGCATCCAATCAGCGCTTTTGACCTTTCAAAAAAGTGAGCGTGTGTTCAGCCTCAGAAGGTAGCTGTTGAATGGATGACAACTATTTGCTTACGTGCACAGCACACTTTTATCCTTGAAATGAAGCGCTCAGATCTTCATGGATAGATTCTGATACAATATGGACTTCTAAAAATCTGAAGGCAGGTTGATCAGCAGTTCACAGAAAATAACCAAAATTCTGAAGGTTAAGATATGAAAATAAAACTGTTTTATTCTGGGCAAGGCTTCATGCTGAGATGTTTCAGAATGAAGTTAAACCTATCTTCAGAAAGAGGTTTTGTAAAAACATCAGCCCATTGATGGTCTGTGTCAATGAATTTTAAATTGAGAATCCCTTTCTGAATATAGTCCCTAATAAAATGATGTTTTATTTCTATATGTTTAGCCCTAGAATGCAAAATAGGATTTTTACTGAGACAAATAGCAGAAGTGTTGTCACAGAGGATAGGGATGTTACTCTCAAATATATTGAAGTCCTCAAGTTGACTTTTCATCCAGAGCATTTGCGTGTTACATCCAGCTGCTGCTATGTATTCAGCTTCTGCTGTTGATAGAGCTATTGTGGACTGTCTTTTGTTGGACCATGAGATCAGATTTTCTCCCAGAAACTGGCAGCTTCCAGAAGTGCTTTTATGTTCAACTCTGTCTCCAGCAAAATCAGCATCACAGTATCCTACTAAGCTGTAATTACTTGATTTTCTATAAAACAAACCCATATTAGCAGTACCATTCAGATACTTGAAAATTCGCTTAACTGTTGTTAAGTGAGATTCTCTAGGATCTGATTGGAATCTAGCACAAATGCAAACACTGAATAGAATGTCAGGCCTTGAAGCCGTCAGATAGAGAAGAGAGCCAATCATACCTCTGTAGACCTTCTGTTCTACCTTTTTACTTACCTCTTCTTTTTCCAGAATGCACGTGGGATGTATTGGAATCCTTGAGGGCTTACATTATGATAGATCAAATTTCTTCAGAAGTTCTCTGACATATTTGCTCTGATGAATGTAAGTTCCTTCTGGAGTTTGATTAATCTGAATGCTCAGAAAGAATTTTAGTTCCCCCATTAGGCTCATCTCAAATTCTGCCTGCATACATTTAGCAAACTCTCTTCCTAGAGAGGGTTTATTGGATCCAAATATAATGTCATCAACATAAATCTGACATACTAAAATTTCATTCTTAACTGTCTTACAGAACAAGGTTGTGTCCACTTTCCCTCTGGTGAATTCCTTTTCTAACAGGAAGTTACTTAGTCTTTCATACCAAGCTCTGGGAGCTTGTTTCAGACCGTAGAGTGACTTTTTTAGTTTGAAAACATATTCTGGATTTTTGGAACTTTCAAAACCAGGGGGTTGGTGCACATAAACTTCTTCTTCTATATAGCCATTTAAGAATTCACTCTTGACATCCATCTGATATAGAGTGATGCCTTTATTAATAGCAAATGAAATTAAAAGTCTGATAGATTCTAACCTGGTGACTGGAGCAAAGGTTTCTGTATAGTCTATCTCCTCTTGCTGACTATAACCTTGTGCTACCAGCCGTGCTTTATTTCTGATGACTTCACCTTGTTCGTTCAGTTTGTTTCTGAACACCCATTATGTACCTATCACGTTGAATCCTTTTGGTTTGGGAACCAGATCCCATACGTCATTTCTTGTGAATTGATTTAGCACCTCTTGCTTGCCAGAATCCAGTCATTGTCGAGAAGTGCTTCATCAATTGTTGTTTGTTCAATTAGAGAAACCAGTCCCATGAGGGATTCTTTAGAGTTTCTGAAGGTAGATCTTGTTCTGATTGGATCTTCCTTCCTTCCTAAGATTGTTTCTTCTGGGTGATCAATTCTGCTTCTGGATGGTCTTTTATGGAGTTGATCAACAGAAGGTGTTGGGTTGCTTGCAGTGACTCTTTCTGATGTTCAGGGAGTGTCTCTGTTGAGAGCCTCTGAGTTGTCTGCAGTACCTGTGAGTTCAACTTCCATACCTGCAAGGAATTCATTCTGCTTTGACTTTTGAAAGTCAAGCTTATCATCAAACTGAACATTGATTGACTCTTCAACAATCTGTGTTTCTGTATTGTATACTCTGTACCCTCGTGAGCGTTCAGAGTATCCTAGCATAATACACTTTTGTGCTTTAGAGTCAAACTTGTTCAAATAATTTTTTGTATTCAAAATAAAACATGTACATCCAAATGGGTGAAAATAAGAAATATTGGGCTTTCTGTTCTTCCATAATTCATATGGAATCTTTTCCAAAATAAGTCTTATGGAGATTCTATTCTGAATGTAACACACTGTGTTTATTGCTTCTGCCCAAAAGATCTTAGCAACGTTAGTCTCGTTGGTCATGGTTTTGGCCATTTCTTGCAATGTTATGTTCTTTCGTTCTACAACTCCATTTTGCTGGGGAGTTCTAGGACAAGAGAAATCATGCAGAATGCCTTTTTCATTAAAGAATAATTCAAAATCTTTATTTTCAAATTCTCCACCATGATCACTTCTGACTTTGACGATTCTAAGATCCTTTTCATTCTGAACTTGGTTACAGAAGGTAACAAACACAGAGTGTGACTCGTCCTTGTGCCTTAAGAACTTTACCCATGTCCATCTGCTATAGTCATCTACGATTACTAACCCATACTTCTTGCCACTGACTGAGGCAGTTTTTACTGGTCCAAATAAGTCAATGTGCAGAAGTTCTAATGGCTTAGAGGTGGAAACAATGTTTTTGGATTTGAAAGCAGGTTTTGCAAACTTGCCTTTCTGACATGCTTCACACAGAGCATCTGAATTGAACTTCAAGTTAGGAAGTCCTCTGACCATATTGAGTTTGTTAATCCGAGATATTCTTCTCATACTAACATGTCCCAATCTTCTATGCCAGATCCATTGCTCGTTGTTAACAGACAGAAGACATTTTACATTCTGACTTTTCAGTTCAGAAAGTTTGATTTTATAAATGTTGTTTTTCCTCTTTCCATTAAATAGGATAGTCCCATCTTTCTGACTAACAGCTTTGCATGAATTTTGATTGAAGATTATATCATAACCGTTATCACTTAATTGACTTATGGATAACAGGTTATGCATTAATCCATCAACTAATAAAACATTACTAATAGAGGGAAGATTTCCATTACCTACTGTTCCAGAGCCAATAATCTTTCCCCTCTGATTGCCTCCAAAACCTACGTGGCCTCCAGGCTTAAGTTCCAGGCTTTGGAACATATGCCTTCTTCTCGTCATGTGTCGTGAGCATCCAGAGTCCAGGTACTATGACTGGTGTCTTTGCTTTTCTGCTAAAGATATCTGCCACATGTATTATTTTATCCTTAGGTACCCACATTTTCTTGGGTCCTGATTTGTTAGTTTTACCAAAGCTCTGGTTGAATTTTGGTTTGACAGAGTAATCACTACTTATATATTTTATGTCATGTGTGTGCCCATACATAAAGTGTGAATCAAGTGGAGTACGCTTTATAACTAAATCCATGGCATTTTTTGGTGTAGGAACCTTACCTTGATATCCTATCCCTTTTCTGCCATTTCTGCTAACCCCATAGATCATTGAAGCCATTTTGCTTTTGTCTATGTTTTTAGCCAGAAACTTTTGAAAGCTGTGATCATACTCTTTGATTATCTCATCAGCATTGCTGGGAGTTTCAGGGATTGTTTCCTTCTGAGAGTTTTGAAATTGGTTTTCTAGTTTTGAAATTCTATATTTTAACTCAGAATTCTCCAATTTGAGACTCTCAGTTTTATCAAAGTCAGAAGCAAGATTCCTTTTCAGGTTTCTGAATTTGACTCTGATCTGCTGATACCTTTCCAAAATCTCATTAAGGCTTTCAGCTAGTTCAGCCTTAGTAAAGTTGATAGTAAAGTCAGGGAATACCTCTTCTGTATCTGATTCTGAATCTGAACTAGAAGCTTCACTGTCTTCAGAGACGTTTGCCATGAGAGTTATGTTTGCTCTTTCATCATCTGATTCTGAGTCAGCTTCACATGTATCAGAATCATCCCATGTAGCCATAAAACTTTTCTTCTTTTCTTTGCCAAACTTCTTTTTGGGCTTCTCCTTCTGAAGCTTTGGGCAATCACTTTTGTAGTGTCCTTGCTCGTTACACTCATAGCAGATGATGTCTTTGTTGTTTGGCTTTCTGTATCCTAAAGAGCCTTCATATCTTTTGTGTCCAGAGGAGGATTCTGACCTTCTGTATCTGGAGGAAGATTCATTCTGATTTTCTGATCTTCTGGGATTCCTGAACTTCCTTTGCCTCTGCTTCGTTGGTTCACCCTTCTGGAGAGAAGAGACAATTCATCTTCTTCTGATGAGGATCCATCAGAGGTTTCTTCCACAGCCTGCAAAACTTTGGAGTCAAATTTTCTGTTATATTTTAAAGCTAATGGCTTACCTTGATTTTGAGGTTCATCTGCTTCTAGCTCTATCTCGTGACTTCTGAGGGAGCTGACAAGTTCCTCCAGAGAGATTTTGTTGAGATCCTTGGCTAGTTTAAGCGCTGTAACCATTGGCCTCCACTGTTTTGGCAAGCTTCTGATGATCTTCTTAACGTGATCAGTAGTGGAATATCCTTTGTCAAGAACTTTTAGACCAGCAACAAGAATTTGAAATCTTGAAAACATAGCTTCTATTGATTCACTATCTTCCATCTTGAATGCCTCATACTTCTGAATGAGCGCAAGGGCTTTTGTTTCTTTGACTTGAATGTTGCCTTCATGCGTCATTCTCAGAGAATCAAACATATTCTTAGCAGTATCTCTGTTTGATATTTTCTCATATTCTGAATATGAGATGGCGCTGAGAAGAATTGTTCTAGCCTTATGATGATTTCTGAACTCACGCTTTTACTGATCAGACATCATTTTCCTATCAATCTTCTGACCATGTCCATCCACTGGATGCGTGTATCCATCAGTCACCATGTCCCACAGATCAGCATCATGGGCCAGAAAGAAACTCTCAATTCTGTCTTTCCAGTAGTCAAAGTTTTCTCCATCAAAGACTGGAGGTTTGCTACTGAACCTGTCCCTTTCTTCATTGTTGTCATTGCTGATGTTTTGACTTGGTCCTGCCATTGTGTTTTTCTGACGCTGGATCTTGTACTGACACGGTTAAGTGTTAAAGCTCAGAACCAGGCGCTCTGATGCCAATTGAAGATGTGAAAAACACAAGAAGGGGGGTTGAATTGTAAAACTTAAATCAAAAGGCTTGACAACACAGTATTTTTATCCTGGTTCGTTTGATCTCAAACTACTCCAGTCCACCTGTCAAGGTGATTTCGCCTCTCTCCAACGAGGTCTTAATCCACTATTCTCAAAGGATTACAACAGCTACTTTAACAACTGTTAAAGTCTTCTTGAGTACAACCACAATCCGGTTAATCTCAAGGAACTTCTTTTACAAATGAATTGAACAAGTGTGTTTTTTTTCTTACAAAACTGTATATCACCACTGTGATAATTACACAAAATAGGCTTGGAATAAAATGAATTTTCTAAAGCTTTAAATATGCGTGGTTTGGATAGCTTGGAAAATTTTGAGTGCGTACGTACGTGCTTCTTTTCACAAGCAGACCTGTTTATATAGGCAAGCAAGGATACGTTGTCCATAAAGCAGGTTTAATGATAATAATGCACTTTCCTTTTGTAGAAGATCTTTGTCTGAAGAAAGTCATTAGCATTTAATTGTCTTGAATAACCAGTAACGCTTCAGAGTCTTCTTTGCTGTATCTGCTGATAACGCTTCAGAGTGTTGATGACTTGGTAAAGATGTCTTTGATCAGAGTCAGAGTGTATTTGTTTAGGCGCAGATTCTGGTCATCAAGCTTCAGCGTATAATCTGGTAGCTTCAGCGTATAGCACATTTTTTTGATCTTCTGATGTTGATTCTATTCTGATGCTAATTCTATCAGAACTTCTGCATATACAAAACATAGTTAGGAGCATAATTTTTCTTTGTATATAACTTTGAAATAATTTATTCTTTGTATTTTGTTATCATCAAAACTCTAATCGAGGGTTATAGAATCAAACTATGTTCTAACAGAAACTTGGCTAGATAACCCTCGACTCCACTCCTTGTTTCCTAATTAGCTACAATGTCGGATCTCTTCAAATGCAAGGCCTTGACAATAACTTCAAGCTTTGGAGTTTCCTCTAATCCAGTTAATGGAATTTGATCAATCACATGCACACCTAATAGTTGAGAGAACTCTTCTAATATAGGCACCAATTGATAGTCGGGAAAAGTGAAACAATGATGCATAGGATCAAAGAACTGAAAGAGCACACACATCATTTCTTATTGAAAGCTTGATGTATCTAGATTGAGAAGTCGACCATATCTTTTGGTGAAGGGAGAATCTTCAGTAACTCTTGATGCTAACTCTTTAAGTTGAGGAGGCACTTTTACGAAGCTAATTCAGATGGTATTTCTGCGGGTGGAAGCCATATCCTACAAAATAGAACAAAGATAAATCCCTAGATCCTTGAAATGGTTAGTAAGAATGTTATGGCATGATGTCATGATAATATGATGTTATGAACAAATAGTCATATGCATACAAAGCATACAGAGCCTTAGGTTTAGGCTTGCATGGGGTTTATAGGTTAGTACCCTCTTGAAGTTTAGTTGGCTCAACCTGTCCTAAAAGAAGTAACCAGGTTCTAAGGAATCTCAATATCATTAATCTTTCTTCATTGGGCATTTTTTTAGCACAAGCAATCTTTTTTCGTGACTGAAATATCCCAAAAGTCTGATCTCAATGAATGTAGTATCGAGTATCAACCAACTTCAGTCTTGCACCAAAGACGGCTATCTCACTACTTTCTAATGGCCATGTTGTTCAACTAAGGTTCTACGGTCAGTTAGTGCTTCATGACACCACTCAACGGCCGCGTATTCTCCTTGATTCAACTCAAGGGACACTGGTACCCTCAAATGTGTCGCACTAATGTAGTCGTCGCTTCAACCATATCGGTCTACATCGTACAATTTCAACGATCTATTGTTACTTACCTAATATGCCCCAGATTCGGGTATAGGATCTTTACAAGTAATAAACCCAAGCATAACCCACAAATGTAAAGCAAACAAATCAAGCAAGTAAAGCAATAAAGGTGATCTAGCTCTTAAGGTAACCCCACTTTTTAGTATGTCCCTAGCGGAGTCGCCATTTTTGTAATATGGTGATAGAATTGACTTGGTGTTTTGCATTTTATCGCAATTGTTGAGGATAGCAAGAGTCGCCACTAACTTTTCTTTTATCCAATAAAGGAAAGGGTGAAAAGAACAGGAAATACCTTTTGAGAATTTTCTTGAGTTCGGGGGGTAAGTTATGAAAAGGGAAGGTGTTAGCACCTTTTTCATCTGTAGTTATCTACGGGCTCTTAATTTCTAGCTCACTTTGAAATGCTTTGTGTAAGTTTGAAAATATTTTGAAAACGCCTAAGTTCGGAAAACTTTGCAATGATTCTCGTATCGTTGAAAATGTATACAAAGTGTTGGTTTTTAAAAATATTTGTTTAAAAGGAGTGTTTGGAAAGATGCTTTAAAGGTGCCAATGTAAGGCCATTTTTTAATGATTCTCGTATCGTTAAGAATGTATACAAAATGTTTGTTTTAAAAGATGTTTGGAAAGTGTGAAATGTGAAAATGGTTATGTTTATGAGCAAATAATTACGAGTAATCTACCTACTCAAAAAGTATTTGTTCTTTTCCTCCTCATTTAGATAGTGCTTGTCTACCATTAGTTAGTAGGAAGCCTTATCATTGGATGTGAGGGACAGGCGTGGGTCATCGTACAGTCATAGAATGGTAACTTGTAAGATGTTTTAGTAATTATCATTAAGGGACTAAGATCACTTACCGAAGGCAACATTTAAAGGGTCCTCGAGGGACTATGATCTTTTAATCGAGAGTCTTTTGCTAAAACATCTCACACTCGAGGGACATGACTGTTTATATCCGAGGCAACAAGTGTGGGTTATCCTAGAGGTACATGTGTGCAAAGTGTGTTTTATTCAATTATTTTATCTTGAATTAAGGTTTTCTATGTTTGATTTTAAATCTTGCCATACAAACCCTAATTACTAACAATAATATGGAAAGCAATAAATTCCAGAATTTAAATGTCCTACGCTATTACATCACTTTGAGAATGGGGGGTACAAATTTACAAATGAAGATGACAAGTAAAATAAACCCTAATTACTATTACAAAGCTTTGACAGTTACATAAATTATAATGCGTAATTGTAAAATGCACAAAGAGATGTAAAGTGTAGAAAACTTAGAAGAAATTGTTTTGGTGAGTTTTTGATGGCAAAGGTTTTAATTAACCTAATTAAACTAATTAATTTACAAGGGAAGTTAATTAATTAATAAAAAATAAAAATATATAGGTTAGATTAATAAAACTTAAGTATACTAATTTTTAATTTGAAAAAGAAGTTAATTGTTTAGAAAAATATTGTTTAAATAAAATAAAATAATTAAAATATTTTTTATCTAATTATTTAAGACAATATACTTTTATATTCTAATTTAAATTAAATAAATAAATAAAGAAAATACATATAAGAAAAATATAAAGGGAATAATTAAAATGAAAAAAATAAAAAAAACAAAATCAATTGGGCTAGTGTGGTAAAAGAAGTCAGGGGGTGTAAAAAATGTTAGGCCCAAAGGCTAGTTTTTTTTATTGTGAAATCATAAAATAAAACAAAAAAAATGTTATGGGCTTGTTTTGTTATAAGCAGATTGGGGGTGATAAAAATATAAATAAAAAAAAAGAACAAGGCCTAGATCAGAGAGGCCCAGGTGCGTATTAAGAACAAAAAAAGGAACAAAAATGTGAGAAAAATAACAAAATGGGACGCTGGGTCTCGAACCCAGGTCTCATAGGTGAAAGGTGCACGCTTTAACCACTGGGGTGGTGATACATCCGTTAGTTTATACAACAACTATTAAATATAAAATGAACTCATTTTTTACTGTACTTCATTATCTTCCTCGCGCCAGCCACTTTTAAATTTCAAACTTGCTCATTTCTCAACCATTTCAGAAAGTGTAAACATCAAACTTGTTAGAAATTTCATCACGAGTTTAAACATATAAATATATTAAGCTAACAATCGAAGATGAACATGAATTTCTGTTGGTACCAAATTCTAACCAAATTTTTTTGTAAGTTCATCTTCAAAATTCACATCACTCAGGAAAGATAAATGAAACTAAAGGCATGGTTAGCTTCAGGGAAATGATGTCTACATTTTATCTTTACAAAATAACTATTAATGATGCTTGTATAAGAAGTTCAAAGTTGAGAAAACTTACCTAAAAACTGGAAATCGTGTTTTGAGTTTGAGCACTCCTAGAGGTGTTGTGATGATCTGAATAGCTTCAGTGGACTCCTAGGAAGCTAATGAAAAGCTTACTTTATACTGAGAGTGCTTGAATCTTCATGGAGAAGTAAATGTGCATAACTCTGTTTTTGGAAATGGAGTATGGTTATGGGAGTGTTACAATTGTGTAACAGGGTCCTGGATCACTTCTATATAGTGTATGGATGATGTTTGAATGATTGAAATGGAAACGCACGAGTGGATTTGAAGTTGGATGTTCAAAGTCAGAAATGTCACAAAAATGGTGTTTGAGAGTAATTCTTATTTTGGGAGTGTTTGAGGGAGTTACAAGGCTTGTGAATTCGTGTTTGGCTTGCAAAATAATGCCTCTATTTATAGGGAAAGGTTTGAGGGCTTGAAGTGATAAGAAAACAAAGATCACATGTTATAGTTTTTTGACTTGTTTTTTAAGCAATCTTGACAAATATTGTCCCAATGTGAAGTACAAGACTTGTAGAGTGGTTGAACACTTTAAACATGCTTATTCTGATCTTGTAGGTTTAGTGTGTGCAGAAGAAACAAGTTATAGGCTAAAGACAAGTTAACTTTGTGATTAAAGTAACTTTTCAAGAATGACAATGGTGCCTTTGTGCCATAATTGGAAAAATCATGTGGACAATGGCTTAATAACTTGGATTATACCTCAATCAATTATGTAAACAATTAATTATGGGGTTATTTACAAGTTTGAAGCCTTCAAAGCAAGATTATGCAGCATAGGCTTGAGATGTGACCAACTGTTCTTCAAGAAAATGACTTGAAATGCAAGAATGGATGCTCAACTTCTTCTCTTTGATTCTCCTAGATCAAAAATGGTTTCTTAAAGTTCTTTGACATTTTGGAAAGCTTGAAACATTGTCTACAAACTTCATTTTGACCACTTTGGCTAAATCATCTTGGATCTAGGTGAAAATTGGTCAAGAAGTTAGGTAAAAAATCTGCCTAAACTTGTTGAAAATTTCACTAAGTGTTTTATGAAAAATGTCATGACTTCATGAGCCTATACCTTCAAATATAAGCTTTTTTTGGACATCAACCCTCTAATACAAAGTTTTATAGTTCATCAAGATCTACAACTTTCATGTTGTAAGGTTTTCTTGAATCATCTTGCATCTTGGTGAAAAAATGTCATGAAGTAATGAATTTATCAAGTATAAAAACACTTAGAAAATTTCTAAGTATTGAAAACTTTGACTTTTTTGTGGACTTTTTTGACTTTCTTTATTCTTTTTGACCAAGTTTGATATTTTTGAGTATCTTGATAAATCTTGATCTTTGAAATTCAATGTTGATCAAAAAGTCAAAGTTTGACTTTTTGTGTATCAGTTAACTTTTCATCAATTAATCCAAAATTAAACTATCAATCCATTGATCTTGGGAAAAGATTTGAGCCATGAAATTAGATCAACATATTGTGTTTGAACCCTTGAGATCATGCTTCAAACCATTAGGTCATGTACTTGGTCAAAAGTCACTGATCAATCATTCTCAATTAAAACCCTAATTTTGGCCATTTTGCCCCTTTGATGATGTGAATGATTTTATTGAGGAATTGTGATCAAAACATGATCAATTGACGGATATGACTTTAAAATGTTGATGTTAGCCAAAAATCATGAAGTTTGACTGTATATTGACCACAATTGACTTTTTATCCAATACAGCTGATTTCTAGTCATCTTAGAAAATGACTGAGCAAATTTGTGATGCAAGACTTGAAACTTGGTATTAGAAATCTTGAAGACCTATAATGAACCATGAAATTCATTTTAGGCATCAAGAGTCCAATTGTCCTTGAGAACCAAAATCCTAATTTGGAGGTTCAGTGCTTAGGAGGTGAGTTTGTCTGATCAAACCCTTGAGAACTCTTGAGCATTTGAGATTTTTGGTGATAAATGTTTTTGAGAAATGAGAGGGAAAATTTTAGGATACAACAATGTCCCTCTATTTATAGGGAAGTGAATGGGATAGATAGTGGGGGTGAATGATGCAATTCAAGTTGAATTCGTGAACACCCTAATCATGACAAAACTGTGACTTATAAGTTGTCAAAAATCAGCTAATTCTTGTGTTTAAATGCTCTAATCATACTTTGGAACTTTCTTAAACATGTTTAAATAAAAAAACACTTAGAAAAATGGTTATTAGAAGCCACAACATGGAAATTGCAAACTAACTGCAAGCAAAAACTTAGTTTCATGATGCCAACTTTGAATCCATGGTGCGCACAACTCAAGGGGCTTTATGATCTCTTTTTTTTTTTAAATGGTAATATCTCACCACAAATTTCAAAATGTTCCAAGAAAGGTAGCATTTGGATGCTTGAGCAAAAATTTATGATCAATTGAAATCGTGAAAAATACACTGACTTGTGGACTTTGAAAAATTCCAAGTTTTGAGTTCAAAAGTGACTCATAATCTCTTGAAATCAAACATGTCCTTCCACTTAAAATTTGGTTTTGGAAAATGAAGATGGCATGAAGTATACTTCATGAAGAGAATTTTGAAACCTGAATCATCCAAAAACTCTAAAAATTGAGAGAGTTATGACCTTGTGAAGTTGATGAAAATCCATGAAGTGACCTATAATATTTTGAGCTCTTATGGCATCTTCTAACTATTTTCAAGATTTGCACATAAAAGTAGAGTTGAAGTTTATACTCTTGATATCATTATGAAAAAAAATGGGCTCAAGGTGATAAAATTGATCAATTTATGATTATTTGAAATAAAGCCCTAAAAGTTTAAAAGCCTTTCAAAGGGACTTGTAATCTATCTCAATCATTAATGATCTTCCATTAAAAATTATCCTTATATTTATGAAGAGAGCTTGTTAATGAACCTTTAAAAAGAATAATGGCTTTAGAGTCACTCAAAAATCTCAAAAAAATGAGCAAGATATGGTCCTTGGAAGTCAACAAACCCTAGCTCAGAGAGTGTCAAAATGACTTGAAATTCCTTTCAACTTTTGATGATTTTTCTTGCACAATTGGATCTTGTCATGTGAAGAGAGATTGTTGTTGATGATGATAAGAATCCATATCAAAAAGAACTAACTCAAAATGTTGAAAATTGAGAGAGTTATGCACTTGTGATCACTAAATCAAGCATTTTCTCAATTAGGTCAAACTTATTGAACCTACCTTGAATCTTTTGATCTTTCTTGGAAAGATAAAGAATGATGAATAATAATTGGTCTTGAAATGATATTTTCTTGAAGCACACTAAAATATGTAACTTAAGCCTCAATGAAGTTTGTTGAAGAAGGCATGGAAATAAACACATGAACATATTTTTTTGATGAATGTCAACACCAACCTTAAGGAAAGTTTGACCTAAATAAGGTGAGAGAACTCCATGAATCATAAATCTTTGATATCATGGACATAGTCTTGAAACTTAAGTTCTTGCAATTCATTTAAGAGTCATTTGATTGAGAACCAACCCTTAAACCCTATGTTGATAGTGAGATGAATGCAATTGTATCACCACCTATAATATGAACATTTAAAGAAACATATGTACATATTTTGATGTTAGTTTAAAGAACACATGTACAAGATATACACTTCAATGTGCATGGTGATCCCTCAAAATCAAACTTAAAGATAGGATGAAGATAGGGACCTAATGTGTGATCTTGTGGTATTGATAAAAGTGAGATGGCGAGAAATCTTAGGGGCAAAAATTGGGGTATAACACATGCAATTCTAGGAAACCGGTAAAAAATCAACCTAACATGCATGTTCTATGAAATTAAAGTAGAGAGAGAAGTGTACATTGAATATATATATATATATATATATATATATATATATATATATATATATATATATATATATATATATATATATATATATATATATATATATATATATATATATATATATATATATATATATATATATATATATATTGGGTTAGTTATCATCCTCGCTAAGCCTACTCCACTCTCTAATGGTTTCCCATTGACAGTTTTGGACTTCTACTATAGTTATGACAAATTACACGATGTTCAGTACAATTACAGTGTCCAAAATAATGATGAAAATATAAAATCTTTTATCTGGATCCCTTGACTTGTAGACAGTGTCATAACTAAATTCTTACAAAATCTTTACTCGAAATCTTTACTCGAAATCGTCTTGAATCTTCCAACCCCAACAATCCAACTCCAAAGTCTCTCTTCTGCAACGATCTTTCCTCAATCATATCGGTATCTTGAGCGTTGATCTATCCAAAAATTGAGAAGAACTCTCACATTGTCCGTAAGCTTCCACACAATACTACCAAAATGAATTTGGAGAGAAGAACCTCCTTTTTCTATCAGACTTGTCGAAACCAGCCATAACATCACACATCTTGCAAACCTACGAACTATTAAACTAGTCTTCAAAGAGACATTAAATCCAATAACAAAATCTCCTCAACAATCACAAATATTCAAAGTTGATATTTAAACCCACACAGAAATGGAAAAAGAATGAGGTAGAAGATGAAAGAAATCGTTTGCAAGCACTCAAGAAAGATTCAAAAACCTTTTTAAAATTGAGAGAACAAGTGAGTTGTGAGTTTTCAAATAAATAGTGGAAGTGTATGTTTTCCAACATTGTGAGAGATTTTTTTATGTGTTAGAGATCTAGCACAAAAATGAATAAAAAGTTATTCATTATTCGAGTCAAAAGCAAGAGGCATGAATGAAATCATAAAATTAAGTGATAGGAATCAAGAAGCAAAAATATATGAGAACTCATTTGTGTGATTCAAGGCACAAACCCTACGATTCGAATCACATGATTCGAGTAATGGAAAATGATGATTTTGAATAAAAGCTCCAAATGCAACCCAAGAAATTTCAGTTGAGTTGTGATTAGTATCAAAGGGATGTGATTTGAATCATGAAGTCTGCGATTCCAATCATGAAAATTAGAAAATGACCCTTGATCTCCCTAAGTGTTTAATTCGAGTCAGATTAAAAATTTTATTTGAATCACACCGCCAAAATCTCAATTTTGCAAATTTTAAAGGGATTTTTGAGATTGCAACATAGTCACAAGTTGAACCATTCTTAAACATTGTTCTTGAACCAAAAACTCAATAGATTAACTTGAAGTCTATTTCTTAAACTCAAACCATACACTTTGATTTTGTACACGCTTAAAACAAATTTAAAAAAAAACATCCAGACATGCACAATCGATGAAGAGACTCAATGACAAAATAAACAAAACCAAAATCTTAATAGACAAACAATCAAAACTTTTAATCAATGAGACAGACACATGCAACATGCAACTTCACCTTATTTCCACACGAACAATTTATATCATATGTCAGAGAATTAGAATCTTTGGTGATGACTCTGAATCTTTGGTGATGACTCTCTCTTTCTTAGCGTACTTCGTCATCACTCTCTTCACCATTGTCGCCTCTGACACTAGTGTCATCTTCTTCATCGTCAATGGTAGATTCACATGTATTAAACTTGTGGACCGAGTCAACTTTATCAAACTCCACAATAAGTGTCAAATATGCTCATAAAAGTACATCATGGTTACCATGGGCGTAGCCACACCAATTTTTTTTTCTTCTAATATTAATATATATTTAATTAATTAATTAATTTTAATATTTAATATTATATAACTCTTCAACTCACTTTTATCTCTTAATTTTCTCTCTCTTTTATTTCTTTCTCTCTCACACAGTAAACCCTTTCTCTTCTTCTCAAACCCCACCAACTTCCATATTTGTCTCTTTCTCTCATTAATCCAATAACCCCACCATTTTGCATTGTTTATGGGTGATTGAAAATCAAAGGTAAACTAACTACTTCAAAATTTTCTTATTCTTTTTTTCTATTTGAGTTGAACCCTAAAACCCCAATTTGTTTTAAAAAAGTAAATTTTCAATTTCTCATAAATATTTTCTTTACAATAAATTGTTCTTATTATTTTCTTTATAGAGTGAATAGCTAATTTTAATGGTTTCATTGTTCTCTTTATAGGATGAAGAAATTTTTTCCTGTGCTTTCTAGAGACAAATCTACTTCTTCGGTAAATCTAGAAGCATCGGAAACTCAACATCCAAGTGAGAGTATTAAAGTTGTCGATTATGAATTGTTGGAAACCGATCCAGGAATTAGGCCTCCAATTTCAAGCTATCATCCTAACATCCAAAATGAGGTAAGGAAAGCTTATTTAAAAATAGGTCGTCATAAACCTCCTTACAATTTTGTTTACCCTTGGTCTGTTCAAGGTAATCAAAGACGTAGATTTTGCAAAAATTGGTTTGATTTGTATGATTGGATTAATTATAGTGAATCTAAGGACCTGGCATTTTGCTTGCCATGTTTTTTGTTTAAGAATGTCTCTAAATACGGGGGAGATCACTTTGTGACAGAGGGGTTTGGTGATTGGAAGAATTCTCACAGATTGGCTAATCATGGAACTTCTTCCAATAGTCATATTGATTGTGTGCATATGAGTTACGCTCTCATGAATCTAAACCAAAGTATTAAGGCTGCATTTGTTAATCAAACTAAACAAATGAATTCTGAATATCGTGTTCGTGTAAACACATCTCTTATAGCTACTAAGTTTCTTTTGAGGTGTGGCATGCCATTTAGAGGGAGTGACGAGTCCTTTAACTCTTTGTTTAAGGGGCCATTTCTTGAGTTGGTGGACACTCTAAAGGAAATTAACCCAGAGATAGCTAAGGTAATAAATTGTGCTCCAGGAAATAACTTTATGACTGCCCCTAAGATTCAAAAGGATCTTGCTGCTGCTTGTGCATGTGAAATAACTAAACAAATTGTATGTGATATTGCGGATGATGTGTTTTGTGTTTTGATTGATGAATCCGGTGACGTTGCTGGTAAAGAACAAATGGCTGTTGTTATTCGCTATGTTAATAGTGATTATTTGGTAAAAGAAAGGTTTCTTGGGATTGTTAGTGTTAAAGAAACAAGTGCTAAGTCACTTAAGGAGGCACTTGAGAGGTTGTTGTCTATTAATGGCTTGAGTTTATCTAGCATAAGGGGGCAAGGATATGATGGAGCTAGCAATATGCGAGGTAAGTTTGGTGGTTTGAGAACTTTAATTCAAAATGAAAATCCATCAGCTTATTATGTGCATTGTTTTGTCCATTGAACTTTATCCAAATGATTTTGTAGATGTGCCGGAAGTGGCGGTACGACATCAGCTTCAGAATTATGTTAGAAATGTTCGATGTGATCCAAAATTTGCAAATTTAAACGGACTTTCAGATCTTTGTGCAAAACTTGTGGAAACAAAAAAATGCAACACTTTTGATATAGTTTATAAGCTTCTGAAGTTGGCTTTAGTCTTGCCAGTAGCAACTGCGAGCGTGGAACGTGTTTTTTCAGCTATGAAGTTTGTGAAGAGTCAGCTATGTAACAAAATGGGTGATCAATGGTTAAATGATCGTCTTGTAACTTTTATAGAAAGAGATGTTCTTGGAACAATTAACAATGATGTTATTTTAGCTCATTTTCAAGAAATTGATACTAGACGGTTTTCATTGTAAATACACTTCATCAAACAATATTATTTTTTATTTTCAATATATTTTAGTCGATAATTTCTTTTATGTTTAGCCACACCAATATATAAAGTTTGGATCCGCCCCTGATGGTTACTGCATTGATGTAGGACCATGAAAGCTTAGCCCAATGTCCATGAATTTCCTGGTGATTATCTATTTTTTATAGTTCCTATGATTTTTTCAGTTTTTAAAGCTCATTAAGGGGTCATTAAAATAATTGTCCTAATTGAACATCGTTTTTAATGGGATTGGAATCAACCTTTATGGACCGATTATACGATATATTGTTGTCAATTAGTCATAAGTGCGCTATCAGTGAATATAAGTCTAATAATAATGAGGATTGAAATGTATTGACAAACACTACGGCATATATTTGTCAATTAGTCATAAGTGCACTATTTATGTATTAATTTTGAATATTCCTCCGTCAAAAATGGAATTAAAAGTATACAGTGCCTCATGTATATAAGGCTTGTAGAGTGTGCACACTCTCATATCTTTGTTCTAGAATGAATGTGCTTTCAGTGCACAAAAAAATGTCAAACCGTAAACGGCCATACAAGTTGGGTTTCATGACCGCTAATTAAGGGTTGCAATATGGTGTGTCAAACAATACACTGTTTAATTATCATCAATCTATTAAAAAAAAAGTTAATTTCTGACTATGACCTATTTCATATTAAATGTTTTTTATATTGAAAGTAGTTATTAAAATTAGACTTTAAAACCAAACATGAGTTTTTTCCCTAAAATTTATTTATCTTTAAAGGAATAGATGTTTTGTTGGACTCTAACACTTTGATTGGATTAAAAAATAAAATTGAAGGAAATAAAGTAAGAGGAATGATTGTTGAAAGAATGAAATAGTGAGAAAGTGATGATTTTTTAGTTGTTTGGTATGAGTGAAAATGAAAGTAAAGTAAAGGGAAAGAAATATATTTATTTGTCAAATGTCTTAAATATTCCTATATATAAATACTAGTTATTAATATTTTATATAATACATATATTAAATATTAATATATAATATGTTAATATATTTATATGTTTAAATTGTTGGTGCAAGGTGATGAAATTGATGAAGAAGAGAGGAAATATAGAATGAGGGTTGCTAATGATTGATAAAGGAATTGAATAATATTAATGAGACCTAGGTACACCTATTTATACACAAAGATAGTAAAGATAAGAATGCCACATAGGTCCTACAAGAGAATAAGTTTTTCTCCAAATATAGCAAATACTAAATTACCCATTAATATCATCCCTTAATTTAGTATCTATCAGAAACTAACAACACCAATTTCATTCCTCAAATGAAGAAATTGGTCTTGATTGCCTTCGTCGGAACATCTGCCAGCTGTTTCTGAGTGCTACAGTGCAGAACTTCTAACACTCCTTTATGCACTTGACTTCTCAGAAAGTGATACTTCGTCTCAATATGCTTGCTTCTTCCATGCAACACTGAATTCTTAGCAAGATTGATTGCAGACTTGTTATCAATCAACAGCTTCAGAGGTTTCTCTATCTCAATCTTCAAATCCTCCAAAAGATTCAGAAGCTTAACATCTTGACATGCAGCTACAACACCTGCAATATACTCAGCTTCACACATTGACAGAGCCACAACAGGTTGTTTCTTTGAACACCAAGAAATAGGACCTCCCAGAAACTTGAACAAGTAACCAGAAGTACTTCTTCTGTCAACTCTATCTCCACACCAGTCTGAATCAGAATAACTCACTAATTTTGGTTATGTCTTTCTTCTAGAAGGAAATAGCACTCCATATTTCAGAGTTCCCTTGATATACCTCAGAATCCTGACAGTAGCTTGGTAATGAGACCACTTTGGTTTACTCATGAATCTGCTAAGCATTCCAACTGCATAGCAAATGTCAGGTCTGATATTACACAAATACCTAAGAGAACCAACCAATAGTTCAAAGGTCGTAGCATCCACAGAATCACCATCAGAATCAGAATCTAATTTATGATTGGTTTCTGATGGTGTCATAACAACTTTACAATTATGTAGCTTAAATCTCTTCAGAAGTTCAAGTTCATACTTCAGCTGATGTAGAATAATACCCTTCTTTGAGTATAAAATCTCCATTCCTAGAAAATATACCATATTTCTCAAATCTGTCATCTCAAATTCATTCATCAGAACTTCTTTGAACTTGATTATATCTCCTGGACAACTTCCTGTTAGCAATATGTAATCAACATATACACACACCAGAATCATACTGCCACCAGAATGTTGCACATACACGCCATATTCCATCTCACATTACTGAAACTTCTGCCTCTTGAAAAATAAATCAATTTTCATATTCCAAGCTTTGGGCGCTTGTTTCAATCCATACAAGGCTTTATGTAACTTGTATACCATCCCTTCCTGATTCTTTTTCACAAATCTAGGAGGTTGTGACACATATACCTCTTCTTGTAATGGGCCATTCAGAAATGCAGACTTCACATCCAGATGTATCAAAGGTTAATTTCTGTTTGCAGCTAAAGCAATCACCAGTCTGATTGTTTCATGTCTAGCTACAGGCACAAACACCTCAAAGTAATCTAGCCCAAGTTTCTGAAGAAAACCTCTAGCCACTAGTCTCGCTTTGTTTTTTTCAATTGATCCATCTGGCTTAAGCTTCACCTTGAAAACCCATCTGACGCTGATGGCTTTCTTCTTTTCTGGAAGCTTTGTCAACTTCCAAGTTTTGTTTCTTTCAATGGCCTCAAGTTCTTCCTTCATGGTATTCAACCATACTTTCTTCTTGAGAGCTTCTTCAATTTCCACTGGTTCAGAATCTACTAACATGGCACACTGAACGATTTCTCCTTCAGAATCTACTTCACTGTCATGCAACATGTTAAAATCTGCAAACCTATTTGGTATTTGTCTGATTCTCGGTGGCCTCTGAACTTGTTCTGAAGCTTCTCCAGAACTTGGAACAGTGCTAGCTTCTGGACCTTGTCTAGAACTACTTTCTTCATAATTACCACCTTCAGAGTTACTTCTGGAAGCTTTTCCTTCAGACCCTATGTCTTCAGAGTTTTCCCTTCCAGAAATATAATCACCACCAGATTCTGGATCATCATCAAAATCTGGATCAAAATCAGATCCACTATCAGAATCTCCCTGAGATTCTGACTCATCTTCAAAGTCTTTAGAATCAGATTCATCTTCTGACTTTGATTCGTCTTTAGAAATTTCTAAAGAATCTTCAAAAAGTAATGTTGGTGTTGGCGCTACACCAGAATTTGATTGAGACTTAATGCAATCCCATTTTTCTGACTCTTTCACAATAATGTCTCTGCTGATATCAACTTTGTTAGTTTCTAGACAATAAAGCTTATAAGCATATGTACTGTGGTACCCCACCAGTAACATTATTTTGCTTCTATCATCCAGTTTCTGGCTTCTAGCTTCTGGAACGTGTTTGTAACATACAAAACCAAGCACCCTCAGATGGATAACACTTTGCTTATCTCCAGTACACTTTTCTAAAGGAACAATTTCCTTCAGCTTCTTCGTTGGACACCTATTCAAAACACATGCTGATGTGGCAACAGCTTATCCCCATAACATGTGGGGTAGCTTCTTTTCTTTCAGCATACTTCTGGATATATCAAGCAAAGTTCTGTTTCTTCTTTCAGCAAGACCATTGTGTTGAGGAGTATATGGAGCAGTAACCTCATGTTCTATTCCATTCTCCTCACAGAACTTCTGGAACTCTGTAGAGTTATACTCACCTCCACCATCCGTTCTCAGAATCTTCAATTTCTGACCACTTTGCTTCTCAGCCTTCACCTTGAACTTCTGAAACTCAGTAAACACTTCATGCTTGAACTTGATGAGTGTTACCCATGTCATTCTTGTGAACTCATCCAAAAAAGACCAAAAAAAATTTGTTTCCTCCAAGTGAAGATACTGGAAATGGTCCACACACATCAGAATATACTACTCCCAAAGCATGCTTCGCACTGGGGGCTACTTTTGATGCAAATGACAATCTGGGTTGCTTGTCTTTCATGCATATCTCACATGACTTCTCAGGCTTCACAATCTTCAAAATTTCATGTACAAGCTTCTTAGAACTTAGATGCCCTAAGCTTCTATAGTTGAAGTTTCCCAACCTCTTGTGCCACAACTTACTGTCACCTTCAGCGCCTTCTGCACTAAGACACTCTGCTTCACTTGTTTCTACATTCACCTTGAATGTTCTGTTGCTTCCCTACTCATACTTCATAATCAACTTCTGATTGGAATCATATAACATCAAGAGGTTGTCCTTCATAACAACTGAGAAACCTTTCTCAATGAGTTGACCCACACTCATCAGATTGCTTTTAATTCCAGGAACATACCAAACATCTTTGATCAGAATTTTTTTTCCATTCTTCACTCTGACTCTAACATTTCCCATACCTTCTGCCTTAAGATACTTATCATCAGTACATCTGATCTTTGTTCTCCTTCTGGAGTCAAAGTCTATCAGCCATTGTTTGTTCCCAATCAAGTGGTTTGAACAACCAGTGTCCATATACCACCAATCTTCTAAACACTTTCCACCAGAATCAAAAGCCATCAGTAGCGCAGGTTCATCATTAGAACCTGCTCTGGCTAAATTAGCTTCTTCTGATTTCCTTCCTTTGTTTCTACAATATCTGGCAAAATGGCCAAACTATTTACAACAGTAACATTGAACCTTCATCTTGTCATACATTTCCTTTCCCTTCTGATATTTATTTTCATCAGAAGTTGAGGTTTCTGACCTCTGGAATTTATCACCATGTTTGTTCTGCTTTTGGTCCTTCTTGACAAAAGAAGCCTTCAGAGCTTGCTCAACTTCCCTCTCATAAGTTCTTTTAGTCAGACGCAACTCCTGCGCTTCTAGACTGCTTTGCAACTCTTCTATTCTCATGGTTTCTAGATTTTTAAAATGTTCAATAGAAACAACAATTTAATCAAACTGAGGAGTAAGTGACCTCAAAATGTTCTCTATGATTACCTGTCCAGAAAGTGTTTCTCCACAAGCTTTCATCTCATTAGTGATCAGAATCATTTTGGAGATGTACTCAGAAACTTTCTCACTATTCTTCATGTTGAGATTCTCATATTGCTTTCGTAGGGACTGAAGCTTCACCTTCTTCAATGACGCGTCACCACCGTAACATCTGACTAGTATATCACATGCCTCTTTCGACGTCTTTGAATCAACAATCTTCTCAAACTCACTTTCATCCACACACTGATGGATATAGAACAGAGCTTTCTGATCCTTCTTCCTCGTAACTCTTTATGCAGATCTCTGTTATTCAGTAGCATCTACTGCAACTGGAACATAACCATCGGTAATAAGATTCATAACATCTTGAGCACCAAACAGCATACGCATCTGTATCATCCATATGTTCCAGCTTTTGCCATCAAAAATTGGAAGTTTAGTGTTCAAACTACTGCCTCCACTCATCTTATACCTTGCACAAATATCAGATCTCACTCAGTGTTTCTCAAACCCACAGAATCAGTGTGATTCTGTTCATATTTTGTTCAAGATTCAACAGAAATCAAGAACCAAAATCAAACACACGGCTGACTTTCACTTGTGTTTCTCAGAAATTCAGAACAACCAAGAGCTCTAGATACTAATTTGTTGGTGCAAGGTGATGAAATTGAGGAAGAATATAGGAAATATAGAATGGCGGCTGCTAATGATTGGTAAAGGAATTGAATAATATTAATGAGACCTAGGTACACTTATTTATACACAAATATAGCAAAGATAAGAATGCCACATAGGCCCTACAAGAGAATAAGTTTTTCTCCAAATATAGCAAATACTAAATTAACCTTTAATATAGATTTGATTATAATATATAGTGTAAATAAGTGATAGAAAGAATTCAAAATTGAATGAAATTATAATAAAAAAATAAAATAAAATAACTTAAAAAGAATTTTAAAAAATTGCATGCGTGAATTATCTAAAGCAAGTACATTTTTGTCTTTTTGATAGATCACATCTCTTTTTTCAATTTTCTTCGCATTTGTGGACGAAAAGTGTTTGAATCGTGGGACCTATATTTATACATCTTTCCTTTTTCTCTGATAGAGGTTCCAAATAATGGATGACACAAATATCATAAAACTTTATCTTTAATAACTTTCTGTCTTTGCATGCTCTCTTGATCCAAACAATGCATAAGGGTGGAAAATGAGATAAATTTAGGTGTAAGAGATAAGAAATAAATTAATATCCTAGAAATTTATTAGCAGTTTTTTCCTCTCATTAAAATTTTATACTTTTTCAAAGGATGTTGTTTTTTTTTACAACTTCTCTAAGATAAGGTTCCTATTAAAGAAAACTTGTTCAAACATAAAGTGTTAGACTGTTAGCGGATTCTGATAACGTTTGTTGTCTTATGTGCAGAGATTTCTAGAGTCGGTTTTTTATCTATTTGTGTCTTCCGATTTGGCACTTTTTGTTTGATATAGAAGTTTTAGGCGGTTATGGTAACGTTTTTCTCTTCCTAGGGATCTTGTATCTATTTTTCTCGTGATTAGATCATCAAAAGATAGGTTAAGAGTGAAGGGTGATCTCTCTTTAATCTAACATTTGTATGGTCGATATGGAAATTCTAGAATGATATTTTCTTTTCAGATTCCTTTACTAGCATGAAGGATGTGGAAGATACAAATATTTTCTTTTTGAAATGATATATTCGTAGGTCCATGAAAAACTTGTGTACTTTCTCTCCATGGCTTGAAAGCTCTATTATCTATCTGAGCCAATATTGTTCAGATTTCTTTACTAGCATGAAGGATATGGAAGATACAAATGTTGGAACAAAGGATTCAAGAAAGATGAATATTGTGAAAAACAAGAAGAAGAAGAAGAAGAAGAAGAAGAGTGAGATATTGTTGAGTTAGTTAGTGTAACTAACTCTTGAAACTGAAATTGTTATTATTGTTACTGCAGTTATATGGATTACAAAGTAATGACCCTTTATATAGGCAACATGCCCAGGCCCAAATACAAGCTAAAGCCCAAATAACAACTAACAAGAATTAACCAACTAACTCACCCCATTAATTCATGTTATCAAGACTTCTCATCCCAATGCCTTTCTTTAACTCTTCGAATATCACTTTCTTCAGAGGTTTGGTGAATATGTCAGCTAGTTACACTTCTGTCTTGCAATGTTCTATTTCAAGCTTCCCTTTGTTTACTTGGTCTCTCAGAAAATGATACCTTCATTCAATATGGTTACTTCGACCATGACACATTGGGTGATTCGCAAGGTTTATTGTTGACTTGTTATCAACAAACAGCTTCATCTTCGATTCCATTATTCTGAGCTCTTCAAGTAGCATTTTAATCCATGATGCTTGGCATGCAGCATATGATGCAGCCACATATTCTTCTTCGCATGAAGACAAAGCCATAATGTTTTTCTACCTTAAACTCCAAGAGATTGGAACTCCTTCGATCATGAAAATGTATCCTGCAGTACTCTTTTTTTCATCTTGATCTCCACTGAAATCTGAGTCAGTGTATCCATGCACTTTGACCTCTGTACTGTTCTTCGATCCTTTTGGCAACAGCACACCATGATCAACAGTTCCCTTGATGTATCTCAACACTCTCTTTACTGCAATGAGATGACATTCCTGAGGCTTCTCTGTAATACTGTGGGAGAACTGACTTGGAATGTTTTGCGTTTGATCGCAATTGTTGCAGTTAGTAAGAGTCGCCACCGACTTTTCTTTTATCCAAATAAAGGAAAGGGTGAAAAGAATAGGAAAGACCTTTGAGATATTTTCTTGAGTTCGGGGGGTAGATTTTGAAAGGGGAAGGTGTTAGAACCCTTTTCATCCATAGTTATCTATGGGCTCTTAGTTGCTTGCTAGATCACTTGTTTTGTTTGAAAATGTGTTTTGTGGTGGTTTTTGAAAGTATTTTTGAAAAGGCGCCTTCGTTTAGGCAAACTTTGTAATGGTTCTCGTTTCGTAAGAATGTATACAAAGTGTTGGACTTTTAAAAATATTTCATGTTTTGAAAGTGTTTGGTGTGTGTTTGCAAGGATATTTGTTTTGAAAGTGAGCAAGCAACTAGGAACGTTTCTACCTACTCAAAAGTCTTTTTTTTTTGTTCGTTTCTCTCTTCCTTTGATATTGCTATCTTACAATTGATTGGTAAGAAGCCTTATCTTTGGATGTAAATGGACGGACGTGGGTCATCGTATAGTCATGATAGCAATGTTGTGAGATATCTTAGCATTTCTCTTTGAGGGACTAAGATCATTTGAAAGGCAACTTTTGAAGCGTCATCGAGGGACTATAATCTTGTATTTTTGATTGTTTTTGCTAAGACATCCCACATGCATAATATGACCATTTTTTAGGTAACAAGTGGAGTTAACCTTAAGGGTGAATGTGTGAATAGTGTGTTTTATTTGCATGAATTTAATCTTTGATTAGGGTTATCTACTTGTTGATTTTAGTCTTTTCATACAAACTCTAATTACTAACATTTATATTGAAAGCGATAAATTGCGAAAATCTAAAATTCTATGCTATTACATTATTTGGGGATGGGGACACAATTTACAAATGGGGGTTGAAAGCAATAAATTTATAATTATACTATTACAACCATATTGAATATTGCAAGATAAAATATGCAAGAATACAAAAGCAATGTGAAAGGGAAAGAAAATTGTTTTTTTGTTTATGAAAAGTCTTGATTTAATTAAACTAATAAAAGAAAATAATTTAATTAATTAAAATCCCTAAATTCTAATTTGATTTAATTAGAAAATAAATTCAAAGCAAAAACTAAGTTAAAAATTAATTTAATCAAGAAAATAAATTTGTTAAGAAAAATGTTTTTTTTTAGTTTTTAATAAAGAAAAAAAAACCTAAAAGATATTAATTTTAATAAATCACGAATAATGAAAATAAAAATATTTTTGGTGATATTTTTATATATTTATAAAATAGACCTAATAAACTAGTAGTTTGCAAAAAAAAATTAGTTCAAAAGGAGTTAACTTGATGGGTTAAATAAATTGTTGAAGTTTGTTAAAAATGTAAAATGAGTCAAGTGATAAAAATAAGGTTTTGGTCTTGTCAACGCTTGAACTCAAGATATTCAAGTTGCTGGCTCAAAAGAATATCATTAGACTAGGTGTGTTTGCTTGTCAACCATGTGCTTGCATGATATTATATGAGAAGATTACTTCCTGAAATCACAAAAATCACAAAAATAACACAAAATATGCAAAAGGGGGTGGTTCACTATGGTTCAAACCCGCACCCTTAGGATAAGAAGTGACATGAAATGTGCACTGCTTTCCACTGGGGTGGCTATTACATTTGTTAGTGAAACAACAATCATTATATATAAAATGAACTTAGATGTAAAAATTTGAAAATGGCCAAGTCCTCCTTCTTCTTCCTCTTGCACGCTAACCATTACTGTAATAACAATATTTTCTATTTTTTTTTTAAAAACTCTAACTTCCTCATTTCTCAATCGAAATCAAAAATATAAAAATGAAACTTGCTTAGAATTTCGCAAGG
The DNA here is from genome assembly GCA_948472305.1 of Vicia faba. Classification (NCBI taxonomy): domain Eukaryota; kingdom Viridiplantae; phylum Streptophyta; class Magnoliopsida; order Fabales; family Fabaceae; genus Vicia; species Vicia faba. Next base: position 1,306,384,551 of record OX451740.1, on the reverse strand, counting down.
ATTTCAAATATGTAATTAGTTTTTATTTATTCCCACCATAACTCACGAATTTCTACCTGTACCAAATTGAAAACCTAAAGGTCCAAAAATTCAGTTTCAAAATTCTCATCCCACAGTCAATTAAAATGAAATTTAAGGATATGGTTAGCTTCATAGACATGATATCTACATTTTATATTTTGAAAGTAAGTGAAAATGATGCTTATATCAAGATTTCAAAGTTGGAAAAACTTACCTCTTAATGCAAAAATTCAATGGCCTCTACACAACTTCCAGAAGCAATATGATGATTGCTTTAGCTTCCTGAGACCTTGGTGAGTATGTTGCAACTTTTACTTTGCCTTGAAAGTGTCTGGATTAGTCTACTCAAGTCAAGTTGCAATGGTGGATTTTGAAAATGGTGGATGATGAAAATGATGTTACAGTGAGGAAACAGGGGTATAGATAGTTTCTATATGATATATATGAAGTGTTTAGATGATTTGTTTGGACAATAGTTGCAAGAGTGATGAGTTTTGAAGTTAAGGTTTCAAAAGCTTAAAAATGGTGATTTTTGGCCAATTCGAGTTTGAGAGTGTATGAGAGGGTTTAAGGGCTTGTAAAAATTGTGTCCTCAGTTGCATAAGAGTGTTTTGATATATAGGAAAAGGTTTGGAGACTTGAGATGGTCAGATTACCAAGATCACATGTTATGGTATTTTTGCTTGTTTTTGAAGCAAAGTGGAAAACCAAAATCTCAATGTGTGGTACACGTTATGTAGAATGGTTGAATCACTTTAAACATTCTTCTTATGAGTTGCTAGGTTGAGTGTATGCAGATGGAGTCATTGAGATGCTCAAGAAGGGTTGACATTGTGAAAAAGCTTGCTTTACAAGAATGAATATGTTACTTTTTTCAATTTCAACCATAAATGATATCAAGACTTGGACAAAACATCAAATACTTGTGTAATACACTTAGGGTTTGTGTAATTACTTAATTATGGAGAGATTTAGAAGTAACATGGCCTGAAAAGTGAGATTTAATGATAAGGTTATGAGATTTGATTATGAGTTCATCACAAAAATGACTTATAATTCAAGTTTATCATGCCAACTTCAAGTCTTCGAATATCCTATCTCAAAAATGATATCTTCAAGTTCTATGACATTTTGAAAAGCTTAGAACATCCTCTACAACTGTTATGTTGGACGTTTTTGAAGAATAAATTTGGAACTAGGTGAAAATTTGTCATGAAGTTAGGTCAAAATCCTGACTAAAATACTCAAAATTTCACTAAGTATTTTTAGTATCATGGACATGTCTTCATAAATTCATAACTTGAAATCCAAGCATTTCTAGAAAAAGTTCTTCCCTACAATGTTTTAGATCTCATTGAGATCTACAACTTTAATGTTGGAAGTTTTCCTTGAATCATCTTGCATCATGGTGGAAATTTGGCACAAAGTTATGAAAAAATGTTAACTTTCTAACATTTAGAAAAAATTTCTAAGTCCTAGAATTTTGACTTTTCAAAGATAACTTTGACTTTTCAATTTCTTGATGAACAAACTTCATATTTTGACATGTCTTGATGAAATATGATTTTTGAAACTTGATTTTGATCAAAAAGTCAAAGTTTGACTTTTCAGTATACAGTTGACTTTTCATCAGTTGACTGAAATTCATCTGTCAATCCAATGATCTTGAGAGGTGATTTGAACTATGCAATTAGGTCAAGATGGTGCATTTTAATCATTGAGATCATGTCTTAAACTAATAAGTCATTTCCTTGGTTAAAAGTCAAGAACTGAGCCTTCTCAATCAAAATTGTAATTTTGACCATTTTGCCCTTTTGGTGTTCTGATCAAATTTATTTGAGGAATTATGATCCAAACTTGATCAATTGACATATATGAGTTCATAATGTTGATATGGATAAAAAAATTTGAAGTTTGACTGCAAGTTGACCACAGTTGACTTTTTGTCCAATATAGTTGATTTTAGGTCATCTGATCAAATGAATGAGCAATTTTGTGATCCAAGACTTAAAACTTGACATGAGCAATCTTGAGGGTTCCTAATGATCCATGAAAGTCATTTGAGGACTTGAAAGTCCAATTGTCCTTGTGAAAACTCAAACCCTAATTTTGAGGTGTCAGTGTTTAGGAGGTATCTTGAGCTGATCAAACCTTGTGTAGTCTTGAATCAATGGAGATATTATGAGAGATTTCTTGAGAAATGAGAGGGAAAATTTTGGGGTACAACATTCTCCATAAATCTGCTCAACAATCCTATACTTTGGTAGATATCTGGTCTAGTATTGCAAAGATACCTCAATGATCCAATGATTTGCTTATAAAGGGTCGAACTTACAAACTCATCATTTGATTCCTTCTTCAGCTTTGCTCCAGTATCTAATGGAGTAACAGCTGCCTTACAATATCTCATATTGAACCTCTTCAATATATCTTGAGCATACTTCGTTTGATGCAAGAAAACTCCTCCTTCGATATCTTTGAATTCTATTCCCAGGAAGTAGGAAAGATTCCCTAAATCAGACATTTCGAATTCCTGCATTAACTTTGACTTTACATTCATTATCTCAGCTTCATATGCTCCTGTAATGAGTAATTCATCAACATAGAGGCATAAAATGATTCGATTGGAACTTTCGACATCATTTACATACACTCCATGTTCAGAGACACACTTTGTGAACCCTGATTCAATTAGGAAGCTATCTATCCTTTTATTCCAAGCTCTAGGAGCTTGCTTCAAGCCATAGAGAGCCTTCCTCAATCTATAAACCTTCGACTCCTGCCCTTTGACGTCGAAGCCTGGTGGTTGAGTGACATAAACTTCTTCTTCCAGAGGCTCATTCAAAATTGCTGACTTCATATCAAGTTAGTGCATTTTCCATCCTCTATATGCAGCTATCGAAACAGCAATCCTGATTGTTTTGCTCTTAGAAACAGGTGCATACACTTCATCGAAGTCAATACCTGGTTGTTGTAGAAAACCTCTGGCCACTAGTCTTGCCTTGTACTTTGCAATCTCACCATCTGGCCTTCATTTCACCTTGTAGATCCATTTCACATCAATTGGTTTCCTATTGGTTCTTTCGACAAGTTCCCAAATGTTATTCTTTTCAATGGCTCTAAGTTCTTCTTTCATGGCTTCACACCAATTTGAATTTCTCAAGGCTTCACCCAAGTCAATTGGTTCTGCTTCAGCCATCATCATGGCTTCTTCGATTAAGTCACCATCAGCATCTATTGCTTGATTTGGAAACCTCTCATATCCAGTCAGCCTAGTTGACTCATTTCTCGTTCTTGTGGATCTTCTTTCGTTCTGCACAGGTGGTTCTTTATTTCGACCAGTCAAAGTATCACCTTGTTCATTTTGACTTGTCGAAGCTTCATCTTCTTCGAACATAATTATGAATGTGTCTGATTCTTGTCGAACTACACTTCGACTCCAATCCCATCATTTGCTTTCGTCTACAAGAACATCTCTACTAATCACTAGTTTATCTTTGATTGGTGAATACAACTTGTATGCACTAGTCAAATGATAACCTATGAGCATCATGACTTCACTTCGATCATCCAGCTTCTTTCTCAATTATTCAGGTACATTCCTGAAACACATTGATCCAAAAATTCTAAGATGACTTACATTTGGCTTCGACCCTGTCCAAGCCTCATGTGGTGTCTTTTCAACCATCTTCTTTGTTGGGCATCTGTTTAGAATGTATGCTGCTGTCAAAGCTGCTTCAGCCCAAAATCTATTAGGCATATTCTTAGCTTTCAACATACATCTGGTCATGTTCAGTAGACTTCTATTCTTTCTCTCAGCGATTCCATTATGTTAAGGCCTATAGGGTGCAACAACCTCATGCTCTATACCTTCCTCATTGTAAAATTTGGCAAATTCTACTGAAGTATATTCATCACCACCATCAGTTCTTAACTTTTTCAATTTGCAGCCACTTTGTTTCTCAGCATGAACTTGAACTTCTTGAACTGTGTGAATGCCTCACTCTTCCTTTCAATGAGGTAAATCCATATATGTCTAGTGAATTCATCAATGAAAGTAAGAAAATACCTGTTACCTCCATTGGACTTTACTTCAAAAGGTCCACACACATCTGAATGAACCAGCTCCAGTTTTTGCCTTGACCTTATAGGAAAATCACGTTTGAATGCCTTCCTTGCCTGCTTAGCTTTGCAGCATTCTTCACATATCTTCTTTGGTTCCTTCATATAAGGCAACCCATGCACCATTTTCTTCTAATTGAGCATACATAAAGTTTTAAAGTTTAGATGTCCATACTTGTGATGCCATGGCCAGTTTTTGTCTTCTTCTGCAGTTGAAGCAAGACATTTTTCATCTTATGTATACAATTCGACTTGGAAGGTTTTGTTCTTCGCCAATGGTGCTTTCATGATTAGCCTCCCATCAACCCTATATACCTTCATCTGATTATTCTCCAACTTCACATTGAAGCCTTTTGCAAGTAATTGACCTACACTTATCAAGTTACTTGTTATTGAAGGTACATATAGAACTTTAGTGATAGTAGCCTTTCGACCATCCTTTCTGATAATCGAAATGTCTCCTTTACCACCTGATTTGATATGCCTGCCATCTGCAGACTTTATCACCTTTTCGACTGACTCATCTAACTTGATACACCAGTTTTTATTTCCAGTCATGTGGTTGCTACATCCTGAATCCAGATACCATATGTTGTTTTTCTCAATGTTCGATTGAGTGTTCACTAGCAACAACACATCATCAGAATCACTACTCCCAACTCGTGCATATTGAGCTTCATCACTATCTTTCGACCTTGCTTCTTTCTTGCTTCGATAATCTCTAGCACAGTGGCCAAAACCTTGACAATTGTAACATTGCACCCCTTTCGTGTCAACTTTCTTCCCATAATACTTGTTGCCCACTCCTTTCGAATCAGTATTCTTGTTTGACTTCTCATCACCAGCAAGATTCTTATGCTGCTTCGATTTCTCTTTTCCAACTTTCTTGCTGAATCTTGGTTGCAATGCCTGTTCAGTTATCTTCTCCCTTTCTGAGTTTCTTTGCTGCAACCTCATTTTATGAGCCTCCAAAGAAGGTTGAAGTTCTTCCAACTTCATCTCAGATAGATTCTTTGCCTCTTCGATTGATACAACAAATTAATCAAAATATGCAATTAGAGATCTTAATACATTTTCTATCTTCTGCAGATTCGTTAGTGCTTCACCACACGCCTTCACCTGGTTTGTTAGCATCACCACTCTTGAGAAATATGCTGAGACATATTCATTCTCTTTCATCTAGAACATCTCATCCTGCTTTCTCAGAGTCTACAACTTCACCTTCTTCAGTTTCTCATCTCCACCATACAACGACTTCAGCTTTTCCCAAGCTCTTTTTGTTGTTTCTTCTTCGATTATCTTCTTATACACATCACAATCCATACATTGGTGAATCAAGAAGAGCACCTTGCCATCTTTCTTCTTCTGATCTTTGTGCGCAGCTTTATAGGCTTCCGTAGCATCTTCCTCCAGTTGTGACATTCCATCATTCATGATTTCTACAACATCTTGAAATCTGAAAATAACCTTCATTTATGCCACCCATCTTTGATAGTTTTCACCTTTGAAAATCAGAAGATTTGCTAGAAATTGTGTTGAGGTTATTGATCCGTTTTCCATTAGATTCTCTCTGAATTGCAAACAATCTCTTGATACAAATTTGTTGGAATAAAGGATTCAAGAAAGATGAATATTGTGAAAAACAAGAAGAAGAAGAAGAAGAAGAAGAAGAAGAAGAAGAAGAGAGAAGAAGAGAGAGAGATTGTTGAGTTAGTTAGTGTAACTAACTATTGGAACTGAAATTGTTATTATTGTTACTGCAGTTATGTGTATTACAAAGTAATGACCCTTTATATAGGCAACATGCTCAGGCCCAAATACAAGCTAAAGTCCTAATAACAACTAACAAGAATTAACCAACTAACAATAGTTTTTTTTTTTGAATTTTGAAATGATATATTGGTAGGTCTACGAAAAATTCATCTGCTTTCTCTCATTGTCTTGGAAGTTCTATTATTTGTCTGACTCAATATTAGTTGAGTGTCTTTGACCTTGTGAATGAGTGTTGTTGGTGATTTTTAGGAGGTTTATCGGTTGATGATGATGGCTTCTTTTGGTTGAGATATATTTTTTGCTTGTTTGGGGGTGTTAGTGTGTGTATTGTCCTTTTTTATCTAGGTGTTATGATTTGTTTGTTTGATATTGATCTATTGGTGGTATTTGTTTGTCTACAATAAAAAGAGAAAAATAAGTTAACATAAAAGAGAAATCAATAGTAAATTGAATGAAAATGTACAAAATATTTTGAGGGAATGTATGAAGAATGAAGGGGACAAACTCTCCTTACATTTAAATTTTATTTTCAATTATCATATCGAAATTTCAAAAATATTTATTGCATGTAACTGGTTTGTGAGAGTTTCTTTTTTTTAGAGAGTGTAAGTGTTCTTTTTATTAGTTTTAATTTCTTCGCATTATTATACTTTTATACAAATTTAATTATAGTAAATTTTTGTGTAGTTTTCTAATAGCTCGTGTCAAAGTCAGTTGGTTGTTTTACTAATGTTTCAAGTGAATGTATTATTCACATGAATAGTAATTTTGTGAATAGTGTAAAATTTGGTCGACATTACCAATTTTCACAGAGGTTTTCTAAAGCACGATGATTGTAGAAAAAATTTAGAGATGATTCTGAGGAAGTCAGGTTTAAGTGGGAGTGATGGCTATAGGAGACGAAAAGGTGAAAATTGAAAAGTTCAACACTGTAGACTTTACTTTTTGGAAGATACAAATTGAAAATCATTGTATCCAAAAATGTTACATTAATCTCTCATAAAGAGTAAAGAATAAACCAATTATAACTATCTCAGAATGTTGCGAGTAAAGGAATGTATTTAAAAATTTCGATAAAGTTTACCTTGATAGTGAAACATCTTGTGAGATTAGGGGAAAATGTGAAGTAAAGATTATATTGAATGAGTTTGTATATAAAATAAAACATGTTAGACATATTTCCGATCTAATAAAGAACTTTGTATCTGTAGACCAGTTGACTAATAACAATTACCCAATAGTCTTCCATGGCAATGGTAGGAAGATTTTAAAGGGTGCGATGATAAATGATCACGATAAAAAGAGTGATATTCTTAATAAGACATTGAGAGTTTGTCATTTGATTGCCGTTGTAGCAAATGAAAATTTATGAATGGGAGAGGGAGAAAGATTATTCACTCAAAAGAAAAACTATTAAGTCTAAATTTGATTTAACGATTCAAATTTGATTAAAAAAATGAATGGTTGAATCTAAATTATCTTACTAATTAGTATTTTTTAGAGTTTTTTAGAGTTTGCGTATATAATGATAAAAACTATTCAAATTTTGATGATGATGTTCAATTTTGTAATATCTGACTTTTATAAATTAAATTAGAATGTGTGATTGTTTTTTTTTTTTAATTGAAAGACTTAATAAATTAATGTATATATGGTGAATTAATTAACATATAGAATCGTCACTCCTAATGGATCTAAGTAAATTGAGTGGTTATTACAAGGACCACAAAGTTAAAGCAATATATCCCTAGACTTTATAATACCAACTACTCTTACACCTAATATCCGTTGACACAACATAATTCGGCTGGAAAAGCCGTTCAACCAACCATCCTCTTCCCCACGACAAAATCTTAATAATAATAATAATTTTCATTTTTTATTACTTCCCTCCTCTTAGATTCTTCCATTCAACCAACTTTTCATGCTATTTAATTGATTCCAAACAAATTAAGTCTTTAAACTTGTGAACTTAAATTCAACTTACCAACTTCCTCGATCCTGTAGTAGTAGCTAGCTGGTTCCAAGTCACTCATCAGTCTAGCTATAGTAAGGAACAGCAAGGTTGATGCAATTCACATGGCAATCATTTCATAGTGTAACAAGATGAGATATAAATGATTTCTGAAAATTAAATAACATTATTTCTTTGTTTTTTCCTTCATGGTGAAAACTGTGATTAGATTAATTAATGTAGTCCGTATAACGAACACATTTGGAGGCTGAGTTAATGTCACAAGAGTTTGATAGATATTTATTTCACCAATCTTCTTAGCTTCTATTGTTGGTGCAACCTTTAATGAATTTGGATGTAGTACATCGTGCTTCCATGCCATTAATCAACAAAAATGTTGGTAAATTTATAGTTTGTCGGTTTTTAGAGTTTAGAATCTTGATCTTCTTTACGACTAGTTTAATGTTTTCTAAATTATCAACAGAGCTATCTAAATAAAATAAAAAATTATGTGGTTACTTTTTGTTTGTTGAGACTAAGATCTGTTCGGTAAGAATATGTGATAACTGATAATTAATAATAGTTGATGAACGATTAATGATAGCTGGTGATTGATAATTTTTAATTAATAATTGATAGCTGATAAATAACTTAAGTGTTAGATAAATTAATTATTACACTAGCTGATTGTAGTGATATATTTGTAAAGGTCTACAAATAAACGGTATCCAATAAGTCTTCATCTAGTGTCCATTCCAAAACATGACGCCTAAGCCTAACCCCTAGACAGTAGGTGGTTCACCTTAAATGAAAATATTGACGATGACGTGTATATAACCTAATAAGCACATGCAAGAAATCCATGTCACAATTCTTTAATAGAAAGCCAATAACTCCCTTTCTCAAAGTGGAAAGAATCCCTGAATCCAGACTCTTAAGCATTTATAAATATCTCAACTATAAAATTGAGAGGATATTATGGAGACACACAAAAATCCTAAAAAGATATAAAAATTTTCACTTCAACTTGCTTTTTTCACATCAAAATTACTTTAAAACATGGTCCCTTATCACTAAGAACTTGTCTTAAAATTACCGAAAATCCTTAAAGTCACTTATTAATATTATTAGTATCGGAGTGACACACACACACACATATATATATATAAGAAAAAACCGATTTATAGAAAAAAGACGCTATAAATATTTCGGAAAGAGCTATACTTATCGAAAAAGTTGCATTTATAAAAAATTCATACCAATCCACATAATTCTTTAAATTTTGATGTAAAAAATCTATAGATGGAATTAACAATTTAAATAATATATCCAAATCTATTCCTTCTTGACTGAAAGAAATTTCAATGGACCCAACGAAGAAAGTAAATAGTACTAATACTAGCATAGAAAAGAGCATAGTATTGTCTGATTCATGAGGATAAAAAAAAGGAAGATTTTTAGTACCAAAATGGGTACTATCAAGAAAAAGCCGTCTTATGCATTTGACATTTCGATTTATTCCATGTGAATATGTCCTCTCCCGAAAAAAAGAAGTCCTTTCATTATTATTCATGGTTAAGAAACCTAATAAATGAATTTTATTTTTTTATTTTTTTTCCTTCTTTGCCCCATAAAGATATTGAATAGAAGGAACTATTTTTCTTACCATTGAAATTTTGAAAATGAACGTTTAAATATCCTTCAAAAACAAGTAAATAAATTCGAAACATATAAAATGCAGTTAATTTTGCGGTGGAACAAGCTATTATTGCGAAAATTGGTGAATACAACCAACTATCATTAAGAATCTTATCCTTGGACCAAAAACAAGCAAAAGGTGGGATACCACAAAGAGAAAGTGTACCTATTAAAAAAGACATTTTTGTAATTGGCGCATGTTTTGTTAAACTGCCCATAAGAACCATATTTTGACTTTTATTTGGAGAATATCCAACAATAGCTTCCATTGAATGAATAATGAATCCAGATCCTAAAAACAACAATGCTTTTGAATAAGCATGAGTAATCAAATGAAATCAATTGCGGCTCGATAAGAGCCCATACCTAAAGCTAACATCATATAACCCAATTGAGACATTGTAGAATAGGCTAACATTTTCTTAATATCTTTTTGAGCAATAGCTAAAGTAGCTCCTAATACTACTGTTATTATACCTATCAAAGCTATTCCACTCATTATCGAGGGTATAACTATGAAAAGAGGAAGAAGTCGAGCTACAAGAAAAATTCCCGCTGCTACCATAGTAGCAGCATGTATAAGAGCAGAAATAGGAGTAGGACCTTCCATAGCATCTGGTAACCATACATGAAGAGGGAATTGGGCAGATTTTGCAACTGAACCACAAAATAACAAGAGGGCACACAAAGTAACAAAAAGAATATTTACCTCATTCTTATAAATTAAGTTCTTGAATATTTGAAATAAATCCCTAAATTCCAAACTATCGATTACCCAATAAAAACCTAAAATTCCTAATAATAAACCAAAGTCCCCTACACGATTCGTTACAAACGCTTTTTGACAAGCATTTGTCGCAATAAGACGTGTGAACCAAAAACCTATTAATAGATAAGAACACATTCCAACCAATTCCCAAAAAATATAAACTTGTATCAAATTTGAACTAGTAACTAATCCTAACATTGAAGTATTAAAAAAACTCATATAAGTAAAAAATCTCAAATACCCTTGATCATGAGACATGTAACTATCACTATAAATTAGAACCAGAATACCAACAGTAGTGATTAATATTGACATAATAGAAGTAAGTGAATCGATCAAGTAGTCAAACTCTAAAGAAAGATCATTATTTATAGTCCAAGACCATACATATTGATAGATAAAACTATTCTCGATTTGCTGAATAGATAAATCGATCGAAAAAATCATAACTATGGTTAACAAGAAAATACTAGGAAAAGCCCACATACGGCGAAGATTTTTTGTTGCCGTGGGAAAAAGTAGAAGTCCTACCCCTATTAAAATAGGAACTGGAAGAGGGATGAAAGGTATGATCCATGAAGATTGATGTGTATATTCCATACAAAAAGAAAGAATAAAAAATATTTAGATTCTTGATGAATTTTGTTTCTCATTCGTTTGTTTTATATCTTTTGTAAAGGGGTTCGGTTAATAAAAAAGTGGATATAGAAATAGAATTGGATATTCTTAATTGTTATGAATCTTTGCGCAATGGTCCCCATATTGGAAAGTACAAAGTCAAAACTGGCCAATAACAAAATTCCTAGTAAAATAAATATATTATTATTATTTTTTTCAGTATTTAAGTAATATATTAATTAATTAATATTACTATTAATTCCTATGTTAGGTTATTTATTTTTTAATTTATATATATATTAAGAAAAATTACTATTAATAATTGTAAAATAAATTTTTTTATCTATTATCTATAGAGTGAGGATGAGGATAAATCAGTACACCAAAACTAACAACATTTATTTATTTTGATATAAATTAGAAAAATAATATAATATAAAATAATACTTTTTTTATTCAGAAACATTAGTTCCTTTTTGAACTAATTGATTCTTTTACATTACAATAAAAAAAAGAACCATATATATCTATTATCTATGAAAAATTTGGAAAAGGTTTATAATATTCAATGTTTTTACTTTACCTTTCGATGGAAAAAAAGAGAAAGAGTTAATTTAGATAGATAAGACATACGACTAATTACAGAATAATTCGTTTTCATTTACAGAACAAATATCTTTCACATCAAACTATAGCAACGAAAAAACTATACTAATTATATGCCAGTTCCAAAAAAACGCACTTCTATATCAAAAAAAAATTCGTAAGAATTTTTGGAAAAAAAAAGATATAAGGCAGCATTGAAAGCCTTTTCATTAGCTCACTCTATTTTGACAGGTACCTCAAAAAGTTATTGTATTGTAATAAATACAAAACCTTGCCCTTTTTTGCCACTAAATCCAAAAAAAAGTTGTGTTATTGTAAGAAATACAAATGTTGGACGAGAATAATATGAATTAGCTCAATTCAAAGAGTATTTTTTAATAGTCATTTTATACTAATACTATTGTAGAATATGAAACATATATAAACATATGTTTAGAATATATTCTATATCATAGAATATAGAATATATTCTAAATATATCTATAATCTCATTTTTTTTGAATGATTCATAAGCAACTACAAAAAAAAATTCTTTTTCATTACTGGATTGAAGTCATAACTAGATAGTTCTAGTTTCAACAGTGTTTTTTTTTATTTGAAAAAGTCTAAACTACAAAAAACCCATTCCCCGTCGTTATTAAATTTGAAAACGAACACTGCATGGGAAGAAAAAAAAAGAATATAGAATATATGATATATGCAATCATTTTCAATTTAAGTAAAAGAAGTTTTGATTTCTATATTCATTTCTATTATATATTAGAAATAATTAAATTACTTTTTATTATCAATTTAGTTTTATTATCAATTGAGAATAAATGTTTAGTAAATAGTAAATAAATGTACTCAATAAATATTGGACTTCACTTTATTCAATCTCGACGATTGACTATTGACTTTGACTAAATAATTGGTTATTATGATTTCGAGTAAGCCGCTATGGTGGAATTGGTAGACACGCTGCTCTTAGGAAGCAATGCTAGAGCATCTCGGTTCAAGTCCGAGTAGCGGCATGGACTCCTACCCGATATTTTAAAATTTTTACAAGATTAATAAGTCCTATAATGAAGTCAATTTCCTATTTCTATTCCTAGTAGTAGATATCTGGCTACGAAAAATAAAAAGTACGATCAAAGAAATGGACCAGATTTTTTGATAATGTATCTCAGATAAATTTTGACTATTCTTACCTATGAACTCCGCTAGATTCAACTTTTTGGTTGTTCAACCAACTAATTTAACCATTTGAATATTGTTAAAATATGAACATTTGTTATTGCATCACAGAAAAAATCGAAACAAACTAGAATCATTCATTTTCGTACTTCCTAGAATATACATCGATTCCTTTTTCATCTAGAAAGAGCATATCTCTGTACGCCTAGATAAATTATGTATAATTATTAAGACCACTAATCAATATGTATCTATTCCTCCCAATATTTGATTTTTGAAAAGAAATATGGGAATAGATACTCATACATAATGAGTCACCGGGAACCAGATTTGAACTGGTGACACAAGGATTTTCAGTCCTTTGCTCTATCGGCTGAGCTATCCCGACCATTAAAATCTTGACGCACCATCCTAATTTGAGGGAAATTACTTGAGTCTATGTCAACTCAATAAAAAAAGGGAAAGGGCCATAAAAATGAGCAAATTCAATCGGCTTTTGGGGATAGAGGGACTTGAACCCTCACGATTTTTAAAGTCGACGGATTTTCCGATTACTAAAACTTTCATTGATTTCGGTATTGACATGTAGAATGGGACTCTATCTTTATTCTCGTCTGATTAATCAGTTATTCAAAAGATCCATCAGATTTTGGTGGAGTGACTGATTTGATCAATGAATATTTACCATTTTTTCTTCCAGTTGGAATTGATTTGATTCTAATGTTTCGTTTCAATTGTGATTGAATCAAAACTAAAAAAAATAGTTACAATTTACAAATAGAAGTTAGAAATCTTCATTAATCAATTGAATGTTGTCAACTCCATTTGTTAGAACAACTTCCATTGAGTCTCTGCACCTATCCTTTTTTTCTGAACTTTTATTTTTTTGTTTTCGAAAAGAAGGATTTGGCTCAGGATTGCCCATTTAAAATTCCAGGGTTTCTCTGAATTTTAAAGTTTTCACTTAATATGTTTCCATACCAAGGCTCAATACAATTAAGTCCGTAGCGTCTACAAATTTCGCCATATCCCCCGTTTGACTTGCTTTTCATTCATCTAGAAGCTATATTTATTTAGTCGAGAAAGAATTCTATTCTCGCTGTATTATATAATACATGTTGTATTATATAGTAGATGATGTATTATATTATGTCATGTTTTCACTTAACATTACTATGTTTCCATACCAAAGCTCAATATAATTAAGTCCGTAGCGTCTACCAATTTTGAATCGACCCTTTGACTAGCTTTTCGTTCATCTAGAAGCTATATTTATTTAGTCGAGAAAGAATTCTATTCTCGTTGTATTATATAGTAGATATTGTATTATATCGTACCGTATTATATTTGAGATGTTGTATTCTATTTGAGATGTTGTATTCTATGTTACAATTGGATTAGAATTGGAGTATAATAATATTGCACCTGACTATGCATGGTTGCAATTGGATTAGAATTGGAGTATAATAATATTGCACCTGACTATGCATGGTTGCAATTAGATTAGAATTGGAGTCTTAGAATTTGGAAATGACTTGACTTGGATTAGAATTGGAGTATAATAATATTGCACCTGACTATGCATGGTTGCAATTGGATTAGAATTGGAGTCTTCAAATTTGGGAACTTATAATTTGGAAATGACTTGACTTGGATTAGAATTGGAGTCTTCGAATTTGGGAACTTGGAATTTGGAAATGACTTGACTTGGATTAGAATTGGAGTATAATAATATTGCACCTGACTATGCATGGTTGCAATTGGATTAGAATTGGAGTATAATAATATTGCACCCTTTGATAATTCAGACAAAGGGAGGTAATATATATTATCTTCTAGCAAACTAGTCCTAGTCAGGGGGTCGATTTTTCATTGATGTCTCCATATCCTTCAGGTTGTGGAGAAGAGAAAGGGAATTTCAGAAATTGGTTTTAATTAAAAATTGGAAACTGGAGGCTAACTCCGAATGTATTTTTTTAATTTACTAAAAATTCACATAGCGGATTTTATGGCAAAACTGCGCAAGATACTAAGATCGTACTATAAGATGGTTCAGCGTCTCGCAGTTTTAGATAAACTTGAGAGACGAGGTAGAGCTCTATTTAATAAGCTGGTTGAATTCATAGAGAAAATAAATGTATTTTCTTATATGGTCCTGTTGTACCCCAAAATTTTCCCTCTCATTTTATCAACATTTCTCATCACAAAACTCTTGGAACTCAACACAAGTTAGGGTTTGCTCTGCTCAAGACACCTCCTTGCACTGTTAACCTAAATTAGGGTTTGAGTTTGCACAGGGATTTTTGGACCTTCAATGCCAAAAGTGACTTTCATACTTCATGTTGGACTCATAAGTTTGTCCATACCAAGTTTCAAGCCTTGAATCAAATTTTTGCCCAATCAATTGGACAGTTGACCTAGAAATCAGTTGTATTGGGGAAAAAGTCAATTGTGACCAATTTACAGTCAAACCTCATGAATTTTGACCCACATCAATATTATGAACTCATATGAACCATTTGATTAAGTTTGGACCATAATTCCATAAGAAATTTGATCATATCACCAAAAGGGCAAAATGGTCATTTTTAGGGTTTTGACTGTACAAAGGCAATTTCTGACTTTTTGACCTAGCCAATGGAAATTCAAGCTCAACAAAGGATTCAAGGACTCAATGGCATCATCTTTACCTATTCAACAAGTTCAAAAGATCTCAAATGCATGGGATTGACAGATGAATTTTTCAGTCAACTGATCAAAATTTGACTGTATACTGAAAAGTCAAACTTTGACTTTTTGGTCAAAATCAAGTGCCAAGGGTCATATTTCATCAAGATATGTCAAATTATGAAACTTGTTCATCAAGAAACCCAAAATTGCAAATTAGGGTTTGAAATTGAAAATTTTCATAACTTAGAAATTTTCTAAGTTATGAAATTTTCTTAATTTTTCCTAACTTTGCCCCATATTTTCATTATGATGCAAATGGATTCAAACAAAACTTACAACATGAAAGTTGTAGTATTCCACAAAGTTTACAACTTTGATTCATAAAGTTTTCTCAAAAGAATCTTGGATCTCAAGTTATGATTTTTGGAACAAGGGTCCCTAAAACTTTTAACTTAGAGAAATTTTGTCCTAATTTAGGCAGGATTTTGACCCATCTTCTTGGCCATTTTTCACATAGTTCCACTTGGAGTTTCAAGTTGTATTTCAAAGATGTATTATAGTACATGTTGCAAGCTTTCCAAATTGTCCAAGAACTCCTCAAACACATTTGTGGTTAGGGAGGATCGAATGCTTGAAGTTGGCAAAAACTCACTTTGTATCCATGGCCAATACATGTTCATACAAGTTGCAAAATCTGTCCAAACTAGCTTTGTACTTGATTACAGGTCTCTAAACCCTTCAACACTCAAAAATTGAATGCAAACTCATTGGTTTAAGGTTTTATTCTGATCATTAGAGGTTTGCACAATGAATAAATCCACTTATGGCATAAAGGTAGCACTTCTATTTACATAAAGCATGCTTTATGTCAAATTGAATTTCTTGAGCCATACACCAAGCCCTTTGCTGCAAACAAGGCTCCCTAATGTCAGGCAAAGTTCAACCACTTTGAGTAGCTAGAGTACAAGCCAGTACAGCCATAGCATTGTCAACTCTCATTTCTTACTTCAAAACCAAGAAACTTGTCAAAAACAACACAACACTTGAATCTGATATAGCCAAGCTTTGCCAACATTCAAAACAGTTTTCTCACATTACACTAAGCCAGAAATACGAGCTAGCAACCTCTCCAACACCCTTGTACCCAAAAATCACATTTTCTTGCAAAACAGGGCAGGCCCTGCAGAATCACTTCCATCTTCACATCCACTCGTGCGTTTTGCTTGCAACCAGTTCCAACACACTCCATACAACCCACCTAAGTTATCCCAACCATTCTCAAGTCACTGTAACTCCATTTACACACTTCACCATTTTCAAATTCTGAGTTTGCAGGTTGAGTTCTACAAGAAGTTTCAGACTATTTCAAAGCAAGCCAAGCATTGGGAAAGGTCAAAGGAACCTCAAGCAAGCTCAAAAGAACCTCAGGCCTCACTGAAAGTTGCTGCATTGCCATACTCGAGCTTGACTGAAACAGGTATTTCTCAAACTTCTATCTCTCTATTTAGGAATCATTAGACTTAGGTTTGTGAATAAAAAATATAGTCCTCATTGCCCTTGAGCTGTACATATGCATAGAATTCATTTATGTTAACTGAGCTAGGAGTATTTGATGTTTGAACTTTCTGAAAAAACTAGGTCAAGATTTAGGGCCAATGAAATTCTCTCTGGTCTTTGAGAGTTAGATTAAGTTTTTTACATGGTTAAAATCGTGTGATCAAGAGCTATAACTTTCATGTTGCAAGTTTTTGTTTTTGAGCACGTATGCAGGAGATACGGATTTGAACACAGGGCGCGCGCATTCTTTGTCACAAGGGAAGGGATGAAGTGGAAATCGGCTGGGCCTGGCTTTGTCCTGCTTTTTGCACCCATATGCTTGCTTTTTGCACCCCCTAGCCCAATTTCTTGTATTTTTATATTTTTGAATTTTTATTTTTATTTCTGACTTTATTTATTTATTCCCAAATATAATAAATGCTCAAAAATATTTTCATAATTTTTTAACATTTATTTTGCATTTTATTTTTATTTTTCTAACATAAAAAGGATTTTATTTACTTTTATCTTATTTATACAAAACTCAAAAAATATATAAATTATACTTTTATTTTCTATCTCTTTATTTTTATCCATACTAAAAATATTACTCTAAATATAATTTATTTTTTATAAATATTTTATATATATATATATATATATATATATATATATATATATATATATATATATATATATATATATATATATATATATATATATATATATATATATATATATATATATATATATATATATATATATATATATATATATATATATATATATATATATACTTTCATTTTATTAGATATTTTAGCATAAAAATATAAAATATTACACTTTTATTTTTATTATTAAATATACTTAATAAGTACCTTTTTCACCTTTTTTTTACATATAATATTTTATTTTTATCATATATAAATAAAATAATTAACATATTTATTTTCTTAAAGAAAATTAGGGTTTATCCCTTAAACAATAAAATTGATCTTTTTATTTTATTTCTTTATACTTTTTTCACATTGAAAATACTTTACATACATAAACAAATGAAAACTTCTTTTTGCATAATACATTTTACTTAATATTTATTTATTCTGTTTATTTAAATATTGTACATTTAAATATTTATGCATTATAATTCAATTTGGATGTAATAGTAACTAGGATTTATATTTCTTGTCAAATACCCCCATTCAAAATTTTACCCCCATCCCCATAATCATGTTGTAATAGCTTAGAATTTAAATTCTCGCACTTAACGCTTTCAATTATGCCATGATTAGAGAATTAGGGTTTGTATGCAAAAAAATCAAATTAACAAATAGTTTGACCTAAACAAAGACAAAAATGCATGAAAAACAAACACAATGCACACTTGCACCCCTAGGGTTACAATCCACTTGTTGCCTTCAAAAATAGGCCATGGTATGCATGTTGAGAACTTTGGCAAAACAAAAACAAAACAAAAGATCATAGTACCTCGATGACGCTATCTTGGTTGCCTAAACAAAAAATGATCAAGTCCCTCAAGAAAATTGCCAAAGATAATTGACACAATTGCTATCATGGTCTATACGATGACACGCGCCTGTCCCGTTTAACATCCTAACACAAGGTTGTTCACCAAATACAATGGTGAAACAACACTGTTAAAAGGGTTAAAAACATAAGAAAGATCTTTGAGTAAAATAGGGTAGACAACTCTTAGTTACTTGATCAAAAAGCTTGCAAAACATCCTTGCTATTCTTCAAACACACCTCACAACACAATTTCAAAACAACTTTCAAAACATTGAAATATCTTTTCAAAAGACAAAAACACCTTTGTATACATTCAAACAAGAATCATTACAAAGGTTGCCACAACGATGGCCTCTTTTCAAAACATCTTTCAAAACCACACACAAAGCACCATTTCAAACAATTGAAAAGCAAAGCAAGTGATCTAAACAAGTAACTAAGAGCCCATGAAAAACCATGGATGAAAAGGGTGCTAATACCTTCCCTTTTCATAATCTACTCCCCGAACCCAAGAAAACATCTCAAAGGTCTTTCCTGTGCTTTTTGACCTTTCCTTAGGATAAAATAAAAAGTCGGTGGCGACTCTTGCTAAACCGAAACATTTACGAACACAAACGCAAAATCCCAAGTCAGTTCTCCCACTGTATCACATGTCATATTCGACATTATATTTCGAATCAGAGCACAATATAGAAACAGTAAGTATTTGAATTTTGTATTGAAATATGTTCGGAAGAGAATAAGATCTTCTTAAGTAAAGTTGGATTCCGTTCGCCACCAAGGTATTATAGTTTTGTATATTTTCTTTATACAGCTTTATGTGTATATCTTAGTGGAATATACAATCATTTTTTATACTTTTCTAGCGACTTTTGGACGGTCTCTGACCTACCGAAACATGTTTCTCTATCTCGGAATTAATTATTTCGTATTTTATACCTATGTATCGGGGATCTATAGAGTCTATCACGAGTTATCAAAATATGTGACGTTTTCTTATATAATTATCACTATCGAGTATTATGTAATGATAATCATCACTATCGATATATTTCTACCTCTATTTATGGTGACATTTTATATCTTTTATATTTTATTGAGAAAGTAAAGTACTAGATATATAAGAGATAGAGAAATTGGCTAGATATATAATAGATAGAGAAATCTGTATGTGATTTGTAAATTTGGTTCTATCTAATCTTTCCTATTTTTTCGAATAGGAAAGATTTTATACTAAACTAAAAAAAAAGAGAATCTTACTATATGATATATGAATATTCTTGTTTATCAAATAAGTTTTTTATGGATCAAAAAATATTTGAGAAATTATGAATTATTAGAGAAATGAGAAAAAAAAGAGTATTCTAGGTAACCGGTAATTCAAATAATTGAGATCCGTATCTTAAAATTATTCCGATTGTGATTATATGTTATATACTAGAATATCAAAGAAATATAGAATATTCTATATTTCTTTGATATATTAGTATTTATTTGATTATATTATGATATAGTAATTGTGTTATGAAGAGCTAATAGTAAATAGTAAATAGTTAATAACTAGGATCCCGGTAGTTTAGGAAAG
This sequence comes from Vicia faba, assembly GCA_948472305.1. NCBI lineage: Eukaryota > Viridiplantae > Streptophyta > Magnoliopsida > Fabales > Fabaceae > Vicia > Vicia faba. Next base: position 1,306,364,493 of record OX451740.1, on the reverse strand, counting down.
AATTCCAAGAAATGCACAATTTGTGTTCGAGAGCCCGCTTAGCTCAGAGGTTAGAGCATTGCATTTGTAATGTGATGGTCATCGGTTCCATGACTAACCAGTAAACAGCTTCCAGTTGGGATAATCTCTTTACCATGACTAACCAGTAAACAGCTTCCAGTTGGGATAATCTCTTTACCATGACTAACCAGTAAACAGCTTCCAACGTTGGAAGCGAACAATCGCCATCCACGTAATAACACAATTTTCACACTAAACATTGTTTTTTCTCTACTTGAGTCAAAGGTTCTAAACCTTGCCTGGTTTTCCTCTTTCACGTTTCTGTAACATAACCTCACAAAATTTCCTCCCTCCATTCTCCTTCAACGCCAAACAATACAAACTCCCTCTGTTAACCTCCATCATCACCGTTCCGTCAACATCCAAATGCGCCTTCTTCGTCAAAACCATTAACTTCATCCGCAACTGATTCCATCTGTCTATCTTCATCAGAACATTAATTTCAACTTCAGCTCTTCCGCCTTCTCCGCCGTTCACATGCGCGCATCACTTCCTCTATCCAGCTTCGTCTTCATCATCGAGACAGTTCCCTGCACCGTTCAAGCTTCATCCATGTTCCGTCCAACACCATTCATCATTGTTCAGACTCCCGCCCTTCATCATGATAGTTCGATTTCCGACACGTTCTCTCCTAACGTTGTCCAAGTAAAAGAAATACAAGAATAGAAGAAGAAGCAGAAATTCGCAAAATCCCCACAACTTCTGGCGTTGAACACCGCGACCCACCGAGACTTCCTCTGACACCGCACTTCCATTCTCGGATCCGATCATCCAGCCCTCACTACCACATCTGTGTCGGCCAAATTCACTCACTGACGCGAAGCCCTCCTTTGCGCAGAAGCACCGACGGTTATCCGAGATCAACGACATCACAACTGCTCCGCCCCGCCTCATCGTGAACGCCAACAAACAGCGACGTACCTCCCTCCAAGGATTAACATCGACCTCCAAGATTTTGTCGCTCCTCCACAACCCCACGCCACCGCCGTACGCTTCAGCACAATAGCTCCGATCATGCTATTTCTGCGACATCCCTCCACACCGACGAAACGCCGCTGAGCCACTCCATGCCACCATCACCAATTTATTAGAGGTTTCTTTATTTTCTTTCTTAATCTTGTTCTGATCTTTGTGCATTTGGATATCTATGATTTTGTTTTAAGATTTTAAAAGAAAAAGGCTTTAAAGATTTTGATCTTGTTGTAAAGAAGAAGATGAGAGTTTAACGTGAAAGAGAGAGGAACAAATGGGTTGTTGTTACTACTCTCTCTTCGTGTGTAAATGGGTATAATAATTTGTTTGTTTTTTTATTAATTAAATCCACGTGTCACTTGTTTATTGGTGGACCAAGTGCTTTGTTGAAAAATCAAGCTAAAATCCTTCCCTTCACAACGTGCAGCGCCTCCCTACTGAATCATAAGCTTTCAAATAGTTTCTTTTTATTTAATTAGGGTCTTAATATGAATTAGGGTTTAGCTTGGACTTTTGGACTTCATTAAACCTCTCAAATGTTTCTACACCCCGGCCCATGTATTTATATAAATCTCTTATTTGTTTAAATTAGTTTTTTGTTTCATCTATTTTATTTTCTATTTGATTTATTTTATCTCAATTCATTTTAGCTTAACTTATTACTACTATATTTATTATTTTAATTAGTTTTAAATTATATTCAATTAGTTAGCTTAATCTAGTTAGTAAAATAATAACATAAATAATCGGCAATTTTTATATAGTCATACATCAAACACTTTCTCAAATTAATTAATTTAATATTTTACAAAGATATTAAAAATCACGCAATTCACCAATGGGCGACACGTGGCCAATATATGATCACGTAATAAGAAAGACTTTATCAGACTCCCGTGATATGTGGCCAATATCTGATCACGTTATGAGGAGACTTTATCATACTTTCCCTCTCTGTTTCCTACCATACTGTTTAATCAAATCTCAAAACAGCTAACCAATAAAAAAATCATTTTTCCTACTAACATAACAAAAAGCTACAAGATTATTTTCGAAAAAGGATTAAGGAGAATTACTTCAAAATTAATTGCGAACTGCGTCTACGATCACTCTTTTACAAAACCCAGACAAGGTTCAATGATAAATTCAAAAGCAATTCTACGCAATCCTATAAAAAACACCAACAAACACTACGAACTACGAATTGGGAATTTGATTCCTCATAAGAGGATAAGTAGGAATATGACTATAATCGTGGCGAGTTCCTCTAATAAAAAATTAAAACCCTATTTTCTAAGTCGTAATTCTAAATCCTAGTATCCTTGTGAACAAGGTAGATGGCGGGTCCCTAACATATTCTCTTCGTCTAAGAACGAGTCAAATAACTTAGAATCTTTGACCAAGTTAGGGTTATCCTTTATATTCACTTCTTAAAGATAAAAATTAAGGGTGACGACTCTCGATTTAAAACTGGTTACAACAGCTGGTGACTCTGTTGGGGATGTTCAACCCTAGGGTTAGAAGTCTTTCTTTGGATTTAGGGTTTTAGGGTTTTTCTATTTCTGTTATTTTCTTTACATTTATTTATTTTAGTTTATTTATATTTTATTTACTTTTCTATCATGCTATATTTATTTGTGATGGGATTTTATTATTTAAAAAATATATATTTTTCAAAACCCTTAGAAAGAACGTTCGTCTATTAGCCAAGGGGATACATCAACCCTATGAGTTTATGTGACAACTTCGCCTAGAGTCGGTGGAATTCCGCGAAAGGAATACGTCTCAAGAGACATCCTCTTAGGGGATAGGAATTTGGAATGAAACCTATGACTATTTGTATAACCCTTAAACCAAAATTGCATTACAAGACCTTTCATGACCTAGAGACGAAAGTTTCGGTCTGCAAAGAGGATCCACTTAAGGAAGGCCCTTATGCCTTTCCCTCTAATGTTATCCATGACACCCTTAAGGAAACCACCTTATGGGGAGGGTAGAATATCCGTAAGCCGAAACTACGAACCTACCAATTAAGGATAACTTTCACATCCCACTATAATCCCTAAACCCACAAGGGTTATCTTTTCGTCCATTAATGTCTTTAGCTCGTAGAGCTCCCGTCTTTTTGATATAACCCCTAGGCAATAGGGACTTTCTTTTAGAAAATCCTAATAGCTGGTCTGCATGGATCTTATTTTGTCTGTCTCCGTCCTTAGAACCTTAGGATCTTGACCTCCATATGAAAATTTCCCATGAAAGACGTCCTCGCTAATGTATGCCATGTGGCCTATATCAGGCCATGTGATTTGGTGACTATTGACCGGCCACCGTGTACTCTCTTCCACGCTATTCCATCAAGTCCAACATTCATCTAAACTGTCCATTGGTCTATCAGAATTCCTAGCTTGTAGGAATTCCCGTCCTTGTGTTACAGTCCCTAGCTTGTAGGGGTTCCTCTTTGTTTTTCATTGCACATAATCCTTAAGGAGTTCCCGTATGTCTCAATGTCTGAGTCAGTGTAGGTCCATAATCCTTAAGGAGTTCCTGTCTGCCTCAATCTCTGAGTCAGTATAGGGTATCCTCTTTTTCATGTCTATCATTAAACCCGTATAGGGTACCCTTATGTTTACTTTCATACTACATCTGCGTCGGATATCCATGAAACTTTTTTTTGCATACCCTTAAAAGCCAAAAAATATTTTTGCATACCCATTCATTCACATACATTCATACATTTACATCTCATGTATTTCCATGTTCGCCCTTATCCAATTATTACCCATATGCTAGCTGATTTCTTAGTACACGCAAACAAACTTAAGAAAGTATGAAATTATGGAAGGAGAATATTAAGCATTGGAGATTCAATGGAGCTTGGTCCTAAAATTCATATTATGGAGAAAAGGCAGCCATTAACCATGACAATTACAGGCCTACACAACGCCTCAAATGCCATTACTACTGGTGATTCCTCTATATCAAGAACAATTTCCCTATCAACATAATTGGTATGCCCAAGAAGAGTCCAGGGTCACCCCCATGCTCTGATAAATCCAAGAACTACGAAGCATCTCCTATAGTCAGTGGATCAACAAAAAACTCATCTCTAAGATCATTAGACTATATCAATTCCAATTTGTAATTTCCAAGTTTTTAAGTTGTATTTGGTGTAAATTTGTTTTTTTATTAAGTAATACTAATAAAATGAGAATGCATGTTTTGAAATGAATCCATTCGTATTCATTCTTCTATCACTTTCCATAAATAATCAACGACTTTCCATTTTCACTCTTCTTTTCTATCTTCCATTGCACATCTTTAACAAACTTCGAGGGAGAATGATGTATACTAGATTAACTGAATAATGCTGGTGTATGCTTTTAATGTAAGACTAAGATGATGATGTAAGGCATTGTTTTAATTCCTAAACAATGGAGAAATAAGGAGTTAATCTGTAGTTAACCCCCTCGAGCCAAAAGTTGGAGTTATTTCTATTTTCTAAAAAAAACCTTAATCTTAACCAGGGGCAAGGTAGATTTCAATTAATTCATGGATTCATTCTAATCCCAGGAGAATAAATCCATATAAGCAAAGGTTTGAGCATATCATGTTCCTCGTGCACATTGAGGAAGCAATCAATGAAAATAAAGTTTACAACATTTTCTTCCTCAGTACATCACTCAAGATCGAGGAAACAATAAAAACGAAGCTTACAACAATTAGCAGGGCAGTCATAAATGTTCAAAGTCAAAGAAAAAATATAAATAAAGCTCACTAAGTCAAGTAAAAATCGGAAAAAAAACTTGATTTAGGCAAAAGTTAGGGCATCTCGATGGACCAAATTCAAAAGAATCAGTCTATGAAAAAATAAGGGATTGGAAATAAATAAATTGGAGAACAATATTGTGACTTCCACCTCAAGAATCATCAAGGCTTCTCATCAATGCTTGAATCCTATCAATTTTTTTCACCAGTCTTTACCAATGCTTATCATCATCACCACGACTATGAAAATTCTCTTGCAAACTTAATACATATGTTGCATTAATTAGATTTAGGATTGGAGAACATCAAGGAGAATGGTGTGGGCTAAGTAAATTTTGAGATTTATATCCTTTGTTTCTTAAAACCACGAATCATGGTCACATTACAACCTTCAAAAGTCCTAATTGAATCAAGGTTAACTATGAAAGCATACTTGGAAAAATTTGTGTTAAACTGACTCATATGTTTGTTAAAATTATTTCTAACCACTTCGCCTCTTTGAATTTCCATATTTATTCATCCATTTCTATTCAAACATCGATTTCAAAACTTGCATGTGCATTACTAAGAACAACTTTTCAAAACGTACACTTTTTTATACGAATCAATACTTACCATCAAGGAGATCTCAAAAATTGGTTTAATCAAAAGCGATCCTTTCCTAGAAGCTCCTAACTAGGGGAAAAGCGTATAAAGAATAACCCTATAATCACAAGTAAGACTAATGATCTTAGGGGCATATCATATAAAAATCCTATTGACTAGGGGTGATCATTCTAAGATTCAATTAATTGGGGTTACCTTTCAAAAACACTGTTCAATCAGGGGCATATCTTTCAAAGGGGTATTCCTTAATTAATCTTTATATCACAAATGGGTATGACTCGGTTTCCTCCTTTTAACAAACTTCTCAAGGCCTTGATAGTCATGGGCAACCTTCCAAGATTCATATCTTGGGGCAGTGCATATCAATTTCATCCTACAGCATGTAGGGTCCAAGTTCCTTCTTAAATAACTTTAAGAACAAAACTTTTCAAGCTTCAAATACTTAGGGAAATCCATATCAGGTTTGCGTAACGTCATGGTGAGATCCAAACTCTTTCCAAGGGTACTTCCCCCAGATCCTAGAGATTGGGGGCACATATTTCAAAAATACAAATGTTAGGGAAAACCACTGCAAGACTCAATCAAAAGGAGTTGGTTCAAAACAATTCAAATCATCCAAGAGTACCTTCTTCGAATTGTGGAGATTAAAGGCATAATGTTTCAAAGTGAAAAATAGTGGGGTCATTCATACTATAATCAAACTATTTCCAAACTCATATCAATGAGAATCTCCTCCAAGACTAACATATTCCACATAGGGGCAAGCTATATGCATACTTTCATAATCTCTAGTGGATCTTTCTCCTACATCAACAATCTTTGAGTTCAAATCGAGTATTGAGAAATCATGATAATATAACGTTTAACTATCATGTAACACGCAAACATATTTCATAGGAAACCTCTCTACGTCTTAACCACCTACATCAGTCAAAAGTATACGAGTCGGAATAAATCATTGTCATGCATTCATTAGGTTACTTCGATCCAGAATCAAGCTATATCTATCATCTCATCTGACTGATGAATTCTATCAGCATGGATCTAAACAAGGGCCCAATCTCACTTAGAGTCAACCCTTAATCCCGATTGGCACCTCAAAAGTCCAACATCCATGATATTGTTGTAGCCTAATTTCCCCCCTTAGATTCCTCTATCATCTCATATTAACTCAACCATATCAAGATCACAATTGGGTTTGGTTCTTCCCTCTATCTTTAGGTTTGCTCATGAGGAATCACCAAACACCTTGATTTGTATATTGTGATCATATTTGTTTTGTATTGATTAACTTTTAAACTAAAAAATACAATGAATGTTTTCTCTAATTGATGATATTATAGGTGAGAGCACAACACATTTCATCAAGTTGATTCATAGGTTCATGACTTTATTTCCATGTCTTTTTCAACAAAGCTTCATTGAGATTAAAGCTTCATCATTGAATATACTTTGAAGTAATATCATGAAAAGGTCTACTATGATTTATCATACCTCAATTTGTCAAAGAAAAATCAAAATATGCAAGAGTTGATTGAAGAAGTTTAACATAATTGGACAAGTTCTCGATTTCTTGATCACAAGTGCATAACTCTCTAAATTCTTAACATTTTGAGGTGGTTTTTGTTGCTATGGGTTCTTATTATCATCCACAACAACTTATATTAACATGGAAAGAGTAATTATGCAAGAAGGTTTGTCAAAATTGAAAGGGGTTTCCACGTCATTTTGGTGTTCTAGGAGCTAGGGTTTTGAACTTCTAAGGGCTATATCTTGCTTATATTTTGAGATTTTTGAGTGATTCCAAAGACATGCTTCTATTTAAAGAGTTATCAACCAATAACTTCAAAAGTTTCAAGAAAATTTTGTGTGGAAGATGTCTAATGATGAAGAAAGATTACAACTCCTCTAGATAGGCCATCAAATTCCCTTATGTGACTTCAAAGGACCATAACTTTGTCAATTTTTATCTCCTTGAGCCCACTCATTTTTGATAGAGATCTTAAGGATGTAAAAGTCAACTCTTATTTTATGTGTAAAGCTTGAAAATGAGTGGAAGACGCCCTAAGAACTCAAAAGATTATGGGTCACCTCATGAATTTTCACCAATTTTGCAAGACCATAACATTTTTCAATACTTTGTATTTTTGAGTGATTCAAGTTTCACAATGATATTTGGGAAGTCTAATTTAAGCTAGCATCAATAATCAAAGCTTAATTTTGAAGGAAGGTCTTGTTTGGAATCAAAACATTATAGGTCACTTTTGAAGAAAAACTTAGAATTTTTCTAAGTACAAAAAGTCAGCATCTTTTTCTCAACTTTGATTCATCACAACTTTTATCTCAAGCATCCATTTTATCTCACTCTTTACACATTGTTAATTTTGTGACCTTATCTTTCAAATGCTTCAAGAGTCATGCCCTAAGGTTCACTAATTTATGCACACCATGAGTTCAAAGACAGCCACATGAAACTGATTTTTTTCTTCCAAGTCAGAATTTGAAATGCACAATTTTGCTTCTAATCACTAAATTGTTGCGCATTTTTACTTCTAATCATGCTTAACAATCTTTTAGTAGTGATTAGAATCTTGAAATGCAAGTTTTACATGAGTTTAAGCAAAATATGAGTCACACTTTTTATGCTTGCAACTTCACACGAATTCCCTCCAAACTTCATCATTCCATATACTTGAGCATCCCATTTGATTCCCTATAAATAGAGGGTTATATATCACTCATTTTCTCATGTTTGAACATCCAAAATCACTCTGTCAAACTCCCTCAATAACACCCTTTTCTGAGATTTCGAATTCCTCTTTTCACCACTTTTCAATCCAATTTATTCATTTATCCTTCATCCTTTAACTTCACTGAAGCTAACAGAAGAATAATCAAGCCTTGAGGTGCCCTAAATCGTGCTAGCCAAGTCCATTTACAGAGCAACTTCATCTAACTTCGTCCAGGTAGTTTAAGGCACCAAATCTTCTAACTCAAATTACTGGAATGGTCTATGATGGTCACCGATGCTTGCTATTAACTCAATTCTAGTGAATTAATACGTTTGATACTTCTGTTTTCAATTTCAAAATTTTCAAAACATCTCTGATTTTTTCCAAATCGAGTTAGCTGTGTTTTATATAAATTTGGCGCGAGGATATAGTTGTGATCGTCTTGAAGAGACGCATCTAATAATACCACTATGAGCGTATAAATTTACAGATTTAAGAATCATGGTTTCGCCCTAGTTGCAAGGTAGCTGGAGGTTGAAGATGACCTACGTGGCCTCTTCAACCAATGAGAGCAGGACAATTGAAATATTGTGATTGGTCTGACTTTCGTGACTCCAGTGTGCGCTTGTTGACTGTGGGTCACCATATATCATCATTTTGAGCCATCTGATGCGCCAGTGTGTTTTAATGAATTAAACCCAACGCCTCACATTATTTATGAATTATTTATTTTTACAAAATTTGTTTTAAATTTGATTTAATTTCAAAATTTAATAACTCCCTTATTTTTTATCCAAAAATTATTTTAAAAAATACAAAAATACTTTGAATTATTTCTGATTTTGTGAATATTTTTTCATATTTTTATTTTAATGTTTGATATTTTTCATAATTTTTGTTTTGTTTTCTTTACTTTAATTATTTTAAAAATACTTCTTGACATTTTTTGAATTCTAAAAACAAATTATCAAGATCATTTTCTCTATTTCTGACTTTTCTGAAATTTTTCTAGAATTTTATTTTGTTTTCTACTATTTTTTATCTTTTTTTTTTCACTTATTTAAGTAATTTTAATTAGTTTAAAAATATTTTTATGTTATAAAAAATTACTAAAAAGTTTATAAAAATATGTGAGATTATTTCTGATTTTTCTATGGTCTGTTTTAATTTTTATTTGATACTTTGAATATAGTTTGCTATTTTCCCTTTTATCTTCATTTTAAAAAAAAATTTAAAAATATTTTTTTCTTTTTATTTTATTCAACAAACGCAATTTATTTTTTAATATATTCTGACTATGTGATTGTTGATGATAACCTTCATTAACGTCATTGGATCTTGGGTGTTGAGTTTAACTCCACAAAAATGGATGGATGATTTTAATGATAGTTTGATCAAATTTTTTTATTCAAATATTCCCCTTCTCTCTTCATCTCATCCTCTTCTCTTTTGTGCTACATGTTGTTAGAGGATAATCTATATATCATCTCTCCAAACATATGGCACATAGATTGCTATTGACCGACCTCAAAATAGGTGCGACTTCTATATAAGTCCACTTACGATTGCTTAACATAACGCAAAATTTTGTCCTGATCCGAGAAATGATCATTTATGGTCCAAACCTATGTTTGCAAGCCCAAGTATGTTTAATTTGAAACCTTTGATCCAATAACCTTGATGTTCATTGTTAGGAGGCTTTGGTCTTATCAATCATCTAATGAACTTTCATAAGATTTGGTCTAAGTGAATTATTTAAACATCGTTGATCATTTGTTGTTGCCTTGGGAAATTGAAATGGATGATATACTTGACAAAAAGCAAATGAAACTTGTTATTGAGAGGCTTTGATTTTATCAATCTTCTCGTGAGTTTTAAAATGCAAGTTTCAAGATGGTCATTCAACTAACCTCTAATTTCTAACTCATTAACAATTGAATTTTACTTTTATGCTTTTACTTTATGCTTTTACTTTAAGCACCATTTATCTTAGCATTTTTATTTCGTTCTATTTTCATCTTTGCTCACCTGAGCATTTATCTTTATGTCTTTTTTTTTTCTCACTTGAGCTTTCATTTTCTTTTTGAAGATACCTAATAACCAACTTGAACAATAAAAAACTTAAAGGTTACTTAGACTACTTGGTTACTATCCTTGGCATGATGGATTTAAGGACTTCTTGGACTAAGGATTAGAGACCTTGACCTACCGGGAGACCTTGGTGACTTCTATTTTTATTTTGTCTGGAGTTCTTGGGGTTTACCCCGAGACATTGGGTTGTTTGTTTTCTTTGTGTGTAGGTTATTCTGATTATATGCTTTGTCTGTGATTGGGAATTCATCTGTATACAGCCGTTACTCTGCCCAATTTTTGAAGTCTTAATGCATTTGAAGCTTGGTTTTCTTAAGATGTTTATTTTCTTTGCTTGTTTAGTTTCAACCCAAAGGATGGGAATTCTACATTGACTCATTGTGCCAAGTGTTGAATTCGTGTTGGTTAGACGGTTCTTTTCCCTAGCTTTTACCTTATGCTTTAAGATAGTCTCTTCATCTCCTCCCATCTTCTTTAATTTCAAAAATCTTCTCCCTCATTTTTAAAACTATTCTTGTTTTCTAGACTTGAATCGCTTTCACAATAAACTTGGGCTTAGGTCCATGCATTTTCAAAATATTTTCTTAATCAAACTTTAACCAACTTAATAATACTTTGACATTTTTGTGAGAAGACTAAAAGTCAATCAATCTCATTCAAACTATTTTGCCACTTTGGCTTTTTATCTTAAAATTTTCTCAAAAAGATTAGACTCTTGTTAATCTTTATAGTGATGCGAGCTACTATACTTCTATGATATGTAGTGAAGTGGGATATTTTCCACTTGGGTGTTGAGCGAGGCTTTGTTGATTTTAAAATCCAAGCCATATCCTCCACTTTGAGATGACGCAAATTCTCCTTTCTCATAATTGTGGGTAGTAAGTATGTTCTTCCACTCGGATACGATGATGATGTCTCGTCTCTTAAAATTAACCAACATGTTTGTGTTTTTTTTTAAATTTAAAGGTGAACTACGAGTACCCTGATCCCCTATTGCACGGAAGGTGGTACGTAGGCACTAAAGGTTTGTAACCGCGGCAAGTGAAAAAATTGTGAAACACACTTCTTTTTCTCATCTCCATAATCTATTTTTATACAAAATTTATAGCCAAAATACACAAATTTTTAAATAGGTTCCTGCGGAGTACCGTAGATATTTAGGGTGATACTACTTTCCCTTTGTATAACCAACCCCCGAACTTAGATTCTCTCCCCCTCTTTTTGGGTTATTCGCTCTTTTCCCATTCCTTTGGAAACAATAAAGCGCAGTGACGATTTTTATTTTGATCTATGCGAGTCAATTCGATCCAATGGATTAGTCTCAACATTTCTACGGCTACAGATATATATCCGAGTTATACATTACATGCATTGGTCAGTGATTCTACGCGTTAACACCTATATCTGCATGCATACATGACATATGATAAACTAAGACTTAGGAGCTCCCGTAAAAAAAATCCTTAGTCAATTTCCAGGGGAGTCACTATTCTCAATCCAAGTACAATCACCATCTAATTCAGTAACATCTCTCTGAATATTCCTCCCAGTGAGTCTGTCATACAAGCATTCTTTGTCAAACTGAATTGTAAGCAGCCTTACGTATAACCGTCCAAGATATCTTACGTACAACCATCAAAGTCTTGGGCAACCTCACACTTTCCAATCACTGGATCAACGTCTCCCAGTGGCCTTACCAATGTTAGCAACCATGCATCTGTTCCACCTTTCTAAGCCACCAAGTTGATACTATTCCAGTAGCCTTACTAACATCGGTGTAAAGTCCAATTCTCGTCTGGCAGTGTTCTAATTTCAGTTTGGAAGCTAATCCTTATCACCGGTTCTCGGTTGGTAGCCTGCCTTAGGCACTGATTCCACAGTTCAAATAAAAGGGGCATTTCATTCATCAATCATTGCGTCATTTCAATTTATAAAATCATAATATCAATCATGCATATCATGCATCATAAGTGCATCAAGCAAAAGCATATCAAACATGCATACATGCATTACATTCAATCATATATTCCCATGAAAACTGCGGAAAAATCTCAAGGCATCACTACCAGTTATAGACGAACCCAAATTCAAATCCAATCTCAACATTATCCATTCATCTTGCTATCACTATAAATACCTTGGTTGAGAACTGACATAACTGGTATAACTTCAATCTTATTCAACGAATACCTTAGTTGAGAACAGACACAACTGGTATAACTCTAATATTATTTAGAAAATACCTTAGTTAAGAACAAACAACTGGTATAACTTCGATCTTATTCAAGCAATTACCTTGGTTGAGAACAGACACAACCAATAAAACTCCGATCTTATCTTTGATCTAGTTATCTAAGATCCAATCAACAAAACACTTCTCAATCATCTACCCCCTAGGTTTTGGTAGATGTGCAAATTAACATGTTCATATTATTCATTCCCCAGGTTGTAATGAATACATGAGTCTATCTATGTGCCGTTTATCCCCTAGCTTGTGGTAAACGCACAAATTCTTCAAATATCTATCCCCTAGGTTGCGATAGGTATGCAAATTTTCAGGGTTATGCTATTCATCCCCTAGGTTGTGATGAATAACATGAGCCTACCCCTGCTGTCTTTTATACCCTGGGTTGTGATAAATTCACAGGTTCATCCTTGTATTATTTACTCCCTAGGTTGTAGTAAACATGACGAAATCTGTGATATGACTCATTCCATCAGTCTCCATGCAGCGATGTGTTATCAAACTTTGTTTTATTTATCCCCTAGGTCGTGATAAATGCACAAGTTCATCCTCGTACTGTTTACTCCCTAGGTTGTTGTAAACATGATAGAGTCTGTGATATAACTCATTGCATCAGTCTCTATGCAACAATGTGTTATCAAACTTTGTGTCATTCATCCTCTAGTTCGTGATAAACACACAAGCTTTTTCAGTTATATATTCCCTAGGTTATGATAGGTATGTGAATTTTCAAGATTATACTATTAATCTTCTAGGCCGTGATGAATACATAAGCCTATCCATGTGTCATTTATCTTCTAGGTCGTGATAAATGCACTTACTTTTACTCATGTTTTCTACCCCCTAGGTTGTGGTAGGTATGTGAAAATCTGTGATATAGTTCATTGTGCCAGTCTCTAAGCGGCAATGAATGATCAAGTTTGTGTTATTTATGCTCTAGGTCGTGATAAATACACAAACCTGTATTTGTATTATTTACTCCGCAGGTTGTAGTAAATATACAAAATATACAATATAACTCATTGTGTTAGTCCCAAAGCAGCAATAGGTTATTTGTCTCTTTGAAATATAATTCATTGTGTTAGTCTCCATGCAACAATGGATTATCAGACTATGTATTATTCATCCCCTAGGCTGCGATGAATATGCAAAATCTGCATCATTAGCTTACTATGTTAGTCTTAAAGCGTTAATGAGTCAAAATTGAAACTGATATTATTTACTCTGTAAACTGCAATATAGCTTGTTGCATCAGTCTCAATGCAGCAATAAGTTATCAATTTTTCAAACTTGTGTTATTTACCTACTAGGTTATGGTAAATACACAAATTTGTGATCTCTTTTCTAGGTATTGGCGAGTTATCCGCGTCGTCATATCTAGGTCAATTTTACTTTTTGCTCTAACTTTGGTAGGAAGATACGTCATCATCTTTTCCTATCTCTTTATCAGAAATATGGTAGGATGATACATCATCGTTTTTGCCTATTTCTTTGAGCTCTTAGGTATGCTATATCAGAGTATCCTTATTTAATAATCTTTGGTCCAAATTTTGGGGTCTTCCATTATTAAATAACCCTCTGATTTGAATGTGCAAGACCTGCGCATTCTCACACCATTTAATCGAAGAGTGATTAAAGAGGGACATCTGTCATGCCTCAAATTTCTGTGCCCTTTATTTCTATGGTCAAAAATATTTTCAATATTGGTTTTATAGTATTCTTTGATTTTGATAAATATTCGCTTCCAAACCTATTTAAAAATATAATAATTTATTTCAGATCATTTGTATTTTTGAATAAACAAATACTTGCTCATCTTCATGTACTTTCAATTGGCTATTTATTTTGAATAAGTAATACAACACAGTTGGTAAGGAATTAAGCTTGCTAGTATGAGGTCATGGGTTCGAATCTTGTGTGTTGCACTTTAAAACATTTTTTCCTATTGTTTGTTACTAATTTTCTATCCTTTTTTGGAGATCAAACTTTGGGCTTTTCATTCGTTTTGGATAACTTACTTGCTAAGTTTTTTTAAAACCTAATTCAGGTCTATAAATAGACTTTTATTTGTCCTAAACGGCAATCAAGGATTTCACCAACAATTAACAAATCCAGAAAAAACCTACAGGCATCCACAAACTGTTCTCCTAAAGTTGTTGCTCTTCACATTAAAGAATAACAACAAAGAAACCCGGGAAAACCTACAAGATCAAGAATCATCCATAAATCCACAATTTCACAATCATCAGAAATTCAAACTTTTGTCTTGGTTTATTACAAGGTTTCAAAACAGAAACCCTGAAACTCTATTGTTGTCTATATAAGACAATAACCAACAAATGACCAATGATTTCATATGAGGCTAACCTTTTGATCATTTTAATTTATTTGCTGTTTAAGCCATATGATGATACTTGATGGCTTGTCTTCTTCAATCTTGTTATTGTTATATTTTGTTGCAAGCGTCCTTACTATTTTGTTATATATTAATCCTTATTATATTTTTTACTTATTCATATGTCACAATTATTTTCATATCATAATTTATTTTCTCATATTTTATTCTAAAACTATTACATTATTTTTGTATATTATTTTTGTAATAAGATATATTCTGTAAAATTATTCACCTCTTAAAACCTGTATACGATTTCAATTCATAAAAACTCTAACACTTTTTATACTACAGACAATAACACTATGATTCACATGATAACACAATTTTCACACTAAACATTGTTTTTTCTCTACTTGAGTCAATGGTTATAAACCTTGCCTTGTTTTCCTCTTTCACGTTTCTGTAACATAACCTCACAAAATTTCCTCCCTCCATTCTCCTCTCATGCCAAATAATACATACTCCCTCTGTTAACCTTCATCATCATCTTTCCATGAACATCAAAATGTGTCTTCTTCATCAAACCCATTAACTTCATCTGCAACTGATTCCCTCTGTATATCTTCATCAGAACATTGATTCCAGCTTTAGCTCTTCCACTTTCTCTGTCGTTCACAAGCGCACATCACTTCCTTTGACCAGCTTTGTCTTCATCGTTGAGATAGTTCCTTGCACCATTCAAACTTCATCCGCGTTCCATCCAACACCATTCATCATTGTTCAGACTTCCGCCCTTCATCACTATAGTTCGATTTCCAACATGTTCTCTCCTAACATTGTCCAAGTAAAATAAATACAAGAATAAAAGAAGTGAAAATTCAAGAAATCCACACAACTTCTCGCGCAGAACACCGTGACCCACCGAGACTTCCTCCGACGCCACACTTCCAATTTCGGATCCAATCGTCCAGCCCTCACTACCGCATCTGCCTCATCCAAATTCACTCACTAACGCGAAGCCCTTCTTTGCCCAGAAGCACCGACGGATATCCGAGATCGACGACATCATAATCGCTCTGCCCTACCTCATAGTGAACTCCACCAAACTATGAGATGCCTCCCTCCGAGGATTAACACCAACTACCAAGATTTTGTCGTGCCTCCATAACCCCACGCCACGACCGTATGCTTCAGCACAAGAACTCTGATCGGGTTATTTCAGCAACATCCCTCCACACCGACGAAACACTGCCAAACTGCTTTATGCCACTATTGTACCCCAAAATTTTCCCTCTCATTTTACCCAACACATGCCCATTGAGATCCCCAAATTGCTCAAGGATGCCCAAGAGTTGACCGGACAAACTCTCTCCTAAGGTAATGTACCTCAAACTAGGGTTTCCATTTTTATCAGGATGGTTGAAGTACAAAGGTCCCAAATGACTCCCATGGTCCTAATATGTTCTCAAGATCATCCATGTCAAGTTGCATGCCTTGCACAAGAAGTTTGCTCAGTCAATTGCTCAGATGCCTGGAAATCAACTATACTAGGCCAAAATTCAACTGTGGCCCACATACAGTCAAACTTCAAGATTTTTGGTCAACATCAACATTGTGAAGTGATATCCATAATTTGATCAAGGGTTGATCATGACTCCTCAAGGAATTCCCCAAATTCATCAAAACCCAAAAGTTGCTAAATTAGGGTTTCACAGGAAAAGTCAACCAAACTTTGACCAAGCATAACTTCTTCATACTTTATTAGAAATTTTCCATCCAAGTATCATTTTGAAGAGTATGCAATTTCCTACAATTCATATTCATCCCACAAGTTCAAAATATGCACTCATCAAAAGATATGAATTTCTACATTATAGGTCCTTTTGAAAAGTCAACAAAAACACCTTTTGGGTCAAAGCTTCTTACATGAACATGGAAGACTCAACTGATATGAAACCAAAAGGGTTGTTTAGGGGACATCCTAATATTTCTAAAAAGTCCAAGAACACCTCCCTAGGGTTAAAATTGGAGGAGATATGTCTTGTCAAAGTTGACCATTTTTGCAAAATTGCCAAGAGTCAAATGTGCTCAAAAATGCATTTTTTTGTCAAATGGGCCTAGCTTATCATGCTTGCATCTTACTTGTGACATGGTCCACGACCCAAATCAGCATCCACATATTATTTTCTTCATTATTTATTTTATTTTGATTTTTTATTATTTAAAATTAAAATTAAATCAAATAAATTGCAAAAAAATATAAAAAAGATTAGTTTTGATCTGATTTTTGTAGGAATCAAATCAAATCAACCTAGCATGACCAAATAAAATCGTGCAAGGGTGGAATGGCTCAAATTGGCATGAATCTGATGCATTTAGAAAGATATGATACAAGAGAAAAATAAAATCCAATCTTCATGATTCCAAGAGATTGAAATAATTTTTGTTGACCTAATCAGTTCTACTACATATATAGAACATACACAATGTGCAAGAACAAGGTTTTGAGGTCGTGAAAGCTGGAACCAAAACTGAAAAAAATTGACAAAAGTGGTGGATCGATTTCAAGCTTAGAGGGTAATTTAAAGCATTTCAAAGCTACCAATCGTTTCCTGGACCTTCTCAGAAGCATAACACGATCAATTTCAAGCCTTCCCAAGCCCAGAAACAGGACATACGAGTCGCACAGTTTGGTTCACCTTTTGAATCTGATTTTGATAATTTACACATAATTAATCACTTTCAAGCATATCATTGTGTTTGTATTGACATTTGGAATGTTTTGGTTTAAGTAATTTTGCGCTTTGATGCTTGTATACGTGTTTGGCATTGTTAGGGTTTTCATGGCCGTTATAGGGTATTTCTCTACAGGTTAAATTGGCCCATGAAAAGGGTACTATGATGCTCGTGAGATCAAGACGGATCGATCTATGTACTCACAATTGATTTATCATGCTTGTTGTGAATTTTTGAAAGTTACAGGGTTATAGCCATGGAAATTTGTCCGTAGGTAAAAGTTGCAAACCTAAAACGACGGACAGGGGAAGAAGAAGATATGTGGTTGATAACCATTGGCCGGTTTAAATGGCTGGCGCGCATTTTGTTTGTTTCTGTTTATCCACTTGTTTTTATATATTATCAATTGTTTTCTTTATATTAACAATGAAACACAGATGGTCTAGTGGCAAAGGTGCACGTTTGTAAGCGAAATGACCTGGGTTCGATCCCAGGTCCCAGCGTTTTGTTGTTTTCTTAATATTTAATTGCAGGCTCTGTACATCATGTTGACGAGCGTCTATCATGCACTCCAGCAATCCAACCACTGGATCATCACTAATCCAAATCCAGCTCTCCATCAAAGAAGGTCCATGATGCACCCTCCAAGTGTGAACAACACTGAATCTCACGCATTGACTGGGCTGAGCAAGGAATTTGGGCTTGAATAATTCAACATCACACCCCCTTTCAGCAATACAGGCCCATCTCTTTTTCTTTTTCTTATTTTTTTTAATCCTTTTTTATTATTTCACTAATTATCTCTTCACAAAATAACACAAAAATTATTTTTTATTTAATCAAAAAATCATAAAAACATTAAAAATCATATTTTTTTCATAAAAATATTTTATTTTCTTAATTAATTAGTTTAATTATTTAGGGCAATTTAATCCCTTTTTCATAATTTAAGTCAATTAGAATTAGGGTTAATTTGTATATAATTTAATCTTTTTCTCAAAAAATAACCTAAATATTTTTTCCAACTAAATTTTTAGGTTTCCTAAATTATTCTCGTATTTAATTCGTCGCACGTTTTTTAATTTCCTTTTTATTATTATTGTAACTGCTCCGAGTTTGTAATAGTAATTAGGGTTTCAATTCCGCATCTTTATTTTCGGTCAAAATAATTATGTATCTGCAAAAGTCTTGTAATAGCTAGGACTTTAATTTCTCGCATTTTAATTTCCGCAAACTATAAACTGCTTAAATGTATGTTAATAGGATTGTATGGAAAGACTAACTGAAAATTAATACGGTAGAAAACCCTAATTGTGCAAAGATAATTAACTGAAAAATTACACTCACACATGCTCACTCCTAGGGTTTACTCCACTCCGGTTGCCTTTGGTAAACGATCATGAAGTATAGGGTTTATTAGTGGTTGTTCTCTAGCCCCGAAAGATCTAAAATGACCCATTCGGATGTTGCCTCAGAAAAAGATATTTAAGGCTTTAGGATGATTACTAATAGTTCTTAACATTGCTTTTGTGATCGTATTTGTCCTTTCAAATGTCCCTAAAAAACTCCAACGACGATGCTACCTATTTCTCAATAATGGGATAACATTGTCTAAAAGGAAAACAAACAGACTTTTTTTCGAGTAGGTAGAAAATTCTTAAGTACTTGCTCAAACAAACAAACTTTTTTACACAAACACTTTTCAAACAAAGTTTTCAAAAACAACTTCGTAACACTCTTGAGGACAGAAACAAGGGTTAAAACGAAGTAAAACAAAACTTTTCAAAATAAAGAACACACAAGGAGTTTTCAAAATGAGCAAGTACCTAAGAGCCCATGGAAAACCATGGATAGAAAGGGTGCTAACACCTTCCCTTTATATAATCTACCCCCCGTACTCAGAAACGTCTCGAAAAAGGTTTTTTCTGTTCTTTTTCCTTTTCCTGATTGGATAAAATAAAAGTCGATGGTGACTCTTGCTTATCGTGACATTTTGCGAACAAAAAACGCAAACCAGTATTAACAGTCGGTTCTGCCACCGTATCACAGAACTGGCGACTCTGTTGGGGAATAAAATATAAAGTGGGGTAAACCTTAGGATCTAGGTAATATTTAATTACTTTCTGTTGATTGTCTTGCTTGCTTTATATTTATGGGAAATGTTTGGGTTATTTGATCCTACACCCGAATCGGGAAATACCTTTTAGGTAAGTAGCAATAAACTGTGTGGGAGCTGTGCTGGGGTATACCGACACGGTTGAAGCAGTAGCTACATTGATGTGGCACTTTGGTTGGTACCCGTAACCCTTGAGTCAATCAGGGAGATGTACGGGGTCGCCGCGTGGTGTTATAAAGCATCAACTGGCCTTAGAACTTTTAATTGCACAACTTGGCCAGTAGGGCGTAGCGAGATGGCCGGCTTTGGTGTATGCCCAAGGTCGACAGATACTTGATACTACTCCCATTGAGGTTTTACTCTTGAGTTTTGTTTGGTTGCGAGTCAATTGCCTATTGAACGAAGCTGGGAGAAAGATCAGTGATATTGAGATCCCTTAGAACCCGATTACATATTTATAGGACAGGTTGAACCAATCCAGCTTCAAGAGGGTATGACCTTAAAACTCAAGCAGGCCTTAAACCTAAGGACTTGGTGTGATTTGGTTGTGTTCGCTATACCTGTGATTTATCATGACATCATAAACATCATACCATAGCATATCATACTAACTGTTTCAAGGGTTTCTATGGTTCATCTTTGCTCTGCTTTGTAGGATATGGCATCTGCCTGCAGGAACACTATTTAGATTAACCTTGTGAAAGTGTCTCTCAAACTAAAAGACCTGGCATTAAGGGTTCTTGAAAGTTCTCATTTCACTAAAAATCATGGCCAGTTGCTCAACTTGGTCACTGCAAAACCTGATGAAGAGTTATTAAAAGTGTTGTTTCAGTTCTTCGATCCTGTGCACCATTGTTTCACCTTCTCGGATTACCAGCTAGTGCCTACTATGGAGGAATTTTCTCAGTTATTAAGGATACTGTTGTACCCCAAAATTTACCCTCCCATTTCATTAATATTTTCTCACCACAAGACCCTTGGAGCTCAAGATCCAGTTAGGGTTTGCTCTGCTCAAGACTCCTCCTTGCACTACTGACTCAAATTAGGGTTTGAGTTTGCACAAAGATGTTTTCACCTAAAATGCCAAAGTAACTTTCATGCTTCATGTTGGACTCACAATTTTATCCATACCAAGTTTCAAGCTTTGATTCCAATCTTTGCCCAATCAATTGGACAGTTGACCTAGAAATCAGTTGTATTGGGGAAAAAGTCAATTGTGGTCAATTGACAGTCAAACCTCATGAAATTTGACCTCATCAACATTATGAACTCATATGAACCATTTGGTCATGTTTGGATCACAATTCCACAAGAAATTTGATCAGATCACCAAAAGGGCAAAATGGTCATTTTTAGGGTTTTGACTGCACAAAGGCAATTTTTGACTGTTTAACCTAACCAATGGCAAACCAAGCTCACATATGGACTCAAGGACTCAATGACATGGTCTTGACACATTCAACAAGTTCAAAGGATTCCAAATGCACAAGATTGACAGATGAATTTTCCAGTCAACTGATCCAAATTTGACTGTATACTGAAAAGTCAAACTTTGACTTTTTGGTCAAAATCAAGTGTCAAGATTCATTTTTCATCAAAACATGTCAAATTATGAAACTTGTTCATCAAGAAATCAAAAATTTCAAATTAGGGTTTGAAATGAAGAAATTTCATAACTTAGAAATTTTCTAAGTTATGAAACTTCCTTATTTTTTCCTAACTTTGTCCCATTTTTTCATCAAGAGATATTTGGATTCAAACAAAACTCAAAACATGAAAGTTATAGTCCATTGCAAAATCTACAACTTTTATTCACAAAGTTTCCTCAAAAGAAGCTTGTAACTCAAGTTATGATTTTTGGAACAAGGGTGCAAAACATTCTTAACTTAGAAATTTTTTGACCTATTCTAGGCAGGATTTTTGCCCAACTTCATGGCCACTTTTCACATGCTTCCACTTAGAATTTCAACTTGCATTACAAAGATGGATTGTAGTACACATTCCAAGCTTTCCAAATTGTCCAAGAACTTCTCAAACACCCTTGTGGTTAGGGAGAATCGAATTTGCAAAGTTGGGCAAAATCCACTTTTGTTCTTGACCAAGGCATGTTCATACACTTTGCATTTTCAAACTCAACATGGTTCAAGCTAGATTACAGGCCTCTAATCCCATTCACACTCAATAATTAAATGCCAATCCATTGTCTTCTAGCATTGTTTTGTTCATATAGTCATTACACAAAGAATTAACCTTTAAATGGAAAAAAGCAAGTTTGCCATTTTGAAAAAGCAATGCTTTATGTCAAAGTCCATATCTTGGAAGTACAAGCAGATCTTTGAGGCACAAGTTTGTGGACAAATCCCACTGATCAAGAGGAGGAAATGCAGCATGCTTGAGGGACCGGCCTTGGCCTATAACCCAACTTGACTATCTTTGCTTATCTTAGAAGAAAACTTGCATATTGAACCACAACTTACATTCCTGCAAGAACCAACTAAAACAAACTTTCTCCACACATTGCATACTCCCTAACAGACCTAAAACACGACCAAAGTACCCTTGATCCCTCCTCATACATAAAATCACCATTTTGCTGCACAAAACAGGGCATTCTGCATTTTGATTTGGTCAGCTCAATCCATTCGTGCGCCTTGGCCAAAACCACTTCATACACACTCCATAACATCCATACAAACTATCCCAAGCCTTGGAAACAGACTGTAACACCTCTAACCAAGTTTTCCATTTTCACTTTTCTCTCTTGCAGGTTGACTTCTATAGCTCGATTCAGTAAGATTCAAAGCAAGCCAAGCATAGAGGAAGCATCCCTGGACCTCAGGCAAGCTGTACAAACCTTCAAATTCCATTGAAAGTGCCTCCATTGTTGCACACGATTCAAGCTGAACAGGTAAAAGTTTGAACTTCTATCTCTCTATCCAAGCATATCTAGGCTTAGGTTTATGAAGAAAGTATGTTCTATTCATGGCCCTGAAGCTACCCATATCATTACTTTTCATTTATGTTGTGTGTACTAAGAGAATTTTGAACCTGAACATTGAAAAAAAGTTAGGTCAGGAATTGGGGGAGGAGAAATTCTCTCTCATTTCTGAGAGTTAGAACAACTTTTTTATATATTTGAAATCGAGGCTTCAAGCTCTACAAGTTTCATGTTTTAAGATTTGTCAAAGGATCAAAGAATCAGAAGTTAGTGTGATGAACAAGAAGGCGCGCGTTTTTTTGAAACAGAGCTGGAGGTTGAAGACAAGCCCCTTGGGCTGGGCCTGACTTGTTTTTTCTATTTGCACCATATTTTTTCACCTACACCCCCCTGGCCCATTGTGTGATATATTTGTCATTTTTGATTTTTTCTTTTTGATTCTGATTTTATATTTTTATTCAAGCATGAAAAAACACTAAAAATATTTTTCTCACATTTTTTGCATTTTATTTGATATTTATTTGTTTCATTTAGTTACATATATAAATAAATATAATACTATTTGTTTAAAACATTAAAAATAATAATACAAAATATATTTTTTAGTTATTATTTTTTTTATTTACATTTTGGAAACATTTTCTAAAAAATATACTTTTTTTTTGTAAATAATTAACATTTTTTATTTTTGTACATATTTAATATATTTAGTAAATAATAAAATACTTATCTATCTTTTATTAAATATTTAGGATAAATATAAAAATAATACATTTTTATTTTTATTAATATTTGACCTCAAAAATCACTTTTTTACAATATACTTCCTTTTTATTTATTTTTTGTATATAGTTAATAAATATTGTATATAATAAATAATAAATACTTTTTATTTAGTAAATTAGGGTTTTGCCCTAAACCATGAAAATACCCAAATATTAACCTTTTTTATTTTTGTTTATTTGTCACATGAAAAATACTTTTACATACATATAAAAATCATTTTTGTGCATCTTGCATATTTATTGTATTTATTCAATTATTGTACAATTAAATAACTTGTATATTCAATTTGGATTGTAATAGCTTAGATTTAAATTTTTTGCTAAATATCCCCATTTGAACATTTGTACCCCCCATCCCATAATTATGTTGTAATAATTTAGGACTTTAAATTCCGCATTTTAAAGCTTTCTAATTATACCATGATAGACTTAGGGTTTTGTATGCAAAAATCAAATAACAAATAGCTTGACTAAACAAAAGACAAAAAGCATGAAAATGGATAACACCAATCACACCTGCACCCCTAGGGTTACTCCACTTGTTGCCTTCAATAAATGGGCCATGTTGCATGTTGAGTATTTTTGGAAAAACAAAACAATATCAAATGATCATAGTCCCTCGATGACGCTTTCGAAAGTTGCCTAAAAATGATCAAGTCCCTTAAAGGAAAAATTGCCAAAGACATTTGGCACTATTGCATTCATGGTCTAAACGATGACCCGCGCCCGTTCCGTTAACATCCTAACACAAGATTGTCCACCAAATACAATGGTGGAACAATACTGTCAAAAGGGTTAAAACATAGGAAATATCTTTGAGAAATTTAGGGTAGATAGCTCTTGGTTACTTGACCAAATTTTGCAAAACAATCCTTGCCATTTTTCAAAACACACATCACAACACACTTTCAAAACAACTTTCAAAAATATTGAAAACTTTTCAAAAGATAAGTACACCTTTGTATACATTCAAACATGGATCATTACAAAGGTTGCCACAACAAATGGCCTCTTTTCAAAACATTTTCAAACCCACACACAAAGCACCATTTCAAACAATTGAAAATGCAAGGAAAGTGATCTAAGCAAGTAACTAAGAGCCCATGGATAACCATGGATAGAAAGGGTGCTAATACCTTCCCTTTCTATAATCTACTCCCCGAACCCAAGAAAACATCTCAAAGGTTTTTGTTGTGCTTTTTAACCTTTCCTTAGGATAAAATAAAAAGTCGGTGGCGACTCTTGCTCAACCGAAACATTTGTGAAAACAAACGCAAAACCCAAGTCAGTTCTCCCACCGTATCACAGAACTGGTGACTCTGCTGGGGAAAATTTTAAAAGTGGAGTAACCTTAGGGCTTAGATCACCCTCTTGCATGACTAATTATTTGCTTTGATTGCTTTATATCTTGGTTCTCTTGTTTGGGCTTGAAATCCTACACCCGGATTTGGGAAAACATTCATAGATAGCAATATATTGTGGAAACTGTGCGGGGTATACCGACACGGTTGAAGCAATAGCTATATTAGTGCGACATATTTGTGAGTACCGGTAACCCTTGAGTTCAATCAAGGAGAGTACGGGGCCGCTGAGTGATGTCACTAAGCACTAATGACCTAGAACCTTACTTGACCATCTTGGCCTTTCATTAGGGGTAGTGAGATGACCGGCTTTGGTGCAGTCCAAAGTTGGTAGATACTCGATACTACACTCATTGAGGGTTGTTTTCTTGGAATATTTTGGTCGCTAGTTAAGTGGCTAAACCAAAACAATGAACATGGAAAACAATCCAGTGATATTGAGCTCCTTAGAACCCGGTTACTATTTATAGGACAAGTTTTTAAGCCAACTTCACTCAAGAGGGTACTTACCTATGAAACCTCATGCAAGCCTGAAACTAGCACTACTAAAAAAAAGACATTTGAGAAAAGGTTTTTACATCGGGTATCAAAATAGGTGATGTAAAAAATACAGTTAACAAACTTTTTACATCAGGTATTTATTTCCAATGATATAAAAAATAAGGGAAAATTTTTTTTCATCACCTATTACATCGGGCAATCTCATCCACCGATGTAAAAGATTTCCAGAAAAAAACACGGTGGCATTTTTGTAAATAAGAAACAAGGTGACAAAAAAGTTAAAAAAAATATAAGCAATATATTACATCGGTTTAAATAAAAACCGATGTAAAAAATGTGCTTGAATTAATATATAAAATATATTGATAAATCATAAAAACGTGTGTAAAAAAAAAAAAGGTAATCTATTACATCGGTTTAAATACAAACCGATGTAAAAAGTGATTCTTTGAATTAATATATAAATTATATTGAAAAATCATAAAAACGTGTGTAAAAAAAAAAGGTAAGCTATTACATCGGTTGGGACTCTCCACCGATGTAATAGCCCAACACGTGTTAAAAAAAAGCAACCTATTAAATCGGTGGGAGTGTCCACCAATGTAATAGCCTAACAAGTATTTAAAAAAAAAAAAGCAACCTATTAAATCGGTGGGAGTTTCCACCGATGTAATAGCCTAACAAGTATTTTAAAAAAAAAAAAGCAACCTATTAAATCGGTGGGAGTTTCCACCAATGTAATAGCCCAACCCCTTATATCGGTGGGGGTTTCCACCGATGTAAAAAAGTGTAAACACTATTTTCTTTTATTCGCGAAAACTGTACATTTTCCATTATCGACCCATTCCGACCCATTTTTCCACGACGCCGCCAACACCGTCTCCGCCAACACCACTTCCGCGACGCCCGATTCCGCTCTGTTCCTCACCGTCGCCGCCCGATTCCGCTCCGTTACTCACCGTCGCCGCCCGATTCTGCTCCGTTCCTCGCCGTTTCAACGGCTCACCGTCGCCGCCCGATTCCGCCCGATTCCGTCGCCGTTTCAACTACTTCCTCGTCGCCGTTTCAACTGCTTCCACCGTCTTCTGCAAATCATTCTGCAAATCATTCTGGGGTTCGTTCTAATTCTATTTCTTTTCTTTTTTGCATTTTCTTTTTCATTACAATTTCATCATTTTTATGCATTTATGCTATGTTACATTACATATCAATATTATGCAGTTGGCTAGTATACGATAGTTTAAATTTCTATGGTTCTTCCTTAAGATAAAGTTATACATGTTTATAGATACTAAACTTAGTAACTTTAACTAATGCAACAAGCTACTTGTTTCAAGAAAATATGGTGTATGTTAGTGTTTTGCAGTGTGAAATTTCATGATCATGATGGTGAAGAGTGAAACATGAAGATTGTTATATTATTAAGTATTTACAGGTTCTGAGACAAAAATTGAATATATGGTGATCGTTTTGAAATTATTAGAAAAGGAAACCAGTGAGAATCAGTTATGTATTAGTGGTGCAAAGTGTAAAACTAATAACAATTAGTAATAAATTGTTAAATGAGAAATGTGTTTTTTCAAAATAATTGGATATTTTATTTGTTAAGAACAATGGTTTGAGAAAAACATATGGACAAGGTTTTGAAAAAAATTTAAGAGAGTGTCTTTGTGTTAGTGTAGTGTTTATATATACTGATTTAAAAATTATTACTAACAAGAAATAAAAAAAAAAATATAATACGATTAAAACATCAAAGGAGTTAAAATTGAAGAAGAAAAGATAAAATTGAAAATAACAAAGTGGCCTCATATTTTAATCATTGGCCAAAAATAGTTTAATCATTGGCCTCATATAAATTACACTTTGTTACTCGTGTGTTTTATACTTTGTTCCATTATTGTTACTATTATTATACTATTATATTTGAATCTCTTTCTCCTATTTTTATGCTCACCAAATAAAAGAAGCGGAAAATTTAGAAACCTATGACAAAAGAATTAATGGTCCTCTCAGAAACACATTGTTTATCTTTAACCTATCAAACTTAATAGAGTTATCACCTTGCCATTGAAATTTGATTCTATTTGTCTTTCTCCGCGAAGCAGCGCAACTTGCAATCTCGGAATCTCCGTGAAGTAGCACAGCCGCGGACACACCGTTCGTCAGACCTTCCTCCGTATGAACATAGTTATGGATCGTAGTTGGATGAGAGCTAATCGATTAAGTGACGAGTACGAACATGGAGTGATGGAATTTCTACAGTTTGCTGAAAGTAATGCTGACAAAAGTCTTCCTACGCTTTTATGAAATTTTTATGGGTAAGAATTTTTATGAAATTGTGTTTTATGTTATTTAATTTTGATTTTGATAACATATATATTTTATGCGACTTTTCTGTTTCCACACACACGTACATGAGACATTGGCAATTAATAGTCATGTGTCCAAGAGGCAATTTAGTTGTCGTATTTTGTTCACTTCATCGGGAAATTGACCAGAACACGAAGAAAATTATTACAAAGTAAGTTTATCTTTCATGTGACTTTCATTGACAACTAATAGTTATGTGATTTTTCATTGGCGAGTATATTTAGTTATGTGATGTTTATATCTTTCTGTATTAGTTCTTTTGGGATTCATCAAATGGCAAATGGAAATAGAAAAAAGGCTACATGGCTTCATCCCAATGTAAGTGTGATGTAAATTGTAATTCTATAGTTAAATATATACGATAAATATTCACTAATTATGTCATTCAATTGTAGACAAGGAAACAACATAACTCTAATGATTGTGGATACTATGTGATGAAAAATATGTTGAATATTGTCTCTGCTAATATAACCGAGAATTGGATGCAGGTACTAAAAATAACTTTACTTTGTTCTTTACTTTTTGTTTTTCGACTTAATATGAATTTTTAAAAAATAACTCTATATTGTTATATTTATGTATTATAGGTATTTGATGACCCAACAGAATTAACACCAGATGATTTGTATGATTTGCGACTTCGTTGGGCAAAATGTTTCTTTGACTTACATGGAACTTAAGTTTAGCTTGGTGAGTTTTATAGAATTGTATAAGTTGTGGTTTTTGCACAATACATGTGGTTTTTGCTCATGTGTTGAGTTTCTTGATTTTTTTGCTGATGTTAATTGTTATTATTTATTGTCAGGCAATATGATTTTGGTGTTGTCTACCGAAGATTTTATATTGGTAATTCAAGTTTGGAAACTTAGAAATAGTTGAATATTTTAGTATATGTATATTTTGTGAATATTATGTAATTGTAAGTTTTGAAAAAGACTTATAAATAGTTGAATATTGTTTTATATTTTGTGAAGAATTTGTAATTGTAAGTTTGTATGTTGTAATACAATACAAGTTTGCAATACAATTGTTCAATTTGTAAGTTTGTTGTGAAAAATATGAAAACATCGTCCTAAATGTGATATATGTGATGTTGGAAAGCTATGAAATCTATATAGCGACATAAATATAGTCTGTTTGATATTGGAAAAATATGAAAAAATGGGTACAAATTATATTTGTATAGGGAAACCCAGAAAATAAATAATCTATTCCAAAAAAATTTCATACATTTTACATCGGTTATTAGTAAAACTGATGTAAAAACTTTCAAAAAGGGACTTTTTACATCGGTTGGAAGTAATACCCGATGTAAAAAGTCGCGTCACTGGGGACTTTTTACATCGGGTATTACTTCCAACCGATGTAAAAAACTGGATCAATTTTAAAAAAAAATGTGCATAATAATTGTTTTTTACATCGGTTCATATATTATAACCGATGTAAAAAAGGTACTTTTTACATCGGGTATTACTTCCAACCAATGTAAAAAACTGGATCAATTTTTTAAAAAATGTGCATAATAACAGGTTATTACATTGATTATGATATTATAACCGATGTAAAAAAGGGACTTTTTACATCGGTCCCAGAACCGATGTAAAAAGTCCCTGATTTACTATATCACCTGACTTTACATCGGACCCAAAACCGATGTAAAAAGTCAATTTTACCCGATGTATAAAGTCATTTCTGCACTAGTGTAGGGTTTTGTGTGAATTGCTTGTACATATGTTTGTGCATGCATCATAAACATCATAAAGCATCATATGCATTCACTAACCATTTCAAGGGTTTGGATCTTCATCTTTGTTCTTGTTTTGTAGGTCATGGAAATTCTTCGCAGGAAAACTATCCAGGTCAACCTTGTGAGAATCCCTCCTCAACTCAAGGAGCTCACATCCAGAATTCCAGAAAGCTCTCCCTTCAATGAAAGACATGGTGGACTGCTCAGCCTAGTCAACACCAGCATTGAAGAGGACATGGTAAAGGTGTTGTTCCAGTTCTTTGACCCCCTTCACCATTGTTTCACATTCCCCGACTACCAATTGGTGCCCACTTTGGAGGAATTTTCTCAACTCTTGAGAATTCCTATTCTTAATCAACTACCCTACAATGGTACGGAAAAAGAACCAAAGCCTGAAGATGTTGCTCAAGCACTACACTTGCAACCATCTGACATCAAGGGGCATTGGGAAACTAGAAGCGGTGTCAAAGGCTTCTTGGCAAAATTCTTGTTTGAGAAGGCACAAGGGTGTTGGAATTCATTGGATCTACAAGCCTTTGAAGAAATTGTGGCACTCCTCATTTATGGGTTGGTCCTGTTCCCAAACCCTGACCAGCTTATAGATGTCAACGCCGTCAAGATCTTCTTATCCAGAAATCTAATACCAACATTGCTTGGTGACATCCTCCACTCATTTTACACACGAACAATGAGAAAGAAGGGTGTTCTCATATGATGTACTCCTCTCCTTGCAAGGTGGTTTATTTCGCACCTTCCACAATCTGTCTTGAAGAATGACCAAGGCTTAAGGTGGTCACAACGGTTGATGACCCTCACTCATTCTGATGTACATTGGTGTTCTCGGTCCAGAGAAAATGTCATCATCGTCGATCATTGTGGAGAGTTCCCTAATGTTCCATTGCTTGGCATTAGAGGAGGCATTACCTACAACCCTTGTCAACTTTGAGACAATTTGGATATGCACAGAGGGATGGCCCTCACGACATGTTGATTCCTTACCTAGTTTTTGACTTCGACAACGATGCGCAAGGACTTCGCCAAAGATTCATCAGAGCTTGGAGGATGCCTAACAAGGTAGACAGCAAGACACTGGGGCACAAGAACTCCATCCCTCTTGAGCCTTATCTCAAGTGGGTACGAACCCGAGCCCAGAGTATAATGATGCCTTACCCTCATGTTCTCCCTATGATTAAAGAGCCCGTTAAGGAAGGAGAGGTTCCCTACACCATCCTATATCCTGACATGCCAACATCATGGGAGGAGATGCAGAAGAGTTGGATCCAACTCAAGGAGGAATAGAACACTTTTGAAGCCAGCTTCTACGCCAGTGAGAAGAAGGTTTTGGAGCTTACCCGCCGACTCCACGAGGAAGATACCCTCAAAACCTACATCGCACCAAAGAGGATGCGCAACGTCTTTTTACCTTGAGAAGTTTTTGTAATATTTGGCCCATGGGGCATTTATGTACTGACAAATTTCTTCTTATTAATATGACGTGCGTTCTTTTTGTTTGCAACAATTTTGAATTTTCTAAATCCTTGAATGCATTGCATAAATAAGCATATCATTCATCATGCGCATAAGCAGGTCTCCACACCAGGTTTCCTTATTGTTCTGCTGTTTATTTCAGTAAGATGGATCTCGAACAGACGGTCAAGGATTTGCAGTCTCAAAACTCACAGTTTCAACATCTCCTGATGACCTTGGCAAAGGGTCAGGAGGATCTAAAAGCCCTGCTGGGGAACAAAGAGCAAGTGAAAAAGAAGAAGAAAAGAGTCGGGGTGGCTACCCTGGGAAGAAGGTTTGAGGGTGAAGCCAGAAGAGTTCTTGAATTTCCCCCTACATCTGAAGAGGGAACCAGTAAAGGAAAAGGGGCTCCGGTACCTTCTGAATCCGAAGCTGAAGAAGAAGAGGCTGAAGAAGACGAAGACTACTCAGAGCAACAATACCCGCCCGCCGACGATAAGTACAAAAGCTTGGAAGACAGGTTGGCAGCTATGGAGCTGCAGAGAGTTCCCGGCTTAGATTTTGAAGATTTGGGATTAATTGCTGGAATTGTGATCCCCCCGAAGTTTAAAGTGCCAATTTTTGCAAGATATGACGGGCTGTCCTGCCCGAAGATGCATCTCAGATCATATGTAAGGAAGATCCAACCTTACACTGCAGATAAGAACCAATGGATCCATTTCTTCCAGGATAGCCTTTCAGGGGCTCAACTCGAATGGTTCTATCAACTGGATGGAGCCAGTATTCGAAACTGGGAGGACTTGGCTACTGCATTTTATAAGCAGTATCAGTATAATTCTGACCTTGCTCCCACGCGTACCCAACTCCAGGGTATGTCACTGGGGACGGGCGAAGGATTCAAAGAGTATGCGCAAAAGTGGAGAGACCTGGCTGGCAGGGTGCAACCACCTTTGACGGACCGTGAGCTTGTCGACATGTTCTTAGGGACCCTGTCTGGTCCGTTCTTCAACCACCTGATTGGTAATTCTTTTGCTGGGTTCACAGAACTGATCTTAACCGGTGAGAGGATAGAAGCTGGTATCAAGTCGGGGAAGATACAGAAAGGTGCCTCCTCGAGTATTGAAAAGAAGCCCTTCAAGAAGGAAGCCAGTGTTGTTTATGGTCCCAGAAGACAAATTAAACCGAAATGCCGCCAAGCTGTCAACGCGTTGGTAATTTCAAAACCTATTGCTGCTCCTTAGCAGTATAACCAACCAAGGGGTGAGAGACCCAAAAGGCAGTACACTCGACTCAGCATGACCCTATCTCAGATTTTGCCGCAACTACTGTTAACCAATCTGGTAACTGTCAAAGAAGCTCCGAAGGTAGTGAACACAACTTCTCCAAAGTACAACCCCAACGCCTGTTGCGCTTATCACTCTGATAGCCCGGGGCATACTACGGATGATTGCTGGGCTCTGAGGAATAAGGTTTAGGACCTTATTGATGCTAAAGAAATACAGTTTGAGGCGCCCGAAAGACCCAATGTTGTGACTGCTCCCATGCCCCATCATGGAGTGAATGCCGTGGAAGAAGACCTGTATGTGGCCTCTGTGGATGATATTGTTACTCCGTTGTTGACTGTCAAGAGGAACCTGTTGCTAGCCGGTTTATTTCCGGGATGTGGTAAAGGTTGCCTTCTATGTGCTGTTTCACCTGCTGGTTGTCATTTGTTGAAGTCAGGCGTCCAAAACCTGATGGATAACAAAGAGATCTTGTTCGAGAAGATTGTTGTTCCTGCTGTCCCTACTGAAGAAGTGTCTATTGTCACTATTTTCAACAACCCTCCTAAGGCTCCCTCAAAGAAGCCTGTCAAAATCATGTCCACTCAGAAGATTGCTCCTATCATCATCACTGTTCCGGGGCCCCTCCCCTATACATCCGACAAAGCTGTCTCGTGGCACTATGGGGCAGATGTTTATGTTCTTGGAGTAAAGCAAGAGTTTGATACTAGTACCGGCGTCAGTAACATCACCGGGCCTGCCAAAGTTACTCGCAGTGGTAGGCTATTCTCACCAGATATTGCGCCACCAGCTATTCAGAGACCTCTTGTCATCACACCTGCAAGTGTGCCTGCTTCCCTTCCTGATCAAGTTCCTGTTTCTACCCCTGCTGCCGAGTCATCTGAGGCTCGGGGCAAAGGGATTTCTACTGATTTGCCTGCCTTGACGGAGGCACCAAAGACAACCAATGTTGAAGCTTCCCAGCAAGAGATGGAAGAGATTCTCAATATTATCAAGAAGAGTGATTTCAACGTAGTTGAGCAGCTGGGGCACACCCCATCAAAGATTTATATGCTATCACTGTTGTTGTGTTCTGAGGCCCATGCGAAGGCCCTGATTTCCTTCCTGAAGATGGCCCATGTGCCACAAGAAATGTCTGCTGATCAATTTACCGATTGTGTGGCCAACTTGACTGCCGATAATGGTTTGGGCTTCTCTGACGCCGATCTGACTGCCAAAGGAAAGAACCATAACGATGCCCTGCATGTCTCCATTGAATGTAGGGGCACTACTCTTGCCCATGTGTTGGTAGACACCGGTTCTTCATTGAACGTATTACCCAAGAAGGCCCTAGACAGGTTAGATTGTGAGGGTTTGGAGCTCAAGCCTGGTAACATTGTTGTCCGGGCCTTTGACGGTTCGAAAAGGATGGTACATGGGGAAGTTGACATTCCAATCAGGGTTGGCTCTCAAGTTTTTGATTCTACTTTCTATGTGATGGATATCCGACCATCCTATTCTTGTTTGCTGGGTCGTCCATGGATCCACAAGGCTGGAGCTGTGACCTCCACACTACATCAGAAGCTTAAGTACCCGGTCAGAGGGAAAATTGTGACAGTTCAGGGGGAGGAAGAGTATATGGTCAGCCACCTCAACTCGTTCCGGTACATAGAAATGGATGGGGAATTCATTGAGACTCCATTCCAGCATTTTGAAGAAGTTCCTCAGACACTGGCATCAGCTGAAACTGTGGTTGAAGACCCTCCTTTGAAGATGGCTTCCTTAAAGGATGCCCGGGCTATTATTGAGAAGGGTAAGTGCGCAAACTGGGGCCGACTTCCTGATTTCACTCCAAAGACTGACAAGTTTGGTTTGGGCTTCACTGCAGAAGCTCAGAGGGCTGTTCGTAAGGCAAGGATTGGAAGACCTCCTGTGTTCATCACCAACCCGGGAGTAAATGCTATTGAAGATGACGTGGAGGAATCTGAATTCGACAGCTGAATCTACCCAACAACCGACCGTGGACCAAGCAACTGGACTGTCAAAGACTTCACAACTATTACTTTTGTCACTCAGTAATGAACTCTTTTGTTTTGAATTTGTAACGGACAATATTTTGAAATTTTTATGGCTCGGTGTCTTACCCGGGGCACCGTGGTTTCATTTGTGAGGGCTTTTGTGTGTCATTTTCATATATCATTAATAAAAACATTGGACGTTTGTTGCATTTAAAAATCTTGCGCTCCTTTTCTTTCTTTATTATATATTGCAAAACAACTATATTTACACACACTCACCTATACAGGTTCCAATCCACTCAGGATCTCACTGGTAACGACTCTGCTACTTCCAGTTATGACTTCGAAAGTACGATCAACTTAGCCGAAGACGAAGGTGAAGATGATTGCAAAGTGCCTGGTGAGCTCGCAAGACTGTTACTCCAGGAAGAGAGGGCCATTCAGCCACATGAAGAGCCAGTGGAAACGGTAAATCTGGGTACTGAGACAGACAGAAAGGAAGTCAAGATTGGTGCCAATCTAGAGCTCAGTGTGAAACAACGGTTGATTCAGATGCTGCATGACTATGTGGAAATCTTTGCCTGGTCTTACGAAGACATGCCTGGTTTGGATACCGACATTGTGGTTCATCACCTGCCTACCAAGGAAGAATGCCCTCCGGTAAAACAGAAGGTCCGCCGCATGCGTCCAGAAATGTCCGAGAAAATCAAAGCTGAGGTTATGAAACAATTTGATGTCGGGTTTCTAGCAGTGACTTCTTACCCTCAGTGGGTTGCCAACGTGGTTCCAGTGCCGAAGAAGGATGGTAAGGTCCGAATGTGTGTTGATTACAGGGATTTGAACAGGGCGAGCCCTAAGGATGATTTCCCTCTGCCTCATATCGACGTTCTGGTTGACAACACTGCTCAGCATAAAGTATTCTCCTTCATGGACGGCTTCTCTGGTTATAATCAAATCAAGATGGCTCCTGAAGACATGGAGAATACCACTTTTGTCACTCAGTGGGGCACCTTTTGCTACAAGGTCATGCCTTTTGGGTTGAAAAATGCTGGGGCAACCTACCAACGTGCCATGGTTGCTTTGTTCTATGACATGATCCATCACGAGATAGAAGTATACGTCGACGATATGATTGCAAGGTCCGAAACTGAGGAGGAACACCTTGACCATCTACGGAAGCTGTTTGACCGTCTGAAGTTGTACAAGCTGAGGTTGAACCCAAACAAGTGCACCTTTGGCGTGAGATCTGGAAAATTGCTAGGCTTCGTTGTAAGCAACAAAGGCATTCAAGTGGACACTGCCAAAGTGAAAGCCATACAAGAGATGCCAACTCCCAAGACAGAGAAAGAAGTCAGAGGCTTTCTAGGACGGTTGAACTACATTGCCCGATTCATCTCGCATCTAACTGCTACCTGTGAACCAATCTTCAAGCTGCTGAAGAAAGATCAAGTAGTACGTTGGAACGATGAATGTCAGGCCGCTTTCGAAAGAATCAAAGAGTATATCCAAGAACCACCCATTCTTATGCCGCCGGTTGAAGGGAGACCTCTAATCTTATACTTGACAGTACTAGACAATTCAATGGGGTGTGTGCTGGGGCAGCATGACGAGTCTGGCCGAAAAGAACACGCCATTTATTACCTTAACAAAAGGTTTACCGACTGTGAGACCCGATACTCACTGCTCGAGAAAACTTGTTGCGCTTTGGTATGGGCTGCTCGCCGGCTGAGACAGTATATGTTGACTCACACTACTCTGTTGATTTCAAAAATGGATCCAATAAAGTACATCTTCGAAAAGCTTGCCTTGTCCGGAAGAATAGCAAGATGGCAGATGATCTTGACAGAATACGACATCCAGTACACGACTCAGAAAGCAATCAAGGGAAGTGTATTGGCAGACCATTTGGCACACCAGGCAGTGAACGATTACCAGTCAATGAACTTTGAATTTCCAAACGAGGATATCATGGTAGTGACTGATTGTGAAGTACCTGGACCGGATGAAGGACCTGAGGAAGGATCCTGATGGTCTATGCACTTTGACGGAGCCTCGAACGCTTTGGGTAATGGTATCGGCGCTGTGATCATATCCCCTAAAGGCACTCATACTCCACTCACCGCCTGATTATGTTTCAACTGCACCAACAACATGGCAGAGTATGAAGCATGTATCATGGGTCTTCAAGCTGCAATTGACTTAAGGATCAAGTTTCTGAGTTTCTTCGGAGATTCCGCTCTCGTGATCAATCAGATCAAAGGCGAGTGGGATACGAAACACCCAAATCTTATTCCTTACAAGGAGTATGTGCTGACGTTGATTCCCCACTTCGAGGAGATAATCTTTGAACATTTCCCAAGAGAGGAGAATCAGTTAGCGGACGCGTTGGCTACGATGTCTTCTATGTTCAAAGTCAAATGGGACAACGAAGCGCCCCAGATCATTATCTGGAAATTGGATGAACCTGCACATTGCTGCGATCTCGAGACCGAGGAGGTAACTGAAAAACCCTGGTATCATGAAGTGAAGAGGTACCTTGAAGCTCAAGAATACCCCGAAGGCGCATCTGTTAATGACAAGAAGTTCCTGAGAAGGTTCGCGGCAAAGTTCTTCCTCAACAACGACATTCTCTACAAGCGAAACCATGATTCAATCTTACTGCGTTGTGTGGATAAGACTGAAGCAGAAAGGATCATGGCAGAGCTACATGAAGGTACCTTCAGAACACATTCCAGTGGACATACCATGGCAAAGAAAATCCTTCGGGCATGATATTTCTGGTCCACAATGGAAGCCGACTTTTATCAGCATTCTTGAACTTGTCATAAATGCCAGATCTATGCTGATAAGGTGCACATTCCTCCGGTTCCTCTGAACGTCTTGACAACACCTTGGCCTTTTGCAATGTGGGGCATTGATATGATCGGCGAAATCAGACCTACGGCATCCAACGGGAATCGCTTTATCTTAGTAGCGATTGATTACTTCACAAAGTGGGTTGAAGCAGCTTCCTACGCTACGGTAACCAAGAACGTCATGGCACGGTTCATTCGGCACAACCTGATCTGTCGATACGGTGTACCTGAGAGGATCATTACGGATAATGGTACCAATCTTAACAACAAGATAATCGCTGAGCTCTGCGAGCAATTCAAGATACAACACCACAACTCTTCTCCCTATCGACCGAAGATGAATGGGGCTGTAGAAGCAGCGAATAAGAACATCAAGAAGATTGTGCAAAAGATGACAGTGACCTACAAAGATTGGCACAAAATGTTGTCGTTTGCTCTTCATGGGTACCGTACCTCAGCACGGACATCAACAGGGGCAACTCCCTTTTCCTTGGTCTATGGCATGGAGGCAGTCTTACCTATTGAAGTCTAGATACCCTCTCTCCGAATAATGAAGGATGTAGGTTTGAGCGAAGATGACTGGATCCAGACTCGGCTTGATCAATTAAACCTAATTGACGAAAAGAGACTCACTGCTATTTGTCATGGTCAGACGTACCAAAAACGGATGATCACGGCATTTAAGAAGAAGGTCAGACGACAAGAGTATCAAGTCGGAGATCTGGTAATCAAGTGCATCATTCTTCCTCAAAGTGATCCCAGGGGAAAATGGACCCCTACGTACAAAGGGCCATTTGTAGTTAAACATATCTTCTCAGGAGGAGCTATGATTCTAACCACCATGGATGGTGACGACCTTCCTCACCCCGCCAATGCAGACATAGTAAAAAGATACTACGCATGAATTAAAGACCCGCTAGGTTGACACACCTAGGAAAAAATAAGGGCTTCCCGGCGAACCAAAAGGGTTCGGGCAAAAATAAGGGACGAAATGAAAAAAATTTGTACACCCGGCAAGTCGAAAACCTGAAAAGGCGGCCTGGGCAAAAATGGGTATCCCGGTGGACTGAAAACCCGAAAGGGCGGTCCAGGCAAAATTTAGGGATAAAGCGTAATACTATGTCTCATTGGATCACCTTGCATCCAGAATTCGGCATCAACTATCGGGCTCAGATGACTCCAATCAATCAGCTTCATCTTCAACTAAGCAGCAGAGTGATGAGATGCTTGAAGACATAAAGGCGATAGCAGAGTTGGAACCCAGTGGGATTATTTTTCACATAGCTGTTTTGTTTCCTTTTCACAAAATTGTATAAAATCTATTTTGCTCGGCGGAGTTCTCTTACTAGGACGTCAGCCTCCTGTACATAAAACGCCTATTTACAGGCAAATTTCAAAATCAATACAAGTTCAATTTTTTTCCAGACAAATTACCCATCGTTTTTTCTTTTTCTGTTTTGTTTTGCAAAGAACGTCCAATGTTCATTTTTGATATATGCATTTGACATTAATTGCTAATCATGAATATTTGCATGCGAAACAAAGGACTAATTACAGATGACATCAGAAACAAGGGCAATAAAGAATTGTCTAAGCGATCTAGTTGCTCTGTCCACCAAGGTACCAAAGTAGATTCGGCTGAAGAACGTAACCAGAATACCTTCTCTCCCCGTTGAATAAGACGAGATTCAGCAATACTCTCCCCAGGCAGAGTTGGTCCCCCATCAGCCCTGAAAAGGCACAGTATCTCCAACAAGTCAGCGATACTCTCCCCAAGCGGAGTTAATCTACTGTCAGCCTTTAGGAAATTGGATATCCCCAGAAGATCTCAACATTCCCCAGCAGAGTATAGACATTCCTCAGCAAGCATCCCCGACAGTCTTAATATAAGATTTGTTCCCCGACGGAATACAGACACCCCAGCGGAACCATTCCCCAGTACAATCCAAAGTTTCCCCAGTAGATTCTGGAAGCTTATCCCTAGTAGATTCTGGAAGCTTATCACCTGTAGAGTACATACGTCTCTCCCCGACTTTATTCAAAGGTTATTTACCCACCAGGGTATAACTGGGTTATCCTCAGCTAATTACCACAGAAAGATCGTCCTCGGCGAAGTTCTTCCTATCCCCAGCGGAGTTCATCAAATTCCCCAACATAACATATCAGTGGAATCCCCAGCGGAGCTCTCATCAAAACCTCAGCGAAGTATCTCTTCCCACAGAGTAATTCCCCGCAGAGTAATCTCTCCAACAAGTTTATTCCCCAACGGAGTCATCTTCTCCTACCGGTTTATTCTTGCAACCGTCATCCCCAGCGGAAACGAAGAACTCCACTCTTCAACATCAGCCCAGGATTCCACAAACTCCCGGCAGTCGTCAAGGATTTATTTTCCTAGACAAAAATACATTCATCACATTATCATACACCATGACGCATGCATATACGCATCATATCACACAATCTCATTTATTCTTGAAAAACATCATGGCATCATGCATTTCATACATCATGACATTGCATACAACTAATGTTTTGCCTTTTCAGGAAAAGGTCAATCCAAAGATGATTACTATCAACTATCGCAATTTCCAGATTCGATACCTGTATCCAGCCAGGGCATATCTGTAGACGACAATTTCCAGATTCGATACCTGTATCCAGCCAGGGCATATCTGTAGACGACAAATTCCAGATTCGATACCTGTATCCAGCCAGGGCATATCTGTAGACGACAATTTCCAGATTCGATACCTTTATCCAGCCAGGGCATATCTGTAGACGACAAATTCTAGATTCGATACCTGCATCCAGCCAGGGCATATCTGTAGACGACAAATTCCAGATTCGATACCTGCATCCAGCCAGGGCATATCTGTAGACGACAAATTCCAGATTCGATACCTGCATCTAGCCAGGGCATATCTGTAGATGACCAATTCCAGATTCGATTCCTGTATCCAGCCAGGGCATATCTGTGAGTATTTGATTGTGGATTCGACACCTGTATCTAGCCAGGGCATATCTGCATGAATAATTTAGAGATTCGATACCTGTATCCAGCCAGGGCACGTCTGTAAGCAACCTTTTGAAGTTCCGGATTCGATTCCTGTATCTAGCCAGGGCATATCTGTGAGCAATTGATTGTAGATTCGATACCTGTACCTAGCCAGGGCATATCTGCATGAAGAGTTTGAAGATCAACACCTGTAACAGGCCAGGAAACCATCTTCCTTTCTCAAAGTACGCAAGTTCTCGCTAAGGAATCTCTTACGTGATCAACACTTCCAGATGGCATCTATAAGCCCATCCTCCTATCCACTATCTCTCCAAATGGCATCTATAAGCCCATTCCTGACATCACATTGCTGATACTCCAGCATGCAAGTGCAAATTTCTGGGCACTCTAGTGTTCAATCATCTTCCACCTTTGGATCACGAAAGGCGCGCAAGCCAATCTACATCCTCAGGTCTAAGAAGATTGAACAGGGGCAACTGTTGTACCCCAAAATTTTCCCTCCCATTTCATTAATATTTTCTCACCACAAGACCCTTGGAGCTCAAGATCCAGTTAGGGTTTGCTCTGCTCAAGACTCCTCCTTGCACTGCTGACTCAAATTAGGGTTTGAGTTTGCACAAAGATGTTTTGACCTAAAATGCCAAAGTAACTTTCATGCTTCATGTTGGACTCACAATTTTATCCATACCAAGTTTCAAGCTTTGATTCCAATCTTTGCCCAATCAATTGGACAGTTGACCTAGAAATCAGCTGTATTGGGGAAAAAGTCAATTGTGGTCAATTGACAGTCAAACCTCATGAAATTTGACCCTCATCAACATTATGAACTCATATGAACCATTTGGTCAAGTTTGGATCACAATTCCACAAGAAATTTGATCAGATCACCAAAAGGGCAAAATGGTCATTTTTAGGGTTTTGACTGCACAAAGGCAATTTTTGACTGTTTAACCTAACCAATGGCAAACCAAGCTCACATATGGACTCAAGGACTCAATGACATGGTCTTGACACATTCAATAAGTTCAAAGGATTCCAAATGCACAAGATTGACAGATGAATTTTCCAGTCAACTGATCCAAAATTGATTGTATACTGAAAAGTCAAACTTTGACTTTTTGGTCAAAATCAAGTGTCAAGATTCATTTTTCATCAAAACATGTCAAATTATGAAACTTGTTCATCAAGAAATCAAAAATTTCAAATTAGGGTTTGAAATGAAGAAATTTCATAACTTAGAAATTTTCTAAGTTATGAAACTTCCTTATTTTTTCCTAACTTTGTCCCATTTTTTCATCAAGAGATATTTGGATTCAAACAAAACTCAAAACATGAAAGTTATAGTCCATTGCAAAATCTACAACTTTTATTCACAAATTTTCCTCAAAAGAAGCTTGTAACTCAAGTTATGATTTTTGGAACAAGGGTGCAAAACATTCTTAACTTAGAAAAATTTTGACCTATTCTAGGCAGGATTTTTGCCCAACTTCATGGCCACTTTTTACATGCTTCCACTTGGAATTTCAACTTGCATTACCAAGATGGATTGTAGTAAACATTCCAAGCTTTCCAAATTGTCCAAGAACTTCTCAAACACCCTTGTGGTTAGGGAGAATCGAATTTGCAAAGTTGGGCAAAATCCACTTTTGTTCTTGACCAAGGCATGTTCATACACTTTGCATTTTCAAACTCAACATGGTTCAAGCTAGATTACAGGCCTCTAATCCCATTCACACTCAATAATTAAATTCCAATCCATTGTGTTCTAGCATTGTTTTGTTCATATAGTCATTTCACAAAGAATTAACCTTTAAATGGAAAAAAGC
Source organism: Vicia faba (assembly GCA_948472305.1). Taxonomy (NCBI): domain Eukaryota; kingdom Viridiplantae; phylum Streptophyta; class Magnoliopsida; order Fabales; family Fabaceae; genus Vicia; species Vicia faba. Next base: position 1,306,322,680 of record OX451740.1, on the reverse strand, counting down.
AAGTTTGCCATTTTGAAAAAGCAATGCTTTATGTCAAAGTCCATATCTTGGAAGTACAAGCAGATCTTTGAGGCACAAGTTTGTGGACAAATCCCACTGATCAAGAGGAGGAAATGCAGCATGCTTGAGGGACCGGCCTTGGCCTATAACCCAACTTGACTATCTTTGCTTATCTTAGAAGAAAACTTGCATATTGAACCACAACTTACATTCCTGCAAGAACCAAATAAAACAAACTTTCTCCACACATTGCATACTCCCTAACAGACCTAAAACACGACCAAAGTACCCTTGATCCCTCCTCATACAGAAAATCACCATTTTGCTGCATAAAATAGGGCATTCTGCATTTTGATTTGGTCAACTCAATCCATTCGTGCGCCTTAGCCAAAACCACTTCATACACACTCCATAACATCCATACAAACTATCCCAAGCCTTGGAAACAGACTGTAACACCTCTAACCAAGTTTGCCATTTTCACTTTTCTCTCTTGCAGGTTGACTTCTATAGCTCGATTCAGTAAGATTCAAAGCAAGCCAAGCATAGAGGAAGCATCCCTGGACCTCAGGCAAGCTGTACAAACCTTCAAATTCCATTGAAAGTGCCTCCATTGTTGCACACGATTCAAGCTGAACAGGTAAAAGTTTGAACTTCTATCTCTCTATCCAAGCATATCTAGGCTTAGGTTTGTGAAGAAAGTATGTTCTATTCATGGCCCTGAAGCTACCCATATCATTACTTTTCATTTATGTTGTGTGTACTAAGAGAATTTTGAACCTGAACATTGAAAAAAAGTTAGGTCAGGAATTGGGGGAGGAGAAATTCTCTCTCATTTCTGAGAGTTAGAACAACTTTTTTATATATTTGAAATCGTGGCTTCAAGCTCTACAAGTTTCATGTTTTAAGATTTGTCAAAGGATCAAAGAATCAGAAGTTAGTGTGATGAACAAGAAGGCGCGCGTTTTTTTGAAACAGAGCTGGAGGTTGAAGACAAGCCCCTTGGGCTGGGCCTGACTTGTTTTTTCTGTTTGCACCACATTTTTTCACCTACACCCCCCTGGCCCATTGTGTGATATATTTGTCATTTTTGATTTTTTTCTTTTTGATTCTGATTTTATATTTTTATTCAAGCATGAAAAAACACTAAAAATATTTTTCTCACATTTTTTGCATTTTATTTGATATTTATTTGTTTCATTTAGTTACATATATAAATAAATATAATACTATTTGTTTAAAACATTAAAAATAATAATACAAAATATATTTTTTAGTTATTATTTTTTTTATTTACATTTTGGAAACATTTTCTAAAAAATATACTTTTTTTTTGTAAATAATTAACATTTTTTATTTTTGTACATATTTAATATATTTAGTAAATAATAAAATACTTATCTATCTTTTATTAAATATTTAGGATAAATATAAAAATAATACATTTTTATTTTTATTAATATTTGACCTCAAAAATCACTTTTTTACAATATACTTCCTTTTTATTTATTTTTTGTATATAGTTAATAAATATTGTATATAATAAATAATAAATACTTTTTATTTAGCAAATTAGGGTTTTGCCCTAAACCATAAAAATACCCAAAGATTAACCTTTTTATTTTTGTTTATTTGTCACATGAAAAATACTTTTAATACATATAAAAATCATTTTTGTGCATCTTGCATATTTATTGTATTTATTCAATTATTGTACAATTAAATAACTTGTATATTCAATTTGGATTGTAATAGCTTAGATTTAAATTTTTTGCTAAATATCCCCATTTGAACATTTGTACCCCCCATCCCATAATTATGTTGTAATAATTTAGGACTTTAAATTCCGCATTTTAAAGCTTTCTAATTATACCATGATAGACTTAGGGTTTTGTATGCAAAAATCAAATAACAAATAGCTTGACTAAACAAAAGACAAAAAGCATGAAAATGGATAACACCAATCACACCTGCACACCTAGGGTTACTCCACTTGTTGCCTTCAATAAATGGGCCATGTTGCATGTTGAGTGTTTTTGGCAAAACAAAACAATATCAAATGATCATAGTCCCTCGATGACGCTTTTGAAAGTTGCCTAAAAATGATCAAGTCCCTTAAAGGAAAAATTGCCAAAGACACTTGGCACTATTGCATTCATGGTCTAAACGATGACCCGCGCCCGTCCCGTTAACATCCTAACACAAGATTGTCCACCAAATACAATGGTGGAACAATACTGTCAAAAGGGTTAAAACATAGGAAAGATCTTTGAGAAATTTAGGGTAGATAGCTCTTGGTTACTTGACCAAATTTTGCAAAACAATCCTTGCCATTTTTCAAAACACACATCACAACACACTTTCAAAACAACTTTCAAAAACATTGAAAACTTTTCAAAAGATAAGTACACCTTTGTATACGTTCAAACATGGATCATTACAAAGGTTGCCACAACAAATGACCTCTTTTCAAAACATTTTCAAATCCACACACAAAGCACCATTTCAAACAATTGAAAATGCAAGGCAAGTGATCTAAGCAAGTAACTAAGAGCCCATGGATAACCATGGATAGAAAGGGTGCTAATACCTTCCCTTTCTATAATCTACTTCCCGAACCCAAGAAAACATCTCAAAGGTTTTTGCTGTGCTTTTTAACCTTTCCTTAGGATAAAATAAAAAGTCGGTGGCGACTCTTGCTCAACCGAAACATTTGCGAAAACAAACGCAAAACCCAAGTCAGTTCTCCCACCGTATCACAGATACCCATTCCTGATCACTTACAGCAGTATGGAAAGACATCCCAAACCTGAATAGATTGCTAGAGCTCTGTCCTTACAACGGTACGACATAGTGACAAATTGGGAAACTAGAGGGAATGTCCAAGGAATTCCGGTTAAGTTTCTATTCGAGAAGGCTTACCATTTTTAGGATACTTTAGATTTACAAGCTTTCGAAGAGGTGCTGGCACTGCTCGTTTACGGGACGGTCCTTTTCCCTAATGCGGATCAACTTATAGATGTGAACACTATTAAGGTTTTTCTGTCTCATAATCCGATACCTACATTACTCGGGGATATTCTACACTCTCTGCATGCTTGTACTCTAAAAAGAAGGGGGACCCTCCAGTGTTGCACTCCTCTGTTGGCTAGGTGGTTTATTTCGCACCTACCCAGATCTACTTTGAAGAATGAACAGGGTAAAATATGGTCTCATCGACTGATGTCCCTTACACACTTAGACATTCATTGGTGTTCACGATTCTCGGAAGATGTTACTATCATCAATCGCTGTGGTGAATTCCCTAATGTCCCTCTCTTAGGCATTAGGGGAGGAATCACTTATAACCCTTGCTTAGCATTAAGACAGTTTGGTTATGCGAGAATGGATGGTCCTCATGATACACTTATTCAAGGAATCGCCTTCAACTATGAGAATGATGTCCAGGGTTACTGAAAAAGGTTCATACAAGATTGGAGCATGGTACATAGGGTTGACAGCAAGACACTTGGGCATAAAAATTCCATACCTCTCGAGCCTTATCTCAGATGGGTATGAGCCCGCGCTCAAACTCTTATGATGCCTTATCCCACTATCCGATCTATGATTATGGAACCAGTTACTGAGGGAGACACTCCTCATCTTGTTCTTCATCCAGACATGCCAACTGATCATGAAGAGTTACAAAAGTCCTGGGTTCAGCTTAAAGAGGAGCGAGATACGTTTGAAGCCCAATTCTACGACAGTGAGAAGAAGGTCTTGGAGCTCACTAGGCTACTTCATGAAGAGAGGGATATCAACTCCTACATCGCGCTAAAGAGGATGCACCCATGGGAAACCTAGTCTTCTTTTCGTTTTCTTTTGCTTAATTGTACTCTCAAAATACATTCTTTGTAACAATTCAAGTTTACAAATACAATTCACGTTTATTCCTTTTTGTTTAAGAAAATTTGAGCCTTTAAGAACCCTTGAAAACATTGCATACATATCATACATATCATTGCATAACATGATTCATAACAGGTTTCTCATCTCCTCCGCTGTTTATTTCAGCAATGGCTCTTGAACAAACTGTGAAAGATCTTCAGACTCAGAACACGCAGTTCTAATAAATGATTGTGGCTCTGGACAAAGGACAGGAAGAGCTGAAGGCTCTGATTGTTAAGAAGAACACTAAGAAGACCAAGAGGACAGCTGGTGTGGCACATATGAGCAGAAGGTTCAGAGGGCCGCCAAGATGGGTTGTTGATTTAGCTTCTTCATCTAAAGAGGGAGAGAATCAAGAGGGTGAAGCCAGAGAAGAGGACCCTAGTCCTAAAGAGTCTGACAACGAAACTGATTATAATGAGGAGCAGTACCCTTCGGCTGATGAAAAGTATAAGCAGTTAGAAGAGCGTCTGAGTGCTATGGAAATCCAGAAGGTTCTTGGGCTGGATTTTGAAGAGTTGGGTCTGGTCTCCGGGGTTGTCATCCCCCCAAAATTCAAGGCACCGGTATTTGCTAAGTATGATGGGGTCTCTTGTCCTAAAATGCATCTCTGTTCCTATGTGAGGAAGATACAGCCTCATACTGTTGACAAAGACTTATGGGTTCACTTCTTCCAAAACAGTCTGTCTGGAACACAACTGGATTGGTTCTATCAGCTAGAAAAAGCCAATGTTTGTAACTGGGAAGACCTTACTACTGCATTTTATAAGCAATATCAGTATAATACAGACCTCGCTCCCACCCGTACACAACTCCAAAATCTGTCTATGGATTATGCTCAGAAGTGGAGAGATTTGGCTGGAAGAGTTCAACCTCCCTTGGATGACAGAGAGCTCGTGGATATGTTTCTGGGACCTTTGAATGGGCCATTCTTCAATCATCTGATTGGAAGTTCATCGGCAGGTTTTACTGAACTGATCTTAACAGGAGAAAGAGTGGAAGCTGGAATCCGAAGTGGAAAAATTCAGAAGGATGCCTCTTCTAGTGCTGCAAGGAAGCCGTTTGCAGGTGAAAAAGAAGTCAGTGCCGTCTATAACCAAACGAATTAGAATCGAACCGAGCGCCGTCCGGCAGTAGGGGCTATTATAATTTCCAAACCGGCACCTGCTCAGCAAAGAAACAATCATCCAAGAGCAGAAAGACCGGCTAGACAACTCATTCAGATCAACATGACACTGTCTCAGGTTTTACCCCAGTTGTTGAAGTCCAATCTGGTTACTCTGAGGGAAGCTCCGAAGAATCCAAACACCACCTCTCCCTACTATAAACTGAATGCTCGTTGTGCTTACCATTCAGAAAGTCCATGCCATGATACCAATGACTGCCGGGTTTTGCAGAACAAAGTACAGGATCTGATTGATGCTAAGGAGATTGAATTTGATCCCCCTGAGACTCCCAATGTTATGACTGCTCCTATGCCGAAACATGGTCGGGGTGTTATTCCGTTGAAGAAGATGTGTTTGTGACTTCTGTGGAAGAATCAGTGACCCCACTCATGACTATCAAGGGGAGTTTGTTGAAGGCCGGTTTATTTTCGGGTTGTGGTGAAGGTTGCCACTTTTGTTCATTTCTACTGACTGGTTGCCCTTTGTTGAAGGAAGGTGTTCAGCTCCTGATGGATGACAAAGAGATTTTGTTTTAGAAGACTCCTGTTCCGACTGTTTCCTGTGAAGACGTTGCTATCATAACCATTTTCTCCAATCCTCCCAGGGCCTCCGCTAAGAGACCCGTCAGGATTACATCAGTTCCGAAGGTGACTCTGTTGATCATAACCATGCTTGGACCAATCCCATACTCCTCGGACAAAGTTGTTCCTTGGAACTATGGGGCCGACGTCTATTACCACGACGTCAAGCAGGACATGCTGGCCATTGAAGACAAGATTGCTGGAAATGTTGATTCCGACATCGTCAATATTGCCGGAACCAGTAAAATAACAAGAAGTGGAAGAGTATTCTCCCCTGAGATTTCTCCTCCAAATACTATTATCGGACCTATAATCATTCCTGTTGTGGTTCCACCCAAGACTACTACTACAATTCCAGTAATCACTCCTGTTGACCCTCCCATCACCGAGTCGGTTGAGACTCGAGGCAAAGACATATTGATTGAGCATGTCCTGACAAAGGCCAATTCAGTAACCATACCAGAAGCTTCCAAGAAAGAAATGGAAGAAATTTTAAAGATAATAAAGAAGAGCGACTACAATGTGGTCGAGCAGCTGGGGCAGACCCCATCCAAAATTTCTATGCTGGCTTTGTTGTTGTGTTCTGAGGCCCATGCGAAGGCTTTGGTTAAGTTTCTGAAGACGGCTCACGTACCACAAGAGACATCTACTGATCAGTTTGAAGATTGTGTGGCTAGTCTGACTGCTGATAATGGTTTGGGTTTTTCTGACGCGGATCTGACACCAAAGGGGAGGAAACATAATGATGCTCTTCATGTTTACGTTGAATGCAGGGGCACGACTCTGGCCCATGTTTTGGTAGATACTGGCTCCTCATTAAATGTGCTACCTAAAAATGCTCTGGACAGATTGGACTGCGAAGGCTTGACCTTGAAGCCTAGCAATATAGTAGTGAGAGCTTTCGATGGTTCGAAGAGGATGGTGCACGGGGAAGTGGATGTCCCTATCAAAGTTGGTTCCCAGACCTTCGACCCCACTTTCTACATAATGGATATCAAACCATCATATTCTTGCTTGTTGGGACGCCCTTGGATACATGGGGTTGGGGCTGTTACTTCTACCCTCCACCAAATGTTGAAGTACCCAGTAAGAGGAAAGATTGTCACTGTGCATGGTGAAGAGAAGTATATGATCAGTCACTTGAACTCCTTCAGGTACGTGTAAATGGATGGCGAGTTCATCGACACTCCTTGCCAGAACTTTGAAGAGGTACCTCAGATTATGGCTACAGTAGAAACTACCGACAGTCCTCTGAATGTCACCAAATCTCCCTCGAAGATGGCTTCTCTCAAGGATGCACGAGCAGTGGTTGAAGAAGGTGGGTCTACCATTTGGGGTCAGCTCCTGGTTATTCATTACAAGTCTGACAAATTTGGTTTGGGCTTCACTACAGGTGCTCAAAAGGTTTTTCGTCACGCTTGGGCTGGAAGACCTCCCCTACGCATCAGCAATCCTGGGGCCAATGCTCTTGAAGACAGTGATGGTGATTCCGACATTGATAGCTGGATCTTCCCGACTACCAACGGCGAACTCAATAACTGGACTGCCAAGGATTTTATACCGATTACTTTTGTTCAGGAGTAATTGTATTTCTGATTTTTCGAATATGTAATTTAAAAACAATATAAACTATATAGCCATGTGTCTTACCCGGGGCACAATGGTTCTATTTGTGAGGGTTATCATGTTTCATTTTCATATGACATTAATAAAGCATTGGACGTTTGCATACAAATTTTGCGCTCTTTGTCTTTCTTTTCTTTTGTTCTGTCTATACAGCTATGCTCTTACACACACTCACGTATCCAAATACAGATCCATATCCACTCTGGATCCCATTGATAACAGTTCTGCTACTACTCATTATGACTTTGAAAATCTGATCAATCAAGCCGAGGACGAAGGGGAGGAAGATTGTGAGGTGCCCAGAGAACTTGCTAGACTATTATAGCAGGAAAAAGGGCTATACAGCCTCATGAAGATCCGGTTGAGACAGTGAACTTGTGTACAGAGGAAGACAAAAAAGAGGTCAATATAGGTGCAAATCTGGAGCTTAGTGTCAAACAGCGGTTGGTACAGATGTTGCATGAGTATGTTGAAATCTTCGCCTGGTCATATTGTGATCGGTGGGAATGAGAACTGACTGTTTTTGGAATGCTGGTTCGCGTTTGCGTTTGTTTTTGCAAAGTGTCGCGGTAAGCAAGAGTCGCCACCGTCTTTTATTTTATCCAACAAGGGAAAGGACAAAAGCACAGAAAAAATTCCTTTTCGAGATTGTTTCTCGGGTTCGGGAGGTAGATTATAGAAAGGGAAGGTGTTAGCACCCTTTCTATCTGTGGTTATCCACGGGCTCTTAGGTACTTACTCACTATGTTTTCAAAAAGGTTTGCTTTTCTTTGTGATTGTGGGTTTTGAAAAGAGTTTTGTTTGAAACTTCAATTTGACTCTTGCTTTTGTCCTCAAGAGTGTATGAAGTGTTTTTGAAAACTTTGTTCGAAAAGTGTAAGTGCGAAAAGTTTTTTTTTTAAAGGAGCAAGTACTTAAGAACCTCTACCTACTCAAAAAGGAATTAAACTGTGCAAATGTCCTTTAGACAGTTCCATCCCACTATTAAGGAGTAGGTAACACCGTCATTGGAGTTTTCGGGTCAATTCGATTTAAGGGACTTGTGGCCACTAAAGCAACATTAGGACGCTTTAGTGGTAATCCTAATGTCTTAGATCATTTTTTATCGAGGCAACCATTTCGAGGCAACTTTGATCTTTGGACATGAGGGTGACCTCTAAAACATCCTATACTTAATGACCACATTCGAGGCAACCAAGTGAGGTGTACCCTAGGAGTGGCATGTGCGAGTGTGTCAATTTTTCAGTTTATGTTATCTTTGTACATGTTATGGTGAGCTACTGTTGATTTTACGTTAGGATAGATCTTGTCATACAATCCTAGTTAGCATACATCTAAGCAGTTAATATATGTACAGAGATTTAAAGTGCGGGAATTGTAAATCCTACGCTATTACAAGGCTTCGGGGAGGGGGATTATTTACATGTCCAAAATTGGGGGAATAAAGCAGTAAAGAAGGTCTTAGTTTAAGCTATTACATCCCAGTAAAATAAACACGCGCGAATCTAAAAAAAATCCTAAGAATAAGAACTCTTTTTGTTGTTTTATTTTATTTTGGGAAAAATAATCTAAATCTATTTAATTTTAGTTTTGGAAAAATGTTAAGATAATTAAAGGTTAATTAATAAAGTTAATTTAATAGAAAAAGAACTAGCCTAATGTTTTTGTGGTTTTTTGATTTTAATGTTAATTAAAAGGAAGTCTATGAAAACAAAAATAAAATTCAAGGAGAATCCTTCGATCCAAGGAGAAAACGGGAGTTTCGACCCAGGGAGAGAAATAGAAGCTTCGATCCAGAAGGGGTCATGGTCCTTTCGATTGGGCCAAACAGCAAGGCGTGCGTATCCTTCGATCCAGGGAAGAGGACTGTCTTTTGATCATGGAAGTCATGGCTTTCGATCCAGGAATGAGATGTCTCCTTCGATCCAGCATGCTAATGGGTTCGATCCAGAGAAGGTGTCTCCTTCGATCTGGGCTGTTATACCTTAAAAAGTATGTGAGCGAAATAATGCAGGGCCTGGGTATTGAACCCCAGGCCCTTCGATCCTGCACTTGTTGGGGTCTCTTCAGGCTAAATCTGCAGCAAATGTTAGCACACGAAAAACATGACCTGGGTGCCAAACCCATGCCCTTTGATCCTGTCTAGGATGGCAAATCGAAGGTAACAACAAGTAATGATGTGTTATGCAAAAACAAGGTTGGATAATTTACCCTCTCTTACCAATAGATTGGAACTTCGATTTGGGTACTGGCTGGATGAATACCTTCGATCTGGGATTTCTGGGCGTGGAGGTGTCGCTGGGTGGCAGCTTTGGCTTGTGCAAGGATTGGGTATGGCTTCCTGGAAGTGTTGATGACTTTTGGCAGTGTAACTCCAATGCTTTTTGTTCTCCTGTTGAGTTTTGTGTGTATAATTTTCGTGTATGATTTTCGTCCCCTTGTAATGTGTATGTTGGCCCTGTATTTATAGGGGTGTGAAGGTGCAGTAATGGCAAGAGACATCCATTAAACAGGCCATTAAATGCCATGAGACAAGAAACAGACACATTAAATAATTTCCTTTTTTGAAACATTTGTGTCTCTTAAATGAACCTGGACGCTTTTGACTTAAGTGCCCTCTTGATGACCTCCTTCGAATGGGCTGATGGCACCCTTCGAATGCTCCCTTTCGAATGGGATGATGACCTCCTTCGAATGCTTTTCGAAAGCTTCTTCGAATGGACCCTTTGAATGCCTCTTCGAATGGACCTTTTAGAATCCCAATCGAAGGACACTGTTATAATGCCAATCGAAATACTTGTCCATAATGCAAATCGAAAGGCTCCTTCATAATGCCAATCGAAATGCTTCTTCAGAGTGCCAATTGAAATGCTCCTTCAGAATTCCAATCAAAGTGCTCCTTCAGAATGCCAATCGAAGGGTCTTAAAGAATGCCAATCGAAATGCTTAAAGCACCACTCAAAAAATTTTCTTTTTCCTTAGGCAAGGGTTTGTGATCAACCATGCAGGGGGAAGACTTTGGAAAACATGAGAGGGAAAATTTTGGGGTGCAACAGTTGCCCCTGTTCAAATTTCTTAAACCTGAGGATATAGATTGGCTTTCGAGCCTTTCGTGATCCGAGGGTGGAAGATAATTGAACACTAGAGTGCCCAGAAATTTGCACTCGCATGGTGTAGTATCAGCATTGTGATGTCGGGAATGGGCTTACAGATGCCATTTGGGGATTGTTGGTAGGAGGATGGGCTTATAGATGCCATCTGCAGGAGTGTCGATCGCATAAGAGATTCCTTAGCGAGAACTTGCATACCTGTTGTTGTAGAAGATTCCACTGGGGAAGTCTGACTTCGTTGAGATTTAGGAACCCGCCTGTACTTCAACTGAAAGAACGCTTCAGCTGAGTTTTAAGAACTTGTTCATAATTCAACTAGGGGGAAACATCTTCATCAAGATCTAGGAACTATCTCGTTCTCATTGGAGTAAACTACTGAAGTTATAGAACTTGTCCATATTATGACGGAGGAAAACATCAAGATCTAGGAACTGACTCGTGCTCAATGGAGTATACCGGTGAGGTTATAGTACTCGTCCACACTATGACGTAGGGAAATGTGATGTTTTAGCTGGGAAAATAAATCCCAGAGCTGCTGGTGAATAGAGTTGAGTGTGGATGATTATCAGAATTGCATCTGCGTCTGGAGCGTATCTGAAATGTATTTGAATGAGTGACAGAATGACATCTGAATCTGGATCGTATATGGACTATAGTTTGAATGAGTGACAAAATGACATCTGAATCTGGATCATATCTGGACTGTAGTTTGAATGAGTGACAGAATGACATCCGAATCTGGATCATATCTGGACTGTAGTTTGAATGAGTGACAGAATGACATCTGAATCTGGATCGTATCTGGACTGTAGTTTGAATGAGTGACAGAATGACATCCGAATCTGGATCGTATCTGGACTGTAGTTTGAATGAGTGACAGAATGACATCCGAATCTGGATCGTATCTGGACTGTAGTTTGAATGAGTGACAAAATGACATCCGAATCTGGATCGTATTTGGACTATAGTTTGAATGAGTGACAGAATGACATATGAATCTGGATCATATCTGGACTGTAGTTTGAATGAGTGACAGAATGACATCCGAATCTGGATCATATCTGGACTGTAGTTTGAATGAGTGACAGAATGACATCCGAATCTGGATCGCATCTGGACTGTAGTTTGAATGAGTGACAGAATGACATCTGAATCTGGATCACATCTGAACTGTCTCTAGAAGGAGTCTGGAATAAGTATCAGAATGTCAGCCATATCTGGATCGCATCTGAACTATCTCTAGAAGGAGTCTGGAATAAGTATCAGAATGTCAGCCATATCTGGGTCACATCTGAACTATCTCTAGAAGGAATCTGGAATAAGTATCAGAATGTCAGCCATATCTGGGTCGCATCTGAACTATCTCTAGAAGGAATCTGGAATAAGTATCAGAATGTCATCCATATCTGGGTCGCATCTGAACTGTCTCTAGAAGGAATCTGGAATAAGTATCAGAATGTCAACCATATCTGGGTCGCATCTGAACTAACTCTAGAAGGAATCTGGAATAAGTATCAGAATGTCAGCCATATCTGGGTCGCATCTGAACTATCTCTAGAAGAAACCTGGAATAAGTATCAGAATGTCAGCCATATCTGGGTCGCATCTGAACTATCTCTAGAAGGAATCTGGAATAAGTATCAGAATGTCAGCCATATCTGGGTCGCATCTGAACTCTCTCTAGAAGGAATCTCAGAAGATGAGGATCTTTTCATGTTGATTGATCTTTCCTGAAAAGGTAAAGAGTTAGTTGTATGCAATGTCATGATGTATGCATTGTCATGATGTATGCATTGTGTAATGATGTTCTCAAAGTAAAATGAGATTTGTGTCATATGTATTTGTATGCACATGTTATGAATGTTGTTGAAATGTAAGTATATCTTCAAACTTTGCTTAGAATGTTTCCACTGAGGATCCTTGCTTTGTTGTTTGAGGAGAACTCCGCTGGGGGATAATGAAAACTCTATGGGGAGTAGATGCTCTGCTGAGGATTTTAACGATGAACTCCGCTGGGGATTCCGTTGATAAGCTTTGTTGGGGATTTTGATGATGAACTCCGCTGGGGATGGATTACCGTTGCTGGTGATATTGAATCTGTTGAGGATAGAAGTCCTGCTTGGGGAAAGAAAGAACTTCGCTGGGGATGATCTTTCAATTGCAACTTGCTGAGGATAACCTTCTGAAATTGACTGAGGAGACTTATTTGTGCTTCGCAGGGGACAAGCTTCTAGAGTCTACTGGGGAAGAGGAGTTGTGGTCCTTTAACTTGTAGTAGTCGGAGAGGCAAACTCAAGCTGGAGAATCATGGCGTTGTTGGGGAAATAAACCCTGTCGTCAGTCTGCTAGAGAGGTGACATCTTCGTTGGGGGAAGTCCTCGAGGATTCTTGAGGTGGATTCAGCTGGGGAAAGGTTTTCAGAGATTAAACCCTTGCTGGGAGTCATCCTATGAGCAGGATCTGGGGAGATTTGTCATTGCCCCTAGTAGCAGGTGTTTGTGGCACTGCCTGGAAATGTTGGAATGTATGTAACCCTTCACTGAGATTGATGTTCAATGCCCCAAGCGACGGAGATGGAGACTTGCCCCTGGTTACTCTGCACTTCTTTGAGAGATTTCCTGGAATCTTGACTGGGCTGCCCCAGGTGTGCTGGATAGTGACATGTCATGCCCCCTTGTTTATAGGAGATTTTCCAATGGAAGCGTCATCCTTTTTGAAGTGATTTTGTTCACTGAGAGGGCTTTCGTTCATCGGATATTCGTTGTGTAAATTTCTCCGCTGTCAAACAAATAGCCAAATGCAAACAGTGATATTCAGATAATGCAAAGTTTATGCTTGTCTCGAATTTTTTTTTCAAAAATGCGTTTTTTAGCAGAAAACTCTTTATAAGACAAATTCAACACAAGATTTAGGGCAAAGCCTTACAGGAGTCAGGATACCTTTTGTAACAGTATGCTTTCAAACTAACCCATGCTTCAGTTAGGACTTTTGAGGGGTTGTAACGTGGCTTGGTTCACGGTTTAAGAAACAAAGGATAAAGGCTCAAAGTATATTTGTACCCACCCGCTCTTCGTGATGTTCTTCAATCCTAAGCTCATTTAATCGTGCGTTTGAACTCCAATTGAGTCTGGAATGACATTTTGCTGATGGTTCAGACAAGTTAAGTTTGTCGGAAGGCAGACATTTTTGCAACATTTTTCATGTTGTTGAGGATTTGTAGCGACCTCGTTCTTTTGATTTGTTATCCCTAACTTTTGCCTGACTGTTCCTATTTTCGAGATTACAGTCAGCGGAATGCCCCAGCTTTCTTAAGCCACCTTTATAGGTTTTGGCTCAGTGGGCCCTTTTTTTTTGAGAGAGAGATTGACTGCCTATGAGATAAGGAACCACCACTGTCTTTTGATTCCAGAGGAATGCTTTTGATGTCATTCGTTGTATTATGAACTGAGAGTTTTGCGACTTCAGTGCGCATCTTTTGAATTAACTGAGAGACTACCCTGCCCCAGGTTTAAATTAAAGGTTTCAATTTGTGTTTAAAACAGAAAACTCATACTTCTTTGGCTCGAAGGAGTTGACTAGGGATTATCCTCCTTATAACTCCAGTGTTTAGGATTTGAAAGAAATGCCTGTACATCGTCAGCAAGGTCTGTCCAAAAGCATACTGTATGAGATTATGGCATTGTTTCGTCATCCTCCCTCTAAAGGCTTGTAACTTTTAGTAGGAGTTGAATGTCATAAAGTGAGTAAAAAGCATAATTTAAATGTAATTAAAATGATTGGATCAAATCAAGACAAACATATGCAATGCATTAATGAAACAAAGTTTGGCCTTAATAGATAATTGTTTGAATAACAAAGAGATTACAACTTGAAAATTCAAATGAAACAAAACATTCTCAATGATTTGGCATAGGAGCAGTGATTATGTTTGGAGTCTCCGGAGTGTCAAACTTGATCTCCTTGGCATCAATCATGTCTTGGACCTTGTTCTTCAGAGCCCAGCAGTTGTTTATGTCATGTCCCGGACTGTCAGAGTGGTATGCACACCTTGCATCAGGATTGCACTTTAGGGAGGTTATGTTGGGATTCTTCGGAGGGTCCCTTAACGTCACCAGATTCAACCTCAACAGGTGTTGTAAAGCTTGAGACAGCGACACGTTGAGCTCGGTAAATTGCCTTCTGGGCTTACTCTGATCAACCCGTTGTTCTTGGCGAGGTTGTTGTTGGACCCTTGAGGTAGTAGCAACTTGGAGAGGTCCATTCTTCACCATACCAAACTCTTGTCTTCTTGGAGGCTGATTAATGATTTGATCCCCAGCCTTGACCGTTTGCTTCATGTTGTTGTATTTGTCTTGATGAAGCTGGTGGATCATGGTTCTCAACTCTTCTTGTTCCCGAGCTAAGCCTTGGATAAGAGCCATCTGCCCCAGCATTTGGGTTCTCATTGCATCTACCTCAGCTTGCAGATGTTTCAGCCGTTCGTCCTTATTATCTACAGGACTTTTCTTGACCAAATTCCCCATGAGGAGTGTTCTCAACTCTTCGTGCCCCTTGGATAGGTTTAGGAAGATATCCCTGAACTGAGTCTCCTGGTTGTCTTGTTGGAAAGCCATTGCTGAAATAAACAGCGAGAACATGAGAGACCTGTACTGGAAGACCTGTTATGCAATGATATGTATGATATATGTATGCAATGTTTTCAAGGATCTCGCGGGGTAAACAAGAAACTGTTAGAATTTGGATCTTGTAGCTTTGATTGAAGGAACTTCATGTTGCTGAGAGTCCTTCTTCAAGAGTCAAGCTCACCATATCGAGTGGGTCATAGCCCCTGACTCAAGTTTATCGTGTTTTGATTTCTAGACAACCTTGGCTAGAGGAAAATAAATCCCCTTTGCCCCTTGCTAGACTTTTGATTTACCATAACCTGCATCGCAGACCCTTGAGATCCTTGAAATGGTTAAGGAAATGTTAAGGTATGATGTTATGATGTATATGCTATGCGTTTAAGCAAAAAGTGAGGTGATGTAAGTGAGCCCTGCAATAAATCCAATTTGTTGGATAAGGACTGTAAACAAAACCTGCAAGGAACCCCTGTTGTCAGATAACAAGTAGTTCAAGTTTGAAGGCACACAAGTCACATATATAGCCTTAAGTTTAGGCTGGCATGGAGTTTAGGCATTACCCTCTTTCAGTTTAGTTGGTTTAAACCTGTCCTAAAAAATAGTAATCGGGTTCTAGAGGATCTCAATATCACTGACTACCCTCAATCGGTCATAATTCCAGCTTAGCAACCTTTTTCTTGCGGCCGGAACCATCGTGAGAGTTTAGTCTCAATGAGTGTAGCATACTGCTACTGTTCTATGGCCAAGTTGGTCAATTTAAGGTTATAAGGCCAGTTGGTGCTTAATGACTCCTCAGAAGACCCATATTCTCCTCGTTTCAACACAAGAGATATCGGTACAGACCAAGGTGCCACACCAACGTAGCTACTGCTTCATCTGTGTCGGTCTACGCCAGACAGATCCCTCACAGTTTATTGCTACTTACCTAAAAAGGGTACCCCCAGATCCGGGTCAGGATCTATAGAACTCTGATACAAGCCCACAAAATTAAAAGCATACAAAGCAATACAATTGAAAACACAAGTGATCTAATCCCAAGGTATACCTCACTTATTAATTAATCCCCAGCAGAGTCTCCAGTTCTGTGATCGGTGGGAACGAGAACTGACTGTTTTTGGAATGTTGGTTCGCGTTTGCGTTTGTTTTTGCAAAGTGTCGTGGTAAGCAAGAGTCGCCACCGTCTTTTATTTTATCCAACAAGGGAAAGGACAAAAGCACATAAAAAATTCCTTTTCGAGATTGTTTCTCGGGTTCGGGAGGTAGATTATAGAAAGGGAAGGTGTTAGCACCCTTTCTATCTGTGGTTATCCACGGGCTCTTAGGTACTTGCTCACTATGTTTTCAAAAAGGTTTGCTTTTCTTTGTGATTGTGGGTTTTGAAAAGAGTTTTGTTTGAAACTTCAATTTGACTCTTGCTTCTGTCCTCAAGAGTGTATGAAGTGTTTTTGAAAACTTTGTTCGAAAAGTGTAAGTGCGAAAAGTTTTTGTTTTGTTTTTTTTAAAAGGAGCAAGTACTTAGGAACCTCTACCTACTCAAAAAGGAATTAAACTGTGCAAATGTCCTTTAGACAGTGCTATCCCACTATTAAGGAGTAGGTAGCACCGTCATTAGAGTTTTCGGGTCAATTCGATTTAAGGGACTTGTGGTCACTAAAGCAACATTAGGACGCTTTAGTGGTAATCCTAATGTCTTAGATCATTTTTTATCGAGGCAACCATTTTGAGGCAACTTTGATCTTTGGACAGGAGGGTAACCTCTAAAACATCCTATACTTAATGACCACATTTGAGGCAACCAGGTGAGGTGTACCCTAGGAGTGGCATGTGCGAGTGTGTCAATTTTTTAGTTTATGTTATCTTTGTACATGTTATGGTGAGCTACTGTTGATTTTACGTTAGGACAGATCTTGTCATACAATCCTAGTTAGCATACATCTAAGCAGTTAATATATGTACAGAGATTTAAAATGCGGGAATTGTAAATCCTACGCTATTACAAGGCTTCGGGTAGGGGGATTATTTACATGTCCAAAATTGGGGGAATAAAGCAGTAAAGAAGGTCTTAGTTTAAGCTATTACATCCCAGTAAAATAAACGCGCGCGAATCTAAAAAAAATCCTAAGAATAAGAACTCTTTTTGTTGTTTTATTTTATTTTGGGAAAAATAATCTAAATCTATTTAATTTTAGTTTTGGAAAAATGTTAAGTTAATTAAAGGTTAATTAACAAAGTTAATTTAATAGAAAAAGAACTAGCCTAATGTTTTTGTGGTTTTTTGATTTTAATGTTAATTAAAAGGAAGTCTATGAAAACAAAAATAAAATTCAAGGAGAATCCTTCGATCCAAGGAGAAAACGGGAGTTTCGACCCAGGGAGAGAAATAGAAGCTTCGATCCAGAAGGGGTCATGGTCCTTTCGATTGGGCCAAACAGCAAGGCGTGAGTAGCCTTCGATCCAGGGAAGAGGATTGTCTTTTGATCATGGAGGTCATGGCTTTCGATCCAGGAATGAGATGCCTCCTTCGATCCAGCATGCTAATGGGTTTGATCCAGAGAAGGTGTCTCCTTCGATCTAGGCTGTTATACCTTAAAAAGTATGTGAGCGAAATAAAATGCAGGGCCTGGGTATTGAACCCCAGGCCCTTCGATCCTGCACTTGTTGGGGTCTCTTCAGGCTAAATCTGCAGCAAATGTTAGCACACAAAAAACATGACCTGGGTGCCAAACCCAGGCCCTTTGATCCTGTCTAGGATGGCAAATCGAAGGTAACAACAAGTAATGATGTGTTATGCAAAAACAAGGTTGGATAATTTACCCTCTCTTACCAGTAGATTGGAACTTCGATTTGGGTACTGGCTGGATGAATACCTTCAATCTGGGATTTCTGGGCGTGGAGGTGTTCGCTGGGTGGCAGCTTTGGCTTGTGCAAGTATTGGGTATGGCTTCCTGGAAGTGCTGATGACTTTTGGCAGCGTAACTCCAATGCTTTTTGTTCTCCTGTTGAGTTTTGTGTGTATAATTTTCGTGTGTGATTTTCGTCCCCTTGTAATGTGTATGTTGGCCCTGTATTTATAGGGGTGTGAAGGTGCAGTAATGGCAAGAGACATTCATTAAACAGGCCATTAAATGCCATGAGACAAGAAACAGACACATTAAATAATTTCCTTTTTTGAAACATTTGTGTCTCTTGAATGAACCTGGACACTTTTGACTTGAGTGCCCTCTTGATGACCTCCTTCGAATGGGTTGATGGCACCCTTTGAATGCTCCCTTTCGAATGGGCTGATGACCTCCTTCGAATGCTTTTCGAAAGCTTCTTCAAATGGACCCTTTGAATGCCTCTTCGAATGGACCTTTTGGAATCCCAATCGAAGGACACTGTTATAATGCCAATCGAAATACTTGTCCATAATGCCAATCGAAAGGCTCCTTCATAATTCCAATCGAAATGCTTCTTCAGAGTGCCAATCGAAATGCTCCTTCAGAATGCCAATCGAAGTGCTCCTTCAGAATGCCAATCGAAGGGTCTTAAAGAATGCCAATCGAAATGCTTAAAGCACCACTCAAAAAAATTTCTTTTTCCTTAGGCAAGAGTTTGTGATCAACCATGCAGGGGGAAGACTTTGGAAAACATGAGAGGGCAAATTTTGGGGTGCAACACATATGAAGACATGCCGGAACTAAACATGGATATAGTGGTTCATCGTCTGTCGACTAAAGAAGACTTCCCTCCAGTAAAGAAAAAGGTCCGTCGTATGCGCCCTGAGATGTCAGAGAAGATTAAAGCAAAGGTTATGAAGCAGTTCAACGCAGGGTTCTTAGCTGTCACCTCACATTCGCAGTGGGTTTCTAACGTAGTTTCGGTGCCTAAAAAAGACGGAAAAGTACGAATGTATATGGATTACAGAGACCTGAACAGGGCAAGCCCCAAGGATGACTTCCCGCTTCCCCACATCGATGTTCTGGTTGACAACACCGCACAACACAAAGTATTTTCCTTCATGGATGGTTTCTCTGGCTATAATCAGATCAAGATGGCACCTGAAGACATGGAGAAGACAACCTTTGTTACACAGTGGGGCACTCTTTGCTAAAAGGTGATGCCGTTTGGGTTGAAGAATGCTGGGGCAACTTATCAGCGAGCTATGGTAGCTCTGTTCCATGACATGATTCACCATGGGTTAGAGGTTTACATCGATGACATGATAGCCAGGTCTTAAACTGAAGAAGAACATCTTGATCATCTACAAAAGCTATTTGATAGGCTGAAGACGTACAAGCTGGGGTTAAATCTGAACAAGTTCACCTTCGGGGTAAGGTAAGGTAAGCTTCTGGGATTCATCGTCAGTACAAAGGTATTCAAATAGACCCTACAAAGGCCATACAAGAGATTCTGGCTCCCTGCACTGAGAAGGAAGTTAGAGGTTTCTTGGGACGCCTGAATTACATTTCCAGGTTCATTTCACATCTGACTGCTACTTGTGAGCCGATCTTCAAGCTTCTGAAGAAAGATCAAGTGGTAAAGTGGAACGATGAATGCCAGGTAGCCTTTGACAAGATCAAACAATATCTCCAGGAGCCTCCTATTCTGATGCCTCCGACTGAAGGAAGACCTTTGATAATGTACTTAACAGTGCTAGATAATTCAATGGGGTGTGTGTTGGGGCAGTATGACGAGTCTGGTCGAAAAGAGCACACAATATACTACCTTAGCAAAAAGTTTACTGACTGTGAAACACGATACTCACTGCTCGAGAAAACTTGCTGCGCTTTGGCATGGGCTGCTCGCCGACTGAGATAGTATATGTTGACCCACACTACTTTGTTGATATCTAAGATGGATCCGATCAAGTACATTTTCGAGAAGCCCGCTCTCTCCGGAAGAATAGCAAGACGGTAAATGATCTTGACCGAGTATGACATCCAATACACAACCCAAAAGACAATCAATGGAAGTGTGTTAGCTGATCATTTGGCGCATCAAGACATGGATGACTACCAGTCCATGAATTTTGAGTTCCCGAATGAGAGCATCATGTTAGTAACCGACTGTGAAGAACCTGGACCAGATGAAGGACCTGAGGAAGGATCCCGGTGGTCTATGTTTTTTGATGGAGTCTCAAACGCACTGGGTAATGGCATTGGCGCTGTAGTCATATCTCCCGAGGGCTGTCATACTCTATTCACTGCCCGATTATGTTTCAACTATACCAACAAGATGGCGAAGTATGAAGCATGTATCATGGGTCTTAGAGCTGCTATTGACCTAAGGATCAAGTTCTTGAGTGTATTCTTGGATTCCTCTTTGGTGATAAGTCAGATCAAAGGCGAGTGGGATATGAAACACCCAAACCTTATCCCTTACAGAGAACATGTACTGACATTGCTGCTGCATTTTGAAGAGATCACCTTTGAACATTTCCCACGAGAAGAGAATCAGTTAGCAGACGCGCTAGCTACTATGTCGTCAATGTTCAAGGTCAGGTGGGACAATGAAGCTCTCCTAATCACTATTGAGAGGTTGGATGAACCAGCATACTGCTGTGAGATCGATACCGAGGAGGTATCTGACAAACCTTGGTTTCATGAGGTGAAAAGGTATCTCGAGGATCAAGAATACCCGAGGGAGCATCTGTCAATGACAAGAAATTTCTGAGAAGGTTTGCTGCAAAGTTCTTCCTCAGCAATGGAATCCTCTATAAGCGCAATCATGACTCTACCTTACTGTGGTGTGTAGACAAGAGCGAAGCAGAGAGGATCATGGAAGACCTACACGAAGGTACCTTTGGCACTCATTCCAGTGGACATACCATGGCAAAGAAGACCCTATGGGCAGGATACTACTGGTACACTATGGAAGCCGGCTGTTATCAGCATTCTCGAACTTGCCACAAGTGCTAGATCTATGCTGATAAGGTGCATGTACCTCCAGTTCCCTTGAACGTCTTGACAGCTCCCTGGATCTTCGCAATGTGGGGCATTGACATGATTGGCGAGATCAGACCTACCGCGTCTAACGGGCATCGCTTCATCCTAGTGGCTATTGATTACTTCACGAAGTGGGTTGAGGCTGCCTCCTTTGCTACGGTTACCAAGAATGTGGTGGCACGGTTCATCAAGCATAGCTTGGTTTGTCGTTATGGTATCCCTGAGAGAATCATCACGGACAATGGTACCAATATCAACAATTCAACGATCACCGATCTCTGTAAACAATTCAAGATTCAACATCACAACTCTTCTCCTTACCGGTCGAAGATGAATGGGGCTATTGAAGCTACTAATAAGAATATCAAAAACATCATACAGAAGATGACGGTGACATATAAAGACTGGCACGAGATGTTATCGTTTTCTCTTCATGAGTACCGTACTTCAGCACGTATGTCGACAAGGGCAACACCCTATTCTCTGGTATATGGAATGGAGGCTATCCTACCCATGGAGGTCCAGATCCCTTCTCTACGGATTATGAAGGATGCGGGCTTGAGTGAAGACGATTGGATCCAGACCCGACTTGATCAACTGAATCTAATCAACAAGAAAAGACTTACTGCTGTCTACCATGGTCAAATGTATCAGAAACGGATGATAAATGCCTTCAATAAGAAAGTCAGACAACAAGGGTATCAAGTAGGAGATCTGGTAATCAAGCGCATCATATTGCCGCAAGGTGATCCCTGGGGCAAATGGACTCCCACCTATGACAGACCATTTGTAGTCAAGAACATTTTTTTCTGGTGGAGCCATGATTCTGACCACCATGGATGGTGACGACCTCCCACACCCTGTTAATGTAGACATAGTGAAAAAATACTACGCATAATAAAGACCCGCTAGGTTGACATACCTAGGAAAAAATAAGGGCATCCCAGTGAACCAAAAGGGTTCGGGCAAAAATTAGGGATAAAAAATGAAAAAAATTTGTACACCCGACAAGTCGAAAACCCGAAAGGGCGGCTTGGGCAAAAAAGGGTATCCCGGTGGACTGAAAACCCGAAAGGGTGGTCCAGGAAAAAATTAGGGATTAAAGCGTATCACTATGTCCCATTGGATCACCTTGTGATCATACCTCAGTAATCAGATATCAAGCTCAAACGGTACCGACCAATCCAGTCAGCTTCGGACAAGCAGCAAAGTGATGAGATGCTCGAAGACATATGGGCAATAGCAGAATTGAAACCCAATGGGATCACTACACATAGCTGTTTTCTTTTTGTACACAATTTTTGTAATAATTTCCATTTTTACGGCGGCATTCTCTTACTAGAGCGTCAGCCTCCTTGTAAAAAACGCCTGTTATAGGCAAATTTCAAATTAATACAAAGCGTCTTTTGAGTACAAAACTCTGTGTTTGTTTTTTCTGTTTTCTGTTTTGTTTTGCAAAAAAACGTCCAATGTTTTATTCTTGACATATGCATTTGAATATGATTACTGTTCATAAATATCTGCATATAAAACATAAAGACAGTTACTAAGAACTCAAAGAAACTGGTACAAAACCTAAATACCGACAGTTACCCCGTCCATCATGGTACAAGGGGAAGAGACAGTTGGAAGCAAAGTCACTATCACATATAAGCCAATGATACCTATATTCCCCATAAAGCTGAGACAACCAAGGTAAGACTTCCGTATCCCCGAGCAGGAATTCCTTCCCCAGCAGGCTCTTTCAGAAAGCTGATATCTCCACTCCCCAGCCGAGTTTTATAACCATGAGCAGTTTATAAAGCCATCTCCCGAACAAAGTTTATTTCTCTGACGGCGGAAGCTCAATCTCCAACATAGTTGTTCTCTCCAGTAATGGAAGTTCATCCCCAACTGAGTTTATTTCTCCAAATCAGCAGATCTTCCAACAAAGTATCTCTATTCCCCACAGAGTCATTCCCCCGCAGGATTATTCTCAGACAGAGTCTCCTCCGGCAGAATATTCTCAAGAAGAATGGATGTAAATATCTAGCTAATCATCTTCGGTCACTATCCCCAACAGAAACAAAGAACTCAACTCCTTATACTCTCCAGCAGCAGTCCATGATTTATTTTCCCCAGCTAGAGAATATCACAATAGCATTGCATATCCATACATCATGGCATGCACATACATATTATATAACACAATCTCGTTTATTTTGAGAACATCATTACTCAATACATTTCATACATCATGACATTACATACGACTAACTCTTTACCTTTCAGGAAAAGATGCAGTTGAAGTTCTCACAAGTTTTCCCTGGTTCAGTCAAATCAATATTGATTTCTATTCCAGTTAAAAAAGCTATGAATCCCGAAAACTGACCGGATAATAGTCAACCAATAATACATCATACTATGAAACCTGGAGTACGATTGGATAACAGTACAAAATACTACGAAGCCTGGAGTCGACCAGATAGTGGTATATCTCAAATTCAAGCTATGAAGCCTGGAAATCGACCGGATAATATCTTAATTTCTCCAAATTACTGAAGCCTGGGACACGGTCAGGTAACAGTACAAAATACTACGAAGCCTGGAATCGACCAGATAGTGGTATCTCTCAAATTCAAACTATGAAGCCCGGAAATCGACCGGATAATATCTTAATTACTGAAGCCCAGAAATCGACCGGATAATAGTACAAAATACTATGAAGCCTGGAATCGACCAGATAGTGGTATATCTCAAATTCAAGCTATGAAGCCCGGAAATCGACCGCATAATGTCTTAATTTCTCTAAATTACCAAAGCCTAGAATCGACCGGATAACAGTATGAGATGATGTGAAGTCTGGAACATGACCAGGTAGCGGAAAGAGACACTGTAAAACCTGGAGCATGACCAGATAACAATATGAGGTACTGCGAAACTTGGAATTCGACCAGATAGCAGTTTACTCGGCCAATTACTATGAAGCCTAGAAACAACCGGATGTTAGTATGCCTTAAATTCAAGTTAAAACCCGGATGCGATCAGATAACCACGTAATTCCTTCTGAAGCCTGGAACACGACCATATAAGAATTGAGAAATTGAAAAGCCTGGAGCACGACCAGATATCAAGTGTAATCTCATCTCCCTAGTAAGTCATTGTGAAACCTGGAGCACGACCAGATAGCAGTTAATCTTATTATCCTCAGCAAATCACTGTAAAGCCTGGAGCACGACCAAATAGCAGTTCACTTTCACCTCCTCGACTAAGAGATGACTCCTCAGTAGAGTAACGAACAACTGAAGCTCCTAAAATTATATTTCTCCCAAGACAGAGACCAACATTCCTCAACATATTCCTCCTCAATGA
Organism: Vicia faba; assembly: GCA_948472305.1. Lineage (NCBI taxonomy): Eukaryota > Viridiplantae > Streptophyta > Magnoliopsida > Fabales > Fabaceae > Vicia > Vicia faba. Next base: position 1,306,298,370 of record OX451740.1, on the reverse strand, counting down.
CAGGAACAGGAATTCTCATCAAAGGAATATCTCGGGAAATCAACATCCTCTAGATGGTATCTTTAAGCCCATCTCTAACGATTCTCCGTCATATCTTCCGGATGGCATCTTTAAGCCCATCTCCGGTGACCTTTCCTGTTCTCCTCCAAATTGCATCTGTAAGCCCATTCCCGATACTACCTACACAGTCCAGCACCATCTCAGTCGAGTGCAAATTTCTGGGCACTCTAGTGTTCAATCATCTTCCACCTTCAGATTACGAAAGGCAGAAAACCGATCTATATCCTCAGGTTTAAGAAGATTGAATAGGGGCAGCTGTTGTACCCTAAAATTTTCCCTCTCATTTTACCCAAAACATGCCCATTGAGTTCCCCAAATTGCTCAAGGATGCCCAAGAGTTGACCATACAAACTCTCTTCTAAGGCAATGTACCTCAAACTAGGGTTTCCATTTTTATCAGGATGGTTGAAGTACAAAGGTCCCAAATTCCTCCCATGGTCCTAATATGTTCTCAAGATCACCCATGTCAAGTTTCATTCCTTGCACAAGAAGTTTGCTCAGTCAATTGCTCAGATGCCTCAAAATCAACTATACTAGGCCAAAAGTCAACTGTAGCCCACATACAGTCAAACTTTAAGATTTTTGGTCAACATCAACATTGTGAAGTGATATCCATAATTTGATCAAGGGTTTATCATGACTCCTCAAGGAATGCCCCAAATTCATCAAAACCCAAAAGTTGCTAAATTAGGGTTTGACAAGAAAAGTCAACCAAACTTTGACCAAGCATAACTTCTTCATACTTTATCAGATATTTTCCATCCAAGGATCATTTTAAAGAGGATTCAATTCCCTATAATTCATATTCAGCCCACAAGTTCAAAATATGCACTCATCAAAAGATATGAATTTCTACATTATAGGTCCTTTTGAAAAGTCAACAAAACACCTTTTGGGTCAAAGCTTCTTACATGAACATGGAAGACCCAATTGAGATGAAATCAAAGGGGTTGTTTAGGGGACATCCTAAGCTTTCTAAAAAGTCTAAGAACACCTCTCTAGGGTTAAAATTGGAGGAGAAATGCCTTGTCAAAGTTGACCATTTTTGCAAAATTGCCAAAAGTCAAATGTTCTCAAAAATGCATTTTTTGTCAAATGGGCCTAGCTTATCATGCTTGCATCTTACGTGTGACATGGTCCACGACCCAAATCAGCATCCACATATTATTTGCTTCATTATTTATCTTATTTTGATTTTTTATTATTTAAAATTCAAATTAAATCAAATAAATTGCAAAAAATATAAAAAAGATTGGTTTTGATCTTATTTTTGTAGGAATCAAATCAAATCAACCTAGCATGACCAAATAAAATCGTGCAAGGGTGGAATGGCTCAAACTGGCATGATTTTGATGCATTTAGAAAGATATGATACAAGAGAAAAATAAAATCCAATCTTGATGATTCCAAGAGATTGAAATCATTTTTGTTGACCTAATCAGTTCTACTACATATATAGAACATACACAATGCGCAAGAATAAGGTTTTGAGGTCGTGAAAGTTGGAAACAAAACTGAAAAAAATTGACAAAAGTGGTTGATCGATTTCAAGCTTAGAGGGTAATTCAAAGCATTTCGAAGCTACCAATCGTTTCCTAGACCTTCCCCGAAGCTAACACGATCAATTTCAAGCCTTCCCAAGCCCAGAAATAGGACATACGAGTCTCACAGTTTGGTTCCTCTTTTGAATCTGAGTTTGATAATTTACGAATAATTAATCACTTTCAAGCATAACATTGTGTTTGTACTGACATTTGGAATGTTTTGGTTTAAGTAATTTTGCGCTTTGATGCCTGTATACGTGTTTGGCATTGTTAGGGTTTTCATGGCCGTTTAAGGGTCTTTCTCTACAGGTTAAATTGGCCCATGAAAAGGGTACTATGATGCTCGTGAGATCAAGACGAATAGATATATGTACTCACAATTGATTTATCATGCTTGTTGTGAATTTTTGAAAGTTACAGGGTTATAGCCATGGAAATTTGTCCGTAGGTAAAAGTTGCAAACCTAAAATAACAGACAGGGGAAGAAGAAGATACGTGGCTGATAACCATTGGCCGGTTTGAATGGTTGGCATGCATTTTGTTTGTTTCTGTTTATCCACTTGTTTTTATATATTATCAATTGTTTTCTTTATATTAACAATTAAACACAGATGGTCTAGTGGCAAAGGCGCATGTTTGTAAGTGAAAGGACCTGGGTTCGATCCCAGGTCCCAGTGTTTTGTTGTTTTCTTAATATTTAATTGCGGGTTTTGTACATCATGTTGCCAGGCGTCTATCATGCACTCCAGCAATCCAACCATTGGATCATCACTAATCCAAATCCAGCGCTCCATCAAAGAAGGTCCATGATGCACCCTCCAAATGTGAACAACACTGAATCTCACACATTGACTGGGCTGAGCAAGGAATTTGGGCTTGAATAATTCAACATCACACCCACCCCCCTTTCAGCAATGCAGGCCCATCTCTTTTTCTTTTTCTTATTTTTTTAATCCTTTTTTATCATTTCACTAATTATCTTTTCACAAAATAACACAATTTTTTTTATTTAATCAAAAAATCATAAAAACATTAAAAATCATATTTTTTTCGTAAAAATATTTTATTTCCTTAGTTAATTAGTTTAATTATTTAGGGAAATTTAATCCTTTTTTCATAATTTAAACCAATTAGAATTAGGGTTAATTTGTATATAATTTAATCTTTTTCTCAAAAAATAACCTAAATATTTTTTCCAACTAAATTTTTAGGTTTCCTAAATTATTCACGTATTTAATTCGCCGCGCATTTTTTAGTTTCCTTTTTATTATTATTGTAACTGCTCCGAGTTTGTAATAGTAATTATGGTTTCAATTCCGCATCTTTATTTTCGGTCAAAATAATTATGTATCTGCAAAAACCTTGTAATAGCTAGGACTTTAATTTCTCGCATTTTAATTTCCGCAAACTATAAACTGCTTAGATGTATGTTAATAGGATTGTATGGAAAGACTAACTGAAAATTAATACGGTAGAAAACCCTAATTGTGCAAAGATAATTAACTGAAAAATTACACTTGCACATGCTCACTCCTAGGGTTTACTCCACTCCGGTTGCCTTCGGTAAACGATCATGAAGTATAGGGTTTGTTAGTGGTTGTCCTCTAGCCCCGAAAGATCTAAAATAACCCATTCGAATGTTTCCTCGGAAAAAGATCTTTAAGGCTTTAGGATGATTACTAACAGTTCCTAACATTGCTTTTGTGATCATATTTGTCCTTTCGAATGTCACTAAAAAACTCCAACGATGATGCTACCTATTTCTCAATAATGGGATGACATTGTCTAAAAGGAAAACGAACAGACTTTTTTCGAGTAGGTAGAAAACTCTTAAGTACTTGCTCAAACAAACAAACAAACTTTTTTACACAAACACTTTTCAAACAAAGTTTTCAAAAACAACTTCGTAACACTCTTGAGGACAGAAACAAGGGTTAAAACGAAGTAAAACAAAACTTTTCAAAACAAAGCACACACAAGCAGTTTTTAAAATGAGCAAGTACCTAAGAGCCCATGGAAAACCATGGATAGAAAGGGTGCTAACACCTTCCCTTTCTATAATCTACCCCCCATACTCAGAAACATCTCGAAAAAGGTTTTTTCTGTTCTTTTTCCTTTTCCTGATTGGATAAAATAAAAGTCGGTGGCGACTCTTGCTTACCGCGACATTTTGCAAACAAAAAATGCAAACCAGTATTAACAGTCGCTTCTGCCACCATATCACAGCCACCATCACCAATTTATTAGAGGTTTATTTCCCTTCTTAATCCTATTATGATCTTTATGCATTTGGATATCTATGGTTTTGACTTAAGATTTGAAAAGAAAATCGGTTTAAATATTTTGGTGTTGTGGTTTAAAGAAGAAGATGAGAGTTTAAAGTGAAAGAGAGAGGAATAAATGGGTTGTATTTACTACTCTCTCTCTCTCTCTCTCTCTCTCTCTCTCTCTCTCTCTCTCTCTCTCTCTCTCTCTCTCTCTCTCTCTCTCTCTCTCTCTCTCTCTCTCTCTCTCTCTCTCTCTCTCTCTTCGTGTGTAAATGGGTATAATAATTTGTTTTTTTATTAATTAACGTCACATGTCACTCTTGTATTGGTGGACCAAGTGCTTTGTTGAAAAATCAAGCTAAAATCCTCCCCTTCATAATATGCAACGCCTCCCTACTGAATCATAAGCTTTCAAATAGTTTCCTTTTATTTAATTAGGGTCTTAATATGATTGGGGTTTAGATTAGTATTTTAGACTTCATTAAACCTCTCAAATATTTCTACACTCTGGCCCGTGTATTTATATAAATCTGTTATTTGTTTAAATTAGTTTTTTCTTTTATCTATTTTATTTTCTATTTGATTTATTTCATCTTAATTCATTTCAGGTTAACTTATTACTACTATATTTATCCTTCTAATTCGTTTTAAATTATATTCAATTAGTTAGCTTAATCTAATTAGTAAAATAATAACAGAAATAATCGACAACTTGTATATTGGCATACATCAAACACTTACTCAAATTAATTAATTCGATATTTTACAAAGATATTAAAAACCACACAACTCACCAATAGGAGATACGTGGCCAATATCTTCCCCCGTGATGAAAAAGACTTTATCAGACTCCCTTCGTATCCTTCATGATGAGTGATACGTGGCTAATATCTGGTCCTGTTACGGGGAGACTTTATCAGACTTCCCCTGCTCTGTTTCCTACCATACTCTTTAATCAAATCTCAAAACAGCTAACCAATAAAAAAACACTTTTTCCTACTAACATAACAAAAAGCTACAAGATTATTTTTGAAAAAGGATTAAGGAGAATTACTTTCAAAATTAACCGTGCACTGCATCTACGATCACTCTTTTACAAAACCCAGACAAGGTTCAAGGATAAATTCGAAAGCAATTCTACGTAATCCTATAAAAAAACACCAACAAACACTATGAACTACGAATTGGGACTCTGATTCCTCATAAGAGGATACGTAGGCATACGACTAAAATCATGGCGAGTTCCCATAATACAAAATGAAAACCATATTATCTAAGCCATAATTATAAACCTGATATCCTTGTGAACAAGGTATATGAGGAGTGCTTAACACCTTCCCTTCGTTTAAGAACGAGTCAAACAATTTAGAATCTATGACCAAGTTAGGGTTATCCTTTATATTCCCATCTTAAAGATAAAAATTAAGGGTGGCGACTCTCGATTTAAAATAGGTTACAACAACATGGCCCTCACAAGTGTGAGATTTTATATATTTCCCCCAGTGCATAGCCATTGGTCCCTATTTTTGGGCCTAGATATTTGGGTCCACAAAAATAAGTAATTTCCAGGACTTGGCCAAAATGAGTAGTCGTGCCCGTAACTAGGAGTTGCATCGAGCATGGATGAAATGACGGGTAGAAGAGTTTGTGAGTGTTTCCTAGGCATCTTCTCTTCGTGTGTCGAGCAGACTGGGAGGTAGTTATCCGCACGGGCAAGGTTGCATTTAAGGCATTATTGGTCGCGCCATTCGAGGGTGTAGACGACTAGAGATGTTGGGCCAACATTATTGGGCCGTGCCAAAGATGAAAGATGATTGAGCCAATTCTAGTCGTTGGGCCAGTCCAGAATAAGAGCCCCAAGTCGTTTAGTATCATCAAGGCCATTAGAATAGTATCATCAAGGTGACTCTGCTAGGGAAACCTAAGCAAGTTAGTCCTAACTCTTGTTTGTTTCCTTTGGGTGTTTATTTATTTGCTTTAATTGATTTATTTCTTGCATTCATTCATTGCACCTTGGATATATTGGATATTAGCGTTTTTTTGGTGGGGGGTGTTACTTGAGAGATAAGCCTAATACACTGGCTTGAGTGTACCCGTATGTTTTAAGAAGTGGATAGTCATGGCAGCTAAGGGGTAGATGCCCTATTAGTGTTGTCATTAGACCCACACCCAACCCAAGTCTACTTTGGGGTACAATTGTTTTGACGTAGATACATTACAACACTTTACTTTTCACAAGGACCAATGACTATGGGAATACCTCAAGGAATCTTTATCCAAATTAAAACTCGCATGTGAGAGGGTTTGAGCTTTTTGACAGGAAACTTTGACCTTCATACTACTCTCGTATTCTTGTAGAGGTCCAAACTTTTGATCCTGTTAGATCCATCTTACTCATAAGTTTTCTACAATGGGATTATACAAGATATGTTTAACATTTGAACCTAAAGTCGTGATCCCATACCTCTACAACACCATACCATGCTTGTATCATCATACATATTGGAATCACATCTTAAAGTTTTATAACAAAAATTGTTTGAACATGCCATTTGAATATACATTCATAATTTCATACACACATGTATAAACTGGTGGAGTTCTCATTTTGATATCTAGTTCCCACTTCAGAATGATAACCTGACTTTTCACTGCTACGTGCTGCGAGATCAACTATGGAATAACTTCGTGAGGAATTGGCTGAGATGAAGATTCAAATGGGGTTGTTTATGGTATACATGCAAGATATGATCCATGGTTAGGAACTACTGAGAGAGAAAAACACTCAATTAAAGACTCAAATAAGCTTGGTCATGGAATTTTTGAGGTTGATGCTGAGAAAAGAAGACAATCTTATGCCCGCTGCTGCAACATAAGTTATTCCTTATCCCCATTCTTTAGGATCTCCTTTTGATCAGATACTACCTCGTGAATCTCATCCATAGCTTGGGTTCCAAAACCTCATCGTCAATATCCAGTTCTCGTTCCCCAAATGAATCCAAGGGGCAGAACATATCGGAAGAGACAGAATAAGCATGAGGAGAAGTTTGATCCTATCCCAATGCCATATGCTCAGTTTCTGTCGCACTTGCTCAACTCGTAGTTAATTGAACTCCACACTTTGAAGCCTCTTGCAAAGCTTGCTTATGATTATAATTCTAGGTGTGAGTTCCATTATGGGGCACCTGGGCATAACATTGAGAACTTCACAATTTTGAAGTACAAAGTCCAGAAGCTCATTAATTCAAAGGCAATTGAGTTGACGCCCAAAGCCATGCAAAGAATTCCTATTCCAATTGTTGTAGAAGAAAATGTTAATTTTGTTTTCTATCCAGGTTCCACTTCAGGGAATACTCCAAATTATTGGATCCCAAAGCCTCCATACTTTCCATCTCCACTTATTCCTTAACCAATTCAAAAGAGGAAGGTATATGAACAAATCTGCTCTCAGAAGAAACAACAAAGACTAAGAAAGCTTGAAAGAATGATGGATCCAATTCCTATGCCCTACTTTCAATTGCTTCTTCACTTGCTCCATAATGATTTGGTTGAGATAAGAGAATTTGTTCCTCCTCCAACACCTCTTCCTCTGGGATACAATGCAGATACAAGATGTGAGTTTCATTCAAGGGCACCTGGTTGCTCGATTGAGAAATGTCAAGCTTTAAAGAACAACGTGCAAGACCTGATTGATTCAAAGGCTATCACATTCATTGCATATGGTCTATGCATAAATTGAAGACTGCAGAAAGTAGTAAGGAGCAACAAGTCGAGATGGAGTCAAGCTTCCTCAACATTTATTAAATTTTAATTATTGCATTTTCACGTGTAATCTTTCATGTTTGATATTGCACTGTTTTCTTGTAGAAACTTGTTTATTTGTGAATGAAAATTTTAATGCATTAAATATGTTTGTCTTGAAGCAATCCATTTGTTTCACTCTTAATTGTTTCTTTTCTTATGATACCTAACTCTTGTTAATCAAATAACTCTAGAGGGAGGATGATGAAAACCCCAATACTTCGAATCTCAAACGGTATGCTTTTTAATAAAATCTAACTGATGATGTACCTACATTGATTCAAATACCCAAACACTAGAGATATAAGGATGATAGACCATTGTCAACCCATTTGAGCCTTGAAGTAGGAGTTTCTTTACACAAAAAAAAATCTTACATCTTAACCCTTGGCAGGGTAGTCTTCAGTTAATTAGATCGAGCGTTCAAGTCTAAAAAAAGGAGTGGACATATGAGGATTACCACACCTTATCCCTCATATATCAGGAGGTCAAGAAAAATCAAATCCATAATGGTTGTCACTCACCAACCAAGGAACGAGGCAATCGCAACCCTTCCAACAAGTCAAAAGATCCAGGGTCACCCGATTTGATCAAATCAAGAAATTCAAGAAAAAAAGAAAAGCCCGCTAAGTGAAAACCTATGAAGGAGACTTAGGAAAAATTAGGGCATCCTGCTGGACTGCAAAATCAAAATGAAAAAATATGTCCAGGAAAAAATTAGAGAAAATAAAGGATTATAAAATAAAATAAAAGAAACTCGACAAAGAACAAAGTCGTGTGATCAGACACCAAGAACAAAAGATGAATACCTGTCATGTCCAAGAAAACTTCATTAATTCCTCAACCATTTCAAACTCCTCTTGAGAGATGAGTGCTCGTATCGAGTTAACTAAATGTAGGACTAGAGAACGTCAAGGAGAATGGGTGGGTACAAATAGACCTTAAGCCTTAAACCTTTTTTTTTCTGAAACCGTGAAACAGGCCACATTATAACCCTTAAAAAGTCCTAACTTAAGCATGGGTTATTTCGAAAGCATATTGTAACGAGAGTACAATAACTGACTCATATGAGACTTGCTAAACTCATTTGAGTTTTTATCACACCACCTTTCATAAAAATAAAAATTTATCTTACGACATCATTTCAATAAAAAGTCTTTTAAACTTCAAGACAAATGTTATTTCTATGAAATTAAGGTTGGCTTACATTTTGGTAAAACTATTTTAGCAGCAACATGTTGAACAAGGTGTTTCAACATTTTGTTTCAACATGTCGAGTAAGATGTCCCAACAAGGAGATAGGACATCGCACATGTGACAAGCTCAAAGTGTGAATCAACTAATTTGTAGCTATTGAATATTCTGGGAATATTCCGTTAGCTTATGTGGCGTTCCAAATTTATTGGTCGAAATATTCTTTGATTGGTTTCGAAGATTTGATCAATTTCTAAATATGGAGATTTATTAGGAATCAAATGATTGAAGACCTATTTTCTTGGAGAACTTTCTGCAGACTTTGTGTAGCCTCACTACTACAGTTTTGAAGATCAACCCAGTCTAGAATAAAGTTATAAATAGACTGATGTATACCTAGTATTAGGTAGAACTTACATGTGTGTTTTTAGGGTTATAGAATCCTTATTTTGTGAGCCTCTCTAATAGCATCTTGATAGAAGAGTAGGACTACTTTGTTGGGTTGTAAGTTATCCTTTTAGATGTTCAAAAGCTTTTAAGCATTGAACATAGTGTGTGTCAATTCTCATAAGCTTTTAAGCATTGAGTCTTGCGTGTTTTAGAAGTATAGCTTCCGGTTGGTATTTGTTTTCTACTGATTGGAAAAATAGAAAGTGTATTATTTTCCCTCTTGTAATAGCAGGTGGAAAGATTCCCCGAATGTCGATCTTAAGGACTGCAGAGAATTAGCGAGTTTAATGCGAGGATCAATTAAACAAAAGTCAATGTTAGGTTTTGGTTTTGTAATTGTGCTTAACAATAATTAAAAATAGGCGAAGGTAAATTATGACTTTTTTACTAGTGTGAATAATATGCTAAGGGCGAGTCTGTGGTTTGCCCTATAATGACCTTAATTATTGATCTTTTCTACAAGTTCATTACCTGCAACTACTGGCCCTTTAGATTATTTTTGACTAAGTCCTTAGTGAGAAAACCTTTAACTATCCATCCTAAATCCTAAGTCCTTAGAAATATCTTATGGAGTCAAGCCTTTATCTTATCAAGGATTAAATCCGATGAATTTATGGTATCCCTAGTCCTAGGTGATATCTACTATAGCCTAATCGTATAAAAACCTTAACAACCACGGTCCGTCTAGTTGTTAACCGTAATTCAATCCTAATTGGTCCGATCAGGAAAGCATTAGAAAATTAAATGATTAATTTGAAATGAAACTATTGTATTAAAAATCAATAATTCATAGTCAATACATTTACAAATCAGGGACACCCCCTAACATTAGGTGGTTTAGCCGCACATAATATTCAAAGAGATTTCAATAACAATAATGATAGACATTACACAAATTAATGGTGAACTCTGATCTTCAATTGCTTCCTCCCATGAAAGGTCTTCGTTCTCCCAAAACTTGCATAGACTTCAATCTTTTATCGTCAAATTCTCCAGTCGTCCAAAAGTCTTCTTTTTCTTCTCCAAATTAGGTATTTATAGTGTCAGGTCATCCCTCTGTGATGTCAAATGTCCAAAGTACCCTTAATGATCCAAGAATACAACAAAATATCAAAACTGGAATTTTATACGCCTAGGCTGACACGGGTCGTGTTAGTGGACACGGGTTCCCATGTTAGCGTCTGTGCTTTGCTTTGTTCAATCATTTGGCCCAGCTGAATTGACACGGGCCGTGTTAGTGGACATGGTCATCCATGTTATCTCTTGTGATTCTTCCCAACGTTCATACTTCAGCTGACTTGACACGGGCCATGTTGTGTGACACGGGCGCCCGTGTCGCCTTCTGCCTTGCTCACATATTCACTTCCTTCTAAATTCTCCCCCTGACATGGCCCGTGTTAGGTGACACATCCACCTGTGTTAGGGCTCCTGAAGCACTTCTTTCTGAACTTATGAATTCTTCACTTTTCTGCCTCGATTTGTCCTATTTCATTCTTTTATTCCTGAAAACACTAAAATACCAAACCAAAGCATAAAATCCGGTAAAATGGAATAAAACACCAGTCAATTAAAAAAACGATGACTAAAATAAATGCAAAATTCCTGTGTATAAACCCTTGGTCAGACTCCCCCAAACTTAAACGGTTGCTTGCCTCAAGCGACCATTACAAGAACTCATGAAAATCACAATAGCCTGATACTCATACGTGAGACATCCATTCAACTTGATCAAAAAGTAGTTCGTCCGATGTTCACATGAGGCGGAGAGTTTTCATAATAATCTTTAAATTTAGAGTTTCTTCTTCGAATACCTCTCTAACTATGCTTTGTACTTAAGTCTCTTTCTGATTTTCCTTCCTTTTCATTTGGATAATCAAATTAAGGCAATGATAATTATTCATGATCCTCACACGCACAAGACTGCTTTAGAGAGATTTTTGCTCAAGCACCAAATAAGAGCCTTTTCTCTTTTATAAATTCAGATGAAATTTTCAAAAAATTTCAGTTTATATAATATCCTTTATGGACGACGTTTGGGGATCAACCTCCTTTGGGCTAAATAACCTGGTGAGGGCTACCCAACTTAGCAAGCCAGTTTCCTTTTACCTCCTTTTCATCATTTGATTCCAAATTCATTTCTTTCTCCTTCAATCGTACATGCATGTGAATCTGTGTTATGCCAGACTATGAGGATAAACTACTTTAGGAGTACTTCTCAGGATTTAAGCACTATGGTACAAATATATACGTTAGACTTGTAACCTTGTCACGTTATTCCGAACTTCCTACCCTCGAATAACCATCCCTTTATCTCTATATACTGTTCTCGAACTCTATGAGACCCAAGTTCTTGATCGAAACAAAATTTATAGCCAACTTTGGAGGACTTCAACTCATGAATTTACATAGAACTAACAAATAATGAAAATAGAAGAAAATAAATAACCCCCCCCCCTCCCCCAAACTTGAACTAAACATTGGACTCAATGTTTTAGAACAAGCTCGAGGAGCGTGACTCAGAGGGAACTGTAACACCAGTTGCTGCCTCCTAGCTCTCACCAGTAAGGCTCCCTTTTTTATTAACTGCACAAAAATTCAAAAACTAAGTTATTAAAAGCGCGGGTTTCCTCCCACGAAGCACTCTGTTTAACATCACATGGCTCAACGGTTCATCCCCTTATGGGGAGTACTTCCTCTTCCACACCTTGTTACTTGTTTCTTCCATAAACCAGAACTCATTCAGATCAAAAGTGTCAACCCATTTGTGCTTGGTATTTTGATAGTGGTTGTTCAAGACATATGACAAGTATCAAGAAGTTTTTTGTGAAAATTAAACAATTTACTACTAAAACTGTTACTTATGGAGAAAGATCTAAAGGAAGAGTAGTAGGTATTGGAAAACTGAATTATGAAGGACAACCTAGTCTTGATGGTGTGCTTTGTGTTAAAGGTCTATGTAGCGGTGAAAATCGGAGATCAAGCTATTAATTAACTTGACTCGCAAAAGCAAGAGTCGCCACCGCGCTTTATTATTTCCGAGGGAAAAGGGGAAAGAGCGAAATAAAACCCTAAAATATGCAATGTAAAATAATACTTAAAAGTAATGAAAATACAATGCGTTTTTTGAAAGAGATCGAGAGTTCGGGGGTTGGTTATACAATGGGAAGGTATTAGCACCCAATGCATCTGCGGTACTCCGCAGGAACCTTTTGAAATATCTGTTTTTTGGGTTAAAAAATTGTTTATTTGATTAAAATGATTCGTTTGGCTAAAAGATGGGTATGGACGAGATTTTTGAAGATACGACGACCTAGTGTCGAAGTTTTGACTTAAAAGGTGGGAGTTTGAAAATGGAGTCTTTTGGGAAAATTATCTTAGGTTTAACAAAATAGTAACAAACAAGATATGAATGAGGGTATTCGCACGATTGGATGAGATGTGTTTGATAACATGAAGTCAGCTGAGTTGAAACATTTCCCTTGGAATTAATCATAAGCAGGTAGATCTAATATTCGAGTAAGGAAGCATAAATAATAAAAATCCACGAGAAACGAACAAGGTAGATAACAAGACAAATTGTAAGAAACTAAATGAATGGATAAAGAAGAATCACAAATAGAAGAAAAGTGTAATAAAGAATCATCTAAACTAATTTGAAATTTTAAGGTTACTAAGTAAACTAAACTTAAATCCTAAGGTGTTTAACTAAATTAAAGTGAAAATTTGAAGTTATTAACTAAAACTGAATTAAAATTCTAAGTTACTAACTAAAAACTCAAAAGTTATTAAATTAAATCTAAAATAAATTAACACTCTAATATTACTGAATTAGGTCTAAACTAAATTAATTCTAAAGTTACTAAATTACATCTAAACGAGTTTAAGTATAAACTAAATTCATTATAAAATTACTAATTCAATCTAAACCATAATAAAATTACTAACTTAAATCTAAACTAAATTAATTCTAAATTAAAGATTAAAATTCTAAGACTAAATTAAAATTCTAAAGTAATCAAAATATGTCTAAACTAATTAAAGGTTCTAATATTACTAATTTATATCTAATCAAATTAAAATTCCAAAGTTATTAAATTAAGTCTAAAACTAATCTAAATAATTAAGATTATCTAGGTAACTAAAACATAGTTTTTTTATAATTAAATCTATAAAATAACTAAGTTAACAAAACTAATTATTAAAAAAAATAGACAAATTGAAAGGGTGCAACTGATGATTATTGGAGGAGGAGTAGTAAAAAAAAGGTTGGGCCTCAAAGGGAAAGGAAATTAGCCCAGATTTATAGAAAAAAAGTTATGAAAGAACTAAAAAAAACAATGGGCTGGATCGGGTCAGGCAGGACCCAGATCCACCCATCTAACACTTGCTAAATCAAACACCTGCAACCAAATCAAAACAAAAAAAAAAGAAACCAAACTGCAGCCATCGAGATGAAGTCGGACGGAGGGAGTATGGTGTTTACGTTGGGGGTAAGAGCGGGATTATGATGACAGAGATGGTGGCCGCATTCAATGGAGGTCCAAGCAACGTCGACGACTTCAAGCGCCGTTTTGGCCACATCTATGGAGTGTCGCGTACACGTGATTGGAATTTTAGGGATTGCGTAATTGGAGATTTGAAACCAAGGCAAGTGAACGTTTAGGTTTCTGAAATCCCTAATTCCCTAATCTGATTTTGATTTTGTCGTTGGAAACTGGTCGTTGTTGTTTCGTGTTGTGAGGTTTTTTTGGAAAAGAGATGAATGGCTGACCAAGGGAAATGGATGGTGAGAAGCATATATTACAGTGAAGCTTTTGGAGGTAAGAAACATATTTTCCACTTTTATTGTATTTTTTTTCTTTCAAAATCAACAGTAACACGTCTTTGCAGCGGCAAACAAATGAAACCCTTAATAACCATTCCCCCTATTGCAAAAGGTGATGGATTATAGTGAAGCTGAAGCAAATATAACGTCGAAATAAGTAAAATGGAGTCATAAACCTGGTATGTTGAATTTTCCTTGACTATGTTCTTGGTCTTTCTCTGACTTTCCTTCTGGACCCGAATTACGTCTTCTGCATTTATGTCTCGTTCTTTTCTTTGTCTGTCTACTTCTTCAACTTCTACAGATATTGTTGCTATGTTTTTGTGTGTAATCGATATAGTGACGAGGAGCTGAGGTAGACGGAAAGCTAATGGCACCGTGGAAGCTGGACAAAAAACAGTGATGATGAATCATTGATGGTGATAGCATTGAGAGCATGATAGTAAACACAAAAACGCCTTTTACTGTCTTTCTTATGCACTAGTAGAACTGGAGGGGAGAAGGCATTGGAGGATGGTTAGCAGGCGGTAGGAATTGAATTGAGAGGGGAATTGTTGGAGTTTAGATGATGCGGTGAAGGTTTGGTTTTATGGTGAGGTTGCTGTGAGTAGAAAAGGAAGAACTGAAGCGGACAGGGGGTGTTAAATGATGAAGCACAGAGACGGAGGTATGGTCGCAGAAGGAGGTTGCAGAAGGTGGATATGAGAAGATTAGGGAACTAGATATGGGGAACCGAATGGAAGGTGAGGTGGTCTGAAGGTTGTTGTTCAAGGTGAGTGAACAAAGGGAATTTATGTTTCATTGGAATTTTTATATGCTTGAACAACTAGCTATATATATTTTTTGTGGTATTTTTTTGTTGTTTTCTCTACTTCTTTCATCCATGGATTGAACAGATTTTTATATTTCTCCCCCCCCCCCCCCCCTTTTCTTATGTATTCTCGTCTTTGTATATATAATCAGAATGAATTTTTTTGGGGGGAAAATTTGTGAGTCTTGGACAAAATGTGATATGCTGATTTTTCCTTTTTGATGCAGGATTTGCATTTTCTATTTTTGTGAAAGTTTAGACTGTTTTTGGACAGGTTTGACAGGAGCTTTTTGGCATTATTATGCAGTTTTTTGCAGCATTGCAGCATGGATGATGCAGAGTTTGGAGCAGCATACAGTATGGATGATTTTGAAGCAAGGTTTGGACTGATATGCAGAGTTTGGAGCAGTTGATTTACGGACAACATTGGTACAAGTTATGGAGCAATTTTGATGCATCATGAAGCAAGGAAAACGGGCTTGAAAATAATAGCATAGACTTAGACTTGGTATTTTGAAGATTGATGAAGGATAGTTTAAAATAGGCTTCAGGATTTGCAATGTTTTTCATGTGATTTTGTGGCTATAGTATTTGTAATGGGATATGAAATTTGTAACAAGTCTTGAATTTGGATGTAACTTTAAATATTTCATTTGAGTTTGGAATGGATTTGTCTTGAAATTTTTTGAAATTGCAAACTTGAAATATGCCTAAAAATTAACATGATGCATTCTCCACTTTTGAACTAAACATGACAAATATCCTTGAATCAATGATCTTGAAATTTTCTTTAAAGTTTGTATCAAATTCTTGAATTGAATAAGAACTTTTCCTTAGAAATAGTCCTTGTAGAATTGATGGACTTTTGTGAACTTCTCTTGAAGAATATTTGCAAACTTGTCATTAGTACTTGAGTGAACAAATAGTATCTTAAGAGCCTTGGTAAAAAAATTCATCATAATTTGACAATCACTTATGCTCAAATGCAAGTGACTTGAAACAAGCGCCAAACAATTTAAAGAATCCTTAAACTCATCATCATGTGTCATGAACAAACTCATCATAAAATTCAATATCTTTAGAGAACAATTATGGCATGAATTGTGGCTTGGAGGTTAAGAATATTCTAGGTTATGAAAATGACCTATAACGTTTCAATAAATTCCATAGCCTTCAAAGCATAATATGACAACATGCAAAAAGAACTGTCTCAAAATATTCGAAATTTATGATCCTTTGAACTTGATCTTGAAAAAGTTGGCTTTTTTTGGTCGAAGTGCTTTAAATCATCTCACATAGCCTGATCTTTCTTCGCATTCTAAAGCATCTTGATACACATGTAAACCAGTGATGATGAAATCTTGATTGTGCTCTGAGGAAGTTGTGGAGAAGTTTGAGAGGTTAAAACCGGCCATATTTCGTGCCCTTAATTTCTTTGAATAAAAATGCCAATGAAGATGGGATCTTAGGTCAAAAATTAGGGTGCAACAGCTGCCCCTATTTAAGTTTCTTCTATCTGGAGATATGAAGATTGAGATCTTCATTTCGACGAGATTGAAGGGACTTAAATATAGAATACACAATTTTTGGCCTTAAGATACCGCGATTATGTTCATGATATGATATGAATGTAATGCTCTGAATTTTATGGGGAATGACGCCATATGAGACAGACTATGCTGGAGAAACCAAGCACATTATACAGTAATCCCAAAGAGGAAGAGGTTGTAACTCCACTGGGGAAACAAAGTCATAGACTTCAAATGAGAGACTCTTGAATGATTTACATCAGTGTTGAGACTGGAAAAGAGATGATTTACATCAGTACGAAGACTGGAAAAGAGATGATTTACATCAGCACTGTGACTGGAGACAAACATCTCTGATTTCTGAATTTT
Organism: Vicia faba; assembly: GCA_948472305.1. Taxonomy (NCBI): domain Eukaryota; kingdom Viridiplantae; phylum Streptophyta; class Magnoliopsida; order Fabales; family Fabaceae; genus Vicia; species Vicia faba. The sequence continues at coordinate 1,306,281,520 of OX451740.1, read as the reverse complement.
ACCAAGAACAGTAACACATTTCTTTTTTAACCAAGATATCGCTTGAAAAGGATAAAATAACAAACTTCCCCATGGGACTTTTCCGAAAGGGATGCCATTTGCTGAGTAGACATTATTGTTGGGGATACACAAGCTGCTCAAATAAAGAGGCCGCCACTTGCTTCCTTTCAAAGGTGTCAATAACATACAAGCTGCTCATGAAGAGACCGCCACTTGCTGTCTTCAAAGAATATCAAAGCACACAAGCTGCTCGTGAAGAGTCTGCCACTTGTTGCTAATAACCCACAAGCTGCTCATGAAGAAGCTGCCACTTGTTGTCTTCAAGGGAACAATAACACACAAGTTGCTCAAATAGATAAGCTGCCACTTGCTGTCTTCCAAAAATACTAACGTACAAGCTGCTCATGAAGAAGCTGCCACTTGCCATTTTCAAAAAAGTGTTGATAACATACAAGTTGTCCATGAAGAGACTGCCGCTTGTTGTTTTTAAAAGTGTTGATAACATACAAGTTGTCCATGAAGAGACTGCCGCTTGTTGTCTTCTTTTCAAAATTACCAATAACACACAAGTTGCTCATGAAGAGACCGCCGCTTGCTGTTTCTTTCAAGGTATCAATAACATACAAGTTGTTCGTGAAGAGACTGCCGCTTGATGTTTCTTTCAAGGTATCAATAACATACAAGTTGCTCGTGAAGAAACCTCCGCTTGATGTTTCTTTCAAGGTATCAATAACATACAAGTTGCTCGTGAAGAGACCGCCGCTTGCTGTTTGTCAAGAGTATCCATAACATACAAGTTGCCTCATGAAGAGACTGCCGCTTGCTGTTTGCCAAAAAGATACCCATAAAGTATCATGAAGATATTGCTGGAGGTGAGAATCAATAATTTCATCGAGGATGGACAAACTGCTCATGAAGAGACCGCCATTTGTCGTAGAGAAATCAGAAATAATCAAACTGCTCAAATAAAGAGTCAGTCGCTTGTTGTCATGTCGATATTCCAGAAGAAGGTTGTGATAACACTGCTGGGGAATAAAGTTCATCTTCAATGGGGAACCATGAATACATCCTTCTTGAGGAGACCAAGTATTTACGTTGCAAAATAAATTCACTCTCCATCTAGGTTTCACAGCCTAGAGAGATCCACAGGGTATCGTTCACAAGAGACAAAGCTCAATCCAAGAATAAACTGGAGAGAAAATAGTCAAACAAGACTCCACCCGATGAGGAAACAACTCAAATGGGGATTTATCCTATCCAGAGATGGAAAAGGAAAGCTAAAGCAAGGTTCTTCCACGAGAGTTAACTCAGTGGGGAATTAGAAAAGAGGCGCACTTTCTGCTTAAGTTGACACTCTATTTGGAAAGATCAAATATGTTATTTGAATAGACATAACCAAGGTATACGAACTCAAAGATATCAACAAATACAAATGTGCGTGCATGATGCCAGTATGAACGAATGAATGAATGTCATATATATGTTGACAAGATAGACATGGGAGATAGACAGAAGATGATAAGACGTCCCAGTACAACCCGACGCTCGGCTAATCTCAACAGGATGGGAACATTACTGGAGATAAAACACAGGCCATCATTGGAGCAAGGTCCTTAAATATCTCTGGAGAGGAAGATATTTTCAGGTAGAAAATCCAAAGTCCAGTCTTCTATTGCAACCAATCCATTGAAAGGATAACAACACAAACAAAGTTTCAGCTGGAAAGAAGTCTTGCTTAGCTGGAGATACTGGGAACACCACCCTCTGATAATGTATGAAACACATATCTTGACAAATCTGGATTGCCCCTGGGATTAATTTTGGATGCCCCAAGTTTACTGCTGATAAGCTGCATGTTGCACGACAATTCTTGCGAATAGCTTCACTTCTAACATGCCCCAAGCTATCTGGTTGATGAGGAGAAATCGTCTCAAGAGGATTTTACAAAAGACCTGGCATTCACCATGCTCTGGCGTCTTCAAACTCTTAGAGGAATTCATCAAATCTCGACGTGATTGCCTCGGATTGACTGTAGTTGGCACAACAAAGTCTTCAAATTTTGCCCCAAAAGAGTAAACAAGTTGGGAAAAGCATTAACTAGGAGAAGCAACATGTTCGTGCTTAAGGTCTTCATGTGGCATGCCTCTGGATATGATTTTTTTTTGAAATGATTCGCCAATTTCTCAACATAGTTTCAGGCCTTAAAAGAATAAACTTATAGCTAGTGCTTATATGTGAGATTCCTTGATACCAAACAAATGTTTTGCAGTTAGAAAAAGTTTACAATGAGAATGAAAATTCTAATGCAACAGTTATGTAAGTCTTGAAGATTTTGAAAGATATCGCACAAATTTTGCGAGTTAAAGCACCATTTATTTTTGTATAGGAAAAACATATGATACCAACATAACTATTTATAAAATTCATGGGAGTCAGGAACACTATCTCATTGAAGTATGCTTTCAAAATAACCTTGCTTCAATTAGGACTTTTGAAGGTTGTAACGTGGTCTGGTTCATGGTTTTTAGAAAAAAGATTTTAAGGCTCAAAATATTTGGTGCCCACCCATTCTTCATGATGTTCTCCAACCCTATGTTCAGTTAATTCAACATGAGTGTTCATCTCTCAAAAGGATTTTGTGACGGTCAAGGAAACGACGAGGCTTTCGGAGTAGAAACCACCCTCACGTCTTCGTGTTTGTAGTCACCAATTTGTTCTTTGCTGAGGACTTTTCTTTGTAGTCATTTCTTTGCAATTTTTATTTTCCCTAATTTTTGCCTGAACTAATTTTTTTGAATTGATAGTCCAGCGGGATGCCTTAATTTTGCCTAAGTCACACGTTTTCATGTTTTTTGACTTAGCAGGCTTTTTCTTTTTTCTCGATTTTTTACTTTTTGAACAAAATGTATGACGTTAGCTTGTATTTGCTTGTTGAGAAGATTGTGATTGCCTCGTTTCTTGATGAATGAGGGATAACATTGTGGTTCCACATCCTCTAGATTCATTATACATGAAGGATAACCCTCGTAGTTTCTCTTCAAAAAACATCTTCCTTATGAATTTTGAACACTCAGTCAGATTAACTAAAAACTACCCTGCCCCAGGTTAAAATTCAAGGTTTTTCGTATAGAAAAGAAACTTCTGCTTCAAAGGCTCAAAAGGGGTTAGCAAGGGATTATCTTCCTTATATCTCCGGTGTTTAGGGATTTGAAACAATGCCTGTACATCATCAACAAGATTTTATCCAAAAGCATGCAACCAGAGATTTTGTGTTCTTTAGATCATCATCCTCCCTTCAATCTCTGCCTAGGCAAGAGAATGAGCAACAATTTGGTATCATAGTGCAAAAGCAATTTAAAATTTGAAAACCAATATGAGTGAAACGAATGAATTTCTTCAAGACAAACATATTCATTGTATTAAGATAATCATTCAGATGCAAACAAGTTCTTACATGCAAACAATGTTTTGATAAACAAGAAAAATTACAAAAAGCATGACTAAGTTAATAATCTAGGAAGGCTTTACATCTGGACTTGAATTATCGAAAACATTATTCAAAACTCAAAGTGACCCTCAATCATGTTTACTCTTCGGCACATGCTTGATTTGAACTTCAAAACCAACGTCCTTGAATGACAAGATACCACTTCTGACCAACTTTTGAACCTCGATCTTCAAAGCAAAGCAACCCTCCAAGTCATGCCAAGGAGCACCTTGATGAAAGGTACATGTCAAATCAGCTTTGTAGTACCAATGTATCTTCTCAGGAACCTTCGATGGAGGTCGGGTCTGAACCAAATTCCTCTGCATCAGTATAGGGAACAACTCTGTATAGGTAATTGGAATTGGATCAAACTGGGTTTTCCTCTGATTAGGAACTTGCTGATTCTGTTGATGAATAGGAGGAACATGATGATTTTGACGATGAATATTTCTTCCTATGGTTCTCTTCTTGGAAAATTTATTATCAAACTTCTTCACACCATTAGCTGAGCTACCATCTTCATATAAACATCCCTTTCCGACATCTTCTTCTAGACGCACTCCCATATTCACCTTGTCAGGAAAGTCATTAGGTGCATTAACCAACACCTTCTCATGAGAGAATGATTTTAGAGTTTCAGTGAAGACTTTTATCATCTCTTCCTCCCTCCTAAAAGGATTGACTTGGGCGGCAACCAGAATTTCAACCAAACCAGTTAAGCGCTCCATACTAGCTTTCAAAATAGTCATCTCTCTACGGAGTTCAGAAACCTCTTGCTTGATATTCTCCATTGTTCTCTTAGCGCGAGTGTTGTACTGGTGAGACCAAAGGAAAAGTAAGACTCGGAAAAAGACCTTTGAAAGTGAAACAAAAAATGTAGAATGATGTATGATATGCAAAAGAGAGTTTTTATTTGATTTTCAAGGAACTCAAGATATTAAGTTGTAAACATCAAAGTATGAAGATAGAAGATGAATTTTAAATTGGCTCCAAACATTGATCAAGTTATCATCAAGATCAATCATCCATTTTGGTGGATTAGGGTTTTCGCCCTATCAACGCCCAAGATCCATTGAGCTTGACGAAACTTGTGATGTTTACAAAGAAAGACCTCCAAATTCCTTCAAAGTCAAGTGAAAAGGGTTTTATGGATGCATGAATGCATGGCTATGCAACAACCACAAGCAAGGTCACAAATAAAGTCGAAAGGTTCAACGTCACGAGCATGGAGTCAAGGTAAGGAACACCCCCAAGGTATGTACTAACGGTTTAATCACACCTGTAGAACAAGGTTCTAAGAGTTCCCGGAGTCTACATTCCTCCTTCGGATATTACCAACGTCTTGATTACTCAATAATCAGCAATATTCTCAAGAGAAACTCATCCGAGCGTAGCATCGCGTAACAATTACTTCCGGATTACTCTGTTATAATCTCCGCGCTACACCTAAAAGGCCAAGATGGGTTAGGGTTCTACGGTTCCCAGCTTCTCTGGCTCCCAGGTCGAAAATAATAATGTCTTCCCGATTACTCGGTAAACAAATATTACGTTCAAAAGGGCCTTCCACTGAGTGGGGGATCTCATGCCTCCTTCTTCGGGATTACTCCCTCAAAGTTAACATGACTATACCGCCCGTCCTATTCCTAAGTGTAACTTAGTCCGGGTATAGGACTTGTCCTTTGTAAATATTATCAACACCCAAATAATCATAATATATACATATAATCAAACAATCAAATAATGACAAAACAAATAAAACAAATTAGGCTTAACCCACTTAGGGATGGACCAGCAAGAGGTCAATCTTTCCCCAACAGAGTCGCCAATTCTGTAGCGGTGAAAATCGGAGATCAAGTCATTAATTAACTTGACTCGCAAAAGCAAGAGTCGCCACCGCGCTTTATTATTTCCGAGGGAAAAGGGGAAAGAGCGAAATAAAACCCTAAAATATGCAATGTAAAATAATACTTAAAAGTAATGAAAATACAATGCGTTTTTTGAAAGAGATCGAGAGTTCGGGGGTTGGTTATACAATGGGAAGGTATTAGCACCCAATGCATCTGCGGTACTCCGCAGGAACCTTTTGAAATATCTGTTTTTTGGGTTAAAAAATTGTTTATTTGATTAAAATGATTCGTTTGGCTAAAAGATGGGTATGGACGAGATTTTTGAAGATACGACGACCTAGTGTCGAAGTTTTGACTTAAAAGGTGGGAGTTTGAAAATGGAGTCTTTTGGGAAAATTATCTTAGGTTTAACAAAATAGTAACAAACAAGATATGAATGAGGGTATTCGCACGATTGGATGAGATGTGTTTGATAACATGAAGTCAGCTGAGTTGAAACATTTCCCTTGGAATTAATCATAAGCAGGTAGATCTAATATTCGAGTAAGGAAGCATAAATAATAAAAATCCACGAGAAACGAACAAGGTAGATAACAAGACAAATTGTAAGAAACTAAATGAATGGATAAAGAAGAATCACAAATAGAAGAAAAGTGTAATAAAGAATCATCTAAACTAATTTGAAATTTTAAGGTTACTAAGTAAACTAAACTTAAATCCTAAGGTGTTTAACTAAATTAAAGTGAAAATTTGAAGTTATTAACTAAAACTGAATTAAAATTCTAAGTTACTAACTAAAAACTCAAAAGTTATTAAATTAAATCTAAAATAAATTAACACTCTAATATTACTGAATTAGGTCTAAACTAAATTAATTCTAAAGTTACTAAATTACATCTAAACGAGTTTAAGTATAAACTAAATTCATTATAAAATTACTAATTCAATCTAAACCATAATAAAATTACTAACTTAAATCTAAACTAAATTAATTCTAAATTAAAGATTAAAATTCTAAGACTAAATTAAAATTCTAAAGTAATCAAAATATGTCTAAACTAATTAAAGGTTCTAATATTACTAATTTATATCTAATCAAATTAAAATTCCAAAGTTATTAAATTAAGTCTAAAACTAATCTAAATAATTAAGATTATCTAGGTAACTAAAACATAGTTTTTTTATAATTAAATCTATAAAATAACTAAGTTAACAAAACTAATTATTAAAAAAAATAGACAAATTGAAAGGGTGCAACTGATGATTATTGGAGGAGGAGTAGTAAAAAAAAGGTTGGGCCTCAAAGGGAAAGGAAATTAGCCAAGATTTATAGAAAAAAAGTTATGAAAGAACTAAAAAAAACAATGGGCTGGATCGGGTCAGGCAGGACCCATATCCACCCATCTAACACTTGCTAAATCAAACACCTTCAACCAAATCAAAACAAAAAAAAAAAGAAACCAAACGGCAGCCATCGAGATGAAGTCGGATGGAGCGAGTATGGTGTTTACGTTGGGGGTAAGAGCGGGATTATGATGACAGAGATGGTGGCCGCATTCAATGGAGGTCCAAGCAACGTCGGTGACTTTAAGCGCCGTTTTGGCCACATCTATGGAGTGTCGCGTACACGTGATTGGAATTTTAGGGATTGCGTAATTGGAGATTTGAAACCAAGGCAAGTGAACGTTTAGGTTTCTGAAATCCCTAATTCCCTAATCTGATTTTGATTTTGTCATTGGAAACTGGTCGTTGTTGTTTCATGTTGTGAGGTTTTTTTTGGAAAAGAGATGAATGGCTGACCAAGGGAAATGGATGGTGAGAAGCATATATTACAGTGAAGCTTTTGGAGGTAAGAAACATATTTTCCACTTTTATTGTATATTTTTTTCTTTCAAAATCAACAGTAACACGTCTTTGCAGCGGCAAACAAATGAAACCCTTAATAACCATTCCCCCTATTGCAAAAGGTGATGGATTATAGTGAAGCTGAAGCAAATATAACGTCGAAATAAGTAAAATGGAGTCATAAACCTGGTATGTTGAATTGTCCTTGACTATGTTCTTGGTCTTTCTCTGACTTTCCTTCTGGACCCGAATTACGTCTTCTGCATTTATGTCTCGTTCTTTTCTTTGTCTGTCTACTTCTTCAACTTCTACAGATATTGTTGCTATGTTTTTGTGTGTAATCGATATAGTGACGAGGAGCTGAGGTAGACGGAAAGCTAATGGCACCGTGGAAGCTGGACAAAAAACAGTGATGATGAATCATTGATGGTGATAGCATTGAGAGCATGATAGTAAACACAAAAACGCCTTTTACTGTCTTTCTTATGCACTAGTAGAACTAGAGGGGAGAAGGCATTGGAGGATGGTTAGCAGGCGGTAGGAATTGAATTGAGAGGGGAATTGCTGGAGTTTAGATGATGCGGTGAAGGTTTGGTTTTATGGTGAGGTTGCTGTGAGTAGAAAAGGAAGAACTGAAGCGGATGGGGGGTGTTAAATGATGAAGCACAGAGACGGAGGTATGGTCGCAGAAGGAGGTTGCAGAAGGTGGATGTGAGAAGATTAGGGAACTAGATATGGGGCACCGAATGGAAGTTGAGGTGGTCTGAAGGTTGTTGTTCAAGGTGAGTGAACAGAGGGAATTTATGTTTCATTGGAATTTTTATATGCTTGAACAACTAGCTATATATATTTTTTGTGGTATTTTTTTTGTTGTTTTCTCTACTTCTTTCATCCATGGATTGAACAAATTTTTATATTTCTCCCCCCCCCCTTTTCTTATGTATTCTCGTCTTTGTATATATAATCAGAATGAATTTTTTTGGGGGGGAAATTTGTGAGTCTTGGACAAAATGTGATATGCTGATTTTTCCTTTTTGATGCAGGATTTGCATTTTCTATTTTTGTGAAAGTTTAGACTGTTTTTGGACAGGTTTGACAGGAGCTTTTTGGCATTATTATGCAGTTTTTTGCAGCATTGCAGCATGGATGATGCAGAGTTTGGAGCAGCATACAGTATGGATGATTTTGAAGCAAGGTTTAGACTGATATGCAGAGTTTGGAGCAGCTGATTTACGGACAACATTGGTACAAGTTATGGAGCAATTTTGATGCATCATGAAGCAAGGAAAACGGGCTTGAAAATAATAGCATAGACTTAGACTTGGTATTTTGAAGATTGATGAAGGATAGTTTAAAATAGGCTTCAGGATTTGCAATGTTTTTCATGTGATTTTGTGGCTATAGTATTTGTAATGGGATATGAAATTTGTAACAAGTCTTGAATTTGGATGTAACTTTAAATATTTCATTTGAGTTTGGAATGGATTTGTCTTGAAATTTTTTGAAATTGCAAACTTGAAATATGCCTAAAAATTAACATGATGCATTCTCCACTTTTGAACTAAACATGACAAATATCCTTGAATCAATGATCTTGAAATTTTCTTTAAAGTTTGTATCAAATTCTTGAATTGAATAAGAACTTTTCCTTAGAAATAGTCCTTGTAGAATTGATGGACTTTTGTGAACTTCTCTTGAAGAATATTTGCAAACTTGTCATTAGTACTTGAGTGAACAAATAGTATCTTAAGAGCCTTGGTAAAAAAATTCATCATAATTTGACAATCACTTATGCTCAAATGCAAGTGACTTGAAACAAGCGCCAAACAATTTAAAGAATCCTTAAACTCATCATCATGTGTCATGAACAAACTCATCATAAAATTCAATATCTTTAGAGAACAATTATGGCATGAATTGTGGCTTGGAGGTTAAGAATATTCTAGGTTATGAAAATGACCTATAACGTTTCAATAAATTCCATAGCCTTCAAAGCATAATATGACAACATGCAAAAAGAACTGTCTCAAAATATTCGAAATTTATGATCCTTTGAACTTGATCTTGAAAAAGTTGGCTTTTTTTGGTCGAAGTGCTTTAAATCATCTCACATAGCCTGATCTTTCTTCGCATTCTAAAGCATCTTGATACACATGTAAACCAGTGATGATGAAATCTTGATTGTGCTCTGAGGAAGTTGTGGAGAAGTTTGAGAGGTTAAAACCGGCCATATTTCGTGCCCTTAATTTCTTTGAATAAAAATGCCAATGAAGATGGGATCTTAGGTCAAAAATTGGGGTGCAACAGTCTAGCTACTAACCTAATTAGTATAAGTCAATTGTGTGATCAGGGCCTCAAAGTCAACTTTACAAACGTTGGATGCGTAATAACAAATGAGAAGAATGAGGTCATCATGAAGGGTAAAAGATCAAGAGACAATTGCTACTTGTGGAGTTCAAAAGAAACAGGATGCTCTGCAACTTTTCTGAGGGACACGAAAGTTATCGAAAGGAATATGAAGTCAAAGCAGATGTTGTGTGCTTACAAAGTCATACAAGATGTTAGGACATTGTCCTATGACATCTTGGGAGAAACAAAAATTTAAGAACCGGGTGCTCAACATAGTATGATTAGACTTTTGAGAATCAACTTACAGGGTGCGAGGAGTAAAAGAAAAAATAAAGAGGTAAATGTTAGATGTGAAAACATTAAAAAGGTAAAAGTGACAAAGCAGAGAAAATTATCACAATTAGTGATATCTTTGTTGGACAGACATTTTTTCAACTTATATGACTCTAAAGAATACTTAAACCCATTCCTTCTCAACCTAGGATATTTGGCACACCATTTATATCAAATAGATTGTTTTCTCAAAACTGTTGCTTGCATTCAAAAGAATTTGTTAGTGTGGTTGAACATCTTTGTCTCAATTACTAATCCATTTCAGCAAATGTTCACAATGCCTCAACTTCATTTATCTAACTCCTTGCATGCTTGATATAAAGACTGTGGTCCATCTCAATCGAACCCTAGGGTTGAAGGTACCAATGAGGAGATAGACCCTTCTGACCTAGTTTTAGATATTATTCCTTTATCGATCGTCCCAGCTTTCACTAGACATGAAGCAAGGCCTTATGCTTCTAAAGATATCAAATGGTCTGATAAGTATCCTATCTCTAATATTGATAAAGAGATGATCAATAATGAAATAGAAAAGGGATATGAGAAGAGAAGCCTTATTGGACTTGTTACTGTTGATGAAAACCTATCTGAGGATGAGAGTGGTAATCTTGATATGGGACAGAGGAAATTTTTGACAAGAGTGTTAAAAGAAGTTGGCGTAGATGTTGAGTTAGATGCTTTAACATTTAAAGAAGTAGGTACTACTAAGAAAGTTAAGGGGAGGATTAAAGAATTTGCCCCTGATCAAGCTATTTGAGAGAGACACAATAAGAAAAGGGCTGATGTTATGGTCAGAGATGTGATTGAGGTTGAAAAGTTAGAATCTGATGAGAAACCCTTTATCAAAATATTGGCTCCAAGTATAGCCAACAAACTCAAAAATAGGAAAGGAGAGGATGTGGTGATGGATTTCTCTCCAACTATAAAGGATCAAAGAGAGGCTAAAAATAACAGTTCTCCAAAGACTTTCAAGAAAAAAGATCCCATTGGTCCCCCAAAGCCATAGATTAAAGGTGTTGTACCAATTAATAAAAGGAAGGTGGTTCCTTCCAGTGATTCTAAATATGATGTTGAAGAAGATGCCCAAGACATCATCTTTCACAAGAAATTTGCTCGTAAGAAGACCTGTTCTGTTTCTCAAAAGAGCCCAGTTATGAAGAAAGCTCCCTTCAAGTCTAAAGAACATGGTGAGAAATTTAAATATGTGGGTAAGATAAGGGTAGCACTGGAGAGAAAACTTGGAAAGAATTTTGATAAATGTCCTGATATTGTGAAGTTGATAAAGGATGCTTGCCTAATAAAATAGTCACAAATATTGGTCTATGTTATGAGAAGCTGGTCAAAGAATTTGTTGTTAGCATTCCTGATAAGTGCAATGATGAAGAGAGTAGAGACTATGGAAAGATCGTGGTCTGAGGTAAATCTGTGAACTTTCCCCAAGGATGAGTAACATATATATGGAAAGAGAAGAAGAACCTCAAGCAGAAATTGTTGTAACAGTTAATCAAATATGCAGTGAAATTATAGGAGGATAGGTGCAGCATTAGGGTGAGAGTGGAAAATTTTCATCAGGTAGTGTTGTACCCCAAAATTTACCCTCCCATATTTCTCAATACATGTCAAGTGAGGGACTCAAATTGCTAAAGGCAGTCCAAGAGTTGACCAGACAAACTCTCTCCTAAGGCAATCTATCTCAAATTAGGGTTTCATGGAGATGCTTGAGTCCCAAGGATCCCAAATGCTCACCATTGTCCTAATATATTCTCAAGATCATCCATGTCAAGTTTCAAGCCTTACAGAAGAAGTTTTCTCAGTCAATTGCTCAAAGGCCTGAAAATCGACTGTGCTACAAAAGTCAACTGTAGCTCACATACAGTCAAACTTCAAGTTTTTTGGTCAACATCCTCATTTTGAAGTATCATTCATCATTTGATCAAGGGTTGATCATGATTCATCAAGGATTGCTCACAATTCATCAAAACCCAAAAGTTGCTAAATTAGGGTTTTGTAGGAAAAGTCAACTCAACTTTGACCAAGCATAACTTTCTCATACTTTATCATAGATGACCCATCCAAAGCTCATTTTGAAGAGGATGCAAATACCTACAATTCATCTTCATCCCCAAAATTCAAAATATGCACTCACAAAAAGATATGAACTTTGACATTATAGGTTATTTTGAAAAGTCAACAAAAAATCCTTTTGGGTCAAGGCTTCATACATGAACATGGAAGACTCAATTGAGATGAGACCAAAGGGGTTGCTTAGAGGACATCCTAAGCTTTCTAAAAAGTCCAAGAACACCTCTCTAGGGTCAAAATTGAGAGAGTTATGCATTGTCAAAGTTGGCAATTTTTGGGAAATTGTCAATTGTCAACATTGATCAAAATTGCATTTTTTTTCCACATGGGCCCATCTTTTAAAGATTGCATCTCATTCCTAGCATAGTCCACGACCTATGGGGCCCTTCATGCTTTGTTTATTTATTTATTTAATTTATTTTGATTTTTATTCATTTAAAATTCAAATAAAATCAAATAAATCCAAATAAATCATATAATGTGTTTTAGGGATGATTTTTGCATTGAAGGAAGATCTTATGTGCTGTCAAATAAGAATCAATTCATGCAAGACTGATTTGGATGGAAAAAGATTGAATTGAAGCAAATTTAGAAAGATATCATATGCCATGAAAGACCAAATCAAATCTTCATAATGGGCAAGATTCAATTCGTTTTTGTTGACCTAATATGTTGCATTACATATAGAGAAGGTATCCAAGGAAAGAGAAGAGGTTGAACAGTCGTGCAGAGAAAGAGTGAAACTAGAAAATTTCAATAAAAAGTGGTGATCCAATTTCAATCCTAGAGGCCAATTCGAGTCATTCTCACAATACCAACAGATTCCTAGACATCTCCAGAAGGGATTTCAAACAATTGCAAGTTTCTCACGCTTGGAATCAAAGGTACAGAAGTCACGGTTTGCCTAAAAAATTCGTTTTCATTTTCATTGATTTATACATCATTTGCACGTTTTGATTACATATTCTTGTTCCTTATTGAGTTTGCAAGCTAATCATTCTATTCAATTGCGTTTTTGATGACTATATGTAAAACTGCCACCGCTAGGGTTTCTTGTTTAGTTTTAGGGCTTTGCAATACAGGTTAAATTGGTTGTTGATTCTGGTACCATGATGTTGTACCCCAAAATTTTCCCTCCCTTTTTCACAAGAAATCACAACCCTAGGTTTTTCTCAGATTTTTAGGATTGGCTCAGGAATCAATCAGACAGATTTTTCTTTGGTAGTAGATCAAGAATTAGGGTTTTTCTCGCATTTCTCAGAAGAAACTGAATTCTCAGAAATTCAAATTAACTGTCACATGTTTTCACACTTTTTAAGCCTACTGAAAGATTACTGGTTGTTCTCAAGGATTGTTTGTCTGGGATAAAGAGATGGGAGCTGAGACTGTCATTTGGAATATTTAGGTTTTGTCTGATCCATGTTAACCAGATAATGTGTGTCTGTTAAGACACTTGCTTTGTTAATGGAATGAAACGTTTGCTTGTTTATTGGAATACACAATGCGTATTTTGATTGGAATGCTGTTGCAAGGTTATGAGATTGCAGAGTTATTGGATTACTTAAAGTTTAAGTTATCTGTATTGAAATTATTGGAATGCAGTTTCAGTTATTTTAAATCAGGAATCTTAAATAATCAGTGAAGACTTGAAAGAAAAATTGCAAGATATTGACAGTAGAAGATTTTATTGGATATCAATTTGTCTCACAAAGATTATTCATTTATTTCAGATGTTGATACAAAGATAAATTATTATTCATATGCTTTAGGTTTTTACAACTTATAGTTATTGAAAAATAAATTATTACAATCAATGGAAAATCTATCAAAGAAAAAAGGTCTAAGCCTAAACTTCCATTGCTCCCGTGCTCGCCACAAAGTCTTCGGTTTCCTCTGCTTTGTCACCGTCCAATTTACGCTCACATGAAAGAAAGACGAAAATGGGAATAGTGCAGTTAATTAATTAGAATTTCCAAAGCAAAGAGAAAGAAAATTTTTCATCATTAAAGTTTGCCGTTTGGAATCAGAGTGCTATTTTTCATCACGTTTTTATTTTACTCTTTGCAAATCACAAGAAGATTGCTCTTCTTGGTTCACAAAGAGAAAAATAAAAAATGCAAAAGAAGAGTGCAAAAGAAAATTTGTTCAAATGCAAACATAAGCCAAAAGCACAAGGCAAACTGCCTTACATAACAAGGCGCCAAACTGAAAAACAAAACAGCATGACAAACCAAACATAAAGGCAAACTGAAGCATTGTAACAAAAACCAAAATTGCAGCAAACTCAGCATTGCAAGCAAAACAAATATTGTTCAAATGCAAATAAGGCCAACTGGATGCAAACTAAACCAAGGCAGCACAAGTATAAACAGCAGCACAAGTAATGCAGTTAGAAAGTACAAGTGCAGACAATAGCAGGCCAAAAGTAAAATGCAGGAGGTAAACCATATAACAAGCAAAAGGCTTGTCATATCTTTTTCATCATTTTCCAGCAAATAGGCAAACTTTTCAGAAAAATGAAAAAGCAAAAACTGCTTTCTCATTGAGAGAAAGAGAGAAAAGATATCACCTTTTTGGAGATTGTACAGTTTGGCAAGATCTGTCACAAGTTGTAAAACAAAAGCCAAAGGAAAAAAGACCATCAAACAACAAGAAGTGGAAAAGAGAACATTTTGGTCAAAAAACTGCAACAAGTACCAAAACTGTATAACAGTTTAAAACAGCACAACCTGTTATAAAACTACCACTCTCCCAAAAACCTGTTGACAGTTTTTCACACAACAGCCAAAAACCATATAGCAGTTCAAACCACAAACTCCAAAATATTAACAGTTTCAAAAAGAACCAGCCTGCTAACCAAAATCCCCAACCTGTTATAAAACTCAAACATCATAGAAAACCTGTAGAAACAAAGAGCCACAAACCAAAATTGTACACCAATTCCCAAACAGAGCCAAGCCTGAAACTGCCAAATCCAAAACCTGTGTAACAATCAAACAGAAAATCCCAAGAAACTGCATATCAGTTTCAAACAACCTCAAAACCTGTGTAACAATCAAACAGAAAATCACAAAAACCTGTGCAAAACATTTCACAAAACTCAAAACCTGTCCAACATTTCAAAATGGCCTAACAGTTTCACAACAATCCCAACCCTGCTATCAAACTAGCCAAGCCTGAAAACTCACAAGACAAATAGCCAAAAAACTGCATAACAATTTCCAAACAAACAAGCCAAACCTGCAGTTCTCAAACAAAGAGCTAGTAACCAAAACTTCAAAACAGTTTCCAAACAAATAATCACAAAAAACTGTAGTTCCAAAACAAAATTGTATAACCAAACTGCACAATCAGTTCAAAAACAAATCATAAAACTGCTAACAGTTTCAAGCTACAAAGCTCCCAACCTGCATATCAGTTTCAAACATCACCAAAACCTATACAAAAATTCCCAAACCTTGTGAACCAACTCACAGAACAAAAATCACACAACCTGCATAACCATTGTCCAAACCTCTTAGCAGTTCAGAAATCATCATCACCAAACCAACTTCCATTTTTGCAAACAAGCTTCAGAAATCAACAAATCCAAAATTACAGATATCAAAGTTTCAGAATAAAGCATCATCATAGTTCAAGAGAGAGGAAAAGAAATATCAAAGGTTTCAGAAGAAGAAAATAATACCAAACAATCAGAAGGTTTCA
Source organism: Vicia faba (assembly GCA_948472305.1). Classification (NCBI taxonomy): domain Eukaryota; kingdom Viridiplantae; phylum Streptophyta; class Magnoliopsida; order Fabales; family Fabaceae; genus Vicia; species Vicia faba. The sequence continues at coordinate 1,306,265,872 of OX451740.1, read as the reverse complement.
GAATAAACAGTCATCATCAACCAACAACAAAATCAGAAGCAAACCGTCATCATCTGTCCTTGCACCTCTAGCCACCAGGGAGCTCCATCTCACCTTTCCTCCATTCTTCATAGAGAAAGTCTCATAGGTATGACCATTTCGTACCTCTTTGCTGCATCTCAAGCATACAATACCATAGATTAATAAAACTGTAAAATCAAACAAGCTTGAAAACTGAAAAATGCTAAATCAAAATAAGACGAACCATACCGTTTCACTAAAGCCACTGATCATTGAGAGGATGTGAGAAGCGAGGATGCTCTGGCGGCTTAGGGGAGGGGAAGATCAGTGCGTTTGAGGCTGAGAAAGATGAAGAAGAGAAAACGAAGAGTACGACGCCGCTGTGAAGAATCACAAACCCTAAATTTCTGAAAACCCTAACAAAATGTTACAAAACTTAAACATTGAGCATGTCCTCCCCTCAAGTCATAAGCCCATACATAACTGTTGGCTCATACCCCCTCCATTCTGACTTTTTTGTTTTCTTTTATTTTTGTTTTGGGCCTAACCTCAAACTTTCAAACCCTAAGGCCCATTTTTACTTGTTTTTATTTTTTATTCAACTTAATTTATTTTATTTCTTTGTGTTAAAATAATATACTAACAATTATTTCTAAAACTTCATTTCTTTTTGTAAAATAAATTGGATTTTTTTAATTAGTTTTATTTAAATCATTTTCTTTTTTATTACACATAATGAAAATACTAATCATTTTCTTTTTATTTTTCTTGCGCATAATGAAAATACTAAAAAAACTAAACTTTTAAATTGATTTAATTAGTTTACTTCCTTTAAGCTTTTTTTTATTATTTAATAAAAAAAAATACAAAAAAAGAATAATAATAATTTTTAATCTTTTTAGAATAGATTTTATTTATCTCTTTTTAATAAATACATGCATTTCATAATTTATTGATTTTCTTTATTTCAGAATTTGTTATAGCTTTGTATTGAATCGCGACAATTCGATTTGGTTGTAATACTTGATATTTGCACATTGTTATTCTTGTGAGACTTATCCCCATTTATAATAATTGTACCCCCATCCCCGGATGCTTTTGTAATAGCTTAGACTTTCAATTTCCGCAATTTATCGCTTTCTATATAATGTATAGTAATTAGGCGTGTATGGCAAGATTCGAAATCAATCGCTAGATGACCTAATCTAATAATAAATAACTTGAAATGAATACACTTCTCACACGTGCACCTCTAGGGTAACCTCGCTTGTTGCCTCGGAAACACAATCATGTCCCTCGTATGCGACACTCTAGCAAATGACCCTTCGATAAACAAAGATCGTTAGTCCCTCGATGACCCTCGATGTTGCCTTCGATAAAATGATCTCGTCCCTTACAAAATTGCTAGAGCGTCTCACAAGTTGCTTTCAATGATTGTATGCGATGACCCGCGCCTGTCCCATTTAACATCCAAATACAAGACTGTTTACCAAATACAATGGTAAAACAACATTGTCGAAAGGGTTAAAAACATATAGGAAAGATCTTTGAGTAAAATAGGGTAGACAACTCTTAGTTACTTGATCAAAACTTGCAAAAACATCCTTCCTATTTTCAAACACACCTCACAACACGATTTCAAAACATTTCCCAAAAACAAACTTTCAAACATTGAAATATATTTTTAAAAGAGAAACACCTTTGTATATATTCAAACAAGAATCATTACAAAGGTTTCCTAGACAAGGCCTCTTTTTCAAAAGCATTTTCAAAAACCACGCACAAAGCACCATTTCAAACAATTGAAAAGTAAAAGCAAGTGATCTAAACAAGTAACTAAGAGCCCATGGAAAACCATGGATGAAAAGGGTGCTTGCACCTTCCCTTTTCATAATCTACCCCCTGAACCCAAGAAAACATCTCAAAGGTCTTTCCTGTGCTTTTTGATCTTTCCTTTGGATAAAATAAAAAGCCGGTGGCGACTCTTGCTAAACCGCACAATTGCAAACACAAAACGCAAAACCTCAAGTCAGTTCTCCCACCGTATCACACATGATACTCGTGAGGATGAGACGAGTTGATTGGTACCAGCCATGGTCATTTATCTTGCCTGTGGACAATTTTTGAGATACACAGGTTTGTAGCTACAGCGCAGCATCCGTAGGTAAAAATATCTTGGGCTAAAAGAACGGCTGAGAGGAAGAAGATGGATGTGTGACACTCCCTGGTTGGGTGGTTTGAATCTTAGCGTGTTTTTTCCAATTACCATTATTTTTCATATATTATATTTTGTTTTCATTATATATACTGTAATTGCAAGCTTCTCAAGTCATATTTAAAGCATGTGTTTTGATGAAGACAACATGGACATCAACATTCAAAGGATGTGCAAAAAGCTTATCAACATCAAATAAAAGTCTTGAATATTATTGAAGAATTATTGAAGAATCATCAAATGTCAATATGGTATAAATAATTCTTAAAATCTTGAATATAGATGTTCACAATATGCATTCATCAACATATACATATTCCATAACTTTAAGATCAAGAAAACTTTGTTTGAAATATCTTTCAAAAAGTATTTTTGAAAATAACCCTTTAGGAACCGGTTCCTCCCTAACAAGGAACCGGGTTCCAGAATTTCTCAAAAAACATGTCCCTGGTTTTTGTACCAGGAACCGGGTTGTACCAATAGGGGAACCGATTCCTGCGTGATAATTTTGAGAAGGCACAAGAATGTTGGAACTCATTGGACCTACAAGCCTTTGAAGAGATTGTGGCACTCCTTATCTATGGGTTGGTCTTGTTCCCAAATCCTGACCAATTGGTAGATGTCAACGCTGTCAAAATCTTCTTGTCCAGGAATCCAATACCAACATTGCTTGGGGACATCCTTCACTCATTTTACACACGAACAATGAGAAAGAGGGGTGTTCTCATGTGCTGTACTCCTATCCTCGCAAGGTGGTTTATTTCGCACCTTCCACAATCTGTCCTGAAGAATGACCAAGGTACAAGGTGGTCCCAACGATTGATGACTCTTACCCATTCTGATGTACATTGGTGTTCTCGGTCCAGAGAAAATATTATCATTGTCGATCGTTGCGGAGAGTTTCCTAATGTTCCTTTGCTTGGAATCAGAGGAGGTATCACCTACAATCCTTGCCTAGCTTTGAGACAATTTGGATATGCACGGAGGGATGGCCCTCATGACATGTTGATTCCTAGCCTAGTTTTTGACTTCGACAACGATGCGCAAGGACTTCGCCAAAGATTCATCAGAGCTTGGGGAAAACTCAACAAGGTTGATAGCAAGACTCTGGGACACAAGAACTCCATCCCTCTTGAGCCCTATCTCAAGTGGGTACGAGCCCGAGCCCAAAGTCTAATGATGCCTTATCCTCATGTACTCCCAGTGATTAAAGAGCCCGTCAATGAAGGAGGGGTTCCCTACACCATCCTGCATCCAGACATGCCTACATCGTGGGAGGAAATGCAGAAAAGTTGGATTCAGCTCAAGGAGGAACGAAACACTTTTGAAGCTAGCTACTACGCCAGTGAAAAGAAGGTTCTAGAGCTTACCCGCCGACTCCACGAGCAAGAGGCCCTCAATACCTACATCGCACCAAAGAGGATGCGCAATGTCTTTCTGCCTTGAGAAGTTTATGTTGTAATATTTGGCCCATGGGGCATTTATGTACTAACAAATTTCTTCTTATTAATATGACGTGCGTTCTTATTTGTCTGAAACAATCTTGAATGTCCTAAATCCTTGAATGCATTGCATACATCAGCATACCATTCATCATGTGCATAAGCAGGTCTCACTCCAGGTTTCCTTATCTATCTGCTGTTTATAATAGTAGGATGGATCTCGAGCAAACAGTTAAAGACCTACAAGCCCAGAATGCACAGTTCCAACAACTCTTGATGACCTTGGTCAAGAGTCAAGAGGATATCAAGGCTCATCTGGAGAGTAGAGACCCAATGAAGAAGAAAAAGAGGGTCGGAGTGGCTACTCTGGGGAGAAGATTTGACAGAGAAGCTCGGAGGGTGCTTGAATTTCCTCCTACTTCTGATGAAGTGACTAGTAAAAGAGATCGAGTTGCGGTGCCTTCCGAGTCTGATGCAGAGGAGGAAGAGGTTGAAGAGGAGGAAGATTATTCTGACCAGCAGTATCCTCCAGCTGATGACAAGTACAAGGGTTTAGAAGACAGATTGGCTGCTATGGAATTGCAGAGGGTACCGGGTTTGGATTTTGAAGACATGGGCTTGGTCGCCGGAATTGTGATTCCCCCAAAATTCAAGGTGCCAGTGTTTGTAAGGTATGACGGGCTGTCCTGCCCCAAAATGCATCTCAGGTCCTATGTGAGAAAGATTCAACCCTATACAGCAGATAAAAATCTCTGGATTCATTTCTTTCAAGACAGCCTGTCGGGAGCTCAGTTGGAATGGTTTTATCAGTTAGAAGGAACCAGTGTCAGAAATTGGGAAGATTTGGCCACCGCTTTCTATAAGCAATACCAGTATAATTCTGATCTTGCTCCTACCCGTACCCAACTTCAGGGTATGTCGCTAGGAACAAGTGAGGGATTCAAGGAATACGCACAAAAATGGAGGGATTTGGCTGGCAGGGTGCAGCCTCCTTTAACCGATCGTGAGCTCGTTGATATGTTTCTTGGGACCCTATCTGGGCCATTTTTCAATCATTTAATTGGTAACTCTTCCGTAGGGTTTACCGATTTGATCTTAACAGGCGAAAGAATAGAGGCTGGCATCAAGTCAGGAAAGATTCAGAAGAGTGTTGCTGCAAGTGTTGAGAAGAAGCCTTTTAAGAAGGAGACAGCTATGGTATATTCTCAAAGAAGAGCAGGGAAGATGGAGCGTCGGCCGATTGTGGGGGCCGTAATGATTCAAAATACTCCAAGTGAGCCGCCTCGCTACAACCAATCCAGACCAAACCAGCAACGGGTGGAAAGGCCACAACGGCAGTTCACCCGTATTAATATGACTCCAGCGCAGGTGCTTCCCCATCTGTTGAAATTGAATCTTGCCACTATCAAGGAGGCGCCAAAGAATGTAAATACATCCTCTCCGCATTATCATGCCAATGCTAAATGCGCCTATCATTCAGACAGTGTTGGACACGACACCAATGATTGTTGGGCACTCAAGCATAAGATCCAGGACCTGATAGAGGCTAAGGAGGTAGAGTTTGATGCTCCGGAGAAACCCAATGTGATATCTGCACCTATGCCAAAGCACGGTCGGAATGTCAATGCCCTTGAAGAGGATCTGTATGTTGCTGACGTTAGTGATCTGACTACTCCACTGTTAACCATTAAGTTGAATTTGTTAAGGACCGGGATCTTCCCGGGATGTAAAGAAGACTGCTACTGTTGCCACTCTCTGCCGTTTGATTGTCCGCTATTGAAGAAAGGCATCCAAGGCCTTATGGATAGCCGACAAATTTTGTTCGAAAAAGTTCCTGCTGTTCCAGTTCATGTTGAAAATGTCTCAATCATAACCATTCACGCCAATCTTTCCGAGGCCGTCAAAAAGCCAGTTAAGATTACACCAGCTGCAAAGTCTATACCTTTGAAGATAACAATGCCGGGGCCTGTTCCCTATGTTTCTGAGAAGTCGATACCTTGGAACTATGGTGGTGACATCTACTACCATGGTATCAAGCAAGTTGAGATAATTGAAGAAAATTCAGATGATGAAGAAGCCAGCATTAGTAACATTGCGGGCACCAGCAAAATCACCAGGAGCGGGAGAATATTTTCTCCAGAGATTGCTCCTCCAAGAGCAGTCTTTGGACCCTCGTCAGCTAAAGAAGTCATCCCTGCACCAGTAAAACTCTCCGCTAGAACTCCTTTGATTGAAGAAATTTTCGTTCCTAGTACTGTCTCTCCTACCATTGCCGATAAAGGAAAGGGAATACAAGAAGAGCCCGTCAGGACGAGGGCTCAACCTTTGGTGATTCCAGAAGCCTCCAAGAAAGAAATGGACGAGATTTTGAGGATAATCAAGAGAAGTGATTATGATATGGTGGAACAGTTGGGGCAAACCCCCTCCAAGATCTCCATGCTGGCACTATTGCTTTGCTCAGAAGCGCACGCTCAAGCTTTGATTAAGTTTCTAAAGGCAGCTCATGTGCCCCAGGAAACCTCTGCAGATCAATTTCAACATTGCGTGGCTAGTCTGACTGCAGACAATGGATTAGGTTTTTCTGATGCCGACCTGACCCCTAAAGGCCGAAATCACAATGATGCGTTGCATATTTCAATCGAGTGTCGCGGAACCACCCTTGCACACGTTTTGGTTGATACCGGTTCGTCGCTGAATGTTTTGCCTAAGAAGGCCTTGGACCGGCTAGATTGCGAAGGGTTGGAATTGAAGCCTAGTGATATTGTCGTCAGAGCTTTCGATGAGTCGAAGAGGATGGTCCATGGAGAAGTCGAAATTCCTGTTAAAATAGGTACTGAGGTGTTTAAATCCACTTTCTATGTAATGGACATCCGTCCATCATATTCCTGCCTGCTAGGTAGACCTTGGATACACCACGCTGGGGCAGTCACCTCCTCTTTGCACCAGATGCTGAAATATCCTGTAAAGGGAAAGATCATTACGGTCCACGGCGAAGAAGAGTATATGATTAGCCATTTAAATTCTTTCCGATATGTGGAGGTTGAAGGGGAGTTCATTGAGACACCGTTTCAACATTTCGAAGAAGTGCTTCCTGAGATAGCAATGGCGAAGTTGGCAGCTGAGACACCGAGACTGATGGCCAAGATGGCATCTCTGGAGGATGCAAGGGCTGCAGTTAAAGAAGGGAAGAATTCAGCGTGGGGGCAGTTACCCGATTTTCCGCATAAGGTTGATAAGCTTGGATTAGGTTTCACCACCGCTGGCCAGAAAGCTATGCGCCGGTCAAAGATTGAGAGGGCGCCAGTCAAAATTTCTCCTTACCGAATCAACGCCCTGGAAGATGAAGACAAAGAGAGCAACTTTGAAGAATGGATTCATCCAACTGTCAGAGGAGGGTTGAGCAATTGGGAGGCTAAGGACTTTGTCCCCATTACTTTTATTCCTCAGTAATTTATCTATCAAACATTTCTTATTTGGTCTGTAATATTTTACTTTCAAACAATCCGTACACTATCTTTTCGCCTCCTTCCTTACCCGGGGCATGTAGGTCCACTTGTAAGGGTTTTGACTATTTTTCATATTCATATGCCATGTTTAATGATTCATTGGACGTTTTTCATTTGATAAACTTCTTGTGTTCATTTTCTTTCCTTTTGCATTTTTTGTTTAAGGATAGCTATCCCTTACACACACCCACACTCACCAATGCAGGTACCCATCCACTCTGGATTCCATGGGTGACTATTCTGCTGTATCTTTCAATAACTCTGAAGACCTGGTCAATCTAGCCGAGTATGAAGATGACGAAGGTTGTGAAGTACCAGGGGAACTAGCCAGACTTCTGCAACAAGAGGAAAGGGCCATCTTACCGCATGAAGAGCCATTGGAAACTGTCAACTTGGGAACCAGGGAGAATCGGAAGGAGGTGCAAGTGGGTGCCAACCTGGAACCAGAAGTTAAGGAACGCTTGGTACAGTTACTGAATGAGTATGTTGAAATCTTTGCTTGGTCCTATGAAGACATGCCAGGTCTAGACACCGACATCATGGTTCACCGTCTCCCCACAAGAGAAGACTGTCCACCGATCAAGCAAAAAGTTCGCCGAATGAGGCCTGACATGTCTGAAAAAATCAAAGCAGAAGTAATGAAGCAGTTCAATGCTGGCTTTCTGGCTGTTACGTCCTATCCTCAATGGGTTGCTAACATTGTGCCAGTGCCTAAGAAGGATGGCAAAGTCAGAATGTGTGTGGACTACCGAGATTTGAATAGGGCCAGCCCTAAGGATGATTTCCCGCTACCTCATATTGACATCTTGATCAACAATACAGCTCAGCATAAGGTGTTTTCCTTCATGGACGGATTCTCGGGCTACAATCAAATCAAGATGGCTCCCGAAGATATGGAGAAAACAACTTTTGTCACACAATGGGGCACTTTCTGTTACAAAGTGATGCCGTTCGGGCTGAAGAACGCAGGGGCAACTTATCAACGCGCCGTGGTAGCTCTATTTCATGACATGATACATCATGAGATTGAAGTTTACGTAGACGATATGATAGCTCGGTCACAAACAGAGGAAGAGCACCTTGAACATCTGGAAAAGCTGTTTGCCAGATTGAAAGAATACAAGTTAAGGCTGAATCCAAGCAAATGCACTTTTGGAGTTAGGTCTGGTAAACTCCTGGGATTCATTGTAAGCAACAAAGGCATTGAAGTCGATCCGGCAAAAGTAAAAGCAATACAAGAGATGCCGGCTCCCCGTACTGAAAAGGAAGTTAGAGGTTTCTTGGGGCGCATAAACTATATTGCCAGATTCATTTCGCATCTGACTTCTACCTGTGAGCCAATTTTCAAACTCTTGAAAAAAGATCAGGTAGTTGAATGGAACGACGACTGCCAAGCTGCTTTTGATAGAATCAAGGAGTATTTGTTAGAACCTCCTATTCTGATGCCACCCGTCGAAGGAAGACCATTGATCATGTATTTGACCGTCTTGGATAACTCAATGGGGTGTGTTTTGGGCCAGCATGACGAGTCTGGTCGAAAAGAGCATGCTATTTATTACCTTAGTAAAAAGTTTACCGACTGTGAGACTCGCTACTCACTGCTCGAGAAAACTTGCTGCGCTTTGGTATGGGCTGCTCGCCGACTAAGACAGTATATGTTGACTCATACTACCTTGTTGATTTCCAAAATGGACCCTATCAAATATATCTTCGAAAAGCCCGCTTTGTCTGGAAGGATAGCCAGATGGCAAATGATCTTAACTGAGTATGACATCCAGTACACCACCCAAAAAGCTATAAAAGGGAGTGTATTAGCTGACCATCTGGCTCATCAGGCTATCGAAGACTATCAACCCATGAGATTTGATTTCCCAGACGAGGACATCATGAATTTGGACAACATTAGAGGTGACGGACCGTATGACGGACCCGAAAAGGGATCCCGATGGACCCTGTACTTTGATGGTGCTTCAAATGCACTTGGAAACGGCATTGGCGCAGTACTCATTTCTCCGGAAGGATGCCACACTCCTTTCACGGCCCGACTTTGCTTCAGCTGCACAAACAATATGGCTGAGTATGAAGCCCGCATCTTTGGTCTCAAGGCTGCTATAGACTTGGGGATCAAATCTTTGATCGTATTCGGGGACTCGGCTTTGGTCATCAGCCAGATCAAAGGAGATTGGGATACCAAGCATCCTAATCTTATTCCATACAAAGAACATGTTATGACATTGTTGCCTCACTTCGAGCAAATTACCTTCGAGCACTTTCCGCGAGAAGAGAATCAGCTAGCAGATGCTCTAGCCACAATGTCCTCCATGTTTAAACTCAACTGGGATAACGAGGCTCCCCAAATCACCATCGAGCGAATGGATGAACCCGCGCATTGTCACGAGATTAATACCGAAGAAGTAGTGGAACAACCTTGGTTCCATGAAATCAAAAGGTATCTCGAGACCCAAGATTATCCTGAAGGAGCTTCCGTGAATGACAAGAAGTTCTTAAGGAAATTCGCTGCTAAGTTCTTCCTGAGCAACGGCATCCTTTACAAACGAAGCCATGATTGTGTATTACTCCGATGTGTGGATAAGGCTGAAGCAGAATTGATCATGACTGATATACACAGCGGCCCATTTGGCACTCACTTGAGCGGGCATACAATGGCTAAGAAGATCCTAAGGGCAGGCTATTACTGGTCTACCATGGAGGCTGACTGCCATCAACATTCCCGTACTTGTCACAAGTGTCAAGTCTATGCTGACAAAGTTCATATCCCTCCGGTTCCCCTCAACGTCCTGACTGCTCCATGGCCCTTTGCAATGTGGGGCATTGATATGATTGGAGAGATCAAACCCACGGCTTCCAACGGACATCGCTTCATCCTGGTTGCCATTGACTACTTCACTAAATGGGTCGAAGCAGCTTCCTTCGCCTCTGTCACCAAAAATGTGGTTGCCCGCTTTATCAAGCAAAATCTCATATGTCGGTACGGTGTTCTAGACAGGATTATCACAGACAATGGTACAAATCTGAATAACACAATGATCACTGCATTATGCGAACAGTTCAAGATTTATCATCACAATTCATCTCCCTATCAGCCGAAGATGAACGGTGTTGTTGAAGCTGCGAACAAAAACATTAAGAAGATTATTCAGAAAATGACAGTCACTTACAAAGACTGGCATGAGATGTTACCGTTTGCGCTGCATGGATACCGTACGACGATACGTACTTCAACTGGGGCAACCCCATTTTCTTTGGTTTATGGCATGGAAGCTGTTTTGCCTATGGAAGTTCAGATCCCGTCTCTAAGGATTATGAAGGATGCAGGTTTGAATGAAGATGATTGAATGCAGACCCGACTTGATCAACTCAATCTGATCGACGAAAAGCGACTTGCGGCTATATGCCATGGTCAGACGTATCAAAAGCAGATGATCAAGGCCTTCAATAAGAAAGTCAAACGTCAAGTGTATCAAGTCGGAGATCTAGTAGTCAAGCGGATTATCTTGCCGCAAAGTGATCCCAGGGGCAAATGGACTCCTACATATGAAGGACCATTTGTGATCAAGAGCATATTTTCTGGTGGTGCAATGATTCTGACCACCATGGACGGCGAAGATTTGCCGCACCCTGCGAACGCAGACATAGTCAAAAGATACTACGCATAAAATAACCCGACAAGTCGAAAACCCGAAAGGGCGGCTTGGGCAATAATGGGCATCCCGGTGAACCGAAAACCCGAAAGGGCGGTTCAGGCAAAAATTAGGGATAAAAACAAAAAAATCTGTACACCCGGCAAGTTGAAAACCCGAAAGGGCGGCTTGGGCAAAAAGGGGTTTCCCGGTGGATCGAAAACCCGAAAGGGCGATTCAGGCAAAAGTTAGGGAATTAAAGCGTATGGCTATGTCTCGTCGGATCACTTCAAAGACAGTCTCTTCATCAACCGGTTCCAGGTTTCTGATCGATCCAGCCATCGTCAAACGAAGCATTGAATGGACAGATGTTCAGAGTTGTGAAAGCTACAGCAGAATGGAATCCCATGGAATTATTTCACATAGCCATCTTTATTTTGTATAAATTTTTCAAATATTTACGACAAGATCCTCTTACTAGGATGATTGTCTCCTTTGTACAAATATACCCAAAGAAAATCAATACAAATACTCTTCCCAAAATTTGTGTCATTTCCCTTTTTCTTTTTCTCTTGCACTATTTGTTTTATTTTGAGAAACGTCCAATGTTTTGTTAAATAGGCATATGCATTTGAAACATGATCACTTCCTAATTGAACCTAAGAAAAGGATTACTGATAGGATGAAAGTACAAACGGATATTTTGACACCCTTTCAAAGGAAATCCCTCAAGATCTGTAATCCATATCCCTGGCAAACCCTGAGGTCTATCTCCAGCAGACCCTCGAAGCTTATCCCCAGTAAGGTTCTGAAAGGGATTCCCCGTAGAGTACGGACGTCCCTTCCGAGTTTTATTCAAAGTTATTCCTCACAAAGGCTTATAACTGGGTTATCCTCAGCTAACAACCAGGGGAGATCGCGCTCACCCAAAATTCTTCCCATCCCCAGCGGAGTTCCTCAAAATTCCCCCAACAATAACTTATCAATACTATCCCCGGAGGAGTTTATCTTTGCAAATCCCCAGCCAGAAAATCTTCCGGAAATCATTTTCCCTCAGAGTTTAAGCCTCAGTATCCCCAGCAGATCAAAAGTTTCAAATGGACAACCCCCAGCGGAGTCAGACTTTCAAACCTTCTCCCCACAGAGTTTTAGGAAGAAAACCTTGAGTTCCCCAGTAAAATCTCCAGAGATACTTCTCTCCAAGCTGAAGATTCTCAATCTGGCCTCCCCAGCATTAAGTCTACTAGTTTGGTACTCCCCAGTAGAAGACTTCAGGAATTCCCCAGAAGATTGGTATACAACCCAAGCTCCAGGTTCCCCAGCAACGACCCAGGATTTATCTTCCCCGTCAGCAGTCAGGATACTTCTATCCTCCGCTATCCCAGATTCATCTATCCTGTGCAAGACAGCTCTCCAGCTTACATGCACATCCATTTACATTCATAACACAAAATGTACATTGTATCATGCATCATAACATTGCATACAACTAACTCTTTGCCTTTTCAGGTAAGATCAGTCGACAGACTAAAATCATTCAAATCTCAAGATTTCTGAAAACAGTTCACGGGTTCTCCAAGTAAACGGATGTTAACCTATCACTTGTTCAGATTCTCCTCAAGACTTCTGAAAACAGTTTATGGATTCTTCCCAACAACGGATGTTAATCTATCAGCTTGTTCAGATGCACCTTTGAATTTAGTTTACGGAAGCTTCCCAACAACGGATGCTGCTCTATTGCTTATTCAAATCTCAAGATTTCTGAAAACAGTTCACGGGTTCTCCAAGTAAACGGATGTTAACCTATCACTTGTTCAGATTCTCCTCAAGACTTCTGAAAACAGTTCATGGATTCTTCCCAACAACGGATGTTAATCTATCAGCTTGTTCAGATGCACCTTTGAATTAGTTTACGGACGCTTCCCAACAACGGATGCTGCTCTATTGCTTATTCAACTTCAAGATTTCTGAAAATAGTTCACGGGTTCTCCAAGTAAACGGATGTTAACCTGTCACTTGTCCAGTTTCTTCTTCCAGACTTCTGAAAACAGTTCATGGATTCTTCCCAAGTAACGGATGTTAATCTATCAACTTGTTTAGATGCAACTTCCTGAAAACAGCTTGCAGGTTCCTCCCAACAACGGATGTCAACCTATTGCTTGTTCAGACCCCCAATCCAGAAATGGTCCAAAGCTTGGACACTTTCCTAATATTCCCTTCCAGATGGCATCTTTAAGCCCATCCCCGACAAGTTTTTGTCACTCTCCCAGATGGCATCGTTAAGCCCATCTCCAAATGGCATCTCTAAGCCCATTCCCGCATCCAGTGCTTTGATGAGTGCAAATTTCCGGGCACTCTAGTGTCCAATCTCCTTTTACCCTCGAGTCACGAAAGGCAAGCTTGCCAATCTAACTCTTCAGGTCCAAGAAGATTGAACAGGGGCAACTGTTGTACCCCAAAATTTGCCCTCCCATTTCTCATTGATTTCTCCTCACAAAGCTCTTGAAGCTCAAGATCCAGTTAGGGTTTCATCTGCTCAAGACTCCTCCTTGCACTGCTAACCCCAAATTAGGGTTTGTGTTTGCACAAAGATGTTTTGACCTAAAGTGCCCAAGATGACTTTCTTGCTTCATATTGACCTCCTAAGTTTATCCATACCAAGTTTCAAGTCTTGATTCCAAATTTTGCCCAGTCAATTGGACAGTTGACCTAGAAATCAACTGTATTGGGGAAAAAGTCAACTGTGGCCAATTGACAGTCAAATCTCATGAAATTTGATCCACATCAACATTATGAACTCATATGAACCATTTGATCAAGTTTGGATCACAATTCCACAAGAAATTTGATCAGATCACTAAAAGGGTAAAATGGTCATTTTTAGGGTTTTGACTGTACAGAGGCAATTTTTGACTGTTTGACCTAGCCAATGGCAAACCAAGCTCACATATGGACTCAAGGACCCCATGGAATTATCTTGACATGCTCAACAAGTTCAAAAGATCCCAAGTACACAAGATTGACAGTTGAATTTCCCAGTCAATTGATCAGTTTTGACTGTATACTGAAAAGTCAAACTTTGACTTTTTGGTCAAAATCAAGAGTCAAGATTCATTTTTAATCAAAACATGCCAAATCATGAAACTTGTTCACCAAGAAATTACAAATTGCAAGTTAGGGTTAGAAAATGGAATTTTTCATAACTTAGAATTTTTCCAAGTTATGAAAAACCCTAATTTTTTCCCAACTTTGCCCCACCTTTTCACCAAGATCCATTTGGATTCAAACAAAAGTCAAAACATGAAAGTTGTAGCTTGTTGCATAATATACAACTTTTATTCACAAAGTTTTCTCATTTGAAGCTTGTATCTCAAGTTACAATTTTTTGAATAAGAGCACTAAACCATTTTTAACTTAGTAGAATTTTAACCTATTTTGACAAGGTTTTCTACCCCACTTCAAGGCCATTTTTCATACACTTACACTTGGAATTTAAATTTTCATTTCAAATATGGATTGTAGTACATATTCCAAGCTTTCCAAAATGTCCAAGAACTTCTCAAACAACCTCATGGTTAGAGAGAATCGAATTTCACAATATAGCAAAAAACCACTTTGTTCATGACCAAGTTCCATGTCCATAACTTTGCAAATTTGAACTCAGCATGCTTTAGGCTAGATTACAGGTCCTTAAACCAAGTTACACTCCATAATTTAATGCTTGTTCATTGTGCCAAAGTGTTGTTCCATGAGTTCAAGCATTGTACACAAGATTGATCCATTTTTAGATAAAGTGAATTAGTCATTTTGGTAAAAGTTTACTTTATGTCAATTTAGAAATCCAACAAGTACAAGCTAAATCCTTTTGGCACAAGATTATGGACAAATTGCTCTGATCAAGAGAGGATTATGCAGCATATTAGGAGGCCCCCTACATGCCTAGAAAGCCAACTTGCTTTTGTTGCTTAAGAAAGAAGAAAAGTTGCATAACTTGTAAGAACTTCCATCTCAGCCTTAGAACAAGAAAGCAAATATTGTAGACACATTCCAAACATCCCAACCAAGCTTTTGCACGAATCTTTGACCTCTCAAACACTCTCCATCTCAGAAACACCACCAAACTGCTCAAACAGGGCAAGGCCTGCAGTTTGAGTGCCATCTCTCAATCCCTTCAAGCATTCTTGTCCAAACTTGTTCCTCTACCTTCCTTACAACCTATGCAAGCTATCCAGAAGCTAAGACACGATCTGTAATTGCTCTAACCACTTCCACCATTTTCACATCTTTGACTTGCAGGTGAAGTTCTACAGCTTGATTCAGAAGCTTTCAAGACAAAGTAAACATTGGAATAGCATCCCTGGACCTCAAGGAAGCTTTTCCAATCATCACCTTGCACTGAAAGTTCCTCATTCTCCAGATAGAAGTTCAACTGAATAGGTAAAATTTTGAACTCGTATCTCTCTTATTATGCATCTTTAGTCTTAAGTTTGTGAAGAAACAAGGTTCTACTCATAGCCCTGAGCATGTACATAGCTTTACATTTCATTTCTTTTGCCTGAGTTGAGGGAATTTAAGCTTTGAAAATGGCAGAAAGTTTAGGTCAAGATTTGGGATTGATAAAATTCTCTCTCATTTCTGAGAGTTAGGATGAGCTTTTTATATATTTGGAATCGTGATGCAATGCTTGACATGTTTTGTGTTGAAAGTTTGCGCAAAATCTCAAAGAATCAGGATGTTTGAATCTCTGTAACAAGGCGCGTGTTTTTGGCCAAAGGTTGAAGAAGAAGTGGATTGGGCTGGGCCTGTATCATTTTGCTATCCACACCATTTTTTCTGTTTCACACCCCTGAGCCCATTTGCTTCATTTTTTAATATTTTTGACTTTTTCTTTTTTTGTTTGACTTGTTTATTTTTTCTCAGCATATTAAAATTTTGAAAATAATTTTCTCATCATTTTTGATTTTTATTTGGTATTTATTTGATTTTCTTTTGATTTATACATATATGTATATATATTATTATTTAGGACAAATAGAAAAATAGTGTAAATACATTTTCATTTTCATTTTTTATTTTATATTACCCTCTGAAAATATTTCATATGAAAAATACTATTTTCTAAAAAAAATATTAAATATTATTATTATTGTTTATCCATAATACATATTTAAAATAATGTAAATATAAATACATATTTGTTAATATACTTAGAATAAAATATCAAATAATGTACATATTTTATTTTTTAATATTTAATACTAAAAAGGGCCTTTTTATAAATATACCATATTTTATTTTATTTTTGTATGTAAATAATAAATATTATGTGAATTAATTAATTAATATACATTTTGATTAAAATTAGGGTTTTTGCCCTAAATATGAAAATACTCAAAAATAATACCTTTTTATTTTCTTATTTTATTTTACATAAACAACATTTTTTCATACATATAAAAACTTTCTTTTTGCATTTTGCATATTTATTTAATTTCTATTTAATTGTGCAATTTATTTACCTTGTAAATATTCAAAAATGATGTAATAATTTAGATTTAAATTCTTGTCTAAATATTCCCCATTTGTAAATTTGTACCCCCCCTCCCTATATTACTATGTTGTAATAGCGTAGGAATTTAAATTTCGCACTTTATACGCTTTCTAATTATGCCATGTTAGAATTAGGGTTTGCACGCGAAAAACGATAAAAAATAGTTTGACCTAATACAAGATAAATGAGCATGAAAATAAACAACACATCTCACACTTGCACCCCTAGGGTATTCCATTTTGTTGCCTTCAAATAAATGGGCCATATTGCATGTTGAATTTCTTTGGGCAAAACAAACAATTTGAATGATCATAGTCCCTCGATAAAACTTTTCAAAACAAACAAAAACAAATGATCAAGTCCCTTAAAGAAAATTGCCCAAAGATCTTTAACACTATTACAATTATGGTCCAAACGATGACCCGCGCCTGTCCCTCTCACCTCCTAAGACAAGATTGTCCACCAAATGCAATGGTGGAACAAAATTGTCAAAAGGGCTTAAAACATGACAAAAATCTTTGAGAAAGCTTTAGGGTAGATAAACTCTTAAGTACTTGTCAATTTGCAAAGAAAACACTTGCCTAATTTCCAAACCCACTTCACAAACACCTTCAAAATCAACTTTTCAAACCCTTGAAACATCTTTTTAAAAAGATAAAACACCTTTTGTAAAACATTCGAGTAAAGAATTGTTACAAGGTTAGCCTAGCACAAGGCATCTTTTCAAAACATTTTCAAAACCACACACAAAGCACCATTTCAAACAATTGAAAACTAAGGCAAGTTGATCTAAGCAAGTACCTAAGAGCCCATGGATAACCATGGATAGAAGGGGTGCTAATACCTTCCCCTTCTATAATCTACTCCCCGAACCCAAGAAAAAATCTCAAAGGTTTTTGCTGTGCTTTTTAAACCTTTCCTTAGGATAAAATAAAAAGTCGGTGGCGACTCTTGCTCAACCGAAACATTTGCGAAAACAAACGCAAAACCATAGTCAGTTCTCCCACCGTATCACACTTATGCACTAGTAGAACTGGAGGGGAGAAGGCATTGGAGGATGGTTAGCAGGCGGTAGGAATTGAATTGAGAGGGGAATTGCTGGAGTTTAGATGATGCGGTGAAGGTTTGGTTTTATGGTGAGGTTGCTGTGAGTAGAAAAGGAAGAACTGAAGCGGACGGGGGGTGTTAAATGATGAAGCACAGAGACGGAGGTATGGTCGCAGAAGGAGGTTGCAGAAGGTGGATATGAGAAGATTAGGGAACTAGATATGGGGCACCGAATGGAAGGTGAGGTGGTCTGAAGGTTGTTGTTCAAGGTGAGTGAACAGAGGGAATTTATGTTTCATTGGAATTTTTATATGCTTGAACAACTAGCTATATATATTTTTTGTGGTATTTTTTTTGTAGTTTTCTCTACTTCTTTCATCCATGGATTGAACAGATTTTTATATTTCTCCCCCCCCCCCCCCTTTTCTTATGTATTCTCGTCTTTGTATATATAATCAGAATGAATTTTTTTGGGGGTAAAATTTGTGAGTCTTGGACAAAATGTGATATGCTGATTTTTCCTTTTTGATGCAGGATTTGCATTTTCTATTTTTGTGAAAGTTTAGACTGTTTTTGGACAGGTTTGACAGGAGCTTTTTGGCATTATTATGCAGTTTTTTGCAGCATTGCAGCATGGATGATGCAGAGTTTGGAGCAGCATACAGTATGGATGATTTTGAAGCAAGGTTTGGACTGATATGCAGAGTTTGGAGCAGCTGATTTACGGACAACATTGGTACAAGTTATGGAGCAATTTTGATGCATCATGAAGCAAGGAAAATGGGCTTGAAAATAATAGCATAGACTTAGACTTGGTATTTTGAAGATTGATGAAGGATAGTTTAAAATAGGCTTCAGGATTTGCAATGTTTTTCATGTGATTTTGTGGCTATAGTATTTGTAATGGGATATGAAATTTGTAACAAGTCTTGAATTTGGATGTAACTTTAAATATTTCATTTGAGTTTGGAATGGATTTGTCTTGAAATTTTTTGAAATTGCAAACTTGAAATATGCCTAAAAATTAACATGATGCATTCTCCACTTTTGAACTAAACATGACAAATATCCTTGAATCAATGATCTTGAAATTTTCTTTAAAGTTTGTATCAAATTCTTGAATTGAATAAGAACTTTTCCTTAGAAATAGTCCTTGTAGAATTGATGGACTTTTGTGAACTTCTCTTGAAGAATATTTGCAAACTTGTCATTAGTACTTGAGTGAACAAATAGTATCTTAAGAGCCTTGGTAAAAAAGTTCATCATAATTTGACAATCACTTATGCTCAAATGCAAGTGACTTGAAACAAGCGCCAAACAATTTAAAGAATCCTTAAACTCATCATCATGTGTCATGAACAAACTCATCATAAAATTCAATATCTTTAGAGAACAATTATGGCATGAATTGTGGCTTGGAGGTTAAGAATATTCTAGGTTATGAAAATGACCTATAACTTTTCAATAAATTCCATAGCCTTCAAAGCATAATATGACAACATGCAAAAAGAACTGTCTCAAAATATTGGAAATTTATGATCCTTTGAACTTGATCTTGAAAAAGTTGGCTTTTTTTGGTCGAAGTGCTTTAAATCATCTCACATAGCCTGATCTTTCTTCGCATTCTAAAGCATCTTGATACACATGTAAACCAGTGATGATGAAATCTTGATTATTCTCTGAGGAAGTTGTGGAGAAGTTTGAGAGGTTAAAACCGGCCATATTTCGTGCCCTTAATTTCTTTGAATAAAAATGCCAATGAAGATGGGATCTTAGGTCAAAAATTGGGGTACAATAGTCTAGCTACTAACCTAATTAGTATAAGTCAATTGTGTGATCAGGGCCTCAAAGTCAACTTTACAAACGTTGGATGCGTAATAACAAATGAGAAGAATGAGGTCATCATGAAGGGTAAAAGATCAAGAGACAATTGCTACTTGTGGAGTTCAAAAGAAACAGGATGCTCTGCAACTTTTCTGAGGGACACGAAAGTTATCGAAAGGAATATGAAGTCAAAGCAGATGTTGTGTGCTTACAAAGTCATACAAGATGTTAGGACATTGTCCTATGACATCTTGGGAGAAACAAAAATTTAAGAACCGGGTGCTCAACATAGTATGATTAGACTTTTGAGAATCAACTTACAGGGTGCGAGGAGTAAAGAAAAAAATAAAGAGGTAAATGTTAGATGTGAAAACATTAAAAAGGTAAAAGTGACAAAGCAGAGAAAATTATCACAATTAGTGATATCTTTGTTGGACAGACATTTTTTCAACTTATATGACTCTAACGAATACTTAAACCCATTCCTTCTCAACCTAGGATATTTGGCACACCATTTATATCAAATAGATTGTTTTCTCAAAACTGTTGCTTGCATTCAAAAGAATTTGTTAGTGTGGTTGAACATCTTTGTCTCAATTACTAATCCATTTCAGCAAAGGTTCACAATGCCTCAACTTCATTTATCTAACTCCTTGCATGCTTGATATAAAGACTGTGGTCCATCTCAATCGAACCCTAGGGTTGAAGGTACCAATGAGGAGATAGACCCTTCTGACCTAGTTTTAGATATTATTCCTTTATCGATCGTCCCAGCTTTCACTAGACATGAAGCAAGGCCTTATGCTTCTAAAGATATCAAATGGTCTGATAAGTATCCTATCTCTAATATTGATAAAGAGATGATAAATAATGAAATAGAAAAGGGATATGAGAAGAGAAGCCTTATTGGACTTGTTACTGTTGATGAAAACCTATCTGAGGATGAGAGTGGTAATCTTGATATGGGACAGAGGAAATTTTTGACAAGAGTGTTAAAAGAAGTTGGCGTAGATGTTGAGTTAGATGCTTTAACATTTAAAGAAGTAGGTACTACTAAGAAAGTTAAGGGGAGGATTAAAGAATTTGCCCCTGATCAAGCTATTTGAGAGAGACACAATAAGAAAAGGGCTGATGTTATGGTCAGAGATGTGATTGAGGTTGAAAAGTTAGAATCTGATGAGAAACCCTTTATCAAAATATTGGCTCCAAGTATAGCCAACAAACTCAAAAATAGGAAAGGAGAGGATATGGTGATGGATTGCTCTCCAACTATAAAGGATCAAAGAGAGGCTAAAAATAACAGTTCTCCAAAGACTTTCAAGAAAAAAGATCCCATTGGTCCCCCAAAGCCATAGATTAAAGGTGTTGTACCAATTAATAAAAGGAAGGTGGTTCCTTCCAGTGATTCTAAATATGATGTTGAAGAAGATGCCCAAGACATCATCTTTCACAAGAAATTTGCTCGTAAGAAGACCTGTTCTGTTTCTCAAAAGAGCCCAGTTATGAAGAAAGCTCCCTTCAAGTCTAAAGAACATGGTGAGAAATTTAAATATGTGGGTAAGATAAGGGTAGCACTGGAGAGAAAACTTGGAAAGAATTTTGATAAATGTCCTGATATTGTGAAGTTGATAAAGGATGCTTGCCTAATAAAATAGTCACAAATATTGATCTATGTTATGAGAAGCTGGTCAAAGAATTTGTTGTTAGCATTCCTGATAAGTGCAATGATGAAGAGAGTAGAGACTATGGAAAGATCGTGGTCTGAGGTAAATCTGTGAACTTTCCCCAAGGATGAGTAACATATATATGGAAAGAGAAGAAGAACCTCAAGCAGAAATTGTTGTAACAGTTAATCAAATATGCAGTGAAATTATAGGAGGATAGGTGCAACATTAGGGTGAGAGTGGAAAATTTTCATCAGGTAGTGTTGTACCCCAAAATTTACCCTCCCATATTTCTCAATACATGTCAAGTGAGGGACTCAAATTGCTAAAGGCAGTCCAAGAGTTGACCAGACAAACTCTCTCCTAAGGCAATTTATCTCAAATTAGGGTTTCATGGAGATGCTTGAGTCCCAAGGATCCCAAATGCTCACCATTGTCCTAATATATTCTCAAGATCATCCATGTCAAGTTTCAAGCCTTACAGAAGAAGTTTTCTCAGTCAATTGCTCAAAGGCACGAAAATCGACTGTGCTACAAAAGTCAACTGTAGCTCACATTCAGTCAAACTTCAAGTTTTTTGGTAAACATCCTCATTTTGAAGTATCATTCATCATTTGATCAAGGGTTGATCATGATTCATCAAGGATTGCTCACAATTCATCAAAACCCAAAAGTTGCTAAATTAGGGTTTTGTAGGAAAAGTCAACTCAACTTTGACCAAGCATAACTTTCTCATACGTTATCATAAATGACCCATCCAAAGCTCATTTTGAAGAGGATGCAAATACCTACAATTCATCTTCATCCCCAAAATTCAAAATATGCACTCACAAAAAGATATGAACTTTGACATTATAGGTTATTTTGAAAAGTCAACAAAAAATCCTTTTGGGTCAAGGCTTCATACATGAACATGGAAGACTCAATTGAGATGAGACCAAAGGGGTTGCTTAGAGGACATCCTAAGCTTTCTAAAAAGTCCAAGAACACCTCTCTAGGGTCAAAATTGAGAGAGTTATGCATTGTCAAAGTTGGCAATTTTTGGGAAATTGTCAATTGTCAACATTGATCAAAATTGCATTTTTTTTCCACATGGGCCCATCTTTTAAAGATTGCATCTCATTCCTAGCATAGTCCACGACCTATGGGACCCTTCATGCTTTGTTTATTTATTTATTTAATTTATTTTGATTTTTATTCATTTAAAATTCAAATAAAATCAAATAAATCCAAATAAATCATATAATGTGTTTTAGGGATGATTTTTGCATTGAAGGAAGATCTTATGTGCTGTCAAATAAGAATCAATTCATGCAAGACTGATTTGGATGGAAAAAGATTGAATTGAAGCAAATTTAGAAAGATATCATATGCCATGAAAGACCAAATCAAATCTTCATAATGGGCAAGATTCAATTCGTTTTTGTTGACCTAATATGTTGCATTACATATAGAGAAGGTATCCAAGGAAAGAGAAGAGGTTGAACAGTCGTGCAGAGAAAGAGTGAAACTAGAAAATTTCAATAAAAAGTGGTGATCCAATTTCAATCCTAGAGGCCAATTCGAGTCATTCTCACAATACCAACAGATTCCTAGACATCTCCAGAAGGGATTTCAAACAATTGCAAGTTTCTCACGCTTGGAATCAAAGGTACAGAAGTCACGGTTTGCCTAAAAAATTCGTTTTCATTTTCATTGATTTATACATCATTTGCACGTTTTGATTACATATTCTTGTTCCTTATTGAGTTTGCAAGCTAATCATTCTATTCAATTGCGTTTTTGATGACTATATGTAAAACTGCCACCGCTAGGGTTTCTTGTTTAGTTTTAGGGCTTTGCAATACAGGTTAAATTGGTTGTTGATTCTGGTACCATGATGTTGTACCCCAAAATTTTCCCTCCCTTTTTCACAAGAAATCACAACCCTAGGTTTTTCTCAGATTTTCAGGATTGGCTCAGGAATCAATCAGACAGATTTTTCTTTGGTAGTAGATCAAGAATTAGGGTTTTTCTCGCATTTCTCAGAAGAAACTGAATTCTCAGAAATTCAAATTAACTGTCACATGTTTTCACACTTTTTAAGCCTACTGAAAGATTACTGGTTGTTCTCAAGGATTGTTTGTCTGGGATAAAGAGATGGGAGCTGAGACTGTCATTTGGAATATTTAGGTTTTGTCTGATCCATGTTAACCAGATAATGTGTGTCTGTTAAGACACTTGCTTTGTTAATGGAATGAAACGTTTGCTTGTTTATTGGAATACACAATGCGTATTTTGATTGGAATGTTGTTGCAAGGTTATGAGATTGCAGAGTTATTGGATTACTTAAAGTTTAAGTTATCTGTATTGAAATTATTGGAATGCAGTTTCAGTTATTTTAAATCAGGAATCTTAAATAATCAGTGAAGACTTGAAAGAAAAATTGCAAGATATTGACAGTAGAAGATTTTATTGGATATCAATTTGTCTCACAAAGATTATTCATTTATTTCAGATGTTGATACAAAGATAAATTATTATTCATATGCTTTAGGTTTTTACAACTTATAGTTATTGAAAAATAAATTATTACAATCAATGGAAAATATATCAAAGAAAAAAGGTCTAAGCCTAAACTTCCATTGCTCCCGTGCTCGCCACAAAGTCTTTGGTTTCCTCTGCTTTGTCACCGTCCAATTTACGCTCACATGAAAGAAAGACGAAAATGGGAATAGTGCAGTTAATTAATTAGAATTTCCAAAGCAAAGAGAAAGAAAATTTTTCATCATTAAAGTTTGCCGTTTGGAATCAGAGTGCTATTTTTCATCACGTTTTTATTTTACTCTTTGCAAATCACAAGAAGATTGCTCTTCTTGGTTCACAAAGAGAAAAATAAAAAATGCAAAAGAAGAGTGCAAAAGAAAATTTGTTCAAATGCAAACATAAGCCAAAAGCACAAGGCAAACTGCCTTACATAACAAGGCGCCAAACTGAAAAACAAAACAGCATGACAAACCAAACATAAAGGCAAACTGAAGCATTGTAACAAAAACCAAAATTGCAGCAAACTCAACATTGCAAGCAAAACAAATATTGTTCAAATGCAAATAAGGCCAACTGGATGCAAACTAAACCAAGGCAGCACAAGTATAAACAGCAGCACAAGTAATGCAGTTAGAAAGTACAAGTGCAGACAATAGCAGGCCAAAAGTAAAATGCAGGAGGTAAACCATATAACAAGCAAAAGGCTTGTCATATCTTTTTCATCATTTTCCAGCAAATAGGCAAACTTTTCAGAAAAATGAAAAAGCAAAAACTGCTTTCTCATTGAGAGAAAGAGAGAAAAGATATCACCTTTTTGGAGATTGTACAGTTTGGCAAGATCTGTCACAAGTTGTAAAACAAAAGCCAAAGGAAAAAAGACCATCAAACAACAAGAAGTGGAAAAGAGAACATTTTGGTCAAAAAACTGCAACAAGTACCAAAACTGTATAACAGTTTAAAACAGCACAACCTGTTATAAAACTACCACTCTCCCAAAAACCTGTTGACAGTTTTTCACACAACAGCCAAAAACCATATAGCAGTTCAAACCACAAACTCCAAAATATTAACAGTTTCAAAAAGAACCAGCCTGCTAACCAAAATCCCCAACCTGTTATAAAACTCAAACATCATAGAAAACCTGTAGAAACAAAGAGCCACAAACCAAAATTGTACACCAATTCCCAAATAGAGCCAAGCCTGAAACTGCCAAATCCAAAACCTGTGTAACAATCAAACAGAAAATCCCAAGAAACTGCATATCAGTTTCAAACAACCTCAAAACCTGTGTAACAATCAAACAGAAAATCACAAAAACCTGTGCAAAACATTTCACAAAACTCAAAACCTGTCCAACATTTCAAAATGGCCTAACAGTTTCACAACAATCCCAACCCTGCTATCAAACTAGCCAAGCCTGAAAACTCACAAGACAAATAGCCAAAAAACTGCATAACAATTTCCAAACAAACAAGCCAAACCTGCAGTTCTCAAACAAAGAGCTAGTAACCAAAACTGCAAAACAGTTTCCAAACAAACAATCACAAAAAACTGTAGTTCCAAAACAAAACTGTATAACCAAACTGCACAATCAGTTCAAAAACAAATCATAAAACTGCTAACAGTTTCAAGCTACAAAGCTCCCAACCTGCATATCAGTTTCAAACATCACCAAAACCTATACAAAAATTCCCAAACCTTGTGAACCAACTCACAGAACAAAAATCACACAACCTGCATAACCATTGTCCAAACCTCTTAGCAGTTCAGAAATCATCATCACCAAACCAACTTCCATTTTTGCAAACAAGCTTCAGAAATCAACAAATCCAAAATTACAGATATCAAAGTTTCAGAATAAAGCATCATCATAGTTCAAGAGAGAGGAAAAGAAATATCAAAGGTTTCAGAAGAAGAAAATAATACCAAACAATCAGAAGGTTTCAGAATAAACAGTCATCATCAACCAACAACAAAATCAGAAGCAAACCGTCATCATCTGTCCTCGCACCTCTAGCCACCAGGGAGCTCCATCTCACCTTTCCTCCATTCTTCATAGAGAAAGTCTCATAGGTATGACCATTTCGTACCTCTTTGTTGCATCTCAAGCATACAATACCATAGATTAATAAAACTGTAAAATCAAACAAGCTTGAAAACTGAAAAATGCTAAATCAAAATAAGACGAACCATACCGTTTCACCAAAGCCACTGATCATTGAGAGGATGTGAGAAGTGAGGATGCTCCGGCGGCTTAGGGGAGGGGAAGATCAGTGCATTTGAGGCTGAGAAAGATGAAGAAGAGAAAACGAAGAGTACGACGCCGCTGTGAAGAATCACAAACCCTAAATTTCTGAAAACCCTAACAAAATGTTACAAAACTTAAACATTGGGCATGTCCTCCCATCAAGTCATAAGCCCATACATAACTGTTGGCTCATACCCCCTCCATTATGACTTTTTTGTTTTCTTTTATTTTTGTTTTGGGCCTAACCTCAAACTTTCAAACCCTAAGGCCCATTTTTACTTGTTTTTATTTTTTATTCAACTTAATTTATTTTATTTCTTTGTGTTAAAATAATATACTAACAATTATTTCTAAAACTTCATTTCTTTTTGTAAAATAAATTGGATTTTTTTAATTAGTTTTATTTAAATCATTTTCTTTTTTATTACACATAATGAAAATACTAATCATTTTCTTTTTATTTTTCTTGCGCATAATGAAAATACTAAAAAAACTAAACTTTTAAATTGATTTAATTAGTTTACTTCCTTTAAGCTTTTTTTTATTATTTAATAAAAAAAATAAATACAAAAAAAGAATAATAATAATTTTTAATCTTTTTAGAATAGATTTTATTTATCTCTTTTTAATAAATACATGCATTTCATAATTTATTGATTTTCTTTATTTCATAATTTGTTATAGCTTTGTATTGAATCGCGACAATTCGATTTGGTTGTAATACTTGATATTTGCACATTGTTATTCTTTTGAGACTTATCCCCATTTATAATAATTGTACCCCCATCCCCGGATTCTTTTGTAATAGCTTAGACTTTCAATTTCCGCAATTTATCGCTTTCTATATAATTTATAGTAATTAGGCGTGTATGGCAAGATTCGAAATCAATCGCTAGATGACCTAATCCAATAATAAATAACTTGAAATCAATACACTTCTCACACGTGCACCTCTAGGGTAACCTCGCTTGTTGCCTCGGAAACACAATCATGTCCCTCGTATGCGACACTCTAGAAAATGACCCTTCGATAAACAAAGATCGTTAGTCCCTCGATGACCCTCGATGTTGCCTTCGATAAAATGATCTCGTCCCTTACAAAATTGCTAGAGCATCTCACAAGTTGCTTTCAATGATTGTATGCGATGACCCGCGCCTGTCCCATTTAACATCCAAATACAAGACTGTTTACCAAATACAATGGTAAAACAACATTGTCGAAAGGGTTAAAAACGTATAGGAAAGATCTTTGAGTAAAATAGGGTAGACAACTCTTAGTTACTTGATCAAAACTTGCAAAAACATCCTTCCTATTTTCAAACACACCTCACAACACGATTTCAAAACATTTCCCAAAAACAAACTTTCAAACATTGAAATATATTTTTAAAAGAGAAACACCTTTGTATATATTCAAACAAGAATCATTACAAAGGTTTCCTAGACAATGCCTCTTTTTCAAAAGAATTTTCAAAAACCACGCACAAAGCACCATTTCAAACAATTGAAAAGTAAAAGCAAGTGATCTAAACAAGTAACTAAGAGCCCATGGAAAACCATGGATGAAAAGGGTGCTTGCACCTTCCCTTTTCATAATCTACCCCCTGAACCCAAGAAAACATCTCAAAGGTCTTTCCTGTGCTTTTTGATCTTTCCTTTGGATAAAATAAAAAGCCGGTGGCGACTCTTGCTAAACCGCACAATTGCAAACACAAAACGCAAAACCTCAAGTCAGTTCTCCCACCGTATCACACATGATACTCGTGAGGATGAGACGAGTTGATTGGTACCAGCCATGGTCATTTATCTTGCCTGTGGACAATTTTTGAGATACACAGGTTTGTAGCTACAGCGCAGCGTCCGTAGGTAAAAATATCTTGGGCTAAAAGAACGGCTGAGAGGAAGAAGATGGATGTGTGACACTCCCTGGTTGGGTGGTTTGAATCTTAGCGTGTTTTTTCCAATTACCATTATTTTTCATATATTATATTTTGTTTTCATTATATATACTGTAATTGCAAGCTTCTCAAGTCATATTTAAAGCATGTGTTTTGATGAAGACAACATGGACATCAACATTCAAAGGATGTGCAAAAAGCTTATCAACATCAAATAAAAGTCTTGAATATTATTGAAGAATTATTGAAGAATCATCAAATGTCAATATGGTATAAATAATTCTTAAAATCTTGAATATAGATGTTCACAATATGCATTCATCAACATATACATATTCCATAACTTTAAGATCAAGAAAACTTTGTTTGAAATATCTTTCAAAAAGTATTTTTGAAAATAACCCTTTAGGAACCGGTTCCTCCCTAACAAGGAACCGGGTTCCAGAATTTCTCAAAAAACATGTCCCTGGTTTTTGTACCAGGAACCGGGTTGTACCAATAGGGGAACCGATTCCTGCGTGATAATTTTGAATTCCAACTTATAACGTTCACTAAGAACCGGGTTCTGTCAGTGTCGGAACCGGTTCCTAGCGAACCAGTGCAGCTTTTACTTTGTTTTTTGAACATTTTTCAAGTGGTATCTTTTCATGAATGCATTGCAACTTTTCATATGAATTGGCATGAATGAAGAGGTTCTTATGACTTTATAAAATGCAGATTTTCTTATTTCAAACAATGCTTCAATTTTCAAATTAACAAAAACCTTCTTCATATTAACAATTTTCTCATTCATTCAAATTTGCACATAAACTTTCATGTGTTCATAATTTTGTGAAACTTGCCATATACACTTTCATTATCATTACAAGTTTCATTCATACATTGTGAATATTTATATACATTGTTGAGAATTGTTTTATCTTGAAGAAGAAGATCAATTGAAGATTGATAAATCTCTCCATATACTTCAAACTAAATCATTATATTACTTAAAGGTTTTTCCCTTACTATCCAGGATTGTTGGAAGTAAGTGTTGTGATTTGAAGAGGATTGTTCTTCATTCACATTAGTGTTTGTTTGGTCTTAAAGGTGTTAAGAACCTTTGATCACCCTATAGGTTAGATAGTAAGCATAGGTTGTACAATCATTCTAACTATAGTGAAATCTCTTTCGTGTTGGAAAGGGGACTGGAGTACTCTCGGATTGTAAGGGGAACCAGGATATATCACCGTGTTCTTTACTTTTCCGCATTTACCGCTTTCATCACCATAATCAGGAAAAGATAAAGATATAAACAAAACCTTCAAACACTTAACCAAAAATTACTACCAAGCATTCTCATAAAACCGAATAAATTTTATAAGACCTAATTCACCCCCCCCCCCCCCCCCCCCCGTCTTAGGCACTCTGAGACTTACATATACAAATAAGCAAAATAGCTCAGTTGGCAAGAAGGGATTGGAAACGTGCATGAGGACTTGGGTTCGATCCTCAGGTCCCAACCTTTGTTCATAATATTTTTCAATAGGTAATCCAGCGTGCTACATATCAGGAGGTCCACCGTACGCCATTAACATCTGGCCATCACACGCCTCTCCAGCCAGATCTAAGGCTTCCCCTCTGAAGGTCCACCGTACGCCCCAGGTCAACATGGACACCAGATCCAGTAAAGTCAAATGGGCTTGGATCATTTGGGCTCAGAATTTCAGCAATATACCCCTCTTTCAGCAAACACCACCAGGCCCGTTTACTTCTTTTTATTTTATTTTTTATCTTTTATTCTTTTTAATTTCCTTTATTTATTTTAATTCACAAATTAATTTATTTTTCATAAAAAAATAAAATCAATAATCTACAAAAAAATTAGGATTAGTTTTTTTTTACTATTATCAAATTTAATTTAATTTAGTTTAACCTAGGGAAACTTTAATTTATTTTCACAATTAAAATTAAATTAGAAAATTAGGTTAACTTTTAATTTTATTTCCTCTTTTTCTCAAATAGATAAAAAACACAAAAATAGGATTTAGATTAAATTAATTTGTTTTTTTCCTTAAATTAAAATTAATTAGAATTAGGATTTTCTTTTTAATTTAATGATTTCTTTATTTTTCTTAAATAACAAAACGTGACAAAAAAACATCTTTTAATCAATCGCAATTAGGTTTAGTCAAGGGTCAAAACCCTAGTTGCCTCGTATTTGATTCATCGCGCGCGTACTAATTTTCTTTACCAATATTGTTGTAACTGTTCATGGTTTGTAATAGTTAATCAAGGACTTTTTTACTTATCCCTTTTTCCCGGGTTTTTGGCTATGTAATTGATCCCCCTCCCCGAAGCCTTGTAATAGCGTAGATTTACTTTCTCGCATTTTAATTCTCGCAAATATTTGACTGTTTAGATGTATGCTAATAGGATTATATGACAAGAATGCATGACAATTTAATACAGTTAGAAAACCCTAATGTGCAAAGACAAATAACTGAAAATAAATCACTCGCACATATCACTCTTAGGGTATACTCTCACTTCGGTTGTCTTCGGTAAACGATCATTAAGTATAGGGTGTCTTAGTGGTTGTCCTCCTGTCTAAAAAGATTAAATGTTGCCTCGGAAATGTTGCCTCGAATATGATCTTAAGACTCTAGGGTTACTACTAAAGTGTCCTAACATTACTTTAGTGATCGTACGTCCCTTTTGAATTGCACCTTACAACTCCAACGATGGTGCTACCTATTTCTCAATAGTAGGATAGCGCTGTCTAAAGGAAACAAGAATAGAAACGATCTTTTTTCGAGTAGGTAGATGCTAGTAGGTACTTGCTCAAATCAAAACTCTTCACACTTACACATTTCAAAACAATTTTCAAAACAACTTCGTCACACCTTTGAGGACTGATACAAGGGTTATCACAAAGTTAAAACTCTTTTCAAAACAAAGCACATACACAAGTGTTGTACCCCAAAATTTGCCCTCCCATATTTCTCAAAATATTTCAAGAAAAATTCACAAGACCAACCCGGCGCGTCATATTCAGGTATTCTTTCACTAAGATATCTCTGATAACGTATTCTCAAATTCAGGTTCGGCTCAAGAGTCAATTCTTTAAAGAAGGTATCCGAATGTGTGAGTTTTCTCGAAGAAATATGGTGAAAAAGTATGCTGAAAGTGCAGTTTTTACGCGCTAAAAAATTCATAACTTGAAGATCGTGACTCGTTTTGAACCCGTTCCGGTGGCCAAAATTTCGTCTTGACATTACCTACGTTTTCATCTCTCACGGCTGGAAGCCAATTTCGATCAGAAGGTCTTCAAAAATGTGGGTTTATCAAGTATTTTCGTGCAGAAAATTTGTGACAGAAGTTTATTTGCGTCATGTTCAAAAAATCATAACTTGGTCGATTTTCATCGTATCGAGCTGGTTCTGGCGCCAAAATTTCACAAATTGAGTTGGCTACATTTTCACAGAAGGTATTGAGTTCAAACGGTATTCAAAAGGCCTTCGTTTTTTGCTCAGAGTGCGTGACATGCTGAAAATCCTGAATGCTGAATATTATTTCATCTGGGCCGAAACTTCGAAAATTCATAACTCGGTCAATTTTTATCGGATTGGACTCACATTTTTACACAAGGTCACTGACTCATAGATCTACAACTTTGCTTCAAAAGTCGAGACCAAATTATGCACCAATCAATACCAGTTTTTTATTGAAGAACGTGTCAGAGTCGACACTGGAGCCCAAAATAAGTTTGTCTGAGCTGAAACTTCAAAAATTCATAACTAATTCACCGTTTATCCGATTGAGTCGATTTTCGGACAGGAGTTAGTTCTCGATGCCGGATACATTTTGTCTTCACATTTCAACTTCAAAAAATGCACTTAAGTCCCTGCGATTTAGCCTGGAAAGTGACGAATTCAAGTGAATATTGGAGGCCCAATTGCACATTCAAAGCCCATTTGCTTTACCCTAATTTCCATTATATAATCACCTTCTTTTCACACAAACCGGAGAGGAAAAGGAGAAGAGAAAAAAGAGAGAAAAAACCTTGCCACAACACTGTTGGAATATCAAACTCTTTCAAGAATCCTAAAACCTTGAAATCCTTATTACAAATCCCTCTCTCACTACAAACAAAGCCATCACAGTTATAAACTAATACCTCACTACTTCTTCAGTAAAGATAAGGCTGACTTGATCTCCATGATCCTAATTTTCCAGTAAGGCATAAAAGCATTCAGGTCACTAATCTTCCAGTAAGGGTAAGATTGATTTGATCTCCATGATCAAAAGGGTATAACCATTCATACATGTCATATTGTGCCTAAACATTAAATTTCTTCATATGTTGGTTTTATTTGAATTTTTTATGATTTTATTTAATGTGTTCATGAGGTTCAACACTGCAGATTTAGACAGGATCCTATGCAGGTTCATTAAGGAACGTTGAGGCCAAAAGCCAAATGGCCAAAAGGCCAAAAGCCAAATGGCCAAAAGGCCAAAAGCCAAATGGCCAAAACAGAACATTTTACACATGACCCCAATACATGGCGAGGCAGACATTAAGCCAGACATTAAGGAACGTTGAAGCCAGAACACAAATGGCCAAAAGCCAAAACGCAAATGGCCAAAAGCCAAAAGCCAAATGGCCAAAGTAGAACAACTTATGCATGATGAGGCCAGAACACAAATGGCCAAACCACTCCAATTCACCTCCAATTGGGGACAGAACCCCCCTAAGGTATTGTATTTCTTTTCTTTTCTTTATTTTATTTGTTTCAATTATTTCTTTTTTTAATTAGTACCTTTAATTTAATTTATTTTCATAAAAAAATAAAACAATATAAAAATCAGAAAAAAGACAAAAAATAAGTATTTTTATTTAATGTTATTTTTTTGTAAATAAATATCACTAATTAATTTTAGCTTTGTAAAATTAGGTTTAATTCAAACATTTTTCTTAATAAACTTAAAATTGGTAGAATTAGGTTTTAATCAATTTTTATCCTTTTTTTCTTTTCTTTCACAATAATTAATTATTAAATATTATTTTTGTAATTAAATTACCATGTAAATAATTAGATTAATCTTAGGTTTAATTTTAATATGTTTTCTTAATAAATTAAAAAACAACTAGAAATAGGGTTAGATTTCATTTAATTCTCATAAAAATCATAAATCTCAAAATCTCAAAAAAAACAATTTCCTTTTCTTTTAATCTAATTAATTTAACAATTTAATTTAATTCCATTAAAAAGGGTCCAACGCCCTCGTTTCTAATTTTATTTCTATTCGCATATTTATTTCTTTTTTTCTTTTAATATTTATGTACCTCTCCCAAAGCCTTGTAAACTCGGACGTTCTAATTCCTCGCACTTTTAATTCTTTATTTTTCTGTCAAATCGGGTCCTGGAAATTTTGGCGATGTGGACCCGCGCCTTTTGTAATAGCTTAGAATCTTTTACTTTCTCGCAATATTTTAACTGTTAATAAATGCATGCAAGAATGAATGATAAAATAAAAACAAACGCATAGATCACCCATGACATGAATAAGACAAAAATAAATGAACATGACACACAAATTACACACCACCCCTAGGGTACGCCTCACTGTTGCCTTGTCTCGAAAGGTGATCGTCGAGTAGAGGATGTCTTAGTAAGTCCTCATGATCCGGGAACCTGGCATGAGGGTAGCTTCTAAGGTGTCTTCCCATTGCTCTGGTGATCACCATGTCCCGAACCTCGAATTGACCCGAACACCTCCAACGGTGGTGCTACCTACCTTTCAATGGTGGGATGGCACTACTTTAAAGGACATCTACACAGACGAATTCCTTAGGGTAGGTAGGTTCTCGTAGATACTTGCTCTAAATTTCAAAACAAATCAAAAATACTTTTCACACCGACACCTTTTCAAAAAGCTTTCGAAAGCAATTTTTCAAACACTCTTGAGGACTGATACAAGAGTCGAACTGGAATTTTCAAAGAAACTTTTTAAAAACCCACAATTGAAAAGCAAACAAACCATTTTTGAAAACACAAATGAGCAAGTATCTAAGAGCCCATGGATAACCATGGATAGAAAGGGTGCTAACACCTTCCCTTTCTGTAATCTACCTCCCGAACCGAGAGCAATCTCTTTAAGGAATTTTTCTGTGCTTTTGTCCTTTCCATTTGGAGAAAATAAAAGACGGTGGCGACTCTTGCTTCCGCGACATTTCGCGAACCAGCGTTAAACAGTCAGTTCCAGATCCACCGATCACAGAACTGGCGACTCTGCTGGGGATATTATTTTAAAGTGAGGTGTACCTTAGGACTAAGATCACTTGTGTTTTCAATTGTCTGAATTGTTTGCTTTAAATTGTGGGTACTGTCTTGGGAGTTCTATAGATCCTAACCCGGATCTGGGGATACCTTCTTAGAAAGTAGCAACAAGGCTGTGAGGGAACTGTGCGGGGTATACCGACATGGTTGAAACAGTCTGCTACGTTGATGTGGCACTTTGGTGTGTACCGGTAACCCTTGAGTTCAGTCAAGGAGAGTACGGGGCCTCCGCGTGGTGTCATGAAGCATCAACAGACCTTAGGAACCTTAATTGAACTATCTTGGCCTCTTTAGGGTAGTGAGATAACTGACTTTGGTGCAGTCCGAGGTTGGTTGATACTCGATACTACACTCAATTGAGGGTTGCTTTCCTGGAATATTTCGGTCGCCAGTTCAGTGGCTAAATCGAAACGATGAACAATGAAAGCAATCCAGTGATATTGGGACCCTTAGAACCCGGTTACTTCTAATAGGACAGGTTGAGCCCACCAACTTCAAGAGGGTAATACCCAGACCCCATGCTGGCCTGAACTCTAAGGGTTTCTCTTGTGTGACTTGTGTGCCTTCGTACTTGACTACTTGCATGCTTGTTATCTGACACATGAACTACTTGCAGGTTTGGTCTATAGTCCTTAATCTGGACTCATGACAAGGTTTACTAAGTCTCTTGCAGGTTTTGTTTATAGTCCTTAATTGGGACCCCTAACAGAGTGTACTGAGTTTCTTGCAGGTTTTGCTTGTAGTCCTTAATTGGGACTCATAACAGGGTTTACTAAGTTTCTTGCAGGTTTTGTTGATAGTCCTTAATTGGGACTCATGACAGGTTTTACTTGAGTTTCTTGCAGGTTTTGGCTTGCAGTCCTTAATTGGGACTCATAGCAGGGTTACTTACATTACTCCATGCATACCATAACATCATACCATTGCATACATCCTAACCCATTTCAAGGATCTCAAGGGCTTGTGGTGCAGGTCATGGTGAATCAGTTATCCCAACAAGGGGCAAAGAGGATTTATTTTCCTCTAAGCCAAGGTTGTCAGGGGCTATGACCCACTAGATATGGTGAGCTTTGACACTTGAAGAAGGTTCCCCCAACCAAGGTTGTTTGGAAATCAAAACCAGACATGATGACTAAAGTCAGGGGCTATGACCCACTAGATATGGTGAGCCTTTGACCCTTTGAAGAAGGACTCTCAACAACATGAAGTTCCTTCAATCAAGCCACCGGATTCAAATGCTAACAATCTTCTTGTTTACCCTGCGAGGTCCTTGAAAACATTGCATGCATATCATACATATCATTGCATAACAGGTATCCTTGTTGCAGGTCACTTACCTTTCTCGCTGTTTATTTCAGCAATGGCTTGCCCACAAGATAACCAGGACTTTCTTGCTCATGAGACTCGGTTCGGGGAAACCCTCCTGAATCTATCCAAGGGGCAGGAGGAGCTAAGGACACTTCTCATGGAGACCTTTGTCAGGAACAGTGCTGAGGATGAAAGGCTGAAACACCTACAAGCTGAGGTGGATGCATTGAGGGTCCAAATGCTGGGGCAGGTGACTGCCATTCAAGAGTTAGCTCAAAGACGAGATGAGCTCTGGTTTCTCGTCAACCAACTGCTTCAGGGTAACCAACTGGGGCAAAAGTCTAAGGGTAAAAAGCTAGTCATCGTTCAACCACCTTTGAGACAAGGAGGTAAGGGGAGAGCTCCTCAAATGGCCCCAGTGTCACAAATTCAACATCACAACCAACAAAAGAGCGAGAGAAGGCAGTTCACTCGGCTCAGCATGACCTTATCCCAGATATTGCCACAGTTGCTGGAGACCAAGCTGGTAACTCTAAAAGAAGCTCCGAAGAACCAAAATACAACGTCACCGAAGTATAACCCCAACGCCCGCTGCGCTTATCACTCTGACAGCCCGGGGCATACTACAGATGATTGTTGGAGCTTGAAAAATAAGATCCAAGACATGATCGACGCTGGAGAGATTCAGTTTAAAGTACCCAAGACTCCCCACGTGATCACTGCTCCCTTGCCAAAACACGGCTAGGATTGAGAAATTTTTGTTCATTCGAATGCTCAAGTTGCAATTCTCTTTTGTTCAAACATTTACTCATGTTAAACATTGTTATCTCATTAATGCATCGCATATGTCTGTTCTAAAACAATATATTCGTATTCACTAAATGCAAATTATTTTCATATTTTTTCCTGATGATCAACTCTTAATTAATAATTCTAAGCCTCTTGAGGGAGGATGACGAAAACGATACCGCGATCATTACAGTATGCTTTTGAACAGACCCCGCTGATGAGGTACAGACATTGTTTCAAATCCTAAATACTGGAGTTATAAGGAAGATAATCCCTCGTCAACCCCTCTGAGCCAAAGAAGTAGGAGTTTTTCTTTTCGAAAATTAAAACCCTTTATCATAACCTGGGGCAGGGTAGTCTCTCAGTTGATCCAAGTGCATAACGAATGGCACCAAAGAGGTCCTTACAAAACAAAGAAAGACAGTGATGGTCCTAAATAATCAATAAAGAAAGGCAGTCATTACTTCTCAAAATAAAAACCCATTAAGTCAAAACCTATGAAGGAGACTTACAAAACTGGGACATCCCGCTGACTGTAATCACAAAAAGAAATAGTTCAGGCAAAAAAAATAGGGATAATAATAAAAGAAAGAAGAAAGAGGTCCTACAAACCCTCAACTAAAAATGACTGCCTATTCAAAATAAGTTATCAACATCCGAATCATCACCGGAAAATCAGAGCAAAGACTCAAACAAGGTCTAACGTATGATCAGCTGAGTTTAGGTTTGGAGAACATCACGAAGAGCGGGTGGGTACAAATAAAATTTGAGCCTTTATCCTTTGTTTCTTAAACCGTGAACCAGGCCACGTTACAACCCTTAAAAGTCCTAGCTGAAGCATGGGTTAGTTCGAAAGCATACTGTTACGAAAGGTATCCTGACTCCTTAAGGCTTGCGGTAAAATAACGAGTTGACATCACGTTTTACAAACATTCATTTGTTTTATGAAAAAGAATGCATTTTCAAAATCTTCAAGACAGACATA
This sequence comes from Vicia faba, assembly GCA_948472305.1. Classification (NCBI taxonomy): domain Eukaryota; kingdom Viridiplantae; phylum Streptophyta; class Magnoliopsida; order Fabales; family Fabaceae; genus Vicia; species Vicia faba. The sequence continues at coordinate 1,306,228,906 of OX451740.1, read as the reverse complement.
GGTTTTGCATTTTTAACATAACTTTGTTTGCATATGACTTTTTGTTTGAACAGCAGGAAAATTCGCACGACGAATGCCTAATGAACAGAAGCACCTCCAATCAAGGGGCATGACATGATCATGGTCTACCATATGGGGCAATCCAATCAAGATTCGGAGAATCTCTCAAAGGCTAATAGCCTGGGGCAAGTCTCCACCTGAGTCACTTGGGGCATTCCAACAACAAATCTTGCCTGATCAAATACCTTCTGGCGGCATGACAAAATACTTCCAACAGGGGCAACTCCCCACATTCTAAGAGCATGGACATAGTCAGAAAAATACTACGCACAATCAAAGACCCGCTAGGTTGACATACCTAGGCAAAAATTAGGGCTCCCGGCGAACCAAAAGGGTTCGGGCAAAATGAAGGGATGAAATAAAAAATTCTGTACACCCGGCAAGTCGAAAACCTGAAAAGGCGGCTTGGGCAAAAATGGGTATCCCGGTGGACTGAAAACCCGAAAGGGCAGTCCAGGCAAAAGTTAGGGATCAAAGCGTACGACTATGTCCCGGCATCTTGTCATCTGCCTACCAGGAGAAGGTTTGTCCATCAACCACTATCAGCGCCTCACAGGTCTTCCTCTCATACCTCAGAAACAGGGGCAATAAAGAGTCGTCCAAGCAATCTAATTGTTCGGTCCTCCAAGGTACCAAGGTAGGTTCAGCTAAAGAACAGGACCAGTACATCTTAATTCCCCAGAGAGTAAGCCAGCAAGCAGTACATTCTTCTGCAAACAGAGTTATCAAATCTTAAGGAAGTTGAGTATCCTCCAGTAGATCTCAATACTTCCCCAGCAGCAATATTCTTAACAAGCATCCCCGGCAGTCTTGGTCTAAAGATTGTTCCCCGGTGGTATCTCAACATTCAAAGGAACCACTTCCCCAGCATATCAAAACTCCCCAGAAGAGTCCAATCCAGTTTCCCCAGGAAAGTGGGAATTTATCTCCCCAAACAGTAAGCTTATCCCTAGTAAATTCTGGAAGCTTATCCTTCGCAGAGCACGAACGCGTCTCCCGGCTTTATTCAAAGAGTTATTTCCTTAACAGGATATAACTGGGTTATCCCCAGCCAAAATCCACGGAAAGGTCGTCGTCAACACAGTTCTTTCTTATCCCCAGCGAAGTCTATCAGCACTTCCAATACAACAAGGGTATCCCCAGCAAATTATTATCACCACTCAGCAAGGCATCCCTCTTCCCACAGAGTATTGCTTCCCAGCATGGTCGTTAGAGTATCTTTTCTCCCTGCAGAATCTTCCATTTGCCAAGTTTATTCCGCAACGGAGTCATCTTCTCCTACCGGTATTCTTGCAGTTATCGTCCCCAGCGGAAGCAAAATCTATTCTTCAACATCAGCCCAGGATATGACTTCTCGGCACCCGTCAAGGATTTACTTTCCTAGACGAAAACATACATTCATAAAACATCACATACATCATTATAGCATGCATAGACGCATTATATCATACAAATCTCATTCATGTTGAGAACATCATTGCTTGATCCATATCATCCATTGCATATGACTGACCTTTACCTTTCAGGAATGATTCAGCTAAATTCTCAGTCATATTTCAAGACCTAGACCGGTTCAGTTAATCGGCTCCAAAGATTTCTTATCCAGTCCAAGGCCTTCTCTAGTCCAGCTAAATCGACTCCCAACAGATTTTTCTGATAAAGACTCAGTAGAAGTTATCCCAGGTTATAATTTCAGATGGTTCCCTCTCCGACGGTGAGTGAGGTGATAATTCCTTTTCAGATGGTTCCCTCTCCGACGGTGAGTGAGGTGATAATTCCTTTTCCTATGGTTCCCTCTCCGACGGTGAGTGAGGTGGTAATTCCTTTTCAGATGGTTCCCTCTCCGACGGTGAGTGAGGTGATAATTCCTTTTCCTATGGTTCCCTCTCCGACGGTGAGTGAGGTGGTAATTCCTTTTCAGATGGTTCCCTCTCCGACGGTGAGTGAGGTGATAATTCCTTTTCAGATGGTTCCCTCTCCGACGGTGAGTGAGGTGATAATTCCTTTTCCTATGGTTCCCTCTCCGACGGTGAGTGAGGTGGTAATTCCTTTTCAGATGGTTCCCTCTCCGACGGTGAGTGAGGTGATAATTCCTTTTCCTACGGTTCCCTCTCTGACGGTGAGTGAGGTGATAACTCCTTTTCCTATGGGTCCCTCTCCGACGGTGAGTGAGGTGATAATTCCCTTTCAGATTATAATTTCCTTTGGTTCTCTTCCCGATACTGCGAAGATGGTAATTCTCACCAAGATTTTCTCAACGAGCGTTGTTGAAGTTAAAGTCACCCAAGGTTCGCTTACCATTCCTGCTAAGGTAGTAACCATCCCTGGTTCATTCATCATCGTTTGAAGATCCAGACTCAGCTCCTGTAACCAGTCAGGACACATCTATACCAAGCATCTGAAAACCAACTCCTGCAACGTGTCAGGTAATCATTTTTTGTTTTGCAGGTATGCAGGTTCTCGCTAAGGAATCTCTTACGCGATCAACATCCAGATGGCATCTATAAGCTCATCATCCTATCCATCAACCTCTAAATGACATCTATAAGCCCATTTCCATCACACTGCTACTATGTGAGCGCAAATTTCTGGGCACTCTATTGTTCAATCATCTTCCACCCTCGGATTACGAAAGACACGTCAGCCAATCTGCATCCTCAGGTCTAAGAAGATTAAACAGGGGCAACTGTTGTACCCCAAAATTTGCCCTCCCATATTTCTCAAAATATTTCAAGAAAAATTCACAAGACCAACCCGGCGCGTCATATTCAGGTATTCTTTCGCTAAGATATCTCTGATAACGTATTCTCAAATTCAGGTTCGGCTCAAGAGTCAATTCTTTAAAGAAGGTATCCGAATGTGTGAGTTTTCTCGAAGAAATATGGTGAAAAAGTATGCTGAAAGTGCAGTTTTTACGCGCTAAAAAATTCATAACTTGAAGATCGTGACTCGTTTTGAACCCGTTCCGGTGGCCAAAATTCCGTCTTGACATTACCTACGTTTTCATCTCTCACGGCTGGAAGCCAATTTCGATCAGAAGGTCTTCAAAAATGTGGATTTATCAAGTATTTTCGTGCAGAAAATTTGTGACAGAAGTTTATTTACGTCATGTTCAAAAAATCATAACTTGGTCGATTTTCATCGTATCGAGCTGGTTCTGGCGCTAAAATTTCACAAATTGAGTTGGCTACATTTTCACAGAAGGTATTGAGTTCAAACGGTATTCAAAAGGCCTTCGTTTTTTGCTCAGAGTGCGTGACATGCTGAAAATCCTGAATGCTGAATATTATTTCATCTGGGCCGAAACTTCGAAAATTCATAACTCAGTCAATTTTTATCGGATTGGACTCACATTTTTACACAAGGTCACTGACTCATAGATCTACAACTTTGCTTCAAAAGTAGAGACCAAATTATGCACCGATCAATACCGGTTTTTTATTGAAGAACGTGTCAGAGTCGACACTGGAGCCCAAAATAAGTTTGTCTGAGCTGAATCTTCAAAAATTCATAACTAATTCACCGTTTATCCGATTGAGTCGATTTTCGGACAGGAGTTAGTTCTCGATGCCGGCTACATTTTGTCTTCACATTTCAACTTCAAAAAATGCACTTAAGTCCCTGCGATTTAGCCTGGAAAGTGACGAATTCAAGTGAATATTGGAGGCCCAATTGCACATTCAAAGCCCATTTGCTTTACCCTAATTTCCATTATATAATCACCTTCTTTTCACACAAACCGGAGAGGAAAAGGAGAAGAGAAAAAAGAGAAAAAAAAACCTTGCCACAACACTGTTGGAATATCAAACTCTTTCAATAACCCTAAAACCTTGAAATCCTTATTACAAATCCCTCTCTCACTACAAACAAAGCCATCACAGTTATAAACCAATACCTCACTACTTCTTCAGTAAGGATAAGGCTGACTTGATCTCCATGATCCTAATTTTCCAGTAAGGCATAAAAGCATTCAGGTCACTAATCTTCCAGTAAGGGTAAGATTGATTTGATCTCCATGATCAAAAGGGTATAATCATTCATACATGTCATATTGTGCCTAAACATTAAATTTCTTCATATGTTGGTTTTATTTGAATTTTTTATGATTTTATTTAATGTGTTCATGAGGTTCAACACTGCAGATTTAGACAGGATCCTTTGCAGGTTCATTAAGGAACGTTGAGGCCAAAAGCCAAATGGCCAAAAGGCCAAAAGCCAAATGGCCAAAACAAAACATTTTACACATGACCCCAATACATGGCGAGGCAGACATTAAGCCAGACATTAACGAACGTTGAAGCCAGAACACAAATGGCCAAAAGCCAAAACGCAAATGGCCAAAAGCCAAAAGCCAAATGGCCAAAGTAGAACAACTTATGCATGATGAGGCCAGAACACAAATGGCCAAACCACTCCAATTCACCTCCAATTGGGGACAGAACCCCCCTAAGGTATTGTATTTCTTTTCTTTTCTTTATTTTATTTGTTTCAATTATTTCTTTTTTTAATTAGTTCCTTTAATTTAATTTATTTTCATAAAAAAATAAAACAATATAAAAATCAGAAAAAAGACAAAAAATAAGTATTTTTATTTAATGTTATTTTTTTGTAAATAAATATCACTAATTAATTTTAGCTTTGTAAAATTAGGTTTAATTCAAACATTTTTCTTAATAAACTTAAAATTGGTAGAATTAGGTTTTAATCAATTTTTATCCTTTTTTTCTTTTCTTTCACAATAATTAATTATTAAATATTATTTTTGTAATTAAATTACCATGTAAATAATTAGATTAATCTTAGGTTTAATTTTAATATGTTTTCTTAATAAATTAAAAAACAACTAGAAATAGGGTTAGATTTCATTTAATTCTCATAAAAATCATAAATCTCAAAATCTCAAAAAAAACAATTTCCTTTTCTTTTAATCTAATTAATTTAACAATTTAATTTAATTCCATTAAAAAGGGTCCAACGCCCTCGTTTCTAATTTTATTTCTATTCGCATATTTATTTCTTTTTTTCTTTTAATATTTATGTACCTCTCCCAAAGCCTTGTAAACTCGGACGTTCTAATTCCTCGCACTTTTAATTCTTTATTTTTCTGTCAAATCGGGTCCTGGAAATTTTGGCGATGTGGACCCGCGCCTTTTGTAATAGCTTAGAATCTTTTACTTTCTCGCAATATTTTAACTGTTAATAAATGCATGCAAGAATAAATGATAAAATAAAAACAAACGCATAGATCACCCATGACATGAATAAGACAAAAATAAATGAACATGACACACAAATCACACACCACCCCTAGGGTACGCCTCACTGTTGCCTTGCCTCGAAAGGTGATCGTCGAGTAGAGGATGTCTTAGTAAGTCCTCATGATCCGGGAACCTGGCATGAGGGTAGCTTCTAAGGTGTCTTCCCATTGCTCTGGTGATCACCATGTCCCGAACCTCGAATTGACCCGAACACCTCCAACGGTGGTGCTACCTACCTTTCAATGGTGGGATGGCACTACTTTAAAGGACATCTACACAGACGAATTCCTTAGGGTAGGTAGGTTCTCGTAGATACTTGCTCTAAATTTTCAAAACAAATCAAAAATACTTTTCACACCGACACCTTTTCAAAAAGCTTTCGAAAGCAATTTTTCAAACACTCTTGAGGACTGATACAAGAGTCGAACTGGAATTTTCAAAGAAACTTTTTAAAAACCCACAATTGAAAAGCAAACAAACCATTTTTGAAAACACAAATGAGCAAGTATCTAAGAGCCCATGGATAACCATGGATAGAAAGGGTGCTAACACCTTCCCTTTCTGTAATCTACCTCCCGAACCGAGAGCAATCTCTTTAAGGAATTTTTCTGTGCTTTTTTCCTTTCCATTTGGAGAAAATAAAAGACGGTGGCGACTCTTGCTTCCGCGACATTTCGCGAACCAGCGTTAAACAGTCAGTTCCAGATCCACCGATCACAACAAGCAATTTTAAAAAGATAAGCAAGTACCTAAGAGCCCATGGAAAACCATGGATAGAAAGGGTGCTAACACCTTCCCTTTCTATAATCTACCCCCCGTACTCAGAATATCTCGAAAAAGGATTTTTTCTGTACTTTTTTCCTTTCCGATTGGATGAAATAAAAGTCGGTGGCGATTCTTGTTTACTGCGACATTTTGCAAACACAAAACGCAAAATGAAAACCAGCGTCAAACAATCGGTTCTGCCACTGTATCACAGAACTGGAGACTCTGTTGGGGAAAATAATAAGTGAGGTATACCTTATGATCTAGTTCATCATAATTGCTTCTCTTGATTGTTTTGTTTGCTTTACTTTTAAGGGTTTCGCTTGGGGTTACTATAGATCCTAACCCGGATCTGGGGATACCTTTTAGGTAAGTAGCAATAGACTGTGAGGGAACTGTACGGCGTAGACCGATACGGTTAAAGTTGTGGCTACATTGGTGTGACACTTTGGTTGGTATCGGTATCCCTTGTGGAGAAACGAGGAGAATACGGGTCCGCCGCGTAGTGTCGTTAAGCGTCAACTGACCTTAGAACCTTTAATCTCCCAACTTGGCCATTAGAAAGTAGTGAGATAGCCGACCTCGGTCTAAAGCTGAGAACTGGTTGATACTCGATGCTACACTCATTGAGACCATACTCTCGGAATAGTTTCGGCCTCAAGAAAAGATTGTGTGAGCTAAAACCATGACCGATGGAGGATGGTCAGTGATATTGAGATCCTCTAGAACCCAGTTACTTTTCTAGGACAGGTTGAAACCAACTTAACTTCAAGAGGGTATTACCTTTGACCTCATGCAAGCCTTAAACCTAAGGGCTTTGTGTGACTTGTTTGTCCTTGCAATACCTGTTATTTGTTATACCTGTGTTTTATCATGACATCATGCATCGTAACATAGCATTCATGCTTCATTACACTAACCATTTCAAAGACCAAGGGAATTTATCTTTGTTCTATTTTGCAGATCATGGCATCCGTACGTAGAAAGACTATCTGAGTCAACTTTGTGGAGATACCATCCCAACTCAAAGAGCTAGTGTCAAGAATTTCTGAAACTTCTATGTTCATTAAGAGATATGGTCAACTTCTCAACCTGGTTACTTCAAACCCTGATGAACAGATGATGAGCGTACTTTTTCAGTTCTTCGATCCCGAGCATCACTATTTCACCTTTCCAAATTATCAATTGGTACCCACCTTGGAGGAATTCTCTCATCTATTGGGCATATCCATTCTTGAACAAGTACCCTTCACAGGTATGGAAGAAGTTCCTAAGCCATAAGTCATTGCCTCAACTTTGCATTTGAAACGGACCGATATGGTATCCAATTGGGAAACTCGAAGCGGAGTCGAGGGTTTTCTAGCCAAATTTCTGATAGACCAGGCTCAACTATTCTGGGATGATTTGGATTTTCAGGATTTTGAAGATGTCGTGGCTCTTCTTATCTATGGTTTGGTTCTCTTCCCTAATCTGGATTCCTTTATAGATGTGAATGCTATCAAGATTTTCCTTTCTCGCAACCCTGTGCCTACCTTGCTCGGAGATATCTTGCACGCTCTCTATACTCGCACCACGAGGAGAAGGGGGACTTTTATGTGCTGCATGCCATTGTTGTCGACGTGATTTATTTCTCACCTCCCTAAAACTGCGCTGAAGAACGAAGAAGGTTTGGGTTGGTCGCAAAGAATAATGTCACTTGCTCATACAGATATTATTTGGTGTTCTCGGGCTATGGAAGATGTTGTTGTTATTGACCGTTGTGGGGGGTATCCTAATGTCCCATTACTTGGTATTAGAGGAGGTATAACTTATAATCCTTGTCTAGCTTTGCGAAAATTTGTTCGTGCTCGAAGAGATAGTCCCCATAGGTTACTTCTCGAGGATATTGAATTCGACTATGAGGATGATGTTAAGGGGCATTGCCGGAGGTTCATACGAGCTTGGGGAATGGTAAATAGATCTGACCCCCATGAGATGGGACCAAAGACTTCCCTTCCTATGCAGCCTTACCTCCAATGGGTCCGAGCTCGTGCCTAGAAGCTTGTGATGCCTTATGCGGAAGTGTTACCGGTGATTGTGGAACCCACTACTGAAGACAACATTCCTTACACGGTTCTCTATCCTTACATGCCCATTGATCTTGGGGAGCTACAGAGGTCTTGGATTCAACTGAAGAATGAGCGAGATACTTACAGGGAGTAGATCCACGAGCAAGAGAGGAAGGTTCTGAAGCTCACCAGGTAGCTCGAGGAGGAAAGAGTGATCAATGACTACATCAACACAAAGAGAAAACGTCCATGGGACTTTTGATTTTGCTTTTTAGTTTTAGATTTGTTTTATTTACTTCTTTGTAACGCCTTAAGGGCATTGTTGAACCTTTCAAAGTTAAGCTAATAAAAGTTTGTTTATTTTTGGTTTGCAAATTTAAATCTCCCAAAGTCTTTGAAATCATTACATGCGCATCCAATTATCATGTACATCATCACAGGTACCACTACAGGTTTCTTATCTTCTTAGCTGTTTATTTCAGAAGAAATGTCTTCCGATCAAGCCATCAAAGATCTTCAGGCACAGAACGCCCAGTTCCAACAGATGTTCATCAGTCTGGAAAAGGGGCAAGAGGATCTAAAGGCCCTCATTCTGAAAAAAGGAAAAGAAGAAGAAGAAGGTCGATATTCTGAATATGGGCAGAAGGTTTGGAGAAAGGTTGAAGCATCAAACTGATCTGACCTCTTCATCCAAAGAAGGTGAGAACCCAAAAGAGGAAAATGACCTTAGTCCTGTGATCTCTGATAATGATACTGATTTTGATGATGAGCAATATCCTTTTGACGAGGATAGGTACAAGCAGCTAGAAGACCGTCTGAGTGCTATGGAAATTCAGAAGATACCGGGTTTGAATTTCGGAGAACTGGGACTGGTATCGGGGGTGGTCATCCCTCAGAAGTTCAAGGCTCCAATTTTTGCTAAGTATGATGGAGTTTCCTGCCCAAAGCTCCATCTTCGCTCTTAGGTCAGGAAGATTCAACCCCACACTGCTGATAGAAATTTGTGGTTGCATTTCTTTCAGGATAGTCTGTCAGGGACTCAGCTTGAATGGTTCTACCAGTTAGAAGGGGCTAATGTCCGAAACTGGGAAGATCTTGCTGCTGCTTTCTACAAGCAGTATCAGTATAATGCCGACCTTGCTCCCACTCGTACTCAGCTCCAGAGTATGTCCATGGGTGTAGGTGAAGGTTTCAAAGATTACGCTCAGAAATGGAGAGATTTGGCTGGCAGACTTCAACCCCCTTTGTCTGATAGGGAGTTGGTTGATATGTTTCTGGGGATGCTGTCTGGTCCATTTTTCAATCACTTAATCGGCAGCTCGTCGTCTGGTTTCACCGAGTTGATTTTAACTGGAGAAAGAGTGGAGGTTGGAATTCGAAGTGGTAAAATACAAAAGGATGCTTCTTCGAGTTCGGTAAAGAAACCTTTTACTAGTAAGAAGGAAGCCAGTGCAGTCTATAGCCTGAGGGGCTAAAGCAGATATGAACACCGTCCAACGGTAAATGCTGTAGTGATACCAAGACCCGTTGTTTCCCCACAACGCAACAATCAAAAAATGGTGGAAAGATCACAGCGGAAGTTTACCCGCATTAGCTTGACATTGGCTGAAGTGTTACCTCACCTTCTAAGATCCAACTTGACCACATTGAGGGAGGCTCCCAAAAATCTAAACACTACCTCTCCTAGATATAATCCCAATGCGCGGTGTGCCTACCATTCTGAGAGTCCTGGCCATGATACCAATGACTGTTGGGCTTTGAGAAACAAAGTACAAGATTTGTTGGAAGCTAAGGAGATAGAGTTCAATGCTCCAAAAAAGCCGAATGTAATAACTGCTCCTATGCCCAAACATGGTTGTGGGGTTAATATTGTTGACAATGATTTGTTTATGACCTCTGTTGAAGAAATTTCTACTCCTCTTATGACTGTTAAGAGTAATTTTCTGTTGGCCGGTTTATTTCCAGGTATTGGTGAAGGTTGCCACTTGTGCTCGATTCTACCTACTGGTTTCCGTTTGTTGAAGTCAGGTGATCAGAGCCTGATGGATAATAAAGAGATTATGTTCGAGAAGACTATGATTCCTATTGTTCCCAATAAAGATGTCACCATCATAACCATTTCCGCAAATCCTTCCAAGGTTTCCTCGAGAAAACCTATTAGGATTACACCTATTCTAAGAATCTCCCCGCTAATAATCACTGTTCCTGGTCCTATCCCGTACACTTCAGACAAGGCCGTCCCGTGGCACTACGGTGCTGATGTGTATTATCATGGTATTAACCAAGATTTAAAGAATGAAGAAGCTGATATTGATGTCAGTAATATTGTCGTGGCTAGTAAGGTTACCAGAAGTGGAAGACTCTTCTCTCCCGAGATTTCCCCTCCGACTGTCCACAAACCTATTGTCATTCCATCTGCTAGCACATCAACTACTATTACAGTTCTTACTCCAGTTACCACCCCTGTCGCCGAGCCATCTGGGACTCAGGGCAAAGAAATCATAGGTGAGCCTGCTCGGACGGAGGCGCCTAGAAAAATTGTTGTGGAAGCCTCTAAACAAGAAATAGAGGAAATACTGAAAATCATCAAGAAAAGTGACTACAATGTGGTCGAACAGCTGGGAAAGACCCCGTCAAAGATCTCCATGTTGTCTCTGCTGCTGTGCTCTGAAGCCCATGCGAAGGCTTTGATTGCATTTCTCAAGACTGCGCATGTACCGCAGGAAACTTCTGCAGATCAGTTCAAAGATTGTGTGGCTAGCCTGACTACTAACAATGGGCTAGGATTTTCAGATGCGGATCTGACCGCTAAGGGGAGGAATCATAATGATGCTCTGCATGTTTCAATCGAGTGCAGGGGTACCACTATGGCTCATGTGCTGGTGGATATCGGGTGTTCGCTGAATGTTCTGCCAAAGAAAGCATTGGACCGTTTGGACTGTGAGGGTTTGACTTTAAAGCCGAGTAACATTGTGGTAAGGGCTTTTGACGGATAAAAAAGGATGGTGGATGTGGAGGTAGACATCCCTGTCAAAGTGGGTTCTCAGACCTTTGGGTCCACCTTTTATATAATGGACATCAGACCATCGTATTCCTGCTTGTTGGGTCGTCCGTGGATCCATAGGGTTGGGGCGGTTACTTCTACACTCCATCAAATGTTGAAGTATCCAGTGCAGGGGAAAATTGTCACGGTGCGAGGTGAAGAAGAGTACATGGTGAGTTATCTCAATTCCTTCTGTTATGTGGAGATGGATGGGGAGTTCATAGAAACTCCTTGTCAAAACATCGAAGAGGTCCCTCAGACTTTGGCGTCAACTGAAGTTACTACCAACAAACCTCCGCTGAAGATGGCTTCTCTCAAGGTTGCCAAGGATGTTGTTGAAGAAGGTGGGTGTACCAATTGGGGTCGGCTCCCTGATTTCACTCACAAAACTGACAAATTTGGTTTGGTCTTTACTATAGGGGCTCAAAAGGATGTTAGGCGCACACGGATTGGAAGACCTCCTCTACACATCAGCAATCGGGGAGTTAATGCAATTGAGGACAGTGAAGGAGATTTAGACATCGACAGCTGGATCTACCCAACAACCAACGGTGGATTGAATAACTGGATGACGAAGGACTTCATACATGTTTCTTTTATTCTGCAGTAATTGACTTTTGTTTTAAGATTTAAAATAAACAGTTTGAAACTTTACGGCCCGGTGCCTTGCCCGAGGCACCTTGGCTTTGCTAATGAGGGCTTATTATTTGTCAATTCATATATCATCAATAAAACATTGGACGTTTTCTTGCATTACAAATTTTGCACTCCTTGTTTTCTTTTCTGTCTCCCACTTTATCAAAACAGCTATTCTCTTACACACACCCACGTATCATACTGCACATCCATATCCACTCTAGATCCCATTGATAACAGCTCTGCTACTGCCAGTTATGACTTTGAAAATCCGATCAACCAAGCCGAGGAAGAAGGTGAGGATGTTGCGAGGTGCCAGGAGAACTTGCTAGACTATTACAGCAGGAAGAGAGGGCCATATAGCCTCATGAAGATCCAGTTGAATTAGTGAATTTGGGTACAGAGGAAGACAGGAAGGAGGTTAAAATAGGTGCAAATCTGGAGCATAGTGTCAAACAATGGTTAATACAGATGCTACACAACTATGTTGAGATCTTCGCCTGGTCCTATAAAGACATGCCTGGTCTGGACACTGATATTGTGGTACATCTCCTACTGACAAAAGAAGACTGCCCTCCGATAAAGCAGAAGGTCCGCCGTATGCGCCCTGAAATGTCAGAGAAAATCAAGGCAGAGGTCATGAAACAATTCAACATAGGATTCTTAGCTGTCACTTCTTATCTGCAGTGGGTTGCCAACATCGTTCCAGTACCTAAGAAGGATGGTAAGGTATGGATGTGTGTGTACTACAGAGATCTGAACAGGGCAAGCCCCAAGGATGACTTCCCACTTCCTCACATTGATGTTCTAGTCGACAACACCGTGCAGCACAAGATCTTCTCCTTCATGGATGGTTTTTCTGGCTACAACCAGATCAAGATGGCTCATGAGGACATGGAGAAGACAACCTTCATTACACAGTGGGACACCTTCTGTTACAAGGTAATGCCTTTTAGGTTGAAGAATGCTGGGGAAACTTATCACCGCGCCATGGTCGATTTGTTCCACGATATGATTCACCATGAGATCGAGGTTTATGTTGATGACATGATAACCAGGTCTCAGACTGAGGAAGATCATCTTGATCATCTCCAAAAACTGTTTGACAGGTTGAATACATACAAGCTGAGGTTGAATCTGAACAAGTGTACCTTCGAGGTAAGGTCTGGAAAACTTCTGGGTTTCATTGTCAGTGACAAAGGTATTCAGGTGGACCCTGCAAAGGTAAAATCCATACAAGAGATGCCGACTCCCCGCACAGAAAAAGAAGTTAGAGGTTTCTTGGGACGTCTGAATTACATCTCTAGGTTCTTTTCACATTTGACTGCTACTTGTGAGCCAATCTTCAAGCTGCTGAAGAAAGATCAAGTGGTAAAGTGGAATGATGAATGCCAGACTACTTTCTAAAGAATCAAGGAATACCTTCAAGAACCACCAATTCTGATGCCCCCGGTTGAAGGAAGACCTTTGATATTATACTTGACAGTTCTAGATAATTCAATGGGGTGTGTGGTGGGGAAGCATGACGAGTCTGGTCGAAAAGAGCACGCCATTTATTACCTTAGCAAAAAGTTCACCGACTGTGAGACCCGATACTCATTGCTCGAGAAAACTTGCTGCACTTTGGCATGGGCTGCTCGCCGACTGAGACAGTATATGCTGACTCACACTACTTTATTGATATCAAAGATGGATCCGATTAAGTGTATTTTCGAGAAGCCCGCTCTCTTTGGAAGAATAGCAAGATGGCAGATGATCTTAACCGAGTACGACATCTAATACACAACCCAAAAAGCAATCAAGGGGAGTGTATTGGCGGATCATTTGGCGTATCAGGCCGTGGATGACTACCAGTTCATGAATTTCGAGTTCCCGGATGAGAATATCATGTTGGTAATCGATTGTGAAGAACCTGGACCGGATGAAGGACACGAGGAGGGATCCTGATGGTCTATGTATTTTGATGGAGCATCAAACGCTTTGGGTAACGGCATTGGCGCTGTAATTATATCTCCTGAGGGCTGTCATACTCCGTTCACCGCTCGATTATGTTTTAACTGCACCAACAATATGGAGGAGTATGAAGCGTGTATCATGGGTCTTCGAGCTGCTATTGACCCGAGGATTAAGTTCTTGAGTGTATTCGAAGACTCCGCTCTGGTAATAAGTCAGATCAAAGGTGAGTGGGATACGAAGCACCCGAATCTTATTCCTTACAAAGAGTATGTACTGACATTGCTCCCACACTTTGAGGAGATAACCTTTGAACATTTCCCACGAGAAGAGAACCAGTTGGAGGACGCGCTAGCTACCATGTCTTCTATGTTCAAAGTCAGGTGGGACAATGAAGCTCCCCATATTACCATTGAGAGGTTGGATGAACCCGCACATTGCTGTGACATTGAGACTGAAGAGGTAGTAGATAAACCCTGGTTTCACGAGGTAAAGAGGTATCTCGAGGTTCAGGAGTATCCCGAAGGGGCATCTGTTAATGATAAGAAGTTTCTGAGAAGGTTCGCTACGAAGTTCTTCATCAGTAATGGAGTCCTCTATAAGCGTATGTAGCGATAAAAAATGTAGCGGGGTAAATCGGAGATCGAATTATTGATTAATTCGTCTCACAAAAGCAAGAGTCTCCATCGCGCTTTATTATTTCCAAGGGAAAAGGGAAAAGAGCAAAATAAAACCCTAAATATGCAATGTAAAATAATACTTTTTAAAAGTAATAAAAATACAAGGCGTTTTGAAAAGAGATCTATGGTTCGGGGGTTGGTTATATAGTGGGAAGGTATTAGCACCCAATGTATCTATAGTACTCTATAGGAACCTTTTGAAATATCTGTTTATTAAAATTGTTCATTTGATTGATCGAAATAAATTGTTTTGGCCGAAAAGGGGTACGGACGGGTTTTTTAAGATACGATGACCTAATGTCGAAGTTTTTTGCTTAAAAGGTATGAGTTTTGAAAAGATTGAGTTTTGGGGGGAAAATTGTCTTAAGCTTTAATGAAATGCAAAAAATGTTCGCGTGATCGGACTTGAGGACATGAAGTCAACAAATTTAATCGTTTTTTCCCTTGGATTAAGAAGTAAACAGAATAACCACGTAAAGACGAAATAGTTGACAGAAAATTATGCAGATAATGATATATAACAATTAAATAAAAGACTAAATGGTGTGAACATGCATTTTTTAGATTTTTTGTTTAATATTAATAACGCAAGAGAATTAATTAAAGAAAAGATAAAATGTTTTAAATCTTAAATTCTATTTTTTTTTATATTTTTGTATTAGTAATAACTAAAGCGAGTGAAATAATTAAATAAAAATGTTTTTTTAAAGTTCTATTTTTATATGTTTTTAGAGTTTTTATTTTATAAGTTTCTTTAATATTAATAGAAGGTGTTATTTAAGAATTATTAAGTAACTCTAAATCAAATTAAAAAAAAATAAAAGTTATTTAACTAAACCTAATAAAAATACTAAAATTACTAGATTAAACCTAAAGTTAAGCTAATAAAATTGGTCAATTAGTAAAAATGTTTAATTAAATACACCTCCTATTTAATTAAATTACTAATTACTAAATTAATAAAATTCTAAAAGAAATAAATAGAAAGAGGTATTAAAGAAATAAAAGGGTGGATAATAGATAGTGATGGGCCAAAAAAAGTTTTAAGGGGGCCTAATCAGAGGTAACAAAAAAAGATGGGGGGTGCGCTAAGGAATTCATTGGGCTTATGCAGTGAGACGGGTCTGGTCCAAACATATTGCAATTTTGTTTTAGGGTAAACATAATTTGGTTTAGTTGGATTAGGGTTAAACAAAGGGTTTAGGTTTACAGAACGGCGCTTGTTCTTTCTCGTCTTCCTCGATCTCTCTTCGTCTTCTTCGCGCGTTAAGGTCTCTGCTTCTGAGCTGTGAGCTTCTGACTTCGCCATTTGTCCATGGCCACCAGTACTCCACCTTCCTCTTCCCTCCAACGAAAGCTATGGCGACGGACTTACGGTAAAATTTCCAAATTTTATTTCGTTAGGGTTTTGTTACGATTTTTTCATGTTGTGATTGTCTAATCCATTGATTCTAAGTTCAAGTTATTAATGTTTGTTTGAGGTTTTGAAAGAAAGAGAATGGGACATGTTACCTGGAGACGGAGGAGGGAGGTTGTGGGTGCTACGGAGGCCAAGGGCGGAAGGAAAGGCGTGATGCTTGCTTCAGCTGCCTGGTACTCTGTATTTGTATCTTTCCTCTTCTTCTTCGTTGTGATTCTGTTGCCTTCGAATGTTGCCTCTGAATAATTTTTCTTCTTCTTCACCATGATTCTGTTGCCTGAATTTGGTTGCCTATGATGATGTAATTTCTGAAGCTTTGATGCTTGACATTGCTACTGTTGAAATATATCCTTTGTTTTGACTAGCTTCTTTTCTTCTTCTGTGATTCTGTTGCCTTTGTTAATGTTGACCTATGATGAATACTGAGGTTTGATGCTTTGAACATGCTAGTGTTGAAATATTTTTGACTAGCTTTCTTCTTCTTCCTTTTTGCCTTGCTACTGTTGCCTTTCTAATGTTGGCCTATGATGAATACTGAGGCATTTTGGCTTTGACAGAGTTCACAGGTTTTATGGTTTAGGCCATGGTTTTGACAGTTTTTATAGTTCTTTAGGCCATAAGGTTTTTGATGATTTTTCCTGGTTTATGCTATATGTTTGTGTATGGTTTAGGCCAGTGTTACTGGTGTATGCAGGTTTGGAATGGTTTTAGGCCATGGTTGTTGTTTATGTTGGAGATAGCAGGTTTGGAATGGTTTTAGGCCATGTTGGTTTTAACTGGTATATGCAGGTTAATGGTTTTAGGCCATATTATATGATGGTTTATACTATATGTTTGTGTATGGTTTAGGCCGGTGTTACTGCTGTATGCAGATTTGGAATGGCTTTAGGCCATGGTTGTTGTTTATGTTGGAGATAGCAGGTTTGGAATGGTTTTAGGCCATGTTGGTTTTAACTGGTATATGCAGGTTAATGGTTTTAGGCCATATTATATGATGGTTTATACTATATGTTTGTGTATGGTTTAGGCCATAAGGTTTAAGACTTTGAAATGGTTTTGCAGGTTATCCCCTTTTTACTTTGAGAACTCCTGTATATTTGACAGTTTGAGTTTTTTTTGAAGGCTTTAGGCAGGTTATCCACTCTTTTTGGTTTGAAGGGGTTTGTGTTATGTTATAACAGTTTTGCCTTGAGGTTTCTGGTATCAGGTTTGAATATTTAATATATTTCTTGGCCTTCTGCACACCTGCTACATCAGTTTGTTGGTATTCCTTTCTTATGCTTTCTATTTCTTATTGACTGCTGCTGTTCTGCTTTTATGCCTCTTTCTGCCTAAGGCCAAAACCTGTAAAACCACACTTTCTTCTCTCTTCTCTCTCTTAGTACATTTGATACATTAAAATGATGTACTGTACTGTATTTGTTCTGAAAAAGCATGCTGGAAAATGATGTAAAATGGAAAGATACATTGCTTGCAAAAATTGTTTTAAACTGCACATTTGCTTCTCTTTGTCTTGCATGGGAGCCTATTTTATTTTGACTTCTTCCTACCTTTGGGTAGTTTACGTTGGAATGCTATCTTATGAAAATGTATATGCTGTTTTGTATGCTTTGACAATGCAGCTTTGACAAGAATGAATTTGTGTAATTGTTTTTTGGATTATGCAGTTTTCAAATAAAATGTGCAATTGATTTTGAAATGTGCTATTTTGACAAGAAAATGATTTGTGCATGTTTTTAAATTGTGCATTCATTTTTATCAAATAAAATTCATCCCTTTTTGTGAACCGGGAGAAATCCCGTGATTTGCAAAAAGGGTAAAAACTGATTCCAGCCGTTTGCTTTTAATGATGAACGCTAATTAATTTATTGCTTTTAATTATCTATTTATTTCTGACTTTTCTTTAATTCTTTTACAGGTAAAAATCAAATGATCAATTGGATAGAAGATGAAGATTTAGAATATTAGAAAAATAGTTCTTATTTTACTTTAAACTTTTTATGTAATTGTCATTATAAATACTTTGTACAATAGTATTTAAACAACAATTGTAATAATTAGAATAAAGATGAATAAAAATTCTATTATTTACCAATTAATTCTTTTCTTTCCAATTATTTATTTTATCATTTATAATTCTTTAAATTATGTAATAATTGAAAATCAAATCCAATTATTTAAATTTAGAATGATAAATAATTAAATAAACTTCATTGATCAATTAACTTCTCTTCAATCATTTACTTCATTATTTATAATTATTCTAAATTATAATAACTGAAAATAAGATTTCAATTATATTAAACTTAGAATAATAAATAATTAGATAAACATTGTTGATCAATTAATAAACTCTTTTCAAATAACTATTTATAAATCCTTAAATTATATAATAACCGAAAATAAATTCCAATTATTTAAATTTAAGGTAATAAATAATTAATAAACATTGTCTGATCAGTTAATAAACTTAGCGTTCAAAAATAAACAACTCTCGACTTGAAAAAAGTTATGAATTTAAATCTGCTTTGAAAAATTGATAAAAAATAGGTCAAAACACTTGCAATGTAATGATGCAGATTGGAGATGGTATCTTAGGTCAAAATTTGGGGTACAACAGCTGCCCCTATTTAAGTTTCTTCTATCCAGAGATATGAAGATTAAAATCTTCGTGTCGACGAGATTGAAGGTACTTAAATACATAATACGCAAATTTTTGCCCTAAGATATCGCCATTATGTTTGATATGAATGTAGTGATTGAATTCACAGAGAAAGATTTGTATGAGACAAGACAATGCTGGAGGAATCAAACACCAGCAAAACACAGAGACATGGATTATACACTACTGGGGAAACGAGCCATCGACTTCAAATGACAGACTCTTGACGGCGAATAAAATTGAGGGAATACGACCTCTGACTCTAACAAAGAAGGCATCTTGCATAGGCCATACAAATAGATTATTGACCCAAAAATAGTGAGTTCACAACTCGAGGTCAAAGATAGACAGAAAGTATCAAATTTGCTGATGATGGATTACCAACTTCTGAAGGTAAAGATTCATAACAAACTTCTATGCGAGATTTCCCGAGATATACCAGTTAATGCTGAGATATAATATGGTTGTAGATAAACAAGCTGCTCAAATAAAGAAGCTGTCACTTGATGTCCTCCAAAAATATTATGACATACAAGTTGCTCAAATAAAGAGGCTGCCACTTGCTGTCGTCCAGGGATGTCAATAACATACAAGCTGCTCAAATAAAGAAGCCGCCACTTGCTGTTTTCCAAGAAAATACCCATAACATACAAGCTGCTCAAATAAAGAAGTTGCCGCTTGCTGTATTCCAGAAGAAAAATAACGTACAAGTTGCTCAAATAAAGAGACTGCCGCTTGCCGTTTTTCCAAAATAATAATAACGTACAAACTGCTCGTGAAGAGCTGCCGCTTGTCGTTTTCCGAAGATAATAATAACGCACAAGTTGCTCGTGAAGAGCTGCCGCTTGTCGTTTTCCGAAGATAATAATAACGCACAAGTTGCTCGTGAAGAGCTGTCGCTTGTCGTTTTCCAATAATGTCTATAACGTACAAGTTGCTCATGAAGAGACCGCCGCTTGTCGTTTTCCAATAATAATAACGCACAAGTTGCTCGTGAAGAGCTGCCGCTTGTCGTTTTCCGAAGATAATAATAACGCACAAGTTGCTCGTGAAGAGCTGCCGCTTGTCGTTTTCCAATAATGTCTGTAACGTACAAGTTGCTCATGAAGAGACCGTCGCTTGTCGTTTTCCAACAATAATAACGCACAAGTTGCTCGTGAAGAGCTGCCGCTTGTCGTTTTCCGAAGATAATAATAACGCACAAGTTGCTCGTGAAGAGCTGCCGCTTGTCGTTTTCCAATAATGTCTATAACGTACAAGTTGCTCATGAAGAGACCGCCGCTTGTCGTTTTCCAACAATAATAATGCACAAGTTGCTCGTGAAGAGCTGCCGCTTGTCGTTTTCCGAAGATAATAATAACACACAAGTTGCTCGTGAAGAGCTGCCGCTTGTCGTTTTCCAATAATGTCTATAACGTACAATTTGCTCATGAAGAGACCGCCGCTTGTTGTTTTCCAACAATAATAACGCACAAGTTGCTCGTGAAGAGCTGCCGCTTGTCGTTTTCCGAAGATAATAATAACGCACAAGTTGCTCGTGAAGAGCTGCCGCTTGTCGTTTTCCGAAAATAACTCAAAAGGAAATTGCGATGACAACTGGCAGAGGATAAAATCTTCGTCAAAGAGAATCATGAATCAATCCTTCCTTAGGAGATCACATACTTAAATGTGCAAAATAAATGCACCATCCGTCTAGGTCTCAATTTCACTGGGGAAAATCATGAGATAGCCTATGCAAGAGACAACAACTTCATCCAGGAATAAACTAGAGAGAAAACAGTCAAACAAGACTCCAACCGATGAGAAAGTAACTCGATTGGGGATTCATCCTATCCAGAAATGGACAAGGTAGGCTAGATCAAAAATCATCCACGAGGATTAGCTCAGTTGGGGAATTTAGAAAGGAAGCACATTTTCTGCCTAAGCTAACCTTCCACTTGGAAAGAAACATGTACGTTGTTTGAATAAACAGAGTACAACCAAAATCAACGGCAAATGTGAATATGCGTGCGGGATATGAGTGTAAATGAGTAAATGAATGTTATGCTGACGAAACGAGCAGACGGAATATTTTGAAGACAATAAGATGTCACAACATAATAGATACTCGGCCAATCTTAAAAAAACGGAAAACAACTGGAACTGGAACCCCCAAAGCAACGTCGGAGCGTAACACGCCACAAGGCTCAAATCTTCTGAGGAGAAAAGTATCAAATCCGAACTTCTAATACCAATAGACCACTGGCATGAGACAAAGCGTACCACACTTCAGAAATCGCCCAAATGAGATAGCTAAAACAAAGCTTAACTGGAACAACTGGGGAGTCAACAAACTTAGTACCACCAGAAACGCAAGTTTAACACAACCAACCCCTCATGACGATTTTGAAACGAAACATGTTCATCATGCAAGGATAAATTACTGTATTGTTTTGCATTTCATGGCTTGACCATCCTCGGAACAACTGTTAATATTCCTTTCATTATTCACGACACCTTTTTTTTTTAAAATAAGAATACTTTAAATAAATTTGTTTCAAATTTTGCCGTAAAAATTAAAATTTTGCCCACAAAAGGTAAGTGCTCAAATTTCATTAATAAGATGGTAGTTCGCTAACAATGCGACTCCAACGGTTTACAAAAGTTTGGGAAATAGTACATGAAAGAAAAAGGTTACACAAAAAACAATGATCACCATTCTCCCTAACAACTTAGAATTCCGAAATGTGCTCAAATGCCAAGGCTGGTCTGACCAAAAGCTTGCCTAAGCCGCCCCTTCGGGTTTTCAACTTAGCAAACTGTCAACTCAAACCTAAGTGAAATACTTCTTGACTGCATCGGCGTTCATGGGACGCGGGAGCTCTTCACCGTCCATATTGGTGAGAATCAAAGCACCTCCAGAGAAAACTTTCTTAACAACATACGGTCCTTCATAATTCGGAGCCCACTTGCCCCTAGAATCAGGTTGGAAAGATAATATCTTCTTGAGCACAAGGTCACCTTCTCTGAACTCGCGAGGTCGAACCTTCTTATCAAAAGCCTTCTTCATCCTCTGCTGATACAATTGACCGTGGCACAAAGCTGTCAATCTCTTCTCTTCAATTAAATTGAACTGATCATATCTACTTTGACACCATTCAGCCTCAGAAAGTTTGGCTTCCATCAACACTCTCAGAGACGGAATCTCAACCTCCACGAGGAGTACTGCTTCCATACCATAAACTAGGGAAAATGGAGTTGCGCCTGTTGAAGTTCGAACTGAAGTACGGTATCCATGTAAAGCAAACGGAAGCATTTCATGCCAATCTTTATAGGTTACCACCATCTTCTGGACAATCTTCTTGATATTCTTGTTAGCAGCTTCAACAGCCCCATTCATCTTCGGTCTGTAAGGAGAAGAATTATGATGTTCGATCTTGAACTCCTCACAAAGCTCTTTCATCATCTTGTTATTCAAATTAGAACCATTATCAGTGATGATCTTGCTCGGGATACCGTATCGACAAATGATATGATTCTTGATAAATCTGACTACCACCTGTCTGGTTACATTAGCATAAGATGCTGCTTCCACCCATTTAGTAAAATAATCGATCGCTACCAAAATGAAACGATGACCATTTGAAGCTTTGGGTTCAATCATTCCAATCATATCAATGCCCCACATAGAGAAAGGCCAAGGTGAAGAGATAACGTTGAGGAGGGTCGGTGGCACATGTATCTTGTCCGCATAAATCTGGCATTTATGACATTTCTTCACATATTTGCAGCAATCAGATTCCATTGTCATCCAATAGTAACCAGCTCTCATCATCTTTCTAGCCATTGCATGTCCGTTGGCATGAGTACCAAAGCATCCTTCATGTACTTCTTGCATCAGCACGTCTGCTTCATGTCTTACACATCTGAGCAAGACCATGTCATAATTCCTTTTATACAAAACTTCTTCGTTGAGGAAGAAACTGCTTGCTAATCTTCTCAACGTCTTCCTATCCTTATTGGATGCCCCAGGCGGGTACTCTTGAGTTTGAAGAACACGTTTAATGTCATAGAACCATGGTTTGTCGTCGGTGACCTCTTCTACTGAGAACACATGAGCAGGTCTGTCAAGGTGCATAACTCTGATTGTAGGCACATCGTTCCAACCATTCACTTGAAACATTGAAGACAAAGTAGCTAAAGCATCAACCATTTGGTTCTCATCTCTAGGGATATGATGTAATTCCACTTTGTTGAAGAAGGTTAACAATCTTCTAGCATAATCTCTGTAAGGGATCAAACCAGGATGACGAGTCTCCCATTCTCCTTTGATTTGATTAATTACCAAAGCCGAATCTCCGTAAATATCAAGAATCTTAATCCTCAGATCCATTGCTTCTTCGAGACCCAAAATACATGCCTCATATTCAGCCATGTTGTTCGTGCAGTCAAACTTCAATCTCGCCGTGAACGGGATATGAGTACCTCGGGGAGTGACAATGATTTCCCCAATTCTATTTCCGTAAGAATTCACAGCTCCGTCAAATATCAAACCCCAATGCGATTCGGGATCAGGTCCTTCTTCAGGTAACGGCTCTTCACAATCTTTAGCTTTCAAGTACATAACATCTTCATCTGGGAAATCAAACTTGATGGATTGATAATCGTCAATTTGTTGGTGAGCCAAATGATCGGCTAAAATACTCCCTTTGATTGCTTTCTGAGTGTGATACTCAATGTCATATTCGGACAACAACATCTGCCAACGGGCTATTCTTCCAGATAAGGCGGGCTTCTCAAAGATATACTTAATCGGATCCATTTTGGAGATCAACCAAGTGGTGTGGTTAATCATATACTGGCGCAGACGGCGAGCAGCCCAAGCTAAAGCACAACAGGTTTTCTCAAGCAATGAGTATTGAGACTCACAGTCTGTGAATTTCTTACTCAGATAATATACCACATGTTCCTTTCTTCCAGTCTCATCTTGTTGACCAAGCACACATCCCATGGAATCTTCCAATATAGTCAGGTACATAATCAAAGGTCTTCCTTCCACCGGAGGAATCAAAATGGGAGGTTCAAGTAAATATTCTTTGATACTATCAAAAGCTCTCTGACAATCTTCTGTCCACACACATCCTTGGTTCTTTCGGAGAAGCTTGAAAATCGGCCCACAGGTAGCAGTCATATGAGATATAAATCTAGAAATATAGTTCAGTCTCCCAAGGAATCCTCTTACTTGTTTTTCCGTCTTGGGTGCGGGCATTTCTCGAATAGCTTTGACTTTATCAGGATCTACCTTAATACCTTTCTGACTGACAATTAAACCCAGAAGTCTTCCAGAACGAACACCAAAAGTGCACTTGTTGGGATTCAGACAGAGTTTATACTTTCTCAAACGCTGGAATAACTTCAATAAATGTTCCAAGTGATCTTCTTCAGTTTGTGACTTAGCGATCATATCATCTACATACACTTCTATCTCTTTATGCATCATGTCATGGAACAAAGCAGTCATGGCTCTTTGGTATGTTGCACCAGCATTCCTCAAACCAAACGGCATAACCCGATAACAAAAAGTTCCCCACGGTGTAATGAAAGCTGTCTTCTCCATATCTTCTGGTGCCATCTTGATTTGATTGTAACCAGAGAAACCATCCATGAAAGAAAAGACTTTGAACTTCGCGGTACTGTCGACCAATACCTCAATGTGCGGTAATGGGAAGTCATCCTTTGGGCTAGCTCTATTCAGATCTCTATAGTCTACACACATTCGAACTTTGCCATCTTTCTTAGCAACAGGCACTATATTGGCTAACCATTGAGGATAGACCGATGTAACAAGGAAACCTGCATTAATCTGCTTTTGAACTTCTTTGATCTTGTCAGCCATATCGGAACGAGTCCTTCTCAACTTCTGCTTAATCGGCGGACATTCAGGTCTCAGCGGTAAACGATGCTCCACAATATCGTTGTCCAAACCTGGCATATCTTCGTAGGACCAAGCAAACACATCAACATACTCTTTGAGAAGTTCCAACATTTTCTCTTTAACCTCTGGGATAAGCAATGCTCCGACCTTAACTTCCTTTTTATCTTCTTCATCACCCAAATTGATCAACTCTACAGGTTCTTCAAATGGCTGAATAATCTTCTCATCGTGCTCAAGCAAACGGGAAATTTCAACAGGAATCTCTTCACTATCCTCTTCTTCGGCTCTGAACACAGGGAATTCAAAGTTGGGAGAGGGCATAGGATCATTGTTTTTGATGGTTAAGTCATGGATTAATCTGCACATATGATTATGCTTTATTTTAGAAATCGATTTGTGCAAATAAAACAAAAGGTTATTATATTTTCCTATTACTACCAATTAATTTTCATTACTATTTCCCAGAAAAAGTGAAAAATAAAACAATAGTGGACAAAATAACATTTTTATTCATTAAAGGGAAATACTTGAAACAAAGAGCCCAGGCATTTCTCTTTTGCCTTGGGCAGAGCAAAAGGATTTATTATAGCCCGACACAAATACTTTTTGCCTTGGGCAGAGCGAATTTTTCAAAAAACAAAACAAAACATTACTCGGAAATATGCATCACAACAGGAACATCAACAGCAATCCAGTTTTGGCAAACCACTCCATGCGTCACAAAATTGGGTAAATCCTCCTCGGAATCGTCCTCTATGGTAGCATCAACCTCAGGAGGAGTCGGATGGATAAAACCTGCACTTCGGAAAACCTCTTGAATCGGACGAGTAACCACTTCTTGCTTGACTCTTGCAGACACGAGACGAAAACCAAGACCTTCTCCAGACTTGTTCTCGGGTAAAGTCAACACCTGGCCCCAACCTTCAGCCAAACCACTTTCCACCACTCGTCGCGCATCCTTAAAAGAAGAAATAGACGCCCCTTGCTTCTTCACTTCATTCTTGGCAACAGACAGAGCTTGGAATTGAGTTCCAACATCCTCATCAGCGTCAATAAAAGAGAAAGATGACAAATGGCTTACCACCATAGCCTGCTCTCCACCAACCATTACCAGCTTTCCATGCCTCACAAACTTCAATCTCTGATGGAGCGTGGAAGTGACTGCCCCTGCATCATGGATCCAAGGACGACCCAATAGGCAACTGTAGGCAGCACGAATATCCATCACTTGGAAAGTGATCTGAAAAGTATGAGGACCAATTACTATAGGAAGATCCACTTCACCAATAACAGTCTTCCTAGAACCATCAAACGCTTTAACAATTACTCCACTAGGTCTCATGGGAGCACCTGGATATGAGAGTCGAGACAATGTATTCTTGGGCATTACATTCAACGATGAGCCTGTATCTACCAACACACTTGATAAGGTATCATTTCCACAACTTATTGAGATATGTAAAGCCATGTTATGGTTCCTTCCCTCCTCCGGGAGTTCTTCATCACTGAAACCAAGATTGTTACACGAAGTAATATTTCCCACAATTCCATCAAATTGGTCCACCGTCACATCATGATCCACGAATGCCTGGTCCAAGACCTTCATCAAAGCTTCTCTATGGGCACCAGAATCTCTCAGTAAAGCAAGCAAAGAAATCTTGGAAGGAGTTTGCAATAGTTGATCCATAATCTTATATTCACTTCTCTTGATAAGCTTTAAGATCTCATCATCCTCAGGGCGAGGGATAGGTTCACTGGATCGGCCTATCTCAACCCTTGGTTCAACATTTCTCACTGGAATTTCTGCAGGTATGGGCCTCCTGACTTGAACTTCTGGTCTCTTCAAAGGTACTGCTGCAAAGACACGTCCACTTCTCGTAACTCTACTCACATCAGCAATGTTAACAAAAGACGGCCTTGTCGGTATAGGGACTTCTACCCCATTCACAATCATTGTGGCATTATACTTATACGGTACAGCTTGGTCCGAGTTGTAAGGCACAGGACCAGGTGGATAAATGGTCAAAGGAGCAACAGGTGCAGTCTTACTGTCGTAAACGATCTCTACTGATTCAGGCAAATTGAATTGTGGTATTATAACATTCACTTCATCCTCCGGATCTCTGTCATATGTAATAGTGATAACTCTCTGGTCTAACAACTTTTGAATATCCTCCTTCACAATAGGGCAATCAACCTCTCTTAAACAAAATTCACAAACATCATAATCATGATGATGCCTAACAAAGGCAAGTCTTCTCAAACTCTGATGTAACCTGATCAACGACTCTCTTATGTGTTCAACTTGAAAAACTCGAAACTTTCCCAGACAACCTTCCACCATATTCACTGATGCTGCCCCATGTCGAGGCAAAGGATTATCTCTAACATTTGGATTAACATCCTTGAAAGACAAGATACCATTCTTAATCAACCTCTGCACGTCCGCCTTCAGAGCAAAACAATTCTCAAGGTTGTGCCCCGGCGACCCTTGATGATATTCACAAAACTGATCCGCCTTATACCACGGAGAAGTATTATTTGGTGCGACAGAAGGAGGCTTTGTCGTTATGAGATTCTTTCTGATAAGAGCAGGGAATAATTCAGTATAAGTCATAGGAATGGCATCGAATTGTGGTTTTCTTGGTGAACGGTTCTAATTGTTGAATGGATAAGCCTGTTGTCGAGGCTGCTGCTGAAATGGCCGTTGTTGAGTTGGTGGGGTTTGATGAGCTGGGGTCATCAAAGCTGGGCGGACAGCCGGAGTGACTGCCGCAACGTGAGAGTAACCTCTCCTTAGTCTCCCTGGGAACAATGCGCTGACATCCTGTTCTTTTCTTTTCGGGAAAACACTTCCAAACTTCTTAGTACTGCTAGACGGACTTCCTTCTTTAACCAAACGCCCTTCACGAATCCCTTCCTCTAACCGCATGCCCATGCTTACCATTTCGGTGAAGTCACTGGGTGCACTGGCGATCATTCTTTCATAGTAAAAGGAACCTAACGTCTTCAAGAATATCTTAGTCATCTCTTTCTCCTCAAGAGGTGGATAGATTTGAGCAGTAATTTCACGCCACCTCTGGGCGTATTCCTTAAAAGATTCTCTGTCTCTCTGCGACATCGCCCGGAGTTGATCCCTGTCCGGTGCCATGTCAACGTTATACTTATACTGGTGAACAAAGGCTTCGCTAAGATCGTTGAAGTTGCGAATCCGAATACTGTCTAAACCCATATACCACTTTAGAGCAGCACCCGTCAAACTGTCTTGAAAATAGTGAATCAACAAGTCATGATCATCGGAATACGTAGACATCTTTCTCACGTACATAGTCAAATGACTTCTAGGACACAAATCACCCTTATATCTTTCAAAGTCTGGCACTTTGAATTTTGCTGGAATCTTGACATTCGGAACTAAACAAAGGTCATGCGTGTTCTTCCCAAACAAATCCTTCCCCTTTAACGCTATGAGCTCCTTCTGCATTTCTTGGAATTGATCTTGAAATTCTTCCATTCTGTCAAAGAGACCCAAACTTTCAGCAGGCTCGGCAGGATAAGTAGGTTCATTCAAGTATGGCACGGAGTGAACCACAGGAGCGACAGTTGTCATTACCGGTTGCGGAAAAGGTGTCACAGACGGGATTACTGGCGGCATAGCAGTTGTCTCTGGCTGAGGAAGAGACAAAGCAGGTTGAAACAAAGGTTGTACGGCAGGCTGATACCCCTCTGGCACAAAGTTGTAAGGCATTCCCCACGGAAAACCTTTCGGCATCTGATGTTGAAGCGGAGAGTTGATTTGAGTCACAGATGTTGGAACAGTGACAATCTCGAAAACCACAGTAGTTGAAGTCTGAATCTCAGTAGCTGTAGTCGATGGCTGATTCTGAACAGCCACCAAACTTTCCACTAGCGCAGTTAACTTTTCCATACCGACACGAAGGGTAGCGACCTCCTCACGAAGCTCATGGTTTTCCTGTTCCAGATCTTCCATCTTTCTCTGACGATTGGCTCGAGTATCGTATCGATGAGACAGCTTGACAACCTTTGGAGTGGAAAAAGAAACAAGGATAAGACTCTAGAAAACATGTGAAGTGGAATGTTGAATGATGCATGATGTGTGATGCAAATGATGATTCATTTTAATAGTTTTTCAAGGACCTTCACTAATTTTGCACACATCAATGGTAAAGGAATTTGGAACAACAAAACTCAGTCCATTAATCAAAAGCGGTAAATTACAACTTACAATTCTGGAACAACAAAACAATAAATTACACTTTAGGATAACAACCCAATAATAAAAGCAGTAAATTACAACTTTGGAACATGAAGCCCATAATAAAGCAATAAATTACAACTTTGGAACATGAAGCACTTTTACAAAGTTTTACAAAATGACATCAGTAAAATAAAACTAAAAGCTAAAGATCACTCAGAATCATCAGATGAAGGACCAAATACCAACTGTAACCGGAGCTTCCTGATCTTCTCTTCATAAAAGTCTTCCATCTCTTCCTTCTCAGCTACCAGTCGATCAACGATTTCCTTTTGTGGATTAGGAATGAGAGCAACGCCTACCGAACCTTCCTTCTTTCTCTTCCTTTCACTAGCATACTTCTTCAGTAAAGCATCCTTTTGACGAAGCTTCTCATCATGATCAATGAACCAGCCGTCTTGAATAAAGAGTAAATCCTCCTTTTCCTTTAGCTGTCGAGTCAGGACCCGATTCTCATATTCAGACATATTATACTTCTCTTTCCAAGCATCTCTCTCAGACTTCATCCTAGCCAGATTTCCTTGGTATTCTCCCATATTCTCGATAGGGATAATAACAGATGATGATGCAATGGTAGGGAATAAAGGTTTCTCAGGTTTATAGGGCATCTTGAGAGCACAAGCCCTAGCGCGGACCCATTGTAGGTAAGGCTCCAAAGAAACGGCACCTCTATGTCCTAACATATCTCTCCCTTTCCTATGGATGTGGCGCCAAGCTCCTTCGATCTCCCTCTTAGCTGCCTGATGATCTTGTCCTTCTTGAAGAAAGAAACCACTCACATGGATGTTGTTTGGCTTGTCCCTCATCGGGTATCCAAACTGACGGCGCGCGAGAACAGGGTTATAGTTAATTCCACCTTTCGTACCAAGAAGAGGCACGTTAGGAAAAGCACCACAGCTATCGATGATCTTCACGTCATAGTAAACTCGATTATACCAATCAATGTCGAAATGAGTGAGTGCCATAATCTTTGGCGCCCAATGCGGCTCCTTCTCGAGATCCCAGAAAACATCAGACCCAGGTAGATGCGAAACATACCACTGATACAGCAACGGTGCACAACAAATAATCATCCCTCCTTGATAAGAGTTTCGAAGATGAATGGAGTAGTAGGTATCTCCTAGCAGCGTAGGGACCGGATTTCCAATCAAGAAAATTCTGATGGCGTTGATATCCACAAACTTATCAACGTTAGGGAACAAGAATAGACCATAAGCGAGTAAAGCAAAGACGTCTTCAAAGGCAATAGTATCTTTTATCTCAGCGAAATGACGAGCTTTCCTCAACAAAAACTGCACAGACAAACCTCGGATTCCCCCTTTTGTAGTCATGTTCTCCTCTATCTCTGACTTCTTCAAGTGGGTGATGGTCACTATCTCGTGAGATTTGGGTTCCTCTTCTAAGCCGGAAAAAGGAACACAGTCGGTGATCGGCAAACCAAGTATGTAGGAATACTCTTCTAAGGTGGGCATCAACTGGTAATCCGGAAAGGTGAAACATCGGTACAAAGGATCGTAGAATTGGACCAACGTACTAAGGATGCCTTCCTTCATCTTGCGCTTCATGAGAGGTATAATGGACCCATACTTTCTCTGAAAATCCGTCGGGTTCTTGATCTTAGGAATCAAACTCTTCAGTTCTTCAATCTCGGGCTCCTTAAAACTAAAACTTCGAGTGTTTCTCCTTCCAAATTCCATAATAATAGTACCTGAGATGTCTGCAAAAATCATTCCTAAGTTCCTTGAAAAATAAGTTTTTTACAAGAATGTTGATGAATGCATGAATGAATGATAATGCAACAGTTACACACAAGTTCATAAACATGGGGTTCAAAGGTTCAACATTTCGGCATGGAGTCGAGGGTAAAGCCCACCCAAAGGTATGTACTAATGGTTCAATCACACCTGTAAGACAAGGTTCTAAAAGTTCCCAGAGTCTACATTCCTCCTTCGGATATTACCAACGTCTTGATTACTCAATAATTAGCAATATTCTCAAGAGAAACTCATCTGAGCGTAGCATCGCGTAACAACTACTTCCGAATTACTCTGTTATAGTCTCCGCGCTACACCTAAAAAGGCCAAGATGGGTTAGGGTTCTACGGTCCTCAATTTCTCTGGCTCTTAGGTCGAAAATAATAATGTCTTCCCGATTACTCGGTAAACAAATATTAAGTTCAAGAGGGCCTTCCATTAAGTGGGAATCTCATGCCTCCTTCTTCGAGATTACTCCCTCAAAGTTAACATGACTGTACCGCCCGTCCTATTCCTTAAGTGTAACTTAATCCGGGTATAGGATTCGTCCTTTGCAAAAAACCCAAACAACCCCAATTTAAACACATAATCAAACAAATCAAATAATAATAAAACAGATAAGACAAATTAGGCTTAACCCACTTAGGGATGGACCAGCAAAAGGTCAATCTGTCCCCAGCAGAGTCGCCAATTCTGTAGCGATAAAAAATGTAGCGGGGTAAATCGGAGATCGAATTATTGATTAATTCGTCTCATAAAAGCAAGAGTCTCCACCGCGCTTTATTATTTCCAAGGGAAAAGGGAAAAGAGCGAAATAAAACCCTAAATATGCAATGTAAAATAATACTTTTTAAAAGTAATAAAAATACAAGGCGTTTTGAAAAGAGATCTATGGTTCGGGGGTTGGTTATACAGTGGGAAGGTATTAGCACCCAATGTATCTATAGTACTCTATAGGAACCTTTTGAAATATCTGTTTATTAAAATTGTTCGTTTGATTGATCGAAATAAATTGTTTTGGCCGAAAAGGGGTACGGACGAGTTTTTGAAGATACGACGACCTAATGTCGAAGTTTTTTGCTTAAAAGGTATGAGTTTTGAAAAGATTGAGTTTTGGGGGGAAAATTGTCTTAAGCTTTAATGAAATGCAAAAAATGTTCGCGTGATCGGACTTGAGGACATGAAGTCAACAAATTTAATCGTTTTTTCCCTTGGATTAAGAAGTAAACAGAATAACCACGTAAAGACGAAATAGTTGACAAAAAATTATGCAGATAATGATATATAACAATTAAATAAAAGACTAAATGGTGTGAACATGCATTTTTTAGATTTTTTGTTTAATATTAATAACGCAAGAGAATTAATTAAAGAAAAGATAAAATGTTTTAAATCTTAAATTCTATTTTTTTTTTATATTTTTGTATTAGTAATAACTAAAGCGAGTGAAATAATTAAATAAAAATGTTTTTTTAAAGTTCTATTTTTATATGTTTTTAGAGTTTTTATTTTATACGTTTCTTTAATATTAATAGAAGGTGTTATTTAAGAATTATTAAGTAACTCTAACCCAAATTTAAAAAAATAAAATTTATTTAACTAAACCTAATAAAAATACTAAAATTACTAGATTAAACCTAAAGTTAAGCTAATAAAATTGGTCAATTAGTAAAAATGTTTAATTAAATACACCTCCTATTTAATTAAATTACTAATTGCTAAATTAATAAAATTCTAAAAGAAATAAATAGAAAGAGGTATTAAAGAAATAAAAGGGTGGATAATAGATAGTGATGGGCCAAAAAAAGTTTTAAGGGGGCCTAATCAGAGGTAACAAAAAAAGATGGGGGGTGCGCTAAGGAATTCATTGGGCTTATGCAGTGAGACGGGTCTGGTCCAAACATATTGCAATTTTGTTTTAGGGTAAACATAATTTGGTTTAGTTGGATTAGGGTTAAACAAAGGGTTTAGGTTTACAGAACGACGCTTGTTCTTTCTCGTCTTCCTCGATCTCTCTTCGTCTTCTTCGCGCGTTAAGGTCTCTGCTTCTGAGCTGTGAGCTTCTGACTTCGCCCTTTGTCCATGGCCACCAGTACTCCACCTTCCTTTTCCCTCCAACGAAAGCTATGGCGACGGATTTACGGTAAAATTTCCAAATTTTATTTCGTTAGGGTTTTGTTACGATTTTTGCATGTTGTGATTGTCTAATCCATTGATTCTAACTTCAAGTTATTAATGTTTGTTTGAGGTTTTGAAAGAAAGAGAATGGGAAATGTTACCTGGAGATGGAGGAGGGAGGTTGTGGGTGCTACGGAGGCCAAGGGCGGAAGGAAAGGCGTGATGCTTGCTTCAGCTTCCTGGTACTCTGTATTTGTATATTTCCTCTTCTTCTTCGTTGTGATTCTGTTGCCTTCGAATGTTGCCTCTGAATAATTTTTCTTCTTCTTCACCGTGATTATGTTGCCTGAATTTGGTTGCCTATGATGATGTAATTTCTGAAGCTTTGATGCTTGACATTGCTACTGTTGAAATATATCTTTTGCTTTGACTAGCTTCTTTTCTTCTTCTGTGATTCTGTTGCCTTTGTTAATGTTGACCTATGATGAATACTGAGGTTTGATGCTTTGAACATGCTAGTGTTGAAATATTTTTTACTAGCTTTCTTCTTCTTCCTTTTTGCCTTGCTACTGTTGCCTTTCTAATGTTGGCCTATGATGAATACTGAGGCCTTTTGGCTTTGACAGAGTTCACAGGTTTTATGGTTTAGGCCATGGTTTTGACAGTTTTTATAGTTCTTTAGGCCATAAGGTTTTTGATGATTTTTCCTGGTTTATGTTATATGTTTGTGTATGGTTTAGGCCGGTGTTACTGGTGTATGCAGGTTTGGAATGGTTTTAGGCCATGGTTGTTGTTTATGTTGGAGATAGCAGGTTTGGAATGGTTTTAGGCCATGTTGGTTTTAACTGGTATATGCAGGTCAATGGTTTTAGGCCATATTATATGATGGTTTATACTATATGTTTGTGTATGGTTTAGGCCGGTGTTACTGCTGTATGCAGGTTTGGAATGGTTTTAGGCCATGGTTGTTGTTTATGTTGGAGATAGCAGGTTTGGAATGGTTTTAGGCCATGTTGGTTTTAACTGGTATATGCAGGTTAATGGTTTTAGGCCATATTATATGATGGTTTATACTATATGTTTGTGTATGCTTTAGGCCATAAGGTTTAAGACTTTGAAATGGTTTTGTAGGTTATCCCCTTTTTACTTTGAGAACTCCTGTATATTTGACAGTTTGAGTTTTTTTTGAAGGCTTTAGGCAGGTTATCCACTCTTTTTGGTTTGAAGGGGTTTGTGTTATGTTATAACAGTTTTGCCTTGAGGTTTCTGGTATCAGGTTTGAATATTTAATATATTTCTTGGCCTTCTGCACACCTGCTACATCAGTTTGTTAGTATTCCTTTCTTATGCTTTCTATTTCTTATTGACTGCTGCTGTTCTGCTTTTATGCCTCTTTCTGCTTAAGGCCAAAACCTGTAAAACCACACTTTCTTCTCTCTTCTCTCTCTTAGTACATTTGATACATTAAAATGATGTACTGTACTGTATTTGTTCTGAAAAAGCATGCTGGAAAATGATGTAAAATGGAAAGATACATTGCTTGCAAAAATTGTTTTAAACTGCACATTTGCTTCTCTTTGTCTTGCATGGGAGCCTATTTTATTTTGACTTCTTCCTACCTTTGGGTAGTTTACGTTGGAATGCTGTCTTGTGAAAATGTATATGCTGTTTTGTATGCTTTGACAATGCAGCTTTGACAAGAATGAATTTGTGTAATTGTTTTTTGGATTATGCAGTTTTCAAATAAAATGTGCAATTGATTTTGAAATGTGCTATTTTGACAAGAAAATGATTTGTGCATGTTTTTAAATTGTGCATTCATTTTTATCAAATAAAATTCATCCCTTTTTGTGAACCGGGAGAAATCCCGTGATTTGCAAAAAGGGTAAAAACTGATTTCAGTCGTTTGCTTTTAATGATGAACGCTAATTAATTTATTGCTTTTAATTATCTATTTATTTCTGACTTTTCTTTAATTCTTTTACTGGTAAAAATCAAATGATCAATTGGATAGAAGATGAAGATTTAGAATATTAGAAAAATAGTTCTTATTTTACTTTAAACTTTTTATGTAATTGTCATTATAAATACTTTGTACAATAGTATTTAAACAACAATTGTAATAATTAGAATAAAGATGAATAAAAATTCTATTATTTACCAATTAATTCTTTTCTTTCAAATTATTTATTTTATCATTTATAATTCTTTAAATTATGTAATAATTGAAAATCAAATCCAATTATTTAAATTTAGAATGATAAATAATTAAATAAACCTCATTGATCAATTAACTTCTCTTCAATCATTTACTTCATTATTTATAATTATTCTAAATTATAATAACTGAAAATAAGATTTCAATTATATTAAACTTAGAATAATAAATAATTAGATAAACATTGTTGATCAATTAATAAACTCTTTTCAAATAACTATTTATAAATCCTTAAATTATATAATAACCGAAAATAAACTCCAATTATTTAAATTTAAGGTAATAAATAATTAATAAACATTGTCTGATCAGTTAATAAACTTAGCGTTCAAAAATAAACAGCTCTCGACTTGAAAAAAGTTATGAATTTAAATCTGCTTTGAAAAATTGATAAAAAATAGGTCAAAACACTTGCAATGTAATGATGCAGATGGGAGATGGTATCTTAGGTCAAAATTTGGGGTACAACAGCGTAAGCATGACTCAACCTTACTGCGGTGTATGGACAAGAGCGAGGCAGAAAGGATCATGACAGAGTTAAATGAAGGTACCTTCGGAACTCATTCCAATGGACATACCATGGCGAAGAAAATCCTACGGGCAGGATATTACTGGTCCACTATGGAAGCCGATTGTTATCAGCACTCTCGAACCTGTCATAAGTGTCAAGTCTATGCTGATAAGGTGCATGTACCCCCGATTACCCTGAATGTCTTGACAGCTCCTTGGCCCTTTGCAATGTGGGGCATCGACATGATCGGCGAGATCAGACCTACTGCGTCTAACGGGCATCGCTTCATTCTGGTAGCAATTGATTACTTCACAAAGTGGGTTAGGCAGCTTCCTTTGCTACAGTAACCAAGAACATCGTGGTGCGGTTTATCCGACACAATATGATCTGTCGGTATGGTGTCTTAGAGAGAATTATTACTGACAATGGTACAAATCTCAACAACCTAATGATCACCGAGCTCTGCAAGCAGTTCAAGATACAGCATCATAACTCTTCTCCCTACCAGCCGAAGATGAATGGCGTTGTTGAAGCGGCTAACAAGAACATCAAAAAGATTATGCAGAAGATGATGGTGACATACAAAGACTGGCACGAGATGTTACCATTCGCTCTTCATGGGTACCGTACCTTAGCACGGACGTCGACAGGGGCAACACCCTACTCTCTGACTCTCTGGTATATGGCATGGAGGCAGTCCTACCCATCGAAGTCCAGATACCCTCTCTCAGGATTATGAAGGATGCGGGTTTGAACGAAGATGACTGGATCCAAACCCGACTTGATCAGCTAAATCTAATCGACGAAAAGAGACTTACTGCTATTTGTCATGGTCAAACGTATCAAAAGCGAATGATCAAGGCTTTTAACAAGAAAGTCAGACGTCAAGAATATCAAGTCGAGGATCTTGTGATCAAACGCATCATACTACCGCAAGGTGATCACAGGGGCAAATGGACCCTGACATACGAAGGGCCATTTGTGGTTAAGAATATTTTCTCGGGAGGAGCTATGATTCTAACCACCATGGATGGTGACGACCTTCCTCACCCCGTCAATGCAGACATAGTGAAAAGATACTACGCATAATCAAAGACCCACTAGGTCGACTGGCCTAGGAAAAAATAAGGGCTTCCCGGTGAACCAAAAGGGTTCGGGAAAAAGTAAGGGATGAAATGAAAAAAACTGTACACCCGGTAAGTCGAAAACCGGAAAAGGAGACTTGGGCCAAAAAGGGTATCCCGGTGGACTGAAAACCCGAAAGGGCGATCCAGGAAAAAATTAGGGATTGAAGCGTAACACTATGTCTCATTGGATCATCTTACAACCAGACTTCGGTATCGACTATCAAGCTCGGACGGCGCCAATCGATCTAATCCACATTCTACCAAGCAGCAAAGTGATGAGATGCTTAAAGATATAAAGGCAATAGTAGAGTTGGAACCCAATGGGTTCATTTCACATAGCTGTTTTTCCTTCTTAAAACACGAATTGTAATTTCTATATTTCGGCGGCGTTCTCTTACTAGAGCGTCAGCCTCTTTGTACAAAAATGCCTATTACATGCCAACTTCAAAATCAATACAAGTCATTTTCACCAAAACTTTGATTTATTTTCTTTTTCCTGTTTTGTTTTGCAGGAACGTCCAATGATTCATTTTTGATATATGCATTTGAAAATAATGGTTGCTCATAAATATTTATATGAAAAACAAAATACAATTACTCGTAA
Organism: Vicia faba; assembly: GCA_948472305.1. NCBI lineage: Eukaryota > Viridiplantae > Streptophyta > Magnoliopsida > Fabales > Fabaceae > Vicia > Vicia faba. The sequence goes on along the minus strand of OX451740.1, from coordinate 1,306,191,859 downwards.
TTCCAGGAGCAGGGAAAACAAGAAGTGCCCAAACCCTATAGTTACTTTGACCATCAAGTACCGGGATAGAGCCAGCTCGAGAACATGAGCAGTGGTACATACACTCCCCACAAAGTAAAAAAAAAGTATCCAAAAACAGTGATGTTAGCTTTCCCGAACAGGATATAACTCTCCCCCACTGAGGTTCACAATCGCGAGTTAGTCAGTAAATTATTCCCCAAGCATTATTTCTCTCACAAGCGGAAATTCAATCTCCAACAGAATTCATTATGACCAACAACGGAAGTTCATCCCCAACTGAGGTTATTTCTCCAAATCAGCAGATCTATCAACAAAGCATCTCCTCTTTCAAACAGAGTTATTCCCCATAGAGTTATCCTCAGACAAAGTCTCGTCCGGCAGAATATTTACCAGCCAAGGGGCAAATCCCTAGCTAGTCATCTCGGTTCACCATCCCCAATAGAAGTAAAGGGACTATGGTTTTTATAGCAGTCAAGAATACCATTTCTCATACTCTCCAAACAACAGTCAGGGATTTATTTTCCCAGACTCAGAGTATTACATCGGTATTTTATGTTCATACATCATGACATGTGCATACATCCCATATAACATAGTCTCATCTATTTTGAGAACGTCATCATACAATGCATCTCATGCATAGCACATAACTAACCTTGTATTTATTTCAGGAAAAGACAGTTATTATCAACAATTTCCAACAGGTACATGATCAACGCTCAAAGCTAAACAGAGTAATCATCAGCGGCAAATGCAACCTTATGCAGGTTCCTTCTTACAGCCCTACTATCAAGGCTTTCATATCGAAGTAACCCTACTATCCAGGTTCCTTATCACAGTCCTACTATCCAGGCTTTCATACCGAGGTAACCCTACTATCCAGGTTTCTTATCATAGCCCTACTATCCAGGCTTTCATATCGAAGTAACCCTACTATCCAGGTTCCTTCTCACAGCCCTACTATCCAAGTTTTCATATCGAAGTAACCCTACTATCCAGGTTCCTTCTCACAACCCTATTATCCAGGATTTCATAACGAAGTAACCCTACTATCCAGGTTCCTTCTCACAGCCCTACTATCCAGGCTTTCATATCGAAGTAACCCTACTATACAGGTTCCTTCTCACAGCCCTACTATCCAGGCTTTTATATCGAAGTAACCCTACTACCCATGTTCCTTCTCACATCCCTACTATCCACGCTTTCATATCGAAGTAACCCCACTATCAAGGTTCCTTCTCACAGCCCTACTATCCAGGCTTTCATATCGAAGTAACCCTACTACCCAGGTTCCTTCTCACAACCCTATTATCCAGGCTTTCATATCAAAGTAACCCCAATATCCAGGTTCCTTTTCACAACCCTATTATCCAGGCTTTCATATCGAAGTAACCCCATTATCCAGGTTCCTTCTCACTGCCCTACTATCCCGGCTTTCATCTCGAAGTAACCCTACCATCTAGGTTCCTTCTTATAACCTTACCATCCAGGTTTCTTTTCTATTATCTCCAGACAGCAGTCCACAACACTGTAAGACCTGGACCCAGTAGAGTAAATACGCAGTTCACTTCCGCTCCCCAAACCAAAGTTATCCCCCAGTAGAGTAATGAATAATTGAAGCTCCTAAAACTCTATTTCTCCCAAGACAGAGACCAGCATTCCCCAGCGAAGTCCTCCTCAACAACAGGTATACGGGTTCTCGCAAAGGAATCTCTTATGTGATCGAATCTATTCGGATAGCATATTTAAGCCCATCTCCGACAATTCTCTATCAGCTACCAAATGGCATCTATAAACCCATTCCCGATATCACAAATCACGTCATGCGAGTGCAAATTTCTGGGCACTCTAGTGTTCAATCATCTTCCACCTTCAGATCACGAAAGGCAGACAAGCCAATCTACATCCTCAAGTTTAAGAAGATTGAATAGGGGAAGATGTTGTATCCCAAAATTTTCCCTCCCATATTTCTCAATACATGTCAAGTGAGGTCCTCAAATTGCTCAAGGAAATCCAAGAGTTGACCAGACAAACTCTCTCCTAAGGCAGTCTATCTCAAATTAGGGTTTCATTTTTCATTAAGATGCTTGAGTCCAAAGGATCCCAAATGCTCACCATTGTCCTAATATGTTCTCAAGATCATCCATGTCAAGTTTCAAGCCTTACAGAAGAAGTTTTCTCAGTCAATTGCTCAAAGGCCTAAAAATCGATAGTGCTAGGTCAAAAGTTAACTGTGGCTCACATACAGTCAAACTTCAAGATTTTTGGTCAACATCATAATTTTGAAGTATCATTCATCATTTGATCAAGGGTTGATCATGATTCATCAAGGATTGCTCACAATTCATCAAAACCCAAAAGTTGCTAAATTAGGGTTTTGTAGGAAAAGTCAACTCAACTTTGACCAAGCATAACTTTCTCATAATTTATCGGAAATGACCCATCCAAAGCTCATTATGAAGAGGATGAAATTCCCTACAATTCATCTTCATCCCCAAAATTCAAAATATGCACTCACAAAAAGATATGAATTTTGACATTATAGGTCATTTTGAAAAGTCAACAAAAACACCTTTTGGGTCAAGGCTTCATACATGAACATGGAAGAATCAATTGAGATGAGACAAAGAGGGTTGCTTAGAGGACATTCTAAGCTTTCTAAAAAGTCCAAGAACACCTCTCTAGGGTCAAAATTGAGAGAGTTATGCATTGTCAAAGTTGGCAATTTTTGGGAAATTGTCAAAAGTCAACATTGATTAAAATTGCATTTTTTCCACATGGGCCCATCTTTTCAAGATTGCATCTCATTCCTAGCATAGTCCACGACCTATGGGACCCTCCATGCTTTATTTATTTATTTATTTAATTTGTTTTGATTTTTATTCATTTAAAATTCAAATAAAATCAAATAAATCATATAATGTGTTTTAGGGATGATTTTTGCATTGAAGGAAGATCTTATGTGCTGTCAAATAAGAATCAATTCGTGCAAGATTGATTTGGAAGGAAAAATATTGAATTGAAGCAAATTTGGAAAGATATCATATGCCATGAAAGACCAAATCAAATCTTCATAATGGGCAAGATTCAATTCGTTTTTGTTGACCTAATATGTTGCATTACATATAGAGAAGGTATCCAAGGCAAGAGAAGAGGTTGAACAATCGTGCAGAGCAAGAGTGAAACTAAAAAATTTCAAGAAAAAGTGGTGATCCAATTTCAATCCTAGAGGTCAATTCGAGTCATTCTCACAATACCAATAGATTCTTGGACATCTCCAGAAGGGATTTCAACCAATTGCAAGATTTCTCATGCTTGGAATCAAAGGTACAGAAGTCACGATTTGCCTAAAAAATTCGTTTTTGTTTTCATTGATTTATACATCATTTGCACGTTTTGATCACACATTTTTGTTCCTTATTGAGTTTGCAAGCTAATCATTCTATTCAATTGCATTTTTGATGACTGTATGTAAAACTGCCATGGCTAGGGTTTCTTGTTTAGTTTTAGGGCTTTGCAATACAGGTTAAATTGGACGTTGGTTCTGGTACCATGATGCTCGTGAGGATGAGACGAGTTGATTTGTACCAGCCATGGTCATTTATCTTGCTTGTGGATAATTTTTGAGATACACAGGTTTGTAGCTACAGTGCAACGTCCGTATGTAAAAATATCTTGGGCTAAAACGACGGCTGAGAGGAAGAAGATGGATGCATGGCACTCCCTGGTTGGGTGGTTTGAATCTTAGCGCGTTTTTTGCAATTACCATTATTTTTCATTAATTATATTTTGTTTTCATTATATATACAAATAAGCAAAACAGCTCAGTTGCCAAGCAGGGATTGGAAACGTGCATGAGGACTTGGGTTCGATCCCCAGGTCCCAACCTTTGTTCATAATATTTTTCAATAGGTAATCCAGCGCGCTGCATATCAGGAGGTCCACCGTACGCCATCAACATCTGGCCATCACACGCCTCTCCATCCAGATCCAAGGCTTCCCCTCTGAAGGTCCACCATACGCACCAGGTCAACATGGACACCAGATCCAGCAAAGTCAAATGGGCTTGGATCATTTGGGCTCAGAATTTCAGCAATATACCCCCATTTCAACTAACACCACCAGGCCCATTTACTTCTTTTATTTTATTTTTTATCTTTTATTCTTTTAATTTCCTTTATTTATTTTAATTCAAAAATTAATTTATTTTTCATAAAAACATAAAATCAATAATCCACAAAAAAATTAGGATTAGTTTTTTTTTACTATTATCAAATTTAATTTAATTTAGTTTAACCTAGGGAAACTTTAATTTATTTTCAAAATTAAAATTAAATTAGAAAATTAGGTTAACTTTTAATTTTATTTCCTCTTTTTCTCAAATAGATAAAAAACACAAAAATAGGTTTTAGATTAAATTAATTTGTTTTTTTTCCTTAAATTAAAATTAATTAGAATTAGGATTTTCTTTTTAATTTAATGATTTCTTTATTTTTCTTAAATAACAAAACGTGACAAAAAACATATTTTAATCAATCACAATTAGGTTTAGTCAAGGGTCAAAACCCTAGTTGCCTCGTATTTGATTCATCGCGCGCATATTAATTATCTTTACCAATATTGTTGTAACTGTTCATGGTTTGTAATAGTTAATCTAGGACTTTTTTACTTATCGCTTTTTCCCGGGTTTTTAGCTATGTAATTGATCCCCCTCCCCGAAGCCTTGTAATAACGTAGATTTACTTTCTCGTATTTTAATTCTCGCAAATATTTGACTGTTTAGATGTATGCTAATAGGATTGTATGACAAGAATGCATGACAATTTAATACAGTTAGAAAACCCTAATGTGCAAAGACAAATAACTGAAAACAAATCACTCGAACATATCACACTTAAGGTATACTCTCACTTCGGTTGCCTTCGGTAAACGATCATTAAGTATAGGGTGTCTTAGTGGTTGTCCTCCTGTCTAAAAAGATCAAATGTTGCCTCGGATATGATCTTAAGACTCTAGGGTTACTACTAAAGTGTCCTAACATTGCTTTAGTGATTGTACGTCCCTTTCGAATTGACCCTTACAACTTCAAAGACGGTGCTACCTATTTCTCAATAGTAGGATAGCGTTGTTTAAAGGAAACAAGAATAGAAACGATCTTTTTTCGAGTAGGTAGATGCTAGTAGGTACTTGCTCAAATCAAAACTCTTCACACTTACACATTTCAAAACAATTTTCAAAACAACTTCGTCACACCTTTGAGGACTGATACAAGGGTTATCATAAAGTTAAAACTCTTTTCAAAACAAAAGCACATACACAAGCAATTTTAAAAAGATGAGCAAGTACTTAAGAGCCCATGGAAAACCATGGATAGAAAGGGTGCTAACACCTTCCCTTTCTATAATCTACCCCCCCCCCCCCCCCCGGTACTCAGAATATCTCGAAAAAGTATTTTTTATGTACTTTTTTCCTTTCCGGTTGGATGAAATAAAAGTCGATGACGACTCTTGCTTACCGCGACATTTTGCAAACACAAAACGCAAAATGCAAACCAACGTCAAACAGTCGGTTCTACCACCGTATCACAGGTAGACTCACTGTGAATATTCCATTCTTCATAGGATTGTAATTGTTAATTGGATGCCCACTCAGCATACCTCCACCATCTCCACTGGTTTTGGAAAATTCATCTTTGTTGTTGGTACTGAAAGGATGTTTGATTATGGAAGATATATTTTTGATCAAGTCATAAAGCAGGTTGCATCTACTGTTGTGAAGCTTCCTATTTGTTTCCATTCTCTTATATATGGAATAATGCTAGCTCAACATCCTAGGATATTATTACCCATTGATAGGGTCATGAAGAGTTAATCCTCGTTGTCTTTGCATCATAAGTTATTTGGTGGAACCCATGATCCAGATATTGCCATTGCAACCTTAGAAGCTCATGTGCCTAAAACATAAAGAGGGGACATGATATCTCTATTAAAGGAAACCTGCAGAGAGCTAGAGGAAACTATTAGAACTGATAGAACAAGAAAGGCTAAGATTAATGATTTCATTAATGCCTTAATGGAGGAGTTAGAAAAGGAAGCTGAGGTTGCTAATGGTGAATGGAATAATGCATATGATGCATCTGATAAGAACTAATCTAATGATGATGCCACTTCAACTGGTGAAGAGAGTGAAAAATCTGGCTCTAAGGAGGAAAGTGATATTGATGCTGCTGGAGCATAAAAACAGTTGTATTTTTTTTTGCATCATTCTCTTTATTTTGGTTTATGATTATGTAAGGGCTAAATTCCCAGGATATTTTTAAATTTTTGCACTCTGACTCTATAACCTTAGGTGCTTAAATTTTGTTTGTGCTAATATTTTCTACTTTCCTTTGTCACATTATGGCTACAAAGGGAGAGTAGTATGATATTGAGGGTGTTGGAGCTGACACCCTTACTGAGGGGGAGAATTGTCTAAATTCTCTGGTTATGATTCTGATAGAAGGTTTTGTAATAGGAAGTTTTAAGGGGGAGTTCCTGCTTGTTTATGAAGAAGGTGTAAGATATGATGTCTTGACATCATGGTATGACATCATGGTGGGAGAACTTAAGTGTTCTCAATCTTTGCAGCTATGTTAGATCGACTAAGTACTAATAAGCATTCTTTGCATATAAACTTGTGCTTAACATCAAGTAATTTTCCATAGTGAGTATTAGATGAAGATATTAATAACCCGAATAGACTTATCTTCAAAATTTATTTGATTAGGGGAAGAGGCATCTCGAAGTTTGATTACTCTAAGGGGTAGAGACAGTTGAATACTCAGGTTAATAAAAGTTCAGTAAATTTGGGGAAGTCATGTCAAGAATTGAGGAATCTCTCAAAATACCGAGTAATCAAGGGCAATCACTCAAGCATGGTTGAAAGCATCTCCAACATTGTTTAGTCATTGACAGTGTTCCAAAGTTCATAATACTTAGGCAAACTATTTCTGGTGGCACATATATCAGGAATTCATCTCGAGGCAAATTTCTTCAAAATCCTTATAGACTAGGGAAAGGAAATATGCAGAGGCATCTCCTCCTCTTCAAGGGATGATCAGGTTAGGTTAAGGCGCATGCTAAACAGCTTGTGGTTTCAAAGAGAATGTCGGGAAGTCAGGATCGTCATCCTCAGCAGATTTCAGAGATATAAGTCCAAAGTATTGGCGTTCATCAACAAAAGTTGGGGTTTTCATTCCCTGTCAAGGATTGTAGTCCAGATTATTGAGTTCCCAACATATATCTTTGCTTTGGCACATTTTATATAGTAATCATCATTACACAGTATTTCATCACAAAAATGTGTAGCATTTCCACAAAGGTGGAACATTACGCTAAAAAAACTCAAAACATACATAAGCCAGATACAATCACCAACAATAGCACATATCTAAAGAGAATATCATCTCCACAAGTCTCCAATCACTTCTCGGCAACCCTACCGATACCCGTAACCCTACAGATTGTTCATTTTCTAAACCATACAATTTGTTGTATTTTGATAACCTTACTATTGCCAGTAGACTAATTGTATGCTTTGTTTCCCAATCGCCTAATTGAAGCCTTCCTGAAGATGTTTACCTTTTCCACTCACCTGATTGTTGCTTTCCGATAACCCTATTGTTTCTAGCAGCCTTGCTATCCTTGTTTTCCCGATCACTTTATTAAAGCCTTATGGTAACCTTTCCGATGTTGGAAACCTTATGAAACAACTGACTGAACTATCAACTGATAATGAAATCAATGAAGTCGCCATCTAACATTTTTTATCCCATAGGAAGGGAAATGCAAACCTCGAGTAAACCTGAGAAGGGAGAAATCACGGTCAAACGACTGAGAGATTGGGGGTAAGGGAGTCGGTTACGCAAGGGGAAGGTATTAGCACCCTACACGTCTATGGTATTCCACAGGATCTACTCTTGTTTTCTAATCTAAAGGGTGTGAAGATCTAAATCTAAGGCTAAAAATCAAAAGAAAGAGGGAATACATGAAAGCCAAAGTGTGGGGAAAATAAAGAAATATTTACAAAGATATGCTCGATTAGGCCCCGCAAAAGCCTCCGCCTATGTATCCCTTTTAAGGAATCAGAGCAGTCGTAGTTCAGATTACATGTTTTAATTTGTTTATGTTTTTTAGTTGAACTATATTAAATTAAACCATTCCACCGTTGCTCGACCTTTGGTTACTTACGACCTGTAATGGAAAGGAACTAACATGCTCTTAGAAGAGAAAAGCCGATTGACAAAAGAGAAAGTTGTTTGTTAGGGTTTTTTACCTTAAGAAAAGGTTTTAAGTTGTTAGAGAGTGTTTTTGTTAGTTTAAGGAAAAATAAAGTTTTAGTTTTAAAAGAAAGGATGCAAAAAGAAAGAAAACATCTAAACGAGACTATCTAGAATCTAATCCCTAATGTTATCATACAATGATGGCCATATGGTTGAGTTTTGAAAGAGAAATATATACCTAAGTGGACATACATGGATAATTATCCTAATGTCTGACTCGAGGACTAATCCTTCCCGAGCAATCCTAAGGGAGCATGGTAAATATCTCATGAAAGAGACACAAGAGCAGTCATACTATCATAAGAGAGAGTACGAGAATGGATGACAAAACATCCAAAGGGAGATGGCAAAACATCACAGATCTTGTGACAAGAATCAAACAAACAGATGGTAAAACATCTGAGCAAACAAAAGCTCGAGCATCACTCGAATATCAAACACCAACAAGGCACAAGCTAAGTAGTAAAAGGGTAGGTCCCTCCATAGACAAGAAATCAAGCATCAGACCAAGGTTCAAGCCATAGCCAAGGGGAGCGAATAACCCGAGTCAACCAAGCCATAAAATTGTGGTAATATAATAGGTTCTTAACCACGGTATTAATTACCAGGGTAAGAAAGATCAGGGGGAAAAAGACAAGTTGTATGCGCACACCGAGCATCAGTGTTAGTCAACACGAGCTAAAGAAAATATGGGGATCCGATTGCAGGACCCCTTTTCACTCGCCTTAATAGGGCTTAGACTCATTTGGATCTTGGGCACATGTTCAGAGCATCTACTTGCAAAAAGTGAGCATAGGAAAGACACGGACGAGGGACTGCAAGGGTTGATTACTAACCCTATCCACTCGCCTACTCATGAGGACTTAGGAATGGTTGCCATAAAAGGACCTAAAATTATCATCCCACTATGAAAGCAAAAATAGTAAACAAACAAATACATGGCCTCCTAGTGAGGACTTCCATAATTTCCTGCCAAGTCGCACTGACTCCCAATCCTAAGTAAGCAGCAAAATACGGAAATAGTAAATCGGGTGAGAAAGTACCGTTTAGATATAAATCTGCGATAAAGCAACTAAATAGTAACGAAACCCAGAGATCTTCGAACAAGCTAGAATCAACATAGAAACAAGTTAGAAGTTGTGTCGTCAGACATAAACATCAAGGCCTCAATGTGAAAATAAATCACAAGTGGTAAGTAGAAGACACAACCACATAAACATCCTGCAAGGCAATACAAACAAACAAAGCACACAATAGTGCAAATATATATACCCATAGATATGAGAAACAATATAGATCGCCTTAAAAGCGAAATTGTGTCCCACAAATAAATTGAAACACAAAGCAATGAAAGCTCATGAAATACCTTGGACAACTTAACAAAATAGTTAGTATTAACAAGGTAATATGAAGAAGATAAAATGTGAATATAGACATGTCATAAATTTATCATATATCATGGCTAATAATGAACTCAATTAGTCATTTAGAACATGGTATAAACTCCATAGCAATCAAACTAGTATCCAACAAAATGGTGTAGTGACGTTGTAGCGGTAGAAATGTTTAAGACTAAGTCATTGGATTGACTAGAGTTTATACAAATCAAAATGAAAATCTCCACCGCGCTTTATTGTTTCCAAAGGAATGGGAAAAGAGCGAATAACCCAAAAAGAGGGAGGAAAGATTCTAGGTAAGGGGGTTGGTTATGCAAAGGGAAGGTATTAGCACCCTAAACATCTACGGTACTCCGCATGAGCCTCTTTGTAAAATATGTATATTTTGGCTATAAAAAATTTTGTATATATAATGGATGGTGGAGGTCAGAAAATAAATATTTTTTATGATTTTTGCACACGCCGCGGTTGTGAACCTTTAGTGCCTACGTACCACCTTTCGTGCAATAGGGGGTCAGGGTACACGTAGTTCCTCTTTTAAAAATTTGAAACACAAATGCGTTGGTCAATTTTATGAGATAAAATATCACCGTCATTGTCAGTGTGGAAAACACACCTACTACCCACAATCATGAGAAAGGAGAATTTGCATTATCTCAAAGTGGAGGATATGGCTTAGGATTTCAAAATCAACAATGCCTCACTCAACATCTAAGTGGAAAATATCTCTCTTCACTACATATTGTAGAAATATAGTTGTTTGCATCCGTACAAGGATTGACAAGAGTTTAATCTTTTGAGAAAAGTTTAAAGTAAAAGCCAAAGTGGCAAAATGGTTTGAATGAGATTGATTGACTTTTAGTCTTCCCACAAAAAATGTCAAGGTATTATTAAATTGATTGAAGTTTATTTATGAAAATGTTTTGAAAATGCATGGACATAAGTCCAAGTTTATTATGAAAGTAGTTTAAGTTTCAAAACAAGAAGAGTTTTCAAAAGGAGGAAGAAGATTTTGAAATTAAAGAAGATGGAAGGAGAAGAAGAGACTATCCTAAAGCATAAGATAAAAGGTAGAGATAAGAACCATCTAACCAACATGAAGCTAATACTTGACATTATGAGCCAAGATATAATTCCCATTCCTTGGATTGAAACCAAACAAGCAAAGAAATACTAGACCTCTTGAGAGAACAAAACTTCAAGTGTATTAAGTCTTCATAAAAATTAAGCAGAGTAACAACTGTATACGGGTGAATTCTAGATTACAAGCAAAGGGTATAATCACAAGAACCTGCACACAAAAACAAACAAGCAACCCAATGTCTTGAGGTAAACCTCAAGAACTCCAGACAAAATAATCAAATAAGATCTCCAATATAGATCAAGGTTTCTAATCCTAAGTCCAAGAAAAGTCCCATGCTCCATAATGCCAAGGATAGTAACCAAATAGTCCAAGTACCATTAAAGATTTTTTTAGGTTTTATGTTGATTATTAAGTATCTTGAGAAAGGAAAAGAAAAAGCTCAAGTGAGCAAAGTAAAAATGGCAAGAAAATAAATGCTCAAATGAGCAAAGATGAAAATGGTATGAAATGTAAATGCTAAAAGTAAATAGTACATAAAGCATAAAAAAGAATAAAAGCATAAGATAAAACAAGTCAATAATTAGTGGTTAGTTGGATGACCATCTTGAAATTTGCATTTGGAACTCATTAGAGGATTGGTAGAACCAAAGCCTCCACACAACAAGTTGCATTTGCTTTTTGTCAAGTATATCATCCATTTGGAATTCTCATAAGTACCATTTAATGATCAACAATGTTTAAGTGATCCGCGTTGACCAAAGGTGTTGTAGATCCATTAGAGGATTGGTAGAACCAAAGCCTCCACACAATGAATCTCAAGGTTATTAGATTAAAGAGATCAAATTAACATACTTGGGCTTGCAATCATAAGTTTGGGCCACGAATGATCATTTATTTGAATCGGGACAAAATTTAGCGCTATGTTAAGCAATCGTAAGTGGACTTATATAGAAGTCGCACCTATTTTGAGGTTGGTCAATAGCAATGTATGCACCATTTGTTTTGAGACATGATATAGAGATCATGCTCCAATAACATTTAGTGCAATAAGAAGGGGATGAGATGAAGAGGGATAGGGAAAAATATACAAACCATATTTGAATTAAATTTTAATCAAACTATTATTAAAATCATTCATCCATTTTTTGTGGGATTAAACTCAACACTATGGATCCAATGATGTTAATAAAGTTCATGATCCAAAACCTAACCCAAGATTAGCCAGAAAATAATCACAAAATAATATCACATTTAATATATACACATTAAAAGGGTTTAAAAAAATGTTAAAAAAATCAAAATAGAAGAGAAAAAATATCAACTATGTTCAAATTAATCAAGAAAGAAAAAGTAAGGCTATAGAAAAATCAGAAATGGATCCAAATATTTTTATAAAATTTGTGGTAATTTTTAAAAGTCAGAAACTATTTTTAAACTATTTAAAATTGCTCAAACAAACATAAAATAGGTCAAAAATAGTAAACCTCAACTTAAAATTCCATAAAATTTTCAAAAAGTCAAAAATATGCAAAATAATATTTATGAATTTTTTCAGAATTAAAAAATGTCAGAAAGTATTTTTTGGGTAATTAAAAGAAAACAAATAATACAAAAAACACAAAAAATACCAAATGTCAAAATAAAAATGTGAAAAAATAGTCATGAGATCAGAAATAATTCAAAGTATTTTTGTGAATTGTTTCATAATTTTTGGATAAAAAATAAAAGAGTTATTAATTTTTGAAAATTTAATCAATAAAAATATAAAACTCAGAAAATAAAATAAAACCAAAAAGATGTGGACCATCAGATCATAGTTAAAACGCATTATTAAGCTGATCCAATGGACCAGACGCGCTGTGCTTGATATGGACCTTAGTGAGATATGCATAGGATTAGAAAAAGGGCAACCAATGAAATTAAAACATTTGGCACGCTATCATTAGCTAAGACGAGACATGTCATCGTCTTCAACCTCCAGACACCCTGCAATGGGGATTTTGTGAGATCCTTCAAATGGAAAAATTAGGATCCCAGGCTAGCATCATTGAACTCGTCTCTTCAAGACGATTCTAACACAACCATCGCGCCAAATTTATATAAGGTATGGAGAGAGATATGAATCAAAAACCCAGAAAATAGCGAGCACCTTCAATTTGAGATTTCTCTCTCAATTCTCATTGGATTTAAAAATTCTAATAAGCATTATGTTGTACCCCAAAATTTGCCCTCCCATTTCATCAATATTTTCTCACCACAAGACCCTTGGAGCTCAAGATCAAGTTAGGGTTTACTCTGCTCAAGACTCTTCCTTGCACTGTTGACCCAAATTAGGGTTTGAGTTTGCACAAAGATGTTTTGACCTAAAATGCCCAAAATGACTTTCATGCTTCATGTTGGACTCACAAGTTTATCCATACCAAGTTTCAAGCCTTGATTCCAATCTTTGCCCAATCAATTGGACAGTTGACCTAGAAATCAGCTGTATTGGGGAAAAAGTCAATTGTGGTCAATTAACAGTCAAACTTCATGGCAGAGCTACATGAAGGTACTTTCGGAACACATTCCAGTGGACATACCATGGCAAAGAAAATCCTTCGGGCAGGATATTTCTGGTCCACAATGGAAGCTGACTGTTATCAGCATTCTCGAACTTGTCATAAATGCCAGATCTATGCTGATAAGGTGCACATTCCTCCGGTTCCTCTGAACGTCTTGACAGCACCTTGGGCTTTTGAAATGTGGGGCATTGATATGATCGGCGAAATCAGACCTACAGCATCCAACGGGCACCGCTTCATCCTGGTAGCGATTGATTACTTCACAAAGTGGGTTGAAGCAGCTTCCTACGCTACGGTAACCAAGAACGTCGTGGCACGGTTCATTCGACACAACCTGATCTGTTGATACGGTGTACCTGAGAGGATCATTACGGACAATGGTCCCAATCTTAACAACAAAATGATCACTGAGCTCTGCGAGCAATTCAAGATACAGCACCACAACTCTTCACCTTACCGGCCGAAGATGAATGGGGCTGTAGAAGCAGCGAATAAGAACATCAAGAAGATTGTGCAGAAAATGACAGTGACCTACAAAGATTAGCACGAAATGTTACCGTTTGCTCTTCATGGGTACCGTACCTCAGCACGGACGTCAACAGGGGCAACTCCCTTCTCCTTGGTCTATGGCATGGAGGCAGTCTTGCCTATTAAAGTCCAGATACCCTCTCTCTGGGTAATGAAGGATGCAGGTTTGAGCGAAGATGACTGGATCCAGACTCGGCTTGATCAATTAAACCTAATCGACGAAAAGAGACTCACCGCTATTTGTCATGGTCAGACGTACCAAAAACGGATGATCAAGGCATTTAACAAGAAGGTCAGACGACAAGAGTATCAAGTCGGAGACCTGGTAATCAAGCGCATCATCCTTCCTCAAAGTGATCCCAAGGGCAAATGGACCCCTACGTACGAAGGGCCATTTGTGGTCAAGAATATCTTCTCAGGAGGAGCTATGATTCTAACCACCATGGATGATGACGACCTTCCTCACCCTGCCAATGCAGACATAGTAAAAAGATACTACGCATGAATAAAAGACCTGCTAGGTTGACACACCTAGGAAAAAATAAGGGCTTCCCGGCGAACCAAAAGGGTTCGGGCAAAAATAAGGGACGAAATGAAAAAATATGTACACCCGGCAAGTCGAAAACCTGAAAAGGCGGCTTGGGCAAAAATGGGTATCCCGGTGGACTGAAAACCCGAAAGGGCGGTCCAGGAAAAAGTTAGGGATAAAGCGTAATACTATGTCTCATTGGATCACCTTGCATCCAGAATTCGGCATCAACTATCGGGCTCAGATGACTCCAATCAATCAGCTTCATCTTCAACTAAGCAGCAAAGTGATGAGACGCTTGAAGACATAAAGGCGATAGCAGAGTTGGAATTCAGTGGGATTATTTTTCACATAGCTGTTTTGTTTCCTTTTCAAAAAATTGTATGAACTCTATCTTGCTCGGCGGTGTTCTCTTACTAGGACGTCAGCCTCCTGTACATAAAAACGCCTATTTACATGCAAACTTCAAAATCAATACAAGTTCAATTTTTCAGACAAATTACCCATCATTTTTCCTTTTTTCTGTTTTGTTTTGCGAAGAACGTCCAATGTTCATTCTTGATATATGCATTTGACACTAATTTCTAATCATAAATATTTGCATATGAAACAAAGGACTAATTACATATGACATCAGAAACAGGGGCAATGAAGAGTTGTCCAAGCAATCTAGTTGCTTGGCCCACCGAGGTACCGAGGTAAGTTCGGCTGAAGAAGGTAACCAAGTTACCTCAACTCCCCACAGAGTAAGACCAGATTTCAGCAATGCTCTCCCCAGGCAGAGTTGGTCCCCCATCAGCCTTGAAAAGGCACAGTATCTCCAAGCAAGTCAGCGATACTCTCCCCAAGCCGAGTTAGTCTACTGTCAGCCTTAAGGAAGTTGGGTATCCCCAGAAGATCTCAACATTCCCCAGCGGAGTATAGACATTCCTCAGCAAGCATCCCTAGCAGTCTTAATATAAGATTTGTTCCCCGGCGGAGTACGGACACCCCAGTGGAATCCATATCCCCAGTAGATTCTGGAAGCTTATCCCCTGCAGAGTACGAATGCATCACCCCGGCTTCATTCAAAGGTTATTTCCCCACCAGGGTATAACTGGGTTATCCTCAGCTAATAACCACGGAAAGATCGTCCTCGGCGAAGTTCTTCCTATTCCCCAGCGGAGTTCATCAAATTCCCCAACATAACTTATCAGTGAAATCCCCAGCGGAGCTCTCATCCAAACCTCAGCGGAGTATCTCTTCCCACAGAGTAATTTCCCGCAGAGTAATCTCTCCAACAAGTTTATTCCCCAACGGAGTCATCTTCTCCTACCGGTTTATTCTTGCAACTATCATCCCCAGCGGAAACGTAGAACTCCACTCTTCAACATCAGCCCAGGACTCCACAAACTCCCGGCAGTCGTCAAGGGTTTATTTTCCTAGACAAAAATACATTCATCACATTATCATATACCATAACGCATGCATATCTGCATCATATCACACGATCTCATTTATTTTTGAGGACATCATGACATCATGCATCTCATACATCATGACATTGCATACAACTAATGTTTTGCCTTTTCAGGAAAAAGGACAATCCAAAGATGATTACTATCAACTGTCACAATTCCAGATTCGATACGTGTATCCAGCCAGGGCATATCTGTAGACAATGAATTCCAGATTCGATTCCTGTATCCAGCCAGGGCATATCTGTAGACGACGAATTCCAGATTTGATTCTTGTATCCAGCCAGGGCATATCTGTAGACGACGAATTCCAGATTCGATACCTGTATCCAGCCAGGGCATATCTGTAGACGACTAATTCCATATTCGATTCCTGTATCCAGCCAGGGCATATATGTGAGTATTTGATTGTGGATTCGACACCTGTATCTAGCCAGGGCATATATGCATGAATAGTTTAGAGATTCGATACCTGTATCCATCCAGGGCACATATGTAAGCAACCTTTTGAAGTTCCGGATTCGATTCCTGTATCTAGCCAGGGCATATCTGTGAGCGTTTGATTATAGATTCAATACCTGTATCTAGCCAGGGCATATTTGCATGAAGAGTTTGAAGATCAACACCTGTAACAGGCCAGGAAACCATCTTCCTTTCTCAAAGTATGCAAGTTCTCGCTAAGGAATCTCTTACGCGATCAACACTTCCAAATGGCATCTATAAGCCCATTCCCGACAAGGTTCTGTCACATCTCCAGATGGCATCTATAAGCCCATCCTCCTATCCACCATCTCTCCAAATGGCATCTATAAGCCCATTCCCGACATCACATTGCTGATACTTCAGCATGCGAGTGCAAATTTCTGGGCACTTTAGTGTTCAATCATCTTCCACCTTCGGATCACGAAAGGCACGCAAGCCAATCTACATCCTCAGGTCTAAGAAGATTGAACAGGGGCAACTGTTGTACCCCAAAATTTTCCCTCCCATTTCATCAATATTTTCTCACCACAAGACCCTTGGAGCTCAAGATCAAGTTAGGGTTTACTCTGCTCAAGACTCTTCCTTACACTGTTGACCCAAATTAGGGTTTGAGTTTGCACAAAGATGTTTTGACCTAAAATGCCCAAAATGACTTTCATGCTTCATGTTGGACTCACAAGTTTATCCATACCAAGTTTCAAGCCTTGATTCCAATCTTTGCCCAGTCAATTGGACAGTTGACCTAGAAATCAGTTGTATTGGGGAAAAAGTCAGCTGTGGTCAATTAACAGTCAAACTTCATGATTTTTGACCCACATCAACATTATGAACTCATATGGACCATTTGATCAAGTTTGGATCACAATTCCACAAGAAATTTGATCAGATCACCAAAAGGGCAAAATGGTCATTTTTAGGGTTTTTGACTGCACAAAGACAATTTTTGATTGTTTGACCTAGCCAATGGCAAACCAAGCTCACATATGGACCCAAGGACTCAATGGCATTGTCTTTACATATTCAACAAGTTCAAAAGATCCCAAATGCACAAGATTGACAGATGAATTTTCCAGTCAACTGATCAAGATTTGACTGTATACTGAAAAGTCAAACTTTGACTTTTTGGTCAAAATCAAGTGCCAAGATTCATTTTTCATCAAGACATGTCAAATTATGAAACTTGTTCATCAAGAAACCAAAAATTACAAATTAGGGTTTGAAATGAAGAAATTTCATAACTTAGAAATTTTCTAAGTTATGAAATTTCCTAATTTTTTCCTAACTTTGTCCCATCTTTTCATCAAGATACATTTGGATTCAAACAAAACTCAAAACATGAAATGTATAGTACATTGCAAAATATACAACTTTGATTCACAAAGTTTTCTCAAAAGAAGCATGTAGCTCAAGTTATGATTTTTGGAATAGGGATGCAAAACATCCTTAATTTAGAAAAAAATTTACCTATTCTAGGAAGGATTTTTGCCCAACTTCATGACCACTTTTCACATGCTTCCACTTGGAATTTCAACTTTCATTACAAATATGGATTGTAGTACACATTCCAAGCTTTCCAAATTGTCCAAGAACTTCTCAAACACCCTTGTGGTTAGGGAGAATCGAATTTGTCAATATGGGCAAAAGTCACTTTGTTCATGAGCCAATTTCATGTTCATACACTATGCATTTTCAAACTCAGCATGCCCAAGCTAGGTTACAGGCCTCTAATCCCTTTCTTACTCAATAATTTAATGCTAAACCTTTGTGCCAAGATGTTATTTTGCTCATTTGGTCATTACATGGAAGTTTAATCCATAATTGGAAAAAGTAACTTAGCCATTTTTGAAAAGGTGCACTTTATGTCAAAACACAAATCAAAGAAGTATAATGCAGATCTTTGAGGCACAAGTTTATGGACTAATCCCACTGATCAAGGAGAGATTATGCAGCATGCTTGAGGGACCTGCCTTGGCCTATAACCCAACTTGACAAACTTTGCTTATCTAAGAAGAAAACTTGCATATTGAACAACATCTCACATTCCTGCAAAAACCAACTAAAACAAACTTTCTCCATACATTGCATACTCCCTAACAGACCTAAGGCACGACCTAACCACCTTCAATACCTCCCCAAACATCAAAACACCATTTTGCTGCACAAAACAGGGCATCCCTGCAGATTGAGTTGCACAACTCAGTTTGCTCGTGCGTTTTGGCCAAAGCTTGTTCATACACACTCCATAACATCCATACAAGCTATCCCAAGCCCTAGCTACAGACTGTAACACCTCTAACCAAGTTCACCATTTTCACTTTTTCAGTTGTGCAGGTTGAGTTACATAGCTCGTTTCAGTTAGTTTCAAAGCAAGCTAGAGGTTGGAGAAGCATCCCTGAACTTCAAGCAAGCTGTACAAGTCCTCAAATTCCATTAAAGATACCTCCATTGCTGTACACGATTCAAGCTGAACAGGTAAAAGTTTGGACTTCTATCTCTCAATCTAGGAAGAGTTAGGCTTAGGTTTATGAATGAAACATGCTCTACTCATGGCCCTGAAGCTACCTATATCCTCACTTTTCATTTATATTGTGTGTATTAAGAGAATTTGGAACCTGAACATTAGAAAAAACTTAGGTCAGAAATTGGGGATGAAGAAATTCTCCCTCGTTTCTTAGAGTTAAGTCAAGTTTTTTATATGTCTGGATTCGTCTCTTGATGCTCTACATTTTTGGTGTTATGAGTTTTGCTTGAAAGTCCAGGAATCAGGAGTTAGGAAACGCGCATTGTTGTTTGTTCAAACAAGTCTGGAGGTTGAAGATGACTGGCTTGGGCTGGGCCTGAGTCAGTCCTACTTTTTGCACCCTTCTTTTCAATTTGCACCCCCTGGCCCATTATGTGATATATTTGTTATTTTTGATTTTTTCTTTTTAATTCTGATTTTATATTTTTATTCAAACATGAAGAAACACTAAAAATATTTTTCCCACATTTTTTGCATTTTATTTGGTATTTATTTGTTTCATTTAGTTCCATATGTAAATAAATGTATATATATTTTTATTTAAAATACTAAAAATAATACAAATATATTTTATTTTCTGATTTTATTTTATTTTATCTTTTGAAAACATTTTCTAAAAAAATATACTCTTTTTTTGTAAATAATAAATATTTTTATTTTTTCTTGTATATATTTAATATATTTAATACATAATATAAATATTTATATATTTAGAATATTTAGGATAAAAATACAAGAATAATATATTTTTTTATTTTTATTAATATTTGACCTCAAAAATTACTTTTTCATAATATACTTCTCTTTTATTTATTTTTGTATATAATTAATAAATATTACATATAATAAATAATAATTACTTTTTATTTACAAAATTAGGGTTTTGCCCTAAACATGAAAATATCCAAAATTAATCCTTTTTATTTTTTGTTTATTTGTCACATGAAAAATACTTTTACATACATATAAAAATCATTTTTTTTGCATCTTGCATATTTATTGTATTTTATTTAATTATTGTACAATTAAAATAACTTGTATATTCAATTTGGATGTAATAGTTTAGATTTGAATTTCTTGCTAAATATCCCCATTTGAACATTTGTACCCCCCATCCCATAAATGTGTTGTAATAATTTAGGATTTTATTTTTAGCATTTAAAAGCTTTCTAAATATGTCATGATAGACTTAGGGTTTGTATGCAAAAATCAAATAACAAATAGCTTGACCTAATTCAAAGACAAAAAAGCATGAAAATGGACAACACCAATCACACTTGCACCCCTAGGGTTACCCCACTTGTTGCCTTCAATAGTGGGTCATGTTGCATGTTGAGTGTCTTTGGCAAAAACAAAACAAATTCAAATGATCATAGTCCCTCGATGACGCTTTCGAAAGTTTCCTAAAAATGATCAAGTCCCTTAAAGGAAAAATTGCCAAAGACACTTGGCACTATTGCAATCATGGTCTAAACGATGACCCGCACCCGTCCCGTTAACATCCTAACACAAGATTGTCCACCAAATACAATGGTAGAACAAAATTGTTAAAAGGGTTAAAAACATAGGAAAGATCTTTGAGAAATTTAGGGTAGATAGCTCTTGGTTACTTGACCAAATCTTGCAAAACAATCCTTGC
This sequence comes from Vicia faba, assembly GCA_948472305.1. Classification (NCBI taxonomy): domain Eukaryota; kingdom Viridiplantae; phylum Streptophyta; class Magnoliopsida; order Fabales; family Fabaceae; genus Vicia; species Vicia faba. The sequence continues at coordinate 1,306,171,319 of OX451740.1, read as the reverse complement.
CATTTTTTCAAAACAACACATCAGGACACGCTTTCAAAACAACTTTCAAAAACATTGAAAACTTTTCAAAAGATAAGTACACCTTTGTATACATTAAAACATGGATCATTACAAAGGTTGCCACAACAAATGGCCTCTTTTCAAAACATTTTCAAACCCACACACAAAGCACCATTTCAAACAATTGAAAGCACCATTTCAAACAATTGAAAATACAAGGCAAGTGATCTAAGCAAGTAACTAAGAGCCCATGGATAACCATGGATAGAAAGGGTGCTAATACCTTCCCTTTCTATAATCTACTCCCCGAACCCAAGAAAACATCTCAAAGGTTTTTGTTGTGCTTTTTAACCTTTCCTTAGGATAAAATAAAAAGTCGGTGGCGACTCTTGCTCAACCGAAACATTTGCGAAAACAAACGCAAAACCCAAGTCAGTTCTCCCACCGTATCACAGAACTGGCGACTCTGCTGGGGAAAATTTTAAAAGTGGAGTAACCTTAGGACTTAGATCACCCTCTTGCATGACTAATTGTTTGCTTTGATTGCTTTATATCTTGGTTCTCTTGTTTGGGCTTGAAATCCTACACCCGGATTTGGGGAAACATTCATAGATAGTAATACGTTGTGGAAACTGTGTGGGGTATACCGACACAGTTGAAGCAATAGCTATATTAGTGCGACATATTTGTGAGTACCGGTAACCCTTGAGTTCAATCAAGGAGAGTATGGGGCCGCTGAGTGATGTCACTAAGCACTAATGACCTAGAACCTTTCTTGACCATCTTGGCCTTTTATTAGGGGTAGTGAGATGACCGGCTTTGGTGCAGTCTGAAGTTGGTAGATACTCGATACTACACTCATTGAGGGTTGTTTTCTTGGAATATTTTGGTCGCTAGTTAAGCGGCTAAACCAAAACAATGAACATGGAAAACAATCCAATGATATTGAGCTCCTTAGAACCCGGTTACTATTTATAGGATAGGTTTTTAAGCCAACTACACTCAAGAGGGTACTTACCTATGAAACCCCATGCAAGCCTGAAACTAGGGTTTTGTGTGAATTGCTTGTACATGTGTTTGTGCATACATCATGAAGCATCATATGCATACACTAACCATTTCAAGGGTTTGGATCTTCATCTTTGTTCTTATTTTGTAGGTCATGGAAATTCTTCGCAGGAAAACTATCCAAGTCAACCTTGTGAGAATCCCTCCTCAACTCAAGGAGCTCACATCCATAATTCCGGAAAGCTCTCCCTTCAGTGAAAGACATGGTAGACTGCTCAGCCTAGTCAACACCAACATTGAAGAGGACATGGTAAAGGTGTTGTTCCAGTTCTTTGACCCCCTTCACCACTATTTCACTTTCCCCGACTACCAATTGGTGCCCACTTTGGAGGAATTTTCTCAGCTCTTGAGAATTCCTATTCTTAATCAACTACCCTACAATGGTACGGAAAAAGAACCAAAGCCTGAAGATGTTGCTCAAGCACTACACTTACAACCATCTGACATCAAGGGGCATTGGGAAACTAGAAGCGGTGTCAAAGGCTTTTTGGAAAAATTATTGTTTGAGAAGGCACAAGAGTGTTGGAATTCATTGGATCTACAAGCCTTTGAAGAAATTGTGGCACTCCTCATTTATGGGTTGGTCCTGTTCCCAAATCCTGACTAACTTGTAGATGTCAATGCCGTCAAGATCTTCTTATCCAGGAATCCCATACCAACATTACTTGGGGACATCCTCCACTCATTTTACACACGAACAATGAGAAAGAGGGGTGTTCTCATGTGTTGTACTCCTCTCCTTGCAAGGTGGTTTATTTCGCACCTTCCACAATCTGTTTTAAAGAATGACCAAGGCCTAAGGTGGTCGCAACGATTGATGACCCTCACTCACTCTGATGTACATTGGTGTTCTCGGTCTAGAGAAAATGTCATCATCGTCGATCGTTGTGGGGAGTTCCCTATTGTTCCATTACTTGGCATTAGAGGAGGCATTACCTACAACCCTTGTCTAGCTTTGAGACAATTTGGATATGCACGGAGGGATGGCCCTCACGACATGTTTATTCCTGACCTAGTTTTTGACTTCGACAACGATGCACAAGGACTTCGCCAAAGATTCATCATAGCTTGGAGGATGCCTAACAAGGTAGACAGCAAGACACTAGGGCACAAGAACTCCATCCCCCTTGAGCCTTATCTCAAGTGGGTACGAACCCGAGCCCAGAGTCTAATGATGCCTTACCCTCATGTTCTCCCTGTGATTAAAGAGCCCGTTAAGGAAGGAGAGGTTCCCTACACCATCCTATATCCTGACATGCCAACATCATGGGAGGAGATGCAGAAGAGTTGGATCCAACTCAAGGAGGAACGGAATACTTTTGAAGCCAGCTTCTACGCCAGTGAGAAGAAGGTTTTGGAGCTTACCCACTGACTCCATGAGGAAGAGACCCTCAACACCTACATCGCACCAAAGAGGATGCGCAACGTCTTTTTACCTTGAGAAATTTTTGTAATATTTGGCCCATGGGGCATTTATGTACTGACAAAATTTCTTCTTATTAATATGACGTGTGTTCTTTTTGTTTGCAACAATTTTGAATTTTCTAAATCCTTGAATGCATTGCATAAATAAGCATATCATTCATCATGCGCATAAGCAGGTCTCCACACCAGGTTTCCTTATCTTTCTGTTGTTTATTTCAGTAAGATGGATCTCGAACAGACGGTCAAGGATTTGCAGTCTCAAAACTCACAGTTCCAACATCTCCTGATGACCTTGGCAAAGGGTCAGGAGGATCTAAAAGCCCTGCTTGGAAACAAAGAGCGAGTGAAAAAGAAGAAGAAAAGAGTCGGGGTGGCTACCCTGGGAAGAAGATTTGAGGGTGAAGCCAGAAGAGTTCTTGAATTTCCCCCTACATCTGAAGAGGGAACCAGTAAAGGGAATGGGGCTGCGGTACCTTCCGAATCCGAAGCTGAAGAAGGAGAGGCTGAAGAAGACGAAGACTACTCAGAACAACAATACCCGCCCGCCGACGATAAGTACAAAAGCTTGGAAGACAGGTTGGCAGCTATGGAGCTGCAGAGAGTTCCCGGTTTAGATTTCGAAGATTTGGGATTAGTTGCTGGAATTGTGATCCCCCCAAAGTTTAAAGTGCCAGTTTTTGCAAGGTATGACGGGCTGTCCTGCCCGAAGATGCATCTCAGATCATATGTAAGGAAGATCCAACCTTACACTACAGACAAGAACCTATGGATCCATTTCTTCCAGGATAGCCTTTCAGGGGCTCAACTCGAGTGGTTCTATCAGCTGGATGGAGCCAGTATCCGAAACTGGGAGGACTTGGCTACTGCATTTTATAAGCAGTATCAGTATAATTCCGACCTCGCTCCCACGCGTACCCAACTCCAGGGTATGTCACTGGGGACGGGCGAAGGTTTTAAGGAGTATGCGCAAAAGTGGAGAGACCTGGCTGGTAGGGTGCAGCCACCGCTGACTGACCGTGAGCTTGTCGACATGTTCTTAGGGACCCTGTCCGGTCCATTCTTCAACCACCTGATTGGTAATTCTTCTGCTGGGTTCACAGACCTGATCTTAACTGGTGAGAGGATAGAAGCTGGTATCAAGTCGGGGAAGATACAGAAAGGTGCCTCCGCGAGTACTGAAAAGAAGCCCTTCAAGAAGGAAGTCAGTGTTGTTTATGGTCCCAGAAGACAAATTAAACCGGAACGCCACCAAGCTGTCAATGCATTGGTAATTTCAAAGCCTGCTGCTGCTCCTCAGCAGTACAACCAACCAAGGGGTGAGAGACCCAAAAGGCAGTACACTCGGCTCAGTATGACCCTGTCTCAGATTTTGCCGCAACTACTGTAAACCAATCTGGTAACTGTCAAAGAAGCTCCGAAGGTAGTGAACACAGCTTCTCCAAAGTACAACCCCAACGCCCGTTGCGCTTATCACTCTGATAGCCCAGGGCATACTACGGATGATTGCTGGGCTCTGAGGAATAAGGTTCAGGACCTTATTGATGCTAAAGAAATACAGTTCGAGGCGCCCGAAAGGCCCAATGTTGTGACTTCTCCCATGCCCCAGCATGGAGTGAATGTTGTGGAAGAAGACCGGTATGTAGCCTCCGTGGAAGAGATTGTTACTCCGTTATTGACCGTCAAAAGGAACCTGTTGCTAGCCGGTTTATTTCCGGGATGTGGTAAAGGTTGCCATTTATGTGTTGTTTCACCTGCTGGTTGTCCTTTGTTGAAGTCAGGTATCCAAAACCTGATGGATAGCAAAGAGATCTTGTTCGAGAAGATTGTTGTTCCTGTTGTCCCTGCTGAAGAAGTGTCTATTGTTACTATTTTCAACAACCCTCCTAAGGCTCCTTCAAAAAAGCATGTCAAAATCATGTCCACTCCGAAGATTGCTCCTATCATCATCACTGTTCCGGGGCCTCTCCCTTATACATCCGACAAAGCTGTCCCATGGCACTATGGGGCAGATGTTTATGTGCTTGGAGTTAAACAAGAGTTTGATACTAGTACCGGCGTCAGTAACATCACCGGGCCTGCTAAAGTTACTCGCAGTGGTAGGCTACTCTCACCAGATATTGCGCCACCATCTATTCAGAGACCTCTTATCATCACACCTGCAAGTGTGCCTACTTCCCTTCCTGATCAAGTTCCTGTTTCTACCCCTGTTGTCGAGACATCTGACGCTCGGGGCAAAGGGATTGCTACTGATTTGCCTGCCCTGACGGAGGCACCAAAGACAACCAATGTTGAAGCTTCCTAGCAAGAGATGGAAGAGATTCTCAAGATCATTAAGAAGAGCGATTTCGATGTAGTTGAGCAGCTGGGGCACACCCCATCAAAAATTTCTATGCTATCACTGTTGTTGTGTTCAGAGGCCCATGCCAAGGCCCTGATTTCCTTCCTGAAGACGGCCCATGTGCCACAAGAAACATCTGCTGATCAATTTACCGATTGTGTGGCCAACTTGACTGCCGATAATGGTTTGGGCTTCTCTGACGCCGATCTGACTGCCAAGGGAAAGAACCATAACGATGCCCTGCATGTCTCCATTGAATGCAGGGGCACTACTCTTGCCCATGTGTTGGTAGACACCGGTTCTTCATTGAACGTATTACCCAAGAAGGCCCTAGACAGGTTGGATTGTGAGGGTTTGGAGCTCAAGCCTAGTAACATTGTTGTTCGGGCCTTTGACGGTTCGAAAAGGATGGTACATGGGGAAGTTGACATTCCAATCAGGGTTGGTTCTCAAGTCTTTGATTCTACATTCTATGTGATGGACATCTGACCATCCTATTCTTGTTTGCTGGGTCGTCCATGGATCCATAAGGCTGGAGCGGTGACCTCCACACTACATCAGAAGCTTAAGTACCCGGTCAGAGGGAGGATTGTGACAGTTCAGGGGGAAGAAGAATATATGGTCAGCCACCTCAACTCGTTCCGGTACATAGAGATGGATGGGGAATTCATTGAGACTCCATTCCATCATTTTGAAGAGGTGCCTCAGACACTGGCATCAGCTGAAACTGTGATTGAAGACCCTCCTTTTAGGATGGCTTCCTTAAAGGATGCTCGGGCTGTTATTGAGAAGGGTGAGTGCGTAAACTGGGGCCGACTTCCTGATTTCACTCCAAAGACTGACAAGTTTGGTTTGGGTTTCACTGCAGAAGCTCAGAAGGCTGTTCGTAAGGCCAGGATTGGAAGACCTCATGTGTTCATCACCAACCCAGGAGTAAATGCTATTGAAGACGACGTGGAGGAATCTGAATTCGACAGCTGGATCTACCCAACAACCGACGGTGGACCAAGCAACTGGACTGCCAAAGATTTCACACTTATTACTTTTGTCACTCAGTAATGAACTCTTTTGTTTTGAATTTGTAACAGACAATATTTTGAAACTTTTATGGCTCGGTGTCTTACCCGGGGCACCGTGGCTTCATTTGTGAGGGCTTTTGTGTGTCATTTTCATATATCATCAATAAAAACATTGGAAGTTTGTTGCATTTCAAAATCTTGCGCTCCTTTTCTTTCTTTATTATATATTGCAAAACAGTTATATTTACACACACTCACCTATACAGGTTCCAATCCACTCTGGATCTCACTGGTAACGACTCTGCTACTGTCAGTTATGACTTCGAAAATCCGATCAACTTAGCCGAAGACGAAGGTGAAGATGATTGCGAAGTGCCTGGTGAGCTCGCAAGACTGTTACTTCAGGAAGAGAGGGCCATTCAGCCACATGAAGAGCCAGTGGAAACGGTAAATCTGGGTACTGAGACAGACAGAAAGGAAGTCAAGATTGGTGCCAATTTAGGGCTCAGTGTGAAACAACGGTTGATTCAGATGCTGCATGACTATGTGGAAATCTTTGCCTGGTCTTACGAAGACATGCCTGGGTTGGATACCGACATTGTGGTTCATCACCTGCCTACCAAGGAAGATTGCCCTCTGGTAAAACAGAAGGTCCGCCGTATGCGTCCGGAAATGTCCGAGAAAATCAAAGCCGAGGTTATGAAACAATTTGATGCCGGGTTTCTAGCAGTGACTTCTTACCCTCAGTGGGTTGCCAACGTGGTTCCAGTGCCGAAGAAGGATGGTAAGGTTCGAATGTGTGTTGATTACAGGGATCTGAACAGGGCGAGCCCTAAGGATGATTTCCCTCTGCCTCATATCGACGTTCTGGTTGACAACACTGCTCAGCATAAAGTATTCTCCTTCATGGACGGTTTCTCCGGTTATAATCAGATCAAGATGGCTCCTGAAGACATGGAGAAGACCACTTTTGTTACTCAGTGGGGCACCTTTTGCTACAAGGTCATGCCTTTTGGGTTGAAAAACGCTGGGGCAACCGACCAACGTGCCATGGTTGCTTTATTTCATGACATGATCCATCACGAGATAGAAGTATATGTCGATGATATGATTGCAAGGTCCCAAACTGAGGAGGAACACCTTGACCATCTACGGAAGCTGTTTGACCGTCTGAAGTTGTACAAGCTGAGGTTGAACCCAAACAAGTGCACCTTTGGGGTGAGATCTGGAAAATTGCTAGGCTTCGTCGTAAGCGACAAAGTCATTCAAGTGGACCCTGCCAAAGTGAAAGCCATACAAGAGATGCCAACTCCCAAGATAGAGAAAGAAGTCAGAGGATTTCTAGGACGTCTGAATTACATTGCCCGATTCATCTCGCATCTAACTGCTACATGTGAGCCAATCTTCAAGCTGCTGAAGAAAGATCAAGTAGTACGTTGGAACGATGAATGTCAGGCCTCTTTCGAAAAGATCAAAGAGTATCTCCAAGAACCACCCATTCTTATGCCGCCAGTTGAAGGGAGACCTCTAATCCTATACTTGACAGTACTTGACAACTCAATGGGGTGTGTGCTGGGGCAGCATGACGAGTCTGGCCGAAAAGAACACGCCATTTATTACCTTAGCAAAAAGTTTACCGACTGTGAGACCCGATACTCACTGCTCGAGAAAACATGTTGTGCTTTGGTATGGGCTGCTCGCCGGCTGAGACAGTATATGTTGACTCACACTACTCTGTTGATTTCAAAAATGGATCCAATCAAGTACATATTCGAAAATCCCGCTTTGTCCGGAAGAATAGCAAGATGGCAGATGATCTTGACAGAATACGACATCCAGTACACGACTCAAAAAGCAATCAAGGGAAGTGTATTGGCAGATCATTTGGCACATCAGGCAGTGGACGACTATCATTCGATGAACTTTGAATTTCCAGACGAGGATATCATGGTAGTGACTGATTGTGAAGTACCTAGACCGGATGAAGGACCTGAGGAAGGATCCCGATGGTCTATGCACTTTGACGGAGCCTCGAACGCTTTGGGTAATGGTATCGGCGCTGTGATCATATCTCCTAAAGGCACTCATACTCCACTCACCGCCCGGCTATGTTTCAACTGCACCAACAACATGGCAGAGTATGAGGCATGCATCATGGGTTTTCAAGCTGCAATTGACTTAAGGATCAAGTTTCTGAGTGTCTTCGGAGATTCCGCTCTCGTGATCAATCAGGTCAAAGGCGAGTGGGATACGAAACACCCAAATCTTATTCCTTACAAGGAGTATGTATTGACATTGATTCCCCACTTCGAGGAGATAACTTTTGAACACTTCCCAAGAGAGGAGAATCAGTTAGTGGACGCGTTGGCTACAATGTCTTCTATGTTCAAAGTCAAATGGGACAACGAGGCGCCCCGGATCATTATTTGGAAGTTGGATGAACCTGCACATTGCTGCGATCTCGAGACCGAAGAGGTAACAGAAAAACCCTGGTATCATGAAGTGAAGAGGTACCTTGAAGCTCAAGAATACCCCGAGGGTGCATCCGTTAATGACAAGAAGTTCCTGAGAAGGTTTGCGGCAAAGTTCTTCCTCAACAACGGCATTCTCTACAAGCGAAACCATGATTCAACCTTACTGCGTTGTGTGGATAAGACTGAAGCAGAAAGGATCATGGCAGAGCTACATGAAGGTACTTTCGGAACACATTCCAGTGGACATACCATGGCAAAGAAAATCCTTCGGGCAGGATATTTCTGGTCCACGATGGAAGCTGACTGTTATCAGCATTCTCGAACTTGTCATAAATTCCAGATCTATGCTGATAAGGTGCACATTCCTCCGGTTCCTCTGAACGTCTTGACAGCACCTTGGCCTTTTGTAATGTGGGGCATTGATATGATCGGCGAAATCAGACCTACAGCATCCAACGGGCACCGCTTCATCCTGGTAGCGATTGATTACTTCACAAAGTGGGTTGAAGCAGCTTCCTACGCTACAGTAACCAAGAAAGTCGTGGCACGGTTCATTCGACACAACCTGATCTGTCGATGCGGTATACCTGAGAGGATCATTACGGACAATGGTACCAATCTTAACAACAAAATGATCACTGAGCTCTGCGGGCAATTCAAGATACAACACCACAACTCTTCACCTTATCGGCCGAAGATGAATGGGGCTGTAGAAGCAGCGAATAAGAACATCAAGAAGATTGTGCAGAAAATGACAGTGACCTACAAAGATTGGCACGAAATGTTACCGTTTGCTCTTCATGGGTACCGTACCTCAGCACGGACGTCAACAGGGGCAACTCCCTTCTCCTTGGTCTATGGCATGGAGGAAGTCTTGCCTATTAAAGTCCAGATACCCTCTCTCTGGGTAATTAAGGATGCAGGTTTGAGCGAAGATGACTGGATCCAGACTCGGCTTGATCAATTAAACCTAATCGACGAAAAGAGACTCATCGTTATTTGTCATGGTCCGACGTACCAAAAACGGATGATCAAGGCATTTAACAAGAAGGTCAGACGACAAGAGTATCAAGTCGGAGACCTGGTAATCAAGCGCATCATCCTTCCTCAAAGTGATCCCAAGGGCAAATGGACCCCTACGTACGAAGGGCCATTTGTGGTCAAGAATATCTTCTCAGGAGGAGCTATGATTCTAACCACCATGAATGATGACGACCTTCCTCACCCTGCCAATGCAGACATAGTAAAAAGATACTACGCATGAATAAAAGACCCGCTAGGTTGACACACCTAGGCAAAAATAAGGGCTTCCCGGCGAACCAAAAGGGTTCGGGCAAAAATAAGGGACGAAATGAAAAAATCTGTACACCCGGCAAGTCGAAAACCTGAAAAGGCGGCTTGGGCAAAAATGGGTATCCCGGTGGACTGAAAACCCGAAAGGGCGGTCCAGGAAAAAGTTAGGGATAAAGCGTAATACTATGTCTCATTGGATCACCTTGCATCCAGAATTCGGCATCAACTATCGGGCTCAGATGACTCCAATCAATCAGCTTCATCTTCAACTAAGCAGCAAAGTGATGAGACGCTTGAAGACATAAAGGCGATAGCAGAGTTGGAATTCAGTGGGATTATTTTTCACATAGCTGTTTTGTTTCCTTTTCAAAAAATTGTATGAACTCTATCTTGCTCGGCGGTGTTCTCTTACTAGGACGTCAGCCTCCTGTACATAAAAACGCCTATTTACATGCAAACTTCAAAATCAATACAAGTTCAATTTTTCAGACAAATTACCCATCATTTTTCCTTTTTTCTGTTTTGTTTTGCGAAGAACGTCCAATGTTCATTCTTGATATATGCATTTGACACTAATTTCTAATCATAAATATTTGCATATGAAACAAAGGACTAATTACATATGACATCAGAAACAGGGGCAATGAAGAGTTGTCCAAGCAATCTAGTTGCTCGGCCCACCGAGGTACCGAGGTAAGTTCGGCTGAAGAAGGTAACCAAGTTACCTCAACTCCCCACAGAGTAAGACCAGATTTCAGCAATGCTCTCCCCAGGCAGAGTTGGTCCCCCATCAGCCTTGAAAAGGCACAGTATCTCCAAGCAAGTCAGCGATACTCTCCCCAAGCCGAGTTAGTCTACTGTCAGCCTTAAGGAAGTTGGGTATCCCCAGAAGATCTCAACATTCCCCATCGGAGTATAGACATTCCTCAGCAAGCATCCCCAACAGTCTTAATATAAGATTTGTTCCCCGGCGGAGTACGGACACCCCAGTGGAATCTATATCCCCAGTAGATTCTGGAAGCTTATCCCCTGCAGAGTACGAACGCATCACCCCGGCTTCATTCAAAGGTTATTTCCCCACCAGGGTATAACTGGGTTATCCTCAGCTAATAACCACGGAAAGATCGTCCTCGGCGAAGTTCTTCCTATTCCCCAGCGGAGTTCATCAAATTCCCCAACATAACTTATCAGTGAAATCCCCAGCGGAGCTCTCATCCAAACCTCAGCGGAGTATCTCTTCCCACAGAGTAATTTCCCGCAGAGTAATCTCTCTAACAAGTTTATTCCCCAACGGAGTCATCTTCTCCTACCGGTTTATTCTTGCAACTATCATCCCCAGCGGAAACGTAGAACTCCACTCTTCAACATCAGCCCAGGACTCCACAAACTCCCGGCAGTCGTCAAGGGTTTATTTTCCTAGACAAAAATACATTCATCACATTATCATATACCATAACGCATGCATATCCGCATCATATCACACGATCTCATTTATTTTTGAGGACATCGTGACATCATGCATCTTATACATCATGACATTGCATACAACTAATGTTTTGCCTTTTCAGGAAAAAGGACAATCCAAAGATGATTACTATCAACTGTCACAATTCCATATTCGATACCTGTATCCAGCCAGGGCATATCTGTAGACGACGAATTCCAGATTCGATTCCTGTATCCAGCCAGGGCATATCTGTAGACGACGAATTCCAGATTCGATTCTTGTATCCAGCCAGGGCATATCTGTAGACGACGAATTCCAGATTCGATACCTGTTGTAGGTGTTTAGGTATTGGCTTGTATTTTTGGTGTATGTGTGAATGTCATGACTGATGTCATAACATTCTAGTTCAGGTTGTACTAACTCTTTAGGTACATATGCAGAAAAATATTGTAACTCAAATACTGATGTTCATAAGTGTGTATCTGAGCATGTTTGCAAAATGATCACATTTAGCTAATCAGTAGACAGGTTTTCTCAGATGTCATAACAGATGTTATGACATCCTGTTCTGAACTAGCAGGATTACAGGATTGGATAAGTCTGAGTTTTTTCAGGAAATAACTCAGTCCTTCCTAAACAGAATCCTGCGTTTTCTGAGGAGTAACCTCGCTCAATCCTAACCTGATCAACAAAGTACTGTGACCTGGACTTTAAGTCAAACGGAATCAACCCTAGGTTTTTGGAAACCCTAACTGAAGTTGCAGCTGCTATATATTCAACAGAGCTGCGGTTTTTGAGATCATCCCTGCTGATTATTTAGAAGATCAAGTTTGTAATCTGTATAGATTTGTTTAATTGTACTCCAAGCAATTATCATTGTGATAAGTGTCTTGGAATAGGTTTTAATTGTAAGGGTTGTGTAGCACTCAAAGCTTTGAAGCAAGAGTGTTTGAATGTTACTTGACTAAAGCTGTGAAGCAGAGTCAAGTTAGTTGTGTACATCACTCAAAGCTGTGAAGTACGAGTGATTGTGTTACTTGATTAAAAAGCTGTGAAGCATAATCAAGAGTGTGTTTTTGAAGAGTGTCTTCATCAATTCTCAAGTCAAATTGGTTTATAGATCACTGCTGTGATTGAGGGGGAGTGAGTAGGAACTCAGGTTTAAGTTGTACTTAGATTAGAATTGCATTGGGTAGGTCTTAAGTGAAGGAGATAAACTGGTTGGTTTATTCCTGAATTAACATCTCTTATAGTGGATTCTCTCCCTGGCTTGGTAGCCCCCAGAGTAGGTGTTGTTGCACACTGAACTGGGTAAACAATTGACTGTGTTATTTACTGCTTTTGCATTTACTGTCATATAGTAAGTCAGATACAGTGTCATAACATTGGACGTGACATTGAGTATCTGTAGCCAGAATTTTCAATTGGCATCAGAGCAGGCACCCTGCCTGTATTACTGGGTGAGATCTAGGGATATCACTTTCTGGCACTATGGACAAAGAAGGAGTTTTTGGAAACAGACCACCCATTCTGGATGGAACTAATTATGACTATTGGAAACCTCGTATGATTGCCTTCCTAAAATCTCTGGACAAAAAGGCTTGGAGAGCTGCTGACAAAGGATGGAGTCATCCCACCATAACTGAAAGAGATGGGACAATCAGTCTGAAGCCTGAGGAAGATTGGAGTAAAGAAGAAGATGAGTTAGCTCTGGGAAATTCAAAAGCCTTAAATGCCTTGTTCAATGGAATTGATAGAAACATCTTCAGATTAGTACATCAATATGAACTGGCCAAGGAAGTTTGGGACACCCTCAAAACTACTCATGAGGGCACTTCCAAAGTAAAGATGTCAAGGCTTCAGATGTTGACCACTAAGTTTGAGAATCTAAAAATGATGGAAGATGAAACCATCCATGAATTTCACATGAACATCTTGGAGATTGCCAACACCTCAGGAGCACTGGGAGAAAAAATGTCAGAAGAAAAACTGGTGAGGAAGATTCTCAGATCCTTGCCTAAAAGATTTGCAATGAAGGTAACTGCCATAGAGGAAGCCCAGGACATTAGCAAGTTAAAAGTGGATGAACTTATTGGGTCTCTTCAGACTTTTGAGATGGGGATCACTGATAATGGTGACAAGAAGAACAAAAGCATAGCACTTGTAACCAACACTGATGTTGAACAC